>CM053400.1:51666424-51824147 GCA_028644305.1 Xerus rutilus
TGCAGGATATAAAATCAATATACATAAATCAAATGCATTTCTATACATCAACAATGAATCCTCTGAAATTAGAAAAACTACTCCATTCGCAATAGCCTCCAAAAAAATAAAATACTTGGGAATCAATCTAACAAGAGAGGTGAAAGACCTCTACAATGAAAATTACAAGACACTAAAAAAAAGAAATTGAAGAAGATCTTAGAAGATGGAAAGACCTCCCATGTTCCTGGATTGGCAGAATCAATATTATTAAAATGGCCACACTACCCAAAGCACTATACAGATTCAATGCAATCTCAATTAAAATCCCAAAGGCCTTTCTTAGAGAAATAGAAAAGGCAATCATGAAATTCATTTGGAAAAATAAGAGACCCAGAATAGCCAAAGCTATCCTGAGCAAGAAGAGTAAAGTAGGAGGCATCACAATACCAGACCTTAAACTTTACTACAAAGCAATAGTAACAAAAACAGCATGGTACTGGCACCAAAATAGACATGTAGACCAATGGTACAGAATAGAAGACATGGAGAGTAATGCACATAAATACAGCTATCTCATACAAGACAAAGGTGCCAAAAACATTCTTTGGAGAAAGGATAGCCTTTTCAACAACTGGTGCTGGGAAAACTGGAAATCCATATGCAGTAAAATGAAACTAAACCCCTATCTCTCACCATGCACAAAACTCAACTCAAAGTGGATCAAGGACCTAGGAATTAGACCAGAGACCCTGCGTCTAATTGAGGAGAAAGTAGGTCCAAATCTTCATCACGTGGGATTAGGCCCCAAATTCCTTAACAAGACACCTATAGCACAAGAAATAAAAGCAAGAATCAATAAATTGGATGGACTTCAACTAAAAAGCTTCTTCTCAGCAAGGGAAACTATCAATGAAGTGAACAGAGAGCCTACATTCTGGGAGCAAATTTTTGCCACACGCACATCAGATAGAGCACTGATCTTCTGGATATATAAAGAACTCAAAAAAGTTAACACCAAAAAAAACAATCCAATCAATAATGGGCTAAGGAGCTGAATAGAAACCTCTCAGAAGAAGATATACAATCAATAAACATATATATGAAGAAATGTTCAACTTCTCTAGCCATTAGAGAAATGCAAATCAAAACTACCCTCAGATTTCATCTCACTCCAGTCAGAATGGCAGCTATCCAAAATACCAGCAACAATAAGTGCTGGCGAGGATGTGGAGAAAAAGGTACACTCAAACATTGCTGGTGGGATTGCAAACTGGTACAACCAATCTGGAAGCAGTATGGAGCCTGCTTAAAAAACTTGGAATGGAACCACCATTTGACCCAGCTATCCCATTCCTTGGCCTATACCCTAAAGATTAAAAAGAGCACACTACAGTAAAGCAGCCACTTCAATGTTTATAGCAGCACAATTCACAATTGCAAAACTGTGGAAGCAACCCAGATGCCCTTCAATAGATGAATGGATAAAGAAACTATGGTACATATACACAATGGAATATTATTCAGCAATAAAATAGAATAAAATTATGGCATTTGCAGGCAAATGGATGGAATTGGAAAGCATTATGCTAAGTGAAGTAAGCCAATCCCAAAAAACCAAATGCCGAATGTTCTCTCTGATTAGTGGATGCTGATAAATAAGGAGAGTGGGAATGGGAAATGTAAGAGAAATGGGCAAACACTGGATGTGGCATGGGGGAGGTTGGTGGCAGGAAAGGGGAATGGGTATAGTAAAGATCGTTGATTGAGATCGTCATCACTACCCTTGGTGCATGTATGAAGACACAATTGGTGTGACTTTATCTGGTTTGCAACCAGGGAAATGGAAAAACTGAGCTCTATATATGTACTATGACTTGAAATGCAATTAAATAAACTAATTTTAAAAAAAAGAAAAAAAAAGAAATTTATCATCTAAAACTTCTTTTTGACACATGGCAAGTCATGCAGAGCAAACGTCAGAGAACCCCTGCCAACACACAGCAGAGGGCTCATGTTTAAGTGAGAATTTTTAGTTAATATTGTATTTCAGTCCCAAGGAAAAATAAAGTAAAATAATTTAAATTGACTCAAGTTCTTGACAACCTCTTCCATATGGTTACATAAATTGCCATAATATCCCATTAGAATGCAATCACTTGCAATTCAATTTCTATTGAGAATTCATTACAAACAATGAAATTATTATTTCTAAGTACTATTACTAGAGTGAACTAAGATGAGTATTTGATGTTTTCTTGTCAAACATAAAATTTTTCCGATCTGTCAAAATGCCAAGGATTTGTAGGTTGACACCTGAGAAAGATGATCTAGCACAAAAACCTTAAAGAAAGTGTGAGATGCTCTAAACTATATTACATTCTATCCAAATTCTAGCAGTCTTTCTGTATCAAATGATCTGACACCTATAGCATCAGCTACAAAAGTAGCTGCTTTTGATTGACCACTGGAGTCAGGAAATTAATGTGATGGTGATGATGGTGATGATGATGATCTGTGTGTAAAATTCAATTTATTCCTTATAAACCCCAATATAGATCCAACTATGGGTAGTTGATACTATTATTTCCATTTTTTAGGTGAAGGAATTATAACACAAGGAATTTAAATAATAATTTTATCCTGTGGCGAGGCAGTTGATATGATGATTGGACACATATTCCAAGGCAGATGTGTCCAACAAGAAAGTCCAAGGTCACCATCATTATGTCAGGCAGCTTGTTGCTATTGTGTGGTGGCAAGTATATATCTAATATCCACACATTGTTTATATTTTTCTGGAAATATCTACCAAACTGATGTCAAGGTACCACATCACTTTTACATCTCCCGTCTAGCAAATATCTCTATCCCATGAACTAAATGGTTTTAAAAATGTATAATGAAAGCAAATATTTAAAATAAAAGACATATAAGATAAGAGATACATTCACTTGAAAGCAGCATAGCATGTTAGAAAGACCAAGTGTATTACATGAGAGATACAGCCCTGAGTTCCAATCGTAGGTCTGTCAGTTACTGGCTGTGAGCCCCTGGTTGATATTCGGGTCACTGCTTATTGCTCTTTGATTCATTTCTTGTGCTTTGTCTTCTCTATTCTGTCTCACAGGGGACTGACTTCAGCAAACTGCAATTCACAATCTCATTTGCCAACTGGACTTAAATAGGATCAGCTAAAGTCGGGAACAAGAAGGAGCCTGGAAGATGAAATGAGAGGAAAGCAAGATTCTCTTTCTCCTGCGTCCTCTGTTTCAGGCAGTACTTGGGCAGTAGCTTCATCTCCTTTGTAGTATCTAGTTTCTGCAGAATAATGATTCTAGCTTACACTGAGCCCACCCACCACTTGGGCTCCGGTAACACCATCTACTCCTTGTGCATTAGCACCAGGGCTGGTGTTGGCTTCTTACTATTTCTGAGCTCTGAGTTGCCTCACAGTCTCTTATATGCCCTTTTATCTCTTCCAACTCCTTGGAGAATAGTTCTCCATATCAAATATTCTTACTAAACAACTTAGTGTGAGTTCTGTTTTGCTAACTGAAACTAACTGATGTGGTATGATGAAATACTGAACTTCAGTTTTCTGAAGTTTTTTATTTTTATTTTTTGGTACTAGGGGTTGAACCAAGAGGTGTTCAACAACTGAGCCATATCCCAGCCCTTTTTATATGTTTATTTAGAGAGAGGATCTTGCTAAGTTGCTTAGGGTTTGCTAAGTTGCTGAGGCTGGCTTTTAATTTGCAATCCTCCTGCCTCAGCTTCCAGAGCTGCTGGGATTTATAGGTGTGCACTACCATGCCTGGTTATTTTCCTTATTTGTAAAGTAAGGATGATAATAGTTGCTTGCAAGTTACCTAACTTGTCAATGTCTCAGTTTTATTATTTTTAAAATGAGCATAAGAAAAGTACCTACCTCTGAATTAAGGTAAGCTCACTGCTGCAAGAAATAATACACCCAAGTACAGCATCTTGTCCTAGTAGATGAGAATCGTCTAATAAAGATCTAAGCAACATAAGATGAAACTGTGTGTGTGTGTGTGTGTGTGTGTGTGTGTGTGTGTGTGTGTATTGGGGCTATATCTAGTTCACTGGGTCATCCAGAGAATCAAACTGATGGCAGCTTTGACATCTTCAACCCAGTTTGCAAGGTCATCTGTGGGGTCATCTCCATTCCTCTAACCAGAAAAACAAAGAATCTGTGGGTAATTCTTATCATTTGAAACTTCAAGTGGTTTAATCACCTCCACTCAAAATCCATTGATTTCAACTCAGTTATACCAGCCACATCCAACAGTACAAGAGCTGGAGAATGTGACCTTGGTAAACATAAAGGTAGAAAAGAGAATAATTTTGGTGAAAATTATTTTGGTGATCAACAGTTTCTGCCACAACCTTATAGAGTTTTCAAGGGAATTAAATGAATTGAATTACTTACTAATCTAAATTGTTTAGAACAGTGCCTTACACATAATTAACATTATGTATGTGTATAAGTGGCTACTTTTATTATCACTATTAAATAAGGTAGTGTTTATGTCTAGCAGAGTCTGGAACATACTAGGTCTCAGGAAATGTTATACCATGACCATCACTGACATGGCCATCATCTGAGATCTGAATATAAAGTTTAGCTTTACCAATATCTTAAACAAGAATTTCCTTTTTAATTTAAAGTTTTATATTTGTGAAATAGAAATATCAGTATAATTTTTATTAATAACAATAAAGATGATGGTAAATTATAGTTAGGAGTCTTCAATAAATTTGGATATGCAGTTGCTTACTGAATTGTTTACTGTGTGAAATAAACTCAAAAAACGAGACCCATCTCATTCATAGATTGCAACCATAAAAGGAAGGTGTTAAGGACTACAAAATCAATGGAAACAGTCATTGCCCTCAAAGCTGAATATAATCTAGAGGAAGAAAAGAAGTATATCAGACTATCACAAGTATTTTGTCTACATGGAAGATGTATAGATGTAGTGGTGAGGCAAGTAGTAAACAAATGTAGGTGTGTGCACACGCAAACTCATATGAGACTGGCACAGAATTGAGTAGAGAGAATATGCTGACTAGAGTCAATATCCTCATGCTATACTATTTTGGTTACTATAACTTTGAAATATAAATTGGAAGTCAGGAAGTTTGATGCCTCCAATTTCATTTTTCTTCAAGATTTCACTTGTTACTCTGGGTCTTTTTTGACACCATTTGAGTTAAATTTTTCCCTATTTTTGTGAAAAATGTCATTGGAATTTTCATGAGGGAGAGTCTGTCCCTGGAAATAAAGAAAATCAATATGCAATGATAAAAACACCAATTCAACAGGAAGCTGTAATGATTGCAAATATGTATGTACATAATGTCAGATAACCTAAGTATGTAGAGCAAATATTATATCTGAAAAGAGAAATTACAGTAATATAATAATAGTAGGAAACTTTAATATTTTACCTTCAGAAATAGAAACTCCATATCAACAAGGACACAGTGGGCTTGAACAACACTGTAGACCAAATTGACTGAAGAGCATATACAGACCTTTGCACCTCACAGCAGAAGAATACACATTTTACTGAAGCACACACAATGCATTCTCCAGTTAGCTCACAGGCTGAATGACAAAATAAGTCTTAACAAATTTTAGAAGATTCAAGTAATAGCAAGTATCTTTTATGATCACACCATAATGAAATCAAAAATCAGTAATAGCAATAAAATGGGAAATTTTTACCAAACCATATTCCCTTGAACAACCATTGGGTCAAGGAGGAAATTAAAAAATAATTTAAAAAATATGATGAAACAAATGAAAACAAAAATGCAACATAAGAAAACTTAGAGGATGGAGCAAAAGCAGTGTTAAGATTGGCGATTAGAGTTATAAATACCTACATTAAAAAGAGAAGAATGAACTCAAACAACTTGATTTTATACCTCAAGGAAATAGAAAAGTGAGAACAAACTAAGTAAAAACTTAGCAGAAGGAAATAAATAATAACTATCAAAGCAAAGAATCAAAGAGAGGATAATAAACAACTGAGTTGGATTTTTAAAAATATAAACAAAATCAACAAATCTTTGTTAGAATAATAAAAGGGACAAGATTCAAATAAATAAAACTAGCAATAAAAAGGAAATACTACAACAGCTATCTAAGATATAAAAAGATTATAAGTGACTATTATGAACTCTCATATGCCAACAAGTTGTAAAATCTTGAATAGATACATTCCTAGAAATATGCAACCTATGAGGACTGAATCAAGAATAAATAGGAAATCTCAATAGACCAATAACAAATAAGAGATTTAAGTGGTAATCCAAATTTTACCAACAAAGAAAGACAAGCCCAATACCAACCAGATTATTTCACAGGTGAATTTGAAAAAACATTCAAAAGAAAAATTAATATTGATCATTCTTAAACTCATCCAAGAAACAGAAGAGAGAACACTTACAACTTCATTTTATGAGGTCAACATCACACTGATACCAAAGCCAGACAAAGATACAAGAAAATTATAGGCAAAGGAACAATTACACATTGTTGGTGGAATTATAAACTAGTACAATCATTATGGAAATCAGTATGGAGGTTTCTCAAAAGACTATAAATGATATAATATGGCTCAGATATACATTCCTTGGTATTTTGAAAATATAAGCAAAATCAACAAACCTTTGTTAGAATAAGAAAAAGGACAAGATTCAGATAAATAAAACCAGGAATGAAAAGGAAATACTAGAACAGCTATCTAAGATATAAAAAGATCATAAGTGACTATTATGAATTCCGATTAATTAGATGTATATACATTCCTCAGATATACAATACTAAGGAATTAAAGTCATCATACTATAGTGATACATGCTTACTTACATTTATAGCAGCACAATTAACAGTAGCCCAATTATTGAAACAGACTAAGTGTCCTTCAACAGATGAATGGATAACGAAAATGTAGTATTATTTGAGGTGGGGGTGGAATACTGGGAATTGAACTTAGGGTGCTTTACCACTGAGCTATATCCTCAGTCATTTCATTTATTTATTTTGAGACAGGGTCTTGCTACGTTGTCAAAGTTGTCCTTGAACTTGTGATTCTCCTAACTTGGCCTCCTGAGAGACTGAGGTTAGAGATAAGTGTCACTGCGCCCAACCAAAATGTAGTTCTATTCCACCATAAAGAAAAAAAGATGTCATTTGCAGGAAAATGGATGGAACTTGAGAACTGTATGTTAAGTGAAATAAGAAAGACTCAGAAAATCAGGGTCATATTTTCTCTCATATATGAAAGCTAGAGAGAGAAAAAGAAAAGTAAAATGCAGGGGGAATCTCATGTAAATAGAATGGAGACTAGTAGAGTAGAGGAAGAAGACCAGGAGAAAAGAGGAGGGAAGGGGAAAGGGAATGTATTGGGGGAATTAAATAGACAAGATAATGTTAAAAGCATGCATGAATACATAACAAAGAATCCAGAAGGCCTGGGAGGAATTTATTCCAATGGCCTTTACTGTTAAGGACTATTGATGAAAACCCCACAGTTAACATCATAATTAATGGGGGAAAAAATGAAAGTTTTTCTTGTAAGGTCCAGAATAAGGCAAAGATGCCCTCTTTTACCACCACTTCTATTGGATGTAGTACTTTAGGTGGCTGTATTATGGAAACAAAGTAGGGAGTGGTGGAGGAAGAATCAGATTTTAAATAAGATGATTGATAAAGCCCTCAATGAACATGTGAAATATGGGCAAAGACTCTAAGAAAATGAGGAAATAACAATTGTCTTCCTGGGGATAGATCATTTCAACAGAGGAACAGAAATAGCAAATGTCCTAGGGCAGGAACATACTTGAGACATTTAAGAACCAAAAATAGAAGCCAGTATGTAAACGAAAGGCAGAGGATCAGAGATGATTTAGAGAAGAAATGAAGTGGGACAGACTTAGGGATAGCACTAGATAGGACCATGGAGGCCACAGTAAAGGCTTTGGTTTTTGGACAAGATGAAATGCAAAGTCATCCAGGTGTTTTGAGCAGAGGAGTGATATTAGCTTATCTATACTTTAATATCACATCTGTAGGTTTTGTTCAGTGATAGGATACAGTGGAAGGAGGGCAGAAGGGACATAGTTAGAGAACCACCTTCTGCCTACTTCTTTTTGTGCCCTTTTGGTGGTGAATTACTTCCTCTCCAACTCCATTTCCACTCCACTTCTTCTATGCTCCAAGTCCTCTAATACTATGCTTTCTAACTTTCTAATTTCCTCAGGAAAATAGGTAATAAGCTTATCCACTTGGAAATGTAAATGATTTATAAGTGATGTTATATAAGCAGAGTATAAAGCTTAAACAAAAGGAATGGAGTTCCAATTGCAGAGTTTCAGACATAAGTAGACACAATTTTATTTGAGCCAGAGTGTCTTCCTGAAAATACTTAAAATGGTTTCATGCAAAACTCAAATACTCAGAGTAATAAGACCAGCCTCAGTTCCAATCTTTTTCCAGTAAGAGACAAACTGTACACACAAAAATGAAAATAGAAGACTGTACTTCCTTATGAAATTCACAGGGTGATAGAATGTCATATTCATATGGAGAATTTTATTCACTCTATCATGGATCCCATCTCCTTCATCTGTCTCCAGTTTCCTCCTTCCATTATATTATTAGGACTTTCAACTCTGCTTTGGAAAACTGAGTTAGTCTCCTAATTTGATTTCTGCAGTCCAGGTTTAATGCCATACTCAATTCAATTTCCACACCAGAATGGTCTTCAAATGCAAAAAATGTCATTTCGCTGTGTAAAATACATTCAGTGATTCTTTCTTACCTTATGACAGTCTATTTTCCCTCTCTGACACATGATTTCCTTTAGGAACTGATGGTCTTTATGTTCCTCTTCCATTATTCCTATAACTCTCCTCTTACCACCTCATTCTCCCCAGCCCATGTATGTGTACATGTGTATGTGTGTGCACACAGGGTCTGCTTCAGTCAGAATCCATGCCTTTATTTCCTCTGGGGTTCAGTGCCTTCTGTTTTCTTTTCCTGGTAAAAATCCTTAATCTCTATTTTTCAAATTTCTACCTGCTCTTCAGGGTAAGGTGTAGACGTTAGCTCCTCTGGAAAGCCCTCCACGGACTATGACTCAGTCAGATGCTCTTCCAAGGTTTCCCATAACATTCCTTTCTGATTTCAGACTCTCAAGACCGAGTGTATAAATCTGAGAATGCAGTATGCAATAAAGGGGAAAATGCTAAAACATGATCATAATATTCAAAAATTCTGGGACAACATCAATAGACCAAACCTGAGGGTCATTGGGATGGAAGAGAACAGAGAGATATAGTCTAAAAAGGCAATATGAACATATTTAATGAGATATTTAATAAAAAATATTGACCTACATCAGAAATGAGATATACATCCACATACAGGAGACTGGCAGGACCCCAAATACACCAGATATGAAAAAAACAAGTTCTCTAAGAAACATCCTAATCAAAATACCTAACAGAAAATGAGGAAAGAATATTAAAAGTTGCAATAAAGAAACATCAAGTCATATTTCGAGGGAAACCCATAAGGTTCACTGCTGACTTCTCAGCACAGACCCTAAAATCAAGGAGGGCCTAGAATGAGGTATACCAAACTCTCAAAGAAAGCAATTGCCATCCAAGATTGTTATATACAGAAAAATCTCCTTCAAGTTCAATGGGGAAATAAAAACTTCCCATGGAAAAAATAAACTAAAAGAATTCATGACCACCAAGTCAGCTTTACAAAGAATACCCAAAGATAAACTGCAAACAGAGGAACCCATAAACAGATCTCAAAGCTCCAAAATAGATGAAGATCAATAAAAGACTAAACAACTAAATGAAAATCAAGACAGAATTGAATATAACACAAAAATTCAAAATGACAGGAAACCACAAACACTTATTCATAAGAACACTGAATATAAATGGCCTCAACTTCCTAATTAAAGGTGTAGATTAGCAGAATGGATCAGAAAATAAGATCCAACAATATGTTGTTTTCAAGAGACTGATCTTAAAGGCAAAGACACCCATAGGCTGAAGGCAAAAAGGGTAGACAAAATATTCCATGCAAAAATTATCAAAAACCAAAAAGGAGTAGCTATTTTCATATCTGACAAAGCAGATTTCAAGCAAAAATTAATCTGAAGAGACAAAGAAGGCCACTACATCCTAGCAAAGGGGACAATCCAACAAAAACTTATAATGATAGTAAATATATATGCCCCCAAATGCCAGCACACCCAATTACATAAAGCAATAATACTTGACGATAAATATCAGATAGATCCCAAAACAATAATACTGGGTGATTTTAACTCACTCTTATAACCAATAAATAGGTCATCACAACATAAATTCAATAGATATATCCAATCTAAATAATACTATAAATCAAATGTACCTAATATATATCTACAGATTATTTCACCAGAAAACAAATGAATTTACCTTCTTCTCAGCTCATGGAACATTTTACAAAATAAGCCATATTCTAGATCACAATGTAAGTCTTAGAAAATACAAAAAAGTTAATATAATCCTGTGTATCCTCTCAGATCATAATGGAATGAAACTAGAAATAAATAGCAAAAATAACAATAGAAACCACATAAACACCAGGAGATTAAACAATGCTCTTTTAAAAGAAGAATTTATAAAAGGAGAAATGAAAGAAGAAATCAAGAAATTCTCAGAAACAAACAAGAACAGAGATACAACAAATCAGAATCTATGGGACAGTTTGAAAGCAGTTTTATGAGGAAAATTTATTGCCTGCATTAAATTTAATGCTTACATTAAAAACACAGAGAGATCCAAAATAAATTAGCTTATGCTCCACTTTAAGGCCTTAGAAAAGAAAGAACAAACTAATCCCTAAATCAGTAGAAGACAGGAAACCTTAAAGATCAGAACCAAAGTTAATGAAATGGAGAATAAAAAAACATACACAGGATCAATGAAACAAAGAGTTGTTTCTTCAAAAAGATAAATAAGATTGAAATACCCTTAACCAAACTAGCCAAAAGAGGGAGAGAAGGAGGGAGGGAGAGTAGAGGGGAGGAGAAAGAGACACCTAGATAAACAAAATTAGAGTTAGAAAAGGATATATCACCAGACACATATGAAATTCAGAGGATCATTAGAAACTACATTGAAAATGTATATCCCAGTAAATTGGAAAATCTAGAAGACATTGAAAAATTTCTAGACACATATGACTTAACCAAATTGAACCAGGAAGATATAAAAAACTAAACAGACCAATATCGAGTAATAAAATTGAAATAGCAATAAAAAGTTTTCCCACAAAGAAAATTCCAGTACCAGATAGCTTCTTGGCTGAGTTCTACCAGACATTTAAAGAAGAACTAACACTGTTATTTCTCAAATTATTCTATTAAACTGAAAGGAAGAGGACAGTCTCAAATACATTGTATGTAGCTAGTATAACCCTGGTACAAAAACCAGACAAAGACACATCAAAGAAAGAAAACTACAGACCATTATCCATGATGAATGTAGACGTAAAACTCTTAATAAATATTAGCAAACTGCATTAAAAAACACATCAAGAAGATAACACATCAAGATCGAGTAAACTTCATCCCAGGGACGCAAGGTTGGTTCAACATACAGAAATCACTAAATATAATTCACCACCTAAATAGGATTGAGAAAAAGAATCATATGATACCATCTTAATAGAGGAAGAAAAGACCTTTGGTAAAATCTAGCACCCATTCATGTTAAAAACACAGGAGAAGCTATACATAGAAGGAAATTACCTAACCATAGTAAAGGCTATCTATGATAAATCTGAAGTCATTGTCATATGGAACAGAGAAAGACTTGAAGCATTTTCTCTAAAATTAGACAAGCTAAGGATGTCTCTTCTCACCACTTCTAGTCTGTATATCTCTCAAAACACTACCCAATGCTATCAGACAAGAGAAAGAAAGGGATACAAGTAGAAAAAGAAGTCAAACTCTTTCTGCTGATGACATGATCCTAAATCAAAAAGACCCAAAAACTTTACCAGAAGACTCCTAGAGTAGATAAATGAAATCAGCAAAGTAGCAAGATACAAGATCATCACTCATAAATCAATAGCTTTCCTATATCCCAACAGCAGTTCTGTTGAGAAATAAATCAGGAAAACATCCCTTTCACAATAACCTTAAGAAAAAAACCCAACAACTAGAAATTAATCAAACCAAGGAGGTAATAAAAGATCTCTACAATGAAAACTCTAAACACTGAGAAAAGAAATTGAAGAAAACCTTAGAAGATAGAAAGACCTCCAATGTTCCTGAATGGGCACACAATTAACACTGACAAAATCGCCATACTACCAAAAGCAATATACAGATTCAGTGCAATCCATGCTGAAATACCTATGACATTCTTCACAGAACTAGAAAAAAACAGCCCTTAAATTCATTTGGAAGAATAGGAGATCCAGAAGAGCTAAAGGAATTCTGAACAAAAAGAGTGGTGCAGGAGGCATCATGATACCGAATCTCAATTTACACTATGGAGCTATAATAACAAAACAGCATGGAATCAGCATCAAAACAGACATGAAGACCAATGGGATACAAGTCACAGAGACAAACTCAATGTATTTACAGTCATCTGATACTTGACAAAGGTGCCAAAAATATATGGTGGAGAAAAGACAGCCTTTTTAACAAATGGTGCTGGAAAACTAGATATTCATACATAGAAGAATGAAATTTTATCCCTATCTCTCACCCTGAACAAAAATCAAATCAAAATGGATCAAAGACTTAGGAATTAGACTTGAAAACTTGCAACAGCCAAAAGAAAACGTAGGGTCAACATTCTACCATAGAGGTGCTGGCACCAACTTCCTCAACAAGACCTCTAAAGCTCGAGAAACAAAACCAAAAATCAATATATGAGATGGCATCAAGTTAAAAAGCTTCTGCATAGCAAAGGAAATGATTAAGAATGTGAAGAGAGACTTTACAAAATGGGAGAAAATCTTTGCCAGCTGCTTTTCTGACAGAGGATCTATATCCAGAATATATAAAGAACTCAAGAAACTCAACATAAAAAACAACAACAACAATACCAAAAAATTCCACCACAAATAAACCAATCAATAAACGGATAAAAGCAAGCAGATATTTCTCAAAAGAAAAAATACAAGTGGCCAACAAATACATGAAAAAAAATTTCAATATCTCTAGTAACCATGGAAATACAAATCAAAACTACACTAAGATTTCAGTTCACTCCAGTTAGAATGGCAAGCCATGTCACTAGTTCTATTAAAAGAGGTTTTCAAGGTTCCCAAGTAATGTAAACCTGTGGTTTATACAAGGTACTTTAATTCTTGCTAAAATTTTTCTATTCAAGCAGGTTTTGAACTGGATGCTTCACACAATGTGTACATCTTTAAGCCCTATGACCAATGAGCACCGATGATTTCAGTGCTTATACCCCTTCTTAGAACTAGGCTTCTTGTACATTTTAAATTAAAAGAAGGAACAGTCACTCAACATACTACAGAAGTAGGTTATTTTCAGTCTAGTATGGTTCTGAGAAACTTCCACAAAGATATTAGTTCCAATAATGACATTTTCTGTTTCTTTGCATCACAAATATCTTTATAACAAGGATAAAAGGAGAGGTCAGCTGAGATTCCAAGTGCCACACAGACTGAATTCCAAGCTTGGAAGACCTGTCAATTTAAAATTACACATTGAAGATTCTGGAGCGTTTTGCATTTTCTTGTGGCAAGTGGGAACAGATATTTTTTAAAAAGGTAGAAAAGACAGAAAAAGGAATAAAAGGAAGTCAGTATACAAAACAATTGCCATTTGAATCTGTTTGGCCTTGAAGGTTTCAGAAAACATTGATTAAGATGGATATAAAATCTTTCTGTTATTTACTCTCATTTCTAATAATTGTTTCTCTCTAATTGCAGATACTCTAATAAATTGAACATATTACATCTTTAGCTTAGATTCAGTAACCTAAACTATGAAAATCTCAGTTCTTAAAAATCTACAAAGTGAAGTATACCTGGCAATGCTGAATTGATTCTCAGCTTGCCCTTCTAAAAGACAACTTTTCATACCATATATCTATTTATCCATTCTGGCCTCAGTTACTTTGAGAATTTCTTACTCCTGCATTTAACACAAGTATGGAGTGTTCTTGGGACACATTTAAGGATATGAAGATATCTAGGTCCAAGAAAATTTGTTCACCATTAGATGTTTCATGTTGATCAAGAATGAATCATAGACAAATGTTCAACACCCTTAGCAATCAGGGAAATGAAAATGAAAATTATGCTGATGTTTCATATTACTCCAATTAGAATGGCAAACATAAAAAATACAAATAAAAATAAATTCTGCTTAGGATGTGGGGAGAAAGGTACACCTACACTTTGTTGGTAGGACTGCAAATTAATGCAACCTTTCTAGAAAGCAGTATAGAGAAGTATAGAGATTCCTCAAAAGAACCCACTGTATGACCCAGTTATCCCACTCCTTGGTATTTGTCCAAAAGAACTAAAATCAGCATACTATAGTAATACATGCATAACAATATTTATAGCAGCTCAGTTCACAATAGCCAAGTTATGGAATCAGCCTAAGCATCCTTCAAAAGATGAATGGTAAAGAAAATGTGTAATATATAGACAATGAAGCTTAACTCAGCCATAAAGAAGAATGAAATTATGTCTTTTGCTAGCAATTGATGGAATTGGACAACATCATGCTGAATGAAATAAGCCAGACTCAGAAGGTAAAGGGTTGACTGTTTTATATGTGGAAGCTAGAGAGAAATAAGAGGTTTAAAAAGTGGGGGTATCTCATGAAAATATAAGGGAGAACAGTGGAGTAGAGAAAGGGGATTGAGGGGGAGAGAAGAGGAATGGTAAAGGGGAGAAACAGCAGAATGAAATTAACCAAACTATGATATGTGCATGTATGAATATTACGCAATGAATTCTATTTGTAAGTATAACTATAATGTACCAATTCAGAAATCAATAAATAAAAAGACATCACAATGCAAAAGGAAGAATAAAAAAGAACAGTTCATGGGGTTAGATTTATTTCCCAGATCTAAATCTAAATTTGGGATTGATAAATTACTAATAGTGAAATCCACTGAATTATGTAACAAAGCTAACTTATCTAAAAGAAGTGATAGTTGTACAAGCTAGTAAATTCCTCAGATGTTAAGACTACCCAACTTTTGATGTGTATGTATTACAATCTACTCCATTAATGTTGGCCATAGATTTTAGTGTGAAGGCGAAATAAGAGTAATACAAGTAAAGATCAGTGATTTTTAAGTGGATTGCCTCACATCTGTGCTCCAGGCAAGAAGAGAAAAAGAAAGAGGAAGGAGAATACTTGTATAAGGACAGCAAAAGACTTCCCAGAAGCTTTGGCACTGATTCCCAGAGAAAACAATCTCCTCTTATGGGAAGTATGGGTTGGTGGAGGTGCCAGAAGATATGTTTGCCATCCGCATGCATCAGGACCCACACTGATTCTGTGGGCATTGATGGGGGGTTTATGGGATTATATCTGTATTAACAATAGGCTGATGAAATAAACTGGGGACTTTTCCACGTCCATCTATGGTTAAAATAGTTTCTTATTGTGTAATTTACCTGGTATTTAAATGCTGATTTCAACCCATATTTCAAACCTTGGATTCCTGGTGCCATTTTAAAGTTATTGCAAAGGAATACTCAAAATAGTAGGTAAAACCAGAGTGAATATTCAAGAGCTATCTTACTCTATTCATCTCATAAACCTGGTTTAAGTTGTTATCTGAGGTGCAAAAAAGCAAAACATGACATAAGAACACCTATGGACGTTTTAAAGGGTGGTTGATGATAATTTGTGGTTGTACTGAAGTTGGGGCATGATAGAAAGTGAAGAGTCAGACATTACCCTGTTTCTTACCTGAGCAACTAAAATGAAGTTATCATCAACTGCAATGAGGAAAACTAGGAGAGAAAGTATATATTAATGCTATACAGTCATGTGAAATAAATTGAACGTTTTTCGATGCTTATCTATGGCCTGGAATAGTTATAACACTATAGGATTTATCTTTTCAGTAAACATTCCCTCCAAATTGACTTTCAAACCATCTGTCTCTGGTGCCATTTTTCCCTGCACATTTTTTATTGGTGCATTATAGTTGTACATAATGATGAGATCTGTTGTTACATATTCATACATGCATACAATATAACAACATAATTTGGCCAATATCACTCCCTAGCATCTCTCTCCTTCTTCCTAGCCTTCTACTCCTTTGTCCCTTTCCTCTACTGATTTCCCTTTGATTCTCATGAGATCCATCTCCTCCATTTTTTTATCTTTTTCCTCTCTATCCTCCACATATGAGAAAAAAACATACAATCTTTTATCTTCTGAGTTTGACTTATTTTGCTTAACATAATAGTCATTAGTTCCATCCATTTACCTGAAAATGCCATAATTTCATTTTTCTTTATGGTAGAATAAAATTCCATTGTGTATATATACTCTGGTGCTACTTTTGAAGTACACAGCACCCCTAGAAATAGAGAAGCAGCCAAACTATGTGAAGCAAGGGACATCCATCTCAAGAAAAACGTTGAAATGCACATCTTTGATGAGGAATTTCAGAATATTGACAGGGTTGCTCCAATGACAATTCAACAAATCTTCCCTCTTGAACTTTGACTCAATTAACTCTCCAAAAAACCCACAAAATTTGCAGATTTATACATACAGTAAAACAAGTTTAGTTCCATTGGATATGACTGTTATAGTTCTATTCCAGAGCTGAAGTGCCGAAATCCTCAGAATATACTACCTCAATAGATTTTGATGCCCATGGAGGTTGTGCATTGCACTGGCCCTGACCTGATCCCTTAAATTCTGTTGAGAAGAGCTGTTGAGAGTGAATTGTTGTGAATCTGTGAGGTGGTGACTGTAATGAAAAGCCACATTGTGTATACCTGACTTAAAATTTTGTTAATACATACAGCAATAAATAAAAAGTAAAGAAATTTTTAAAACTCTAGAAAATTTTTATTCATTCCTCTCCTTGGCCATACCTTTGTGACACACAAACTCCCCACTTTAAGGAAGGCTGGGACTGTATTTTATTTTGTTTTATTGTTAGCTGGGAACATGGATGTTCCAAACAGATGAATTTCTTTTAGTAACAGAAAGGAAAGAGGGTAACTTGGTAGGCAACTGGTACTAATAGTGTCTGTCTTTTTTGCATTATATAAATTAACTGATTCAGTGATTTATTTTCTTGGCAAAAAACATTCAAATACTAGCAGACAATTTCAGTTGGTATTTGAAGAATTGCCCAGTGATGACATTTTTAAATATATAATGCACTTTTATTTTTACAATAAGTGGTTATAAAGCATAAGGTGGACAACTGAGTTTTTATGTCTCTGAGAACACATTTGATATCCTTTTAGAACTAATGTCTTATTCAAGTCTTTGGTTTCGCCATTTCACTCATTGAGAGTAACTCAAGACAAGTAAAATCAAAGAGGCATGTGCTTAAACACATTTTACTCTTTATTAATATGAAATGGAAAATACATTTTAGTGATTTGAATCACTATTATCCAAGATTCCTTTTAACATGACAATGTATGGAAAATTCTTAGAACAGTATGTTTATATTAGTATAAATGGTATGTTTATATTTAAGCAATAAACCATGCCTCTTACCTTTTCATACTTAACATGTCCTGGGTTACTTGGGACACCAAATTTCAAATATGAATGTTTTTATGACACTATGAAATCAAAGAAAAGGGAATTAGCTGGACATGGATAATATAGGCCATATGGAGCCCAGAGAGAATGGTCATCATTACAGTGCAAACCACTTTGAGGAGCAAAGCATGTATTTGATACATAACTTTTTTTATTTCTGTTTTTCTGTTTCTGTGCTTCCCACCCCTCCTCTTTTTCTCTTCCTCTCTTTCCATGTGAGGATAAATTTAGACAAATGATACTTCTGTACTTTGGTCTATCTAAAAACATACTAATCAAGCCGGGTGCGGTGGCTCACGCTTGTAATCCCAGCACTTAGGGAGGCTGAGACAGGAGAATCGCGAGTTCAAAGCCAGCCTCAGCAACGGCGAGGTGCTAAGCAACTCAGTGAGACCCTGTCTCTACATAAAAACACAAAATAGGGCTGGGGATGTGGCTCAGTGGTCGAGTGCCCCTGAGTTCAATCCCCAGTACCAAAAAAAAAAATAAAAATAAAAAAAAAAACATACTAATCAACAATTTATATGTACTTACATTTCTTTATGACAGACATTCTAAAGTTATCTTTTTTATTTTGTTTTAAATAAGTGCCTTTCATTTTGGAACCCTTACTTGTCTCTTCACCAATCTATGAAAGCATCCCAAACTGTCAGTGGCATCCACTGACAATTTCTTGGAAAATCTTATCTTCATTCCTTGGAGAACTAATGTCATCTATTTTCCTTTTGTATTAGCTCACCTTCAGAATAGGACATTTTTTAATCTTGTCTTTTGGTTACAGGAGTTTTCCTGATTGAAATCATGCTGAACTATAGTTCCTGCCTAATATACTCTTTTCTTGAGAATTCATCTGATGTATAAACTTAGAAAAGACCCTCCAATGAACTAATGATTGACAGTATTAATTGTTGTTCGAATGGGGAAAATATTCAGGGGGTGAGGGGTGTGAATTTCTCTTATTTCATTTCAATAGTAGCAATCAAACCCCTAATAAAAATTAGACACTCAATTGCTTTCTAAATGATTCTGGTGACTTCATTAATCTACAGTGATGCGTTACTTCTGTTATAGTTAATATCCTGACAAGGCAAGCCACATATTGTTAAGTATAAGTCAAATTTGAGCCAGCCTTCCGATATTTCTGGATGCTAGGAATGCATTGCTTCCCTTGTATGATGAGGTGCTTATTTTCAGACACAGTTCATGTCCTAAATAGACTGAACACTTGTCTGACATTGCAAACTCCCAGAGGGCAGATACCAGTGGCAGCTATAATGCATTTTAGCTCACTTGAAGGAGCACTAAAAGGAGGTGATGAAGCTGTTCATCAACTCTCCCAGGCACTCAGCTGGAACTCCTTGGTTTCAGGTTGAAGAAGCTGCTCTCAGAAATTAGTAGAATCTCTTTTATCCCTGAGGTGAGAGTTGCCCTCTTGTAAAGATCACATCTCTAAAGAACAATTTTATTGTAACATGCACCTAAGTTGCTTTTCTCACATAGGCCTATCCCGAGAGACTCTCAACATGACCCCATCATAGTCCTAATCTTTATGTCCGGCCCTGACCTCTTTCTTGTGATCCAGACTCAACCATCCAACTAATTCTATTACATCACTTGAATAACTAAGAGTCAGGACTGACTCAGCATTTTCAATGAACAAGTCATATTCTTTATTTCAAATTATGCTCATTCTTAGGGAATATGTTATTCATGTCCAAAAGTTGGGAATGCCCTCTCAATTCCTTTGTTTCCTTCAGTCTCCACATTCAATCAATGGGCAAGTCCTAATCCTTCTATTTATTTACCATTTCTCTGCCCTCTCTTTTATATCATTTCTGACATTTCTTTTATTCATATTATTCTTGGCCTCCCCTACCACTCATTCCCTCTATGATTATGCAAGCAACCATAGACTGAATTCTCCAAAATCATAAGCCAAAATAAATCTTTCCTCTTTTTTAAGTTGATTATCTCAAGGTATTTTGTCACACTAATGGAAAACTGACTAACATACTATCCAAGATAGCTCTTGATAATTTCCTCCTAAGTACTCCTTACCCCTTTCTAATAGTAATCTAAATATTGTTTATATGTATATTCCTCCTCTAAAGACATGGGAAATTCAGAAAAGCTTATCCAATCTTCAATTTCAGGATAGGTCTGATTGACCTAATGGCAATTCTATACTCCTTATCCCAATAATTTACTTCATGAAAGTAGGTTTTCACATTTTTGTGGATGACAGATTAGATCAAGATGCATGATCTGTTTTGCCAGTGAGATACAAGGAAATGATTTTTGGGAAACTGCAGTGATGAATTAAAACCTGGGTCCATTGGCCACCATAAAAGAAGTCAGACAGAGGATGAAGGGAAACCCAGGAAAGATAAAAGAACAGGATATGGGAAAATTGTGCTAAGCATCTTCAAAGCCCACTTGTGTTCACTGCTTCCTTTAGATGGGCCAGTAAGTTTTTATAATTAATAAACTATATTCAGTTAATTAAACTGAATTTGATTTTGAATTTTTCTTGTTTGCAACACAGAAAATCTAATGTATACATCTTCTCTAATTATGGTTGTCAGAGTGGTCTTGCAACTTATTTATCTATGGTATAAGTCTTTATAGTTGAGAGACTGTCCAGATAGGATGATTTTTCAAAAACTCTTGCAAATCTCTTCATGTTCCCTTGCTTAATCCTCTTCCATGATAACCTATTATTTTCAGAATAAATTAAGCATCATCAACGTTATGTACAAGTCCCATATTACTGGAGTTTTTTCTCAGTCTATCCAACGTCATATCTCCCTTCTTCCTGATGTTAATTTTATGCCACAACCCTGCTTAAATAATTTCGGCTCCTAGAATAGAAAATCATTATCACTACCTCTCTCTCTTTGCACATGCAGTTTCATCACTTTAGAATTCAGTTTAGTTCCATTCTATTCAGCAACTGTTTTGAACCTACACCTGTACCCAAATATGTATAACGTGCTGACAAAACTCTACCCCCTCCCAATTTTCCTGATAAGGCTCTGCTATAAAACCTGTTTCTCAAAGAACTTTGCCTCTTCTTTGTCTCATGCCTCTCTGCTTCTTAACGCTTAAGACATTATTTCAATGGCTTGTTATAATTGTTCTCTCCTTAGTTCCTACCTCAAATGCAAGAGCTGGCTCTTATTTATTTCCCTATTCCCAAATTCCTAGCACTGAGGTTGGTATATTGACTCATTTACAGAGTTAAGTAATTAGCAAAAACTAGATTATTCAAATTGAGAGGTACATTAAATATCAGATAATCCTAAAGGTGAAGGAGGAATTGACTTACTGCCTCATGAGAAATTGCACCTGATACTCGGCCTCCATGTAAGAGACCACAGCAAGGGAAGGGGCCCTGGGTGACTAGAGAGCAGATACAAGAGACATCCATATTTAGGCTCATTGGATCACTGCCAGGAGGTTCAAAAGCTCGTGTTGCCAATATGTCTGATGCTTGTTCAAGAAAACAAAACCAACCAAACAAACAAAAAATAAATAAAAGCCACCATGTGGACCAATGTGGTGGATCTCACATATGTGGGCTAGATATAGCCTAATAGCATCCTCTAATTTATTCTAAACTAATTTACAAATGAAGAACCCAAAACCAAGACCAAAACAAAATTTTCCCTAGGAGAGCCTTCTATCCAGGGCACATGCCTTTCCTGCATACATTTGTGACCTCCATACACTTCAGTCAGTATTTTGTAGCAGCCTGCTTATCTGTCTCCTCCTCCAACACAGTGAATATCCTTACATACAAAGAACACTCTTGTCCATTGTCTCTCACAGGACCCTTTGCTCAGCACTCTGTAAACACTCTTGAATGAATGCTGAGTGAAAATCATGCTTCTTAGCATTTAACCCTTGACATAACCACCATCTTTAACATGGAGATTTGTAAGGGTTAACCTCAGGGGGCATTTAATCAAGTTTTCTGTGTCGAGTTCTTGACCTCTCAGAAACTATGAATGAATAGAAGGAGTAGCCTAAAGATAAGACAGAGACATAGATCAGTCTTTAATATAAGGCCTAAAGTTAAAGTGGAGGAACAATGTTCTGGGCAGAGGAAGTAACATCAGTTACAGAGGAAGGTATAGAGAGTTTCTGAGACTGAGGGAGAAAGGATATACAGGATTTTGATGGGTACGGATTTAACCATTGGCCTGAAGAGTTGGAAAGCAGTCTCTGTCATCTCAGAATTCAGTTTAATCTGATACTTGCTCAAGAAAACAAAAACAAGCAAAAAAATATATATATTGGTCATACACTCACAGAGTCTTGCTGCTTTCTTTTTGCCTCCATGAGCATCTCTGTACTCATTAGCCCTGTTGGAGAGCCCTTTCTTCTGGGTCCAGAGCAAGCTCTAGAGAAAAAAGTCTTCAGATAAAGCCATTTTATTTATAGCCTGTTGTTCGGGACTTGGGAGAGTTTAGTGAGAAACAAACAAGTAGGCAAAAATTCATGAAAAACAAAAGTCAAACAAAGATACCACCAAGAAAATGAAAGTCCCTGGAGATTCTAGGTGAACTTTGAAGGCTCTTGCTGATTATCTGTATCCCAGTCAAACTCCACCTCCATATCAACACCAGGAAATCTTAAAAAGGAAGCTGCTCATCTCCACAGGGGCAAAGCCTTGTCATTGAATGAGAAGTCTGTCCATTTTGAATACCTAAGAAGCTGGCTCTGGGTATACATTTACCAAAACTCCCTGCACTATAACACTCGATCCTTAGAGTGTGAAGCTAGTTGGTAACCCATGCAATAAATAGGTAGTATTATTATGTACCTGTTGAATACTGGGCTGGCTCTTTATATCATTACTGATATTTGTCCTAACAAGGTTTCAGGCTGGGTGTTCTCATTTTACATTTACAGATGAAGAAAAAAAGACTCAAAGGTTGAGAAACTTACTGTCATGCAGCCAGCATATGGAGGAACTGAAAACTCAGTCCAGCCATAAATAACTTTCTGAAACTGGAGTTCATTCTATTTCACCTGGTACAGGGAATATACAAAACTCCAGGTTAGAAATCCAAGAGTTTAAGAGGGCTCTGTCCTTTGCTAAGTGAGACTCTGTGCTGGACATTTATTTTCTCTGATTCTAACCCTAAAATGGGGATAAGCACAGCCTTTGTGCTATACACTTCACTCTGTTAATGTGACGTTCAGTAGAAACCAATGGTGTCTGGGTCAGGAGAAAAAAACAAACTGTTAATTATGAAAATTATTTAGGGAACTGAACCTGGTTGGAAGCACAAAAAAACATTCTCAGTTATTTCTTTTTCAAAAATGAAGACCTAGTACTTTTGCAACATCTTGTTATTATGGAATGATTAAGATCATAGCCTTTAGTATGAGATGTATTTGGGTTCCATTACCAGCTTTGTCCACTTCTTATTAGCTGTGATAGGCAGAATAACAGCCCTTCAAACATATTTGTATCCTAAAACCAGAATCTGTGAATACTTGAAAAAGGGAAATTGAGTTAACAAATGGAATTATTGCTACATCAGCTAACATTAAAATAAGGTGATTATAGTGTATTATCCAGGTAATATCTAAAATATGCATAATCATAGGGTCCTTATAATCAGAAGAAGGGGGCAGAAGAGACAGAGGCAGAGGAGATGTAACCATGAGTACCCAGGTTGCAAGGTAAATTGCTGAATTTGAAGATGGAGTGAAGGGCCATGATCCAGACTATGTGAATGGCCTCTAGAAGGGAGATAAGGCAAGGAAATGGATATTTCCTCAGAACCTTCAGAAAGAAATGAAATCCTGCCCACTCCTTGATTTTTAGCACAGTGAGACCCATTTTGGACTTCTGACCTTGAGAACTGGAAGAAAACTAATATTTCTTTTAGACGCTAATATTATGGCAATTTGTTACAGAGCCATAGGAAAATTATACAGTAGTTATATGACCTTGGACAAATTACCAAACCTTTCAGAGCCTTACCTATATGACAGAATACATAAAATTAACTGGCAAAGACCAGCTCTCTTATTATGAGAAATATCACATAGACAATACCACTGAACTAAAAATAGGTTTAATGAGGTATGGGGCTCTATTTTTCACACTTGTGGTCAACCTACAGCCTTGATTCTCCTGTTTACATGGTGCTATCAACTCTGAGAAGCTCTGGGCAGAGAAACCTGGCTGACTCATTGTAAACAGAGCTGAACTCCCACTGCATGTTGCCACGCTACCTGACTGAGGCTTCTGCCGGAAATAACTGTTGCCTAGTTAAGGGAGTGTTCCTTGCTTTGGAAGCCTAGGCAACTGCATATGTGAAAGTCTCTGGTTTCCTGGGATTGCAAATTAAATGTCAGGGAAGATGGAATTGCCCTAAAAGGCTTCCCAGTTGCAGTGCAATGAATTAGATGAGAAGAAAGCTCCCTGTTTGGCTGAATAAGCTCCTTTCAGAGATGCCATTAATGAATGTCTTAGACTATGGCACTCACCTACCTCACCACAGCTCCTCACATATCATAATGAAACTGCAAGTTGTGCTGGAAACCTTACATCTCTTCTCTCCTATGCAAGCTCAGCAGAGTAGCCTAGTTTTTTTTTTCATTAACAAGCTCTATATACCCTCTCTTAGAGTTTTATTTCCTCATCTTCAACATGGTACAAATAGAGTAATAAAAGACATTATGGAGTTTAAAAAATGAATAATAACTAATATTTATAAGTTGCTTACTACATGCAAGGAATTATTCCAAGTACTTTGTATGTAATATCTCATTTAGTCTTCACAACATAAGGCATTCTACATTTATAGCTGAGAAAACTGAGGCATAAGGAGGTTCATTTCAAGGTCTTAATTGTAAGTGTTGAAAACTTTTAACCAATGTGATTGATTACCTCCCCAAGATTTGGTACTTGGCATGGTAAGGACTCAACTTTATGTACTGATGTTAATATATATCTGCCTAACAATATAGTTTTTATGATTAATTAAAAAGCCTCTTGAAAATAAAATGATAGCATTTAAATAGATTCTGTAAGTGAAGTGCTACTGTTCCTCTTTCACTCACTCCTAGCTTGCCTGGGATTTCCAAACAGCATCCTAACTCTTCTTCCTCTCTTGTGTTCCCTGATGTCACAACCTGATAAGAGCAGCCCCTCTAGAACACAAGTCACAGGGTGGCATCCCCTGAGTCAAAGTATATGTGCAATGCATTTAAGTTCCATAGTATATCATAAAGGCCTGTTAACATGGTGCAGTTAATGCCCCTCTTTCAATCCCTTCTGAAGTTCCATGTCCACAAATGTACTTTATTCAAGCTGTGTCAAAACACTTACTGTTCCCTAATGATACTTTATTACTTTTTATCTGGACACATTCCCACATTATTCTTTGTACCTTGACTACCCTTACTGCCTTTTCATGTCAAGTGAATCCACACATACCCTCAAAACAGTGTTGGCCTGCTGTAGCATTTTAAGTGAACATTAGATGCATCATGTAAAGTAAGTAGCCTATTAATAACATCTTTGCAAAAAAGGAAATTTCCATCTTTCAGTCAGTGCTCTTAGTTTCCTGTTTCATCCAAATTCTCTTGCTCAACTTCTTATTCCTCATTTTACCCCCATCCTTCTGCTTGGTACAAAGTTCAGTTTCTCCATATCCAGGGCTCGGCTTTCTTCCTAGCTAAATCATTTCTCCTCTTAGAGATAGCCATCATGGAAATGTCTCCAGCTACTGGTTCTAGGTCCTACTCTGACCAATGCTGGAGGTTGACCCTGCCTTTCACACTAAATGTCATCTTCTTTTAAGAAGCCCTTTCAACCTTTCCAAGAACAGTTGTTATCTTAGCCCCTCATGGAGCTGATCCAGTGTTATATTATGGATGATCTATTTTATTAAGGTCACGGTCACATATTGATTTTGAACCCCTTAACTTTCTCTTAACTTCACTTTCCTAAAGAAAAAAATGGATATAATGATCAATATTCTACAGCTAGGAGGATTATATAGCTTATAAAATGTGCCCAATGCAATATAAAGTAAGAACCAATATTTGATAGCCAACAGCATTAGCTTACTTTAGAGAGACATTGGACAATCTCTTCAAGAGTGAAAGTGAAGAGGAGAGTGTTAACTTTTACCTTTGCCAACCCCTTTAGAGATCACAGCTGATCCAACATTAGCCACAACATCAGGCCTAGCTACCAGGTTAAAGGGTGAATGTCTAGGGCTATAAACTTATCTGCCATTTCATCAGAATCTGGTGTGTTTAGAGTGGGTACTGGTCACCTATTAATCCATCAGTATTCAACCTTCTCTGGTCCATATTTGTGGTCTGATTGGAGCTCTAGGCCTCCCTCAACCCCATCTAAGTTGTTGCCTACATTCTGATTGACATAGGATTTGGACTTGCCAAATCTCTTCTCTGATTTGGTCTCTTGTAGGTGTTGGCTGAGTTCTCCTAAGAGTCTGCACTTGCTCTACCTCTTGGGCAGGAGTTGGACTCTTGTCTAAGAAGAATACAGCTTTACAGTCCAGTTTGATCCTGCAGCCCTGATGTTCTGCCCCTACTTACCTATGGGAATTTCTAGGGTTTCAGAATTTCTGGCAATCCAAAGTTCCCATGAGTTATGTGAAAGGATGACTCATGTTTTTGCAAGGGTAGAAAACTGATGACAAGCAGCTAGATTCTGACGTTCTACTCCTTCCTTCCCAAGACAATTTATAAATTCTGATGATGCACTTATTGGCAAAGCCTCTTCCTTTACTTTAATGAGCCCCATTTATATTTGCTTAGAAACTATCACTATATCTTGCAAAAAGGAAGTTGTTTGATCAAGCCTCTCAAATTGCTTGGTTCCTTCAAATACCTTTTAAAAATTTAGAGAAGAAAATGAGCTGCTTGGAGGCCTTGATGTTGATAGAGGCTATTAGCTTGAAAATAACTGTGGCATATGGTCTTCACTAATATTATCTTTAAAGTCCACCCAATTCCTATTGTTGAATGAGGTTTCATGGCAAAAAATTTTTTAAAAGACACTTTATGCAATGGAAAGGTATGTAGTTATTAAATTTAGAATAGTAGTATTCACTCAGACCCACCTTTATTTTTTTCCTAAAGATACATTTGCATGCACCAGTAGGCATTCCTCTGATGGATATTTTCCAATATATAGATTGCCTCTTTCTATGGTGCCAGTCACAGGCCACATCTCATCTGTACACATTACATGCCTCCTTCATTTTTAAGTTACTTGAAAATTCAAAGGAAGTTTGTCCTCTAACCACTGAGTTCCCAAAAGACCTCAAAAGGTAGCTCCTTGAAGAATTTTGCTAGAGGATTAAATTGTGAACTAGACTACTCAACTAACTTCTTATTGCTTGAACAGTTCAGCTTGCATCCCTCTAATAAGAACTGAGGGAAACTATAATTATCATTTTAAAAAATGACTTCAGAATTAAGTAGCCAAATGTAAGGTCCAGGATGAATAATATCACCGTTGTATTAACAGACTTATAAGACTTCCTCAGAAAGCTATCCCTTTATATATTGGTTTTCATTCTTTGGGGTTCAGTTACTTTTGTATGCTGTTTTCCATGTGAAACTCACTTCTTTCTTGGGTGTTGAATTATGTCATCATTTTTCACCTGTACTCAAATTTACCTTCCTTGATTTTGTGATGATATGGAAATAAAGATTATCTTCAACTCCATTTTCTCATATGTTTACTCAGTCAGTCAACAAGTCCTGCCAGGCTTTCATTTGAAATGCTTCATGTGCAACACACAGACTTTTCCAGTTGTGTTACTAGTATATGCTATTTTAGGAGTTTAGATAACAAGCACCTGTGGGCTATGTGCCAACTGTTTTTGTTAATAAAGCTTTATTGGATACATTATTGTTTTCTTTTTGCGGTACTGGGGATTGAACCCAGGGTCTGGCACCTGCTAGGCAAGCACTCTACCACTGAGCTACATTTCCAGCCTTAGTGAAGCTTTACTGGAATGGAATTCCATCCATTTGCTTATGCATTGCTGGTAGCTGCTCTAATATTACAGTGGCAGAGCTGAGAAGTTGCAAAATATAAGATATTTACTATCTGGTTTTCCACAAAATAAGTTGTTTGCTTACCTCTCTTTTAGTTTTTGCATCACCTGGGTGATTATGAATAGTCTTTTTATTGGTTTCCTTACTGCTAGTTGTTCTAACACCAGTTAATATTTCATTGATTACAAAGAGTGAAAAATCTATCCAAACCCTAGCAAATTCCTTCCAATCCTTCAAGGCACAGATGACTTATAATCATTGTTTGGCACATGTTTAAGCACTGAATAAGATGTATGCATGTACTCAAGCCTTTTTTCTTCCTTTTTATTCCAGAAGAAAGATAAGCGTTTAAACCGAGAACCACTAGTAGTGTGAACTGTGTCTAGCATTTAAATCTAGACCCGGTATGATAGTCTAGAAAATATCTCTAGATTTAAACGTGAGTTTCATTCCACACCAACTATGTAACTATGAGAAATGACTTTTAGCTTCAATATTCTTACCTCTACTATGGTTTTGGTGATCCTAAAGCCTGTGGATTTAGGTCTGGTGCATACTCAATATATTTGAGCAATAATCACAGGGACAGTAGAACTCTTTAGGAATATTGATTACAAATATTTAGATTAGTCTTCAGTATTCAGGAATGACTAGTGTGACTAATGTTTATACTGAAATCCAAAGCTGAGTCTGCAATAGGGAAAGAAAGAGTGTTCTGAGAACAGGGAATGGAACATGTAGAGATTTGGAGGAGGAAATTTCCCTAACTCCTTGAATGCTAAATAATTGCTGTCATCTCTACTTCCCACAGTACTTGTTTATTCTGCTAATATAGCTGTCATCACATCATATTATAGCTGTGCTTTTGAGAGTATAGGCTATACTTCCATTTCCATCTTTATATTCCTAGCACTTATGAGAAGACTGACACACTATTCAAGTGCTCAAAAAAAGATTTTTCATGTGAGACAAGACAGTGAGTCAAACAGCAAGATCTTTTGAATCCAAAAATGCTGAGGCTGATCTTAGGTTTGCCATTAAAGGGGTGGGTGGCCTTGGACACATTAAATTACTTTTTGGGTGACCCACAGGTGACCAATCTTTCAAATGTGGAAATACCTGTTACATAAACCTGTAAGATTTAATTAGAGATCATCAGTAAGTGTTCACTGTGTCAGCACATAGTAGGTATTATTGATAATGAAATTTTTATTAATTTAAACCCAGGATATTAGCACAAATCCTTTAGAGGCCAACATACTACACAGCTGAGTGACATCAGCTTACTTCACAAAACTCTAGTCCAGGAAAACCCCCCAAAATATATAGGTTTCATGCCTACATCTTTTCATTTCATTCAATCAATGCTTTTTGAGTGTCTGTTGTTGGTGAGTACTAGGCATGGAGATCTCTGGAAATTTGTGCTGAACAGGACATGCTCAGCCCCTACCCTCTTGGAACATATAGCGTAATCCAATGTGATTATCAATATATCATATATTTTCTCATAGACTATATTTTTTTAGAGAGAGAACATGTATAGGTCCTTTTCATAAAAGGAAGTGAACTCTTTCTAAATGTCTTTAATTAAAGAAATATTGGGAGGAGCCAGAAGTGCCACATTTTTATTAAACTAAAAAAATGATAAATTTCTAGGAAGCAGCACATTCTAATTTGGTGACTACTTTCTTCTGGCATTATTCTCACCAAGTAACCCATGACACCATGGAAGGCAATTTCCATTCCCATTTGCAGGTTTCTGTTTCTCTTTACCATTTACGTCTCACTCCTCTCTACAATCTGACAATCCATTAATTTAATAAATGTTTACCACCTGATTAATACACAACCTGGAAAAAAGATAAAGTTTAAAGAAAATAGCACATCATAAATTTGATAAGAATCATCACTGACTGACTGACTTTGCAGCAAAATCCAGGCATTTTATATTACTTCTAATCCTCACACAAATATTGCAATTTAGGAATGATTCAATTCATTTTGAAATTGAAAACTAAGACTGAGAAAAGCTATCCAGTTGAAATCTTCACTTGGTAAGGGGCGACACTGGGATGCTAGTGTAGACTCATCTGAGCTTAAAGCCTATTCATTTTCCATGACACAATACCTCCCGTAGGAGACAGAATAAAGTCCCCCCAAAAGTATACACCCTTATCCTCTGTACCTGTGGCTATGTTACCTTACTGGCAAAGGGGAATTAAATTTTCAGATGGAATTGATGAGGCCTTTAAAAGTGGATGAGGGAAGAAATATAGATCATAATGATGCCAGGTGCGGTGGCACATGCCTGTAATCTCAGTGCCTTGGGAGGCAGAGGCAGGAGGATCTCCAGTTCAAAGCCAACCTCAGCAAAAGTGAGTCTCTAAGCAACTCAGTGAAACCCTGTCTCTAAATAAAATACAAAATAGGGCTGGGGATGTGGCTCAGTGGTTGAGTGCTCCTGAGTTCAATCCCTGGTACACCCACCCCATGCAAAAAAGAAATATAGATCATAATAGACTCATATGGTACTCCTCTTTTGCTGGCTTTAAAAATGGGGAAAAGCACTAATAAAGGAATGAGGACAGTCTGTAGAAACTGGGAAATAGCTTCTTGCAAGAAGCACAGCCCTACTGACACTTTGATTTAGCTCAGAGTGATGTTAATCTTTATGTGTTCTCTGGAGAAACCCAGACTAATACATATTCTAAGACCCAAGTCAAACACCTGGGTTATAGGTAGTAGAAATTTATATGGTTTATGTCACTAAGTTTGAGGTAATCTGTTATGCCAGTAGTGGAAAAGTAATATGCCACCTCTCTAGACACAAAGTAATTAAAAAAATACTATAAGGAATGATTAAGCACATTCTGTCCTGGTGTCCTTTATATAGGACACTGACAAATGGTTAATTTGAAAAACAGAGTTACTGTAAAGAGTATATTTATTCCTCAACTTCTGTGTTTTATAGGTTTCCTACATATGGGACTCCAGGACATAATGGGTTAATGGTTATATTTTATCATCCTATCAGAAAGGATGTTAGACCAGAACTCAGCAAAAGATACACTCAATGTCAATTATGTATGTAAAGCAGACTTCTTGCAGAAGTAAGACATTGTGAAAGTGAATTTAAATCATGTCTTATTAAAATAAAATATGTTTGTGTTTTATAGCTGGGAGTTCTTTCATGACTAAATGGAGAGAAGAAAGGGAAAGAAAAAAGGAAAAAAAAACTTTAGACTGTGTGTAATTATAAAAGAAAGAACAAATTCAAATGCTTTGTTTTTTTAATTATTGAGAAAGAAGCAGCATGAAAAGAAAAAATAATCAAGCAGGAAAGAGCTTTTATCATTCTTTTCAGTTCTGGATCTTTGCATTAAATTAATCCGATGGGGAAGTTTTTCTTCCCCCTATGTCTTATCCAAGCAATCATTTCAGCTTTTTGAAAAATAAATAATACAAATAGGCTTTGTGGAGATCTCTCATTCATTCATGAATATAATAGACAGATCTGAATTATTTATAAGGCCAATTATTTTTACAAAGACAGTGAATGACAGGTAATGGTGAAGGAGGGCTTTGCTGGTAATCTAATTTTAAAAATTGTGAAGAAGTCTGTGCCAGGTTTTAAAACTTAACAATAAATCTGCACGAGACTAATATACACTCTTGAAAAGAGGCCAGTCTGGTCGTAAATCTGGTCGAAGTGGAAAAACTACATTGCAAACTCAGTGCCACAATATACTTGCATGGGACCCTAGGTGTTCTCTTTTCAGTAGAAATTTGTCGTGTTAAAATCATTCTCTATCTAGAAAGTTTAGGTAGAGGCTCCCCCCAACCCATTTATTTTAAATTATGAAGTGCTGCCTAAGAAGAAGTATGGGTAAGGTGAAGAAGAGGGGAGGTTATGTTAACCTCCTAATATTGGATCACAGCAGACAAAAGGGAAGGCCTAGAAATGCTCCTCAGTGGGCCCGTTCTAGTCCACATGAACCAGGCTGACAATAGCAGGTGGAGGGGATAAAAGTAAGCTAAGAAAAATGTAACCACTTCCTCCTGCTTTCTTTTTCTTTTCTTTATTGCAGGATAAGATGGAAGAATGGAAATAAGGAAAAAACAAACTTTCAAAAGACTTACTTACCTGAGCTATATGCCCAACTGTTTTAAAAATTTTTGTTTTAATTTTGAGACAGGGTCTCACTAAGTTGCTGAGGCTGTCCTCAAAATCTGCAATCCTTTTGTCTCTGCCTCCTGAGTCTCTAGGATTATAGCCATGTGCCATAACACCTGGCAATGTGACCAATTTTTTAATCAGTCTCCTAGAAACAGTGTACATACACATTTCTGTTATACATTTTATAAGAGGAAATGTTCTGCAACTTGTTTTTCTTATTTAACCATGCATTTCAGAGTTGGTTTGCTTTCAATGCATAGAGATTTATTCTATTGACTAGGTGTATCACCCACTATTTATTTAATCTTTTATTGATAATCATTTAAAGTTTTTTCAAGAGTTTACCATCAAAACTTTCTATAGTGAACCTGCTATGGCATGTGCTCTGCACACATATGAATCCATCTGTGGATACCTTCCTAGAAGTAGACTAGCATTATTAAAGTAAATAAGCATTTGACTTTTTCACAGATACTTCTAAATTGTTCCCCAAGGAGAATGAACCAATTTACACTCCCAAAAATGGCATCTGAGAGTCTTCTTTTACCATAGTCTCTGTTGACACAATATTAACAATTTTGCTGATTCTTGCTAAGCTGATTGAAGTAGAATGGAAGTTCATTGCTTTCGTATGTATTTGCTTAATCAGATATTCAATCAACAAGTACTTTTCAAAACTATTTTTTAATAAAAACTATTATTAAGAGCAAGATTTTCCCTGTGTACCTATTGATATGAATTGTATATCTCTAAAACTTAGTAGCTTAAAATTCTTATTATTTAACCTTGTGACTGTGTTGGTTAGGAATTTGAACAGAATTCCTCTCCTTCTCCTCTCTCCTCTCCTTCTCCTCTCTCCTCTCCAAACAAAGCTGACCATTTGGCTAGCTTGTACTTTCATATAAGGCTAAATTAAAAAAAAATTCTACTGGTTAAAACGTGGTTCAGATTCAGTTGTGTTTCACAGAGCTTATCTCTTTTGAAGAAGATGTACAATTAAAAAGTTTTTAGCATTGTGTTGATTTCAGGGTTTGTGAAATATTTTATTTACTGTATGAGATCTCAGAATGTGGTTAGCTAATATAGAATCCTAACCACAAATAGAATCCTTTGTTGTCCATTGTAGTTATAATGAATTGATGTGGCTAGGTTTTTCTAATTTCTACTGAATCTTTCCTGCACAACAATTAAAAACAGAGAAAGCTCTTCCATTTGATGAATGCAAACTGCAGTTTTTGTCAAACTTGAATGAGAAATAAAGCCTTTTCAGTAGATTCTAAGAATTCACCTCTCAAGGAACTTACTTTTTGTCCTCATTGGGCTTACGTTCTAATGGGATCCCAGGGAGTAGTTGAGTACCTCTCCTAAGGACACTTACAAGCTGTGTTATTAAGAAGACTCTCATCTGGTCTTCTGGGATTAAGGAAAGATTTTCCTTAAAAAGTGAAAATTTAGATGAAATTAGGAAAGAGAGAGAAGAAGAGGAGGTAAAATTGACAAAGAGCACCAGTGTAGAGAATGGGGGCTTTACAGAGAAGCTGGAATGGGAGAGAGAAGAGTAACAGGTAAGCCATGTATTTCAGCAGAAGACAAGGGCATTCACTAATTTCATGAAGTGGGAGAGAGCATGATGTTTCAAAGATCTGAAACAAAGCCAATGTGGCTACAAAACAGAGAGCTATGAAAGAAGACACAAATTATGGCTGAGTTAGAGTCTTTCTCATGGATCATAATAAGGACTTGAATCTTCATCCTAAAAATCAATAGGTAATAAACAATTAGAAATTACCTCTCAATTTCAGGCTCCAAGTTTACTGCTTTCACCAGTCCCAAGCCTGCACACCCTGTAATTGTCCAGAGCCCAGGCTCCTAGAACAATGTCTCCTTTTGTGTGTGTGTGTTTTTTTTTCTCCTGCTTTATTTTTAGGAGCAGGGAGAGAGAGGGGGAGGAGAAGAAGAAGAAGAAAGGGGGAGGAGGAAGAAGTGGAGGAGAAGGAAGGGGAGGAGGAGGAGGAGGAAAGAAAGATAAAGGGAAAGGAAGGAAGGAAAGAAGGAAGGAAGGAAGGAAGGAGAAAAAGGATTTCTCTTTGAAATGGTTACTACATTAGGAGTCCATGCAGAAAGAATTTAATGCAAGAATTTAGGTACTTACAAAATAATTTGAAGGACCATGGAGAAGAAATCAGTTATCCTATTAGACTATTGATCTCAAGACCCAATTCCTATTGCTGCAAACTAGACATCAGAGCTCTGCTGCTACAACAACCACAATCACAACAACCTCACACCATGGAGCTGGTGATGGGACACTGGAACAAGAAGTCCAGCCTCCTCAAACACTGACATCTGTCAGAACTTTGGGAAAATGGACCCACATCCTTTCCACCTCCCAAATCTTCAATAAGTGCATCTTGTTGACAGAAACACAGCTGCATTCATAACTGTATTTGCAAGAGACCCAAGTTTAAGTTATGTGGTTATCCTATTTATAATTGCTGGGTATATATAAGGGAGCGAGAATAGAGGCCAAAGTCTATACATAGTGTTTAGTAAAACAACTGAAACTCCCTTCCCTGATAGAAACAATGACAAGCAAGTCAAGGATGAGAAACGAGGGATAAGCCATAGCACATGCTCAATCATCTCCAGTAATAATTGATGATAGTGATCTGAGGAGATAAAAATTCAAAATGATACTGTATGTTGGCTATTATTTGTATTTTTATTTTTGATGGATGCTCCCAACAGATAGCACATTGTTTCTCTAATCCATTTGTGAATAAGTTAAAAAAAAATCACAAAGAATAAATACAGAGGTCAAAACGTTTCATTCACAATTCACTCAATAGAGAACTTAAGTATGTAGGATTGTTTTATATGTGTATTATATGTGCTGTTTCCTTCAATTATAACCAGAGCTTTGACTCTTATCTCAATATATGTAACTATTATATTTCTAATAGATCTAATTGTCTTAGCTGGTTTTAATAAATAACAATTACCTCCAACTGAATAACGTACTGAAGAAAACATGGTCATTTAGCTTGGGAAGTTCTTTTTGCTTCCTTGGAAAAGTTACCTCTTGGTACTTCAGTTTACATATGTAAAATTAGGATTTGGGGATTAAAGTTTTTTCGAATGCCTTCTTTAAAATTTTACTTTATTTTGTAATTTTATAAACTGAGTGTCTGAGTTGGGTGCAAGTATTACATGCTGACATTCTTTCACATAGTTTGAAGTCTAGAAATTGCTTAGAAACTTTAAACTGTTCTTCTCATTTCTTTAAAGAAAAAAAGCCTTCATGGGGCTACTTTTTTCTCTGCATCTCACTACATTTATTCCTTTTCATCCCTGCAATAAAAAAAAAATACTACAACGAACCTATTTTTTGAGAAGAAATTTTGCCATCATGGAAGCATCCCTTTAAATCACCCTGCATGACCTATAACAGTGAGCAGAACATCCAGCAACTCCGCATCCACAACCCTTTCCATTTAAAATCTGTCATGGTAGTTAGCAAATACCATGGGAGCAGTTGAGGGCCATGTCTTCAGTTAGGACAATGTAACCGTTGTGACCTACAGGGGATTCCATCCTCATCCATCCATTCAACTCTCTCTGAGTCGGTTGTGTCTCTGTCAAACAAAAGAACTCTTCTCTGCAATGTGAAACTTCTTATTTGTAAAACCAGTTTCATAAACAATAAATTCATATGATTTTTGTTTGAACCAATTGAAGTTTTTGCTTGAGATGGACGCTAGGTTTTCATGGGCCTTTTTTGAAATACAAAGAACAAAGACTTCCTAGACTTTGCTGGAGGTGCCAGCTGTGGCCCTGCTACGAGGACTTAAGGTTTCCTATAGTTCTGTCTTGTTCCATAAAAGAGAGTGGAAAAATTTGCATTTGTATTGGGCATTTTCCCCTTCCAGTTGCAGTTATCCTATTTTCCCCCCTAAGGAAAAGATATTTTACTTGTACTGATGCTTATTCTATCTTTATTTGGCCATTGGAGCAATGTTTTGAATGCTATATTTCTAGAAGATCTTAGTCTTTTCAAAATTAACATGCTAAATCAAAAGCAGTCCCATAAACCCACCATGAAAAACATCAAGGCTCCTGACAGATAGCGGTCCAAATGTCTGTCAATAATCTCATCTTAAAAGAAATGAATTGGTTGTCCTATTTTTCTGCTAACATTACTCACATAATAAAGCCCCAAGCATTCAGAGACAGACCTAGCAGCATTGAAGAGAGGGTTCTATTGTTAAAGGAGAGGTAGAAATGGGAAGAGAGAGTAGAAAGAAGTAGAAATCAGAGAGGATATAGTGACCAAGAGAATGTCCTATAGCCAGATAAGAAAGAAGCATACTTCCCCCCACTGTCCTCCTTTTACCACTTCCTAACTGAATCAATACTTGGCTCAGGACTTCTATTATTGCCCCGATTAATTTTCAGATGTCCAAGTTTTTATGAAATTAGAAATCCTACCTGCTACAGATTAGATGCCTGTGTCCTCCCAACAATCACATGCTAAAATCCCAGTGACCAATGTGATAATGTTTGGAGGTGGGGCCTTTTGGAGGTAATTAGGTCATGTAGGTGGAGACCTCATGAATGAGATTAGTGGTCTTATTAAAAAAGACCAGAGAACTATCTGTGAGAACACCAGGAGAAGTCAGCAATCTGCAACCTGGAAAAGGGCCTCACCAGAACCTGACCACTATGGTACTTTGGTCTCTGATGACCAGCTTTAAGACCCATGAAAAATAAATTTCTGTTGTTGATTAGCCACCTATGCTATAGTATTGTGTTCTAGCATCCCAAACTGACTATGACATTACCTTTAAAATATGCTCACAAGCTAGAAGAGTGAAAAAGAGTGTGAAGGAGGCTTACATACTGATAGTTACTGAAAATACTCCTTGGAGTCTATTTATTAAGCCCATGTTCCCTGTATTGTACTGTTCCAGAAGCTGGAATGCAATGATAACATCTGTGACCTCAGGAAGCTCTTGCACTAGAGGTAAGTGACTGAGCCATTTCCATTGAGTGAGACCAGTGAGGCACTGGGGAGGGATATCACAAGTGTTTGGGAATGAGGAATTAAGTTGGCATCAAGAGTAAATAATCAGTGACTGAATAACGATACAGGGATAAGAGGGAAGGACTATGGATGGACTAAGGGATAACACTTAAGGAAATGTTGGGGCTCAAGGAAAAGTAAAGGTTGGTGTAAGGCTCAAAGTTGGCTCAAGGCTCAGAGATACATGCGGGATTGGGATGAGTATCATGGATGTACGTTGCACTAATGTCTTGGTTACAAGGTCACTATTGTGATTCTGTAGCAAAATTTCTGCCTCCAAACATTGCTTCAGAGTATTCTTTGCACTAGAAAATATCAGTGCTGAGGCAAGAGCAGAGACGAAAGATCAGAGGGGATTTCTTGTCCCCAAAGAAAATTTAGTATATGGGCTTTTGTAGGACAGGGGTAGATTAAGTACTCCAACAAAGATTTTCTCACTTAAAAATCTGGCAGAGAGAAAAATTTAGTATTTGTACTATAATCCTGAGAAAGAAAGAAAGATTCCAAAATTTCAAGCAGGAAAGTGTAAGCATTTGCAGGTCAGGTGACTAGCTTTGCTGTTGTCAGGAGTTCTCAACATTTAAACGCGGTCTGCATACTGAGCATGGACAAACATGCTCCACAGGCTTTCTGCTATACTTCTTATTGTAAATCTTGTTTAAAAGTGCCCACTTAATATTTTTTTCAGAAATTCCCAGGTTATCTGGCAAATTATAAGTTGGATTGCCATTCCTATTTTTTCAAGAAAACAATTGTATATTTTTAATTCATGAATAATTTTATTATTTTATTAAAATATTATATGGGCAAGTACACCATATTGATATGATTGTGAGCAGACAAGCATGTTGTATGAGCAGAAAATTATGCAATAAATTTCTGATTTAGTCCTAAGATATTTATCAGAGTTACAGGGTAGTGGGATTCCCATGGAGACTGAATTCTAATGGGGATTCCAAAGAGAGGTGAGCATAGTGGCTTACAAAAGGGTAGCTTGGAAACCAGAATTCTAAGAAGGACTGCTTATAAACCTGCAAGGCAAAAGACTCCCTGACATTAGGAAAAGAAAGCTGGTCAGAAATCCGAAAGCAATCTACACAGTTGTGAGCAGATATAAGACAAAAAAAAAAAAAAAAAAAAAAAACCTGAAGGAAAAAACCAATAGTCATTGTATTAAAAAAGAATGCAAGAGAGGATGAGCGCATAAGCATTCCTTCAAATGTGCTATTATGATTCTAGCTTCATCTTAATGCCTTTGGGGCAACTAAAATGTAGCACAGTACTTTATACCCAAAATTATTCATTCCTTCCTGCAGGCTTCTTGAAGGATCTATTCAACTATATCCTTCCAAAGAGATCCAATCTCAGGCAGATTTTCCATGAATACTCTTCTAGATATGGAAAACATGGAGAAAAGGCCAAAGATCTCATTATAAGGTTACAGATTTATAGATAGCTAGTCGCATGAGCAGTGTGACCTGTGGCATGGAGCAGGACAAGGGAGAATGTTCACCTCCTTTTATTCTTCTTACTGCAGTCTGTCAATGACAGATAAGCACAGATGAACCAAGAACTTCCATTTAAAATTTCACTGAGAACATAATGTGCAGCAATTCACATTTTATCTATTTTTGAAATGTTATCCCATCACATATTTATAAGTAAGAAAAATATTTTAAATGTAGTAAACAGTAAAAGCATGACAGCTTTTGAAGACAGTAACCAGACTCAGATAGCAACAGCTTTTAAACATTAACACTAAAAATGCCTGGCCAGAAAGTACTTCATCACCTGGAGGAGGATTTTAAGCTCAACATCTCCACTGACACTTTGCTTTGATTATGGCTCCTGCCAATAGATTTGATCAATGTTCTGCTTGCCTGGTGGAACCTCCTAAATTCTCATTTGCAGCTGTCACTTCTCAGGGACTTGCAAACTCTCTCAGATCATTAAAGTGGCATGCCACGTGACTCAGATTTGACAGACAATCGCTTACTAAAAATATCTGTCCTGATCAGTGCTGATGTTCTAAAAGGATATTTTCAGCTTCTTGTTCTCTCTCCCTCTCTGCAATGGCACTGTACCTGGTGAGTTAAAAGCAGCAGAAGAAATAGCATTATTAAAGGCAGCAGGTTATTGCAGTACATAGCCTTCCAATGTGGATTTGGGTCAGAAGCAGGAACTCATGTGGTTCTGTTAAGGTGAAATCTCTGCTGATCCTGGTAGCCCATAGACCTGTCACTGCACTCTCATAACTCCTATGCTTCTCAGACAGCCATAACTCTTCTCTCCAAATGGCATTTAATTAGAACTGCTGTTGCTGTTGCTTGGTTGGATAGATTTGATTTGACTTTGTTCCAGGCCATTATGATCTCTCCTGGTTCATGCTCAATTGGTATGTCAGAGATTAGGGTCTTGCCTGTTTTCTCAGATTGACAAGTTGCAATGGTATGGGCTAGGAAGGCTAGATACCTTGTGACAAATAGGTGTCAAGACATCATCACAAATAAGTCTATAATCTACTCAACTCTGTTGCTTATGATTTTGGGTTTTTTAGTAGGGTAAGACACAGCAAGGTAAAAAAAATCACCATTAAGCTGCTTTCTTTTGTAAATTCTACTTATAAATTCTTTTACTCTGGACTTCGGAATTTTAACTGCAACTGTCACTTGTGTTAAGGTGGTTTTTGTGAAACTTCTGAGTTAGTTCTCATGGAAACAAGCAAGACTAGTTTCTCCCTGCTCTCTGGCTTCCTGTTTCACCATGTGATCTCTCCTTTTTGCATGTGTTCCCACCAGGATGCCATCTGCCATGATATGTTGTAGCTGAGGGACCCCTCACCAGAAGCCTCCAAAAATATGAGCTTAATAAAACGTTTTTTCTTTTTGAATTCTCTAGTCTCAGGTATTTTTTTAAGCAATTTAAAATCAGACTGATAACAAGTCTTACAATATGCTTGTTATTGGATTGGTGGTATGCTTTTCCTATTGCTAATAGAAGGGATAATGGTTTCCAGCAGAATGAATTGGGCATAACTTTCCTGTGTTTATATGCAAATACACCATCAGTTATTGCTTTAAGTCGTGCTCTTGTGGGTCTGCTCAATGGGCTGGGGTCCTCAGAGACGAAAAAGGGGGTCCTCAGGGAAGGACAAAGTGGGGTCTCACAGGACGAAGTTTTGGGTGACCATCTGCAGTCACTCCACCTAGACTCCGGGGTAGGTAAACTGTTCTGCTGGAGCAAGATGCAGAAACACTGTTTATTCCAGAAAGTACAGAAGTTTATATAGAGTCCTTGGACCAATCATGGCCCCAAGATTACAAACAATGAGGGCCTGTGGTCCATCAGCATAGAATGGGAAAAGAGGGAAGGGAGGGTTTGAAGGTCTGGGGAGTGCTCCTACAATCAGTGTATTTCACATCATGTGCAACCACCAAGAATGGGATCCTAATTAGAATAAGTTATACTCCATGTATGTATAATATGTCAACATATTCTTCATTGCCATGTTTAGCAAATAAAACAAAATTTTTTTTAAATGATTGTAATGTTAGTCTTGCTTGAAGGCTTTCATCCTTACTGACTGAAAAGAAGAAGCTGCCTTGTCATGAGCTATACTATGGAGTGGATCACATTAGTAAAGTGCTGAGGGAATGCTGTGTTGGCAATTAGCAGAAGCTGAGGCCCTTATTCTGACATTCTGTAGAATCTGAATGCTAAGCAAATCCTTCCCTAGTCAAGTCTTCAGTTGAAAATGCAGTTCTGGCCATGCCTTTCAGAGGACCAATCCAGTCCTACCTAGACTCCAGATTCAAAGAACAAGACAGTACAAGCATGCCATTGTAAGCAACTAAGTCTGTGGCAATATTATTACATGGTAATATAAAATGTATGTGGGTTTTGGTACCTAGAAATAGTGTGTTGTTAAATACTTGAAACTGTGGGAATTGGGCAGTGAATAAAGGCTGGGAGAAATTTGAGAGTTACAGAGAATTACTGATTGATAGACTGTTAGTAGAAATTTGAACTTTGAAGTTACTGCTGGTGAGAACTCAGAGGTAGTGGGTAACCTGTTATTGTAAACTGGATAAAGGGGCATCACTATTATGTAAGAGCAGAAAACTTAGTAAATTGTTACCTGCAGATACAAAGGAAGCAGAACATGTTAGTGATAAACTTACTTAGCTAAGAAGATTTCCTAGTAAAGTGCTGAAGTTTTGACCTAGTTTCTTCTTGATGTTTATGGTAAAATGTGAAAAGAAAGACTTACATGGAAGGGCAATAGCTAAACAGAAAGAAATCAGAAATTGAAGATTTTGGAAAACCTCAGCCTCTCCAGATGGTAAAAGATGCCAAAATTAGGAGATGACTTGTGAGCACTGTCAGAAAAGTATTGCCTAGAGAAAAATCCAAGAGAATGACTGTACAATCTTTTGTTAAAACTTCAGAAAGATCAAAAGATCAAAGTAGCATTCAGTCACAGAAGGAGACCTTGAAAGAGATTAAGAAAATGTCTCCTGGAATCTCTCAAGCCAACCACAGAGCCTCTAGGCTGATTAAGGTTAGTGTCTCTCAGCCATGGCACAAGGAACACAAGGTGGAGAACTTCTCTTTTAAAAATAGATTTTAAAATAGATTTTAAGCTTTTGCTTAAAAGAATGAACCATGGAACATGTACAAAGTTTCTGAGAAAGTTATTCCAGCAAAAGCCCCACCAGCTTGAACTGAAAGCTTTACCTAGACTGTAAAGCTAACAGAGACTGTCAGCCCACTGGCAGGAATCAGGCTGGTATGACTACTCAGTAGCAAGCCCATGTTGCTTTTTATGACTAAGGGGTAGAACCACATACCCAAAGGCAGTGAAAATTATTCTAAGATCTTTTCACTCCCCAAATTTTATAGGTGCATTATAGTTATACACAATGGCTTGACTCGTAACATATTTGTACATGCATGTGACATAACAATATAATTTGGCCAATATCATTTCTTAGTATTCTCCCTTTTCTTCTTCTCTTTTCCCCTGGTCTCTTTCCTCTACCCCACTGATCTCCATTTAATTTCATGAGACCCCTGCTCCCCCTATACCTTTCTTCTCCTTATTCCAAGGTCTTGAAAGCTAACCAAGTAACTCCCAACATTTGCTCAGCTGAATTTTAGAATTGCCACAAACCAGTGATTCCTGTGTATTTCCCATTTGCTATGGACTCCCTCCACATTTTTCATGTAAATATGTATAGCTGCTATTCTAGTCCTGTGTTGTAGCTTGAATGTATGGGGGACTGTCTTGTCTCTTCAGTTTTGCATATCAATGCATGAAGAGGACCTATTGCCTGGATTTAATGCTCATCCATGCCTGAATTAAATTTATATGATGAAATTCTGGACTTTGAATAGATACTATAATAGATGAGACATTTGGAGACTTTGGGAGAGGCTGAATATATTTTGCATAGGAAAGGGACATGGATATTGAGGGCCAGAATGTGGGTAATGGCAAACAGAATCAAATATGGCCTTATGATCCCCACTTCCTGGAATCCATGCTTTCTGTAATACACTCCTCTTATTTAATAGAATGTAAGAAGAAGGACAGGTTTCCACTTCTGTAAGAACATTACATAAAATTATGATGTCTGTCTTAGTAGATTTTCTATTTTGCTGGCTTTAAAGAAAAAAAAAATGATGCAAATTGTGAGCAGCTGTTTCATAGAGCCATGTGACAATGAACTAAAGGAAGCCTCTCTCTAACAGCCTGTGTAAAACTGAGGTCCTCAATCTGACATCCTGTAGGGAACAAAATGCTGCTGACAAAAATGTAGAATGGAAGTGGATCCTTCCACAATCAAGCCTCCATATGGGAATCCAGTCTTGAACAAGACCTTGACTACAGATGAGAATCCAGATAATCTGTGCCTGACTTACACAAACTGAAAGAACAAGTCTGTGTTGTGTGAAGAGAGTAAGTTTGCAATAATTATGTAACAAGATATAACTAATATATGTGTCTCAGTAACTCAACCTGAATTGACAAGTTTATTCTGTTTAAAATTGAAGATTGGACATTAGTATTTTTTCACTCAGAATTTTGAAAGCTACATTGTCTTCTAATCCATAATACTACTATCTAGAAATCTACATAATAATTTTTGAACACATATATCTGATTCCTGTTTCTTTCTCTACATAAGCATCTAGAACCTTCATTTTATGCCAGATGTTTTAAAAGATACATTGGTCATTTGGGTGACCACTGCTGAACTGGAAATAAGTTCCTGAGTTCTTGGAAATTGCTTTGAGATTTTCTGAGATAATGTCATCCTTCACTTTCCAGCATTATTATTTTTTGAATCTTTGAATCTTAGCTACTCTCCTTAATAAATCTCCTAGTAACCGAGTGCAGTGGCTTGCGCCTGTAATCCTAGCAGCTCAGGAGGTTGAGACAAGAGAATGGGGAGTTCAAAGCCAGCCTTAGCAATGGCAAGACAGTTGGCAACTCAGTGAGGTTATGTCTCTAAATAATATACAACATAGAGCTGGGGATAAGTGCCCTTGAGTTCAATCCCTGGTACCAAAAAACAAAAACAAAATAAAAACAAAACAAAACAAAACAAAACAAAATCTTCTAATTCTCTCATTTTTTTCTCTACTATTTTCCTAAGTTTTGAGGTGAGGGGGTACTGGGGATGTGGCACTCAGCCACTGAGCCCCATCCCCATCCCTATTTTATATTTTATTTAGAGATAAACTCTCACTGAGTTGCTTAGCACCTCACTTTTGTTGAGACTGGTTTTGAACTCACAATCCTGCCTCAGCCTCCGGAGCCACTGGGAAGTTTTGATCCTTTTTATTGAGCATTTTCTCAACTTCATCTTCCAATCCATCTACAAAATATCTCATAGGTTTATTTATATCGTCATACTTTTAATCTCCAAGTATTCTCTTTTTCTCTTTCTTTTTCTTTTGCTCTAGATGCCATGCTTGATGCAGCAGTAGAACAATGACTATCCTGTTCGTGTCACAAGAATATTGGGATAGGGGTGTTGTGAATTAAAAGATAGCATACTGCAACATTACTCCCCCACACTATGAAGTTCTGAAGTATGTCCTCACTGGTTTTCTCATCTTTGACCTCATTTGATTGTAACAACCCTTGCCACAGGTCACTGGGAACAAAATCTCTGGTAGTTGCCAACATGGAATAGGAGCCAGTGGGATCTGATCTTGGGACCTGATTTTACTGCTTACGTATGAGTGTGACATCTTGGGCAAATTCTTTAACCTCCTTAATGCTCCATTTTTCATATATAACGTGAGACCAATCCCTTCTTCGATAGGTTAATATTGAGTTCAAACATATAATTAATGTCAAGTTCTTAGTCTGAGTGCGAGCTAAGTGATTCATAAATCTGTTTCATGCTGATGCTAGTACTATTGCAACTACTTCTTTAGAATCAGGTAGAGAAATATATCTACAAAGCTTTCTTTGGCTGCCTTCATCATATACTTAGGGTTTATTTTTCTGTGTTTCTGTTTTACGAGTCCATGGCCCCTTTAAATAACCTTTTATTTTTGTTTTCTAGTTTCATACACAAAGGTTCTTGAAGGAAGACCTTTTTATATATGTACATATTAATTTATGCATATATATAAATATATAAATATGTGTATATTTGTACTCAGGTGTGTGTAAAGTATGTGTGTGTGTAAAGTGCTTGAGATCTAACCCAAGGGCCTTACCACTGAGCCACAACTCTAGCCTCTGACCTTTTATCTTTACTTTCATGTATATCAGTGTCTGTTTTAATGTCTATATCACACTAATGCTCAATAAAAACTTTTTGAGTGAATGGATCCTCAAAGTTTGCATTTTGTAAACTGAAATTGGTTCTTAGTCAATCTTTGCTCCATGTCTGCATTCACAATTGCATCTGAGGCTGTAGAAGAATTATTGATATAAGTAGCTTTGAACAGCTTAATATGCTATAAACCACAGGGGGATAACTTAGAACTGAATTGCCTACAAACATAAATGTCAATGAAAAATTCATTCAACTCAAGGACATAATTATTTCTATTCTTTGGATATACGAAGACATAGATGAAACACCAAAATAAATAAATAAATAAATTAAACAAACAAATAGAAAATCTGTATGTTGAATAATAATTCTTTCAGACCCAAGGCTTACATCTCCCAAAAAGAATTTCTTGGCAAATCAGACAAAAAAAATCAGAATTTTTTGTCCCTCCTTCCATTTTTTGTTTCCATCCTTCCTTCATATATATTTATTATTCACTTACCTACAGTGTGTAAAGCATTGTGGAAGGTGCTAGATATTAAGTAATAAACTCAATAGACATTATCTCTGCCTTTGAGGAACTCATTTTATAGTGAGGGGTTCAGACAGAGTCTGTATATGGGTCAGATGAAACTCTCAATAGCTAGATTTGTAAGTAGACCATTTCCCCTTTAGAGATATTGGTATACTCTGTGCAGACCAGCCTCCCAACAGTCATAGAACATTTGAAGAAACTGAAAAAGACACTCATTTTTTGGCTTACATTGAACCCCAAGACCTGCAAGACACAACATGAATCTAGTTGAACATGATTTCTAAGCATGGTCTGTAGATTACCTCATGGAATATTCAGTAGGACTCAGGCGTATTGAGGGAAAGACGATAATGAAAAATCACATGAGGAAAAAGTAACTGGGGTCTCCCCTGTCTCCCATAATCTCTCCTTTCTATGACCCCTGAATCTCAAAGTCTAGAGGCAGCTGTGTAAAGCTGATAGTTTCTGAAACTCCACTCGGCCTCTAGGTGTTCTGTGAAGGAGACAGTGGTATGTGATAAATACCATAATTGGGTGCTCAATAGCTCTGCTGTTGAGAACTTGGCCAAAGGAGCTGCTACTCTCCAAAAACAGAAGATATGTGCTGCTTGCTGGTGAAGAAGATCACAGACAAGACCTGCAAAGGGACCAACAGCAGCCACTTGTGAGGAGTGAGCAGAGGGGTTACACACAAGTGCCAACCCTGAATGTTCAGAATCATATCCCTCTTCATGCCTAGGGATTCCTGGTAGGAATATTAGGGAGAGAAAGATTCTGGAAAATCTAACATTTCCAATTATTCAAGAGAATAGATCTCAGACCATTAAGATTAAGTTATTTTCATAATTTTTACACAATTAAATTTATTGGCAGGTGAGACAAGGAGAGAGATTACACTAGCAAACATATAATTGCAATGATATATAAATACAGTAATACCTAATGTCCACAGAATACTTACCATATGGAAAGCACTTTTCTAAGCATTGTATATGGATTACCTCATTCAATGTTCATAACAAAGATATAAACTATGGTTTGAATATGTGTCCTCTCAAAATTCATATGTTGGAACTTAAACTCCAAGGTGATAGTATTAAGAGGTAGAACCTTTGGAAGATAATCAGGCCATGAGGGCTTCACCCTTACTAATGTGATAACTGTCCTCATAAAAGGACTTGAGGGAGGGTTTGTCCCTGTTTTTGCCCTCCTGCCATGAAACAGAGAACAAGTCCTCACTAGATGCCAAATCTGCTGGCACCTTGATCATAGTCCTTCCAGTCTCCAGAACTTTGAAAAATAAATTTTTATCATTTATAATTTACTAACGTATTTTGTTATAGCAGCAGGAATACAATAAGAGAGCATAATTATATCTACAAAATTTAAACAGCAAGAATAAATTACCTACTCAGCATTGTAGTATGTGGATTGGAACCCATGTGGTCTGATACCAGAGCATATGTTCATGTCTGTCTGAAACACTTCACAGCTCTGATTATTATCTCTATAAAATCTTGTCTCCTACCTAGATGTGAACTCTTCAAGGGCTGAGACTGAGTCTTGTCTCCAAAAGTACTCCTGAGTACTGGGCTTGAGATTCTCTTCTGGACAAGGGTTCTGATAGGTAACTTGTACTTCACTGCTTTCATGTGCCGCCTTCTTTGTTCTTCCTTCACCTCCTAGATATACTAATTCATGCATCTCAGGCATCTAGTAGGTTATGTTGCCTACTTCTACTTCAAACAACCTATTCCAGGTGGTTTTGAACCTAGCCTCATCTCAAGACAGTCCCGTGTTCTAATAGGCTCATTCTTCCCCTAATAGAAGGCCCTGTTACTTAATATTGGTCAGGTGAATGGAGGAAAGCAATTCAATTAAGGTAGTTCTAAGGAAGCCTGAAATCATTTATTAAATGTTTTCTGTTGCCATTCCAAGCACCGTGACAAAATATGTTAAGACATAGATGATGTGTAAATACTTACTTAATAATCTCATAATCTAAATTAGGAGATGCAACATTTGTAGTGAGAATTATAAAATTTTAATAGATTAAGTATCCAATTTGTGGTATGATGGGAGAATTCAAGAAAGAGAAAGACCACTCTGGCCTTGAGATGCTGAAGCTCCTTAAAAACAGCATTTTAGTTTGTTCATAAAGTATTCAAATAGGTAAAGGGAAAATGTTTCTCACTGGATGGGGCAGCAGGAGTCATTCCAAAAAGGGTACCCTTTTGCCCATAACAGAATTATTTGAATATTTGAAATGGATGTCTTTTAACTCAAATGGATTTCTAATAAGTAAAACCACTGTAGGCAGGACAAAGAATGGGAAAAGAACTGTTCTTTGTCAGATTCCTGCTCAATACCTAGCACTTGCCAGTTTGTCTGTTTTACTTAAGTTCACAGCTCTGTGAACCAGGTAGTATTATCTGCTTTTATAGATGTGGTTGTCGCGACTTGAGAGTTGAGTAACTTGCCAATGTTCCACATTGATGGCTGAGCTAGAAAGCAGATTCTGTTCTGCCTGAGTGCAGAACTGGACTTTCTTGTGTCCAGCTATTTTGAAGTGCATACAAGTGAGTATTACTTAAAAATAAGGGGAAGCCAAAAAATATACATAAATAAAGGTAAAGGAAGAGATATATGGCCAAATAAAACCAAAAAGCTATATTAACGTTGCAATGACTTTGCTGAAATATTAACACATTAGTAAAACTTTTCTTAAACAAAAAAAAAATTAAAAAGATCCCATTAATGTAGTCATTCTTAAGAGTCTTCTTGTTAACAAACAACAATCTCCAAGAGAGGATATAGCCTGCAGTATTTTTCCAACTGGGCCACAGAAGTGGATTTTCATGAAGCATCTCTGGGTTGAATGTGCATCAAATATATGTGAGAGAATGCTGCATGACATCCATGGAAACAAACGAGAGCTTCAGGTGGCATAGGAGGAGAGGGGAATGGGCAGGTAGCTGTTTAGGACCCAGAAATCTTCCTTTTCCTATTTGAAGCACAGCATGTAGGCAATCAGCTTCTTTTGCTTCAAGTCAGGTCAAACTTGACTGAGCACATCTTAGGAGCTCAATCAATACTTATAGAACTGAATTGAAAAAAAGAAGGCCACACATCCTCTCATTTCACCAGAGGTGCTACCAACAGCAGAACTATTTAGAGAAGAGCTTTGTGGAGAACTGCCCCGGCAACACTTTGATCTGCCTGCTGTGGAAACAGCAGTAGGTCATATTATGGGAGTCCTCTCTCTCCCTACAATCCAGTAGAAAATTCCAGAGTCTCTCTCTCTACTCAGGATCCTCTCCCTTCTTTATCCTCAGCCTCAAATTAAGCCTTAAAGCCTTATGGTGTTATTGAGCCTTAAAGACTAGCTTGCTGCCCAATTTTCACCAAGCATTTACATGATGGTTCCCTTTGAAGACAAAATATTGTACTTCAAGCTTTCTTAGAGATTATCTCCACATCATGGTCTTAATTTGAGCTGCATAACCCATAGCATTTGTGTGTTAAATTAAGCCACCTTAATTTTGAGGCTACATAATTTCTCAAATGATCAGGTGACTGAAAATAGTACTTCAGGAACAAAAAAAGGTTGAAGTCCAATCTACACAACACTGAATTTTATCCAGTTACCTTTCAATTCTAAAAAATGATGTTTTTTCTTTCTTTCTTTTCAGAGAATGGTAGGGAAGAATAATGACAGCTCTATTTACATGGTAATTTTAGCTTATCAGAATATTTTAAATACCCATTTTGTCACTGACTTTGACTATTACTATAGTCTTGCAAAGTAGTAGAAAGGTCAATTACTGATCAACCTCCTTACCTTAGCAGAAGAGACAGACTTGAGAGGACAGTGACTGTTAATGACCACAAATCTGTTTTTGAATTTATTCTAACATATCTGTTGAACAATAATATGTGCTAAATACTGCACTAGCATCTGGGAATAGGAGGATGAAGATGAATTGGTCACTTCTATCCCTGTCCTCAAGGATCTAGCAGTACAGGAAGGAGGAAAAAACATTGCAATAGCAAACTTGAATCTGTGCTGTTAAGCACAGTGACAAGGTTAACTCAGTGCTGAGGGAGCATTTCTTCTGTGTGAGATATGACAAATAAGTGTTGAGTGATTTATATCAGCATTTCCCACCACAGAGTCCTGGGCCTATCCCCAAAGCTTCTGACTCAGAGGGTCTGGGGTGGAGCCTGAGAATCCACTTTTGAGCATGTAATGCTGCTGCTCTGGCGACCATGCTGTAAGGTCTGTTGATTTAAGAACTGGTTAAAGCAGAGCCTTCAAAGTGTGGGAAAGGTTGGGTTCATCAATAAAGGAAAGGGCATTAAGGTTCAGAATAAAGGTTGTCTTAAGAGCATAGCTGAAGGTTTTCAAGATGGCAGAATAGAGAAAGTTGCTGTTCTGGCAACTTCTCAGCAAAGTGAGTGAACAACAACAACAACAGCAACAACAACAACAAAAAGTTGAGTACTTTACCAGAATTTAAAACTAGACATTCAAAGCAGATCGGGTACTCAGGAGGTTGGACATAATAAAGTAAGGAAGAAATCCCCAGCTGCACAACCACTGATATGTCCCCGCTAGAAACACTAGCCAGAGTAGTCCCTCTGTTGAGTAGAGAGGAAGGATAGGGAATTAAAAGAACCCACATTTTGGGGAAGCCTGAGGCTTGTATAGGTATGGAGCATTTAGAAATTAAAGATGTTGCCCAGAAAACCTGAAAGACATGCTGCACAATATCCATACGTGGGGAAAGAAGCCACTATCTCTCCAGGATGCATGCAGAGGACAAAGTAAGAAACCATTTTTTCAGCCGCTGTGTGGGGGCCAGTAGCTGAGAGGTCCAATTCCTGACAATCCTTAGTTTGGTCCAAAGCATAGGACTAGTAAACACTCACTGCACACTATAAAGTGTACTTAAGTGAGCAGGAAAAAATCATATATGGAGAGAGATTTTACACAGGAGACAGCTGGTCATGGAAGCCCATCTGGCTCTACCCCTCCTCCACTAATCCAATTGCTTACAGGACTTGCTGGGAGGAATGCATCTGGCAGGGAATTTGGAAGGACAGGCAGGAGAGATTAGAGACTGAAGCTGAGACCAGGAAATATGGGGTCCAAAAGTGATGTAGGGGACTAAGAATTGGGTCCACCACCACATAAGTGGAACCCAGGGAACCCTGAGGTACAGGTTTTCAGCATGGACCAGCAAGTACTAGGCACTGGAGGTGCACTGATTTAAAACTTCCATATCAATTAGTATTCAGCAAAGAGCCTGGACCCCACTTAAGCCTAAAACCTGCTTCCAGGAACTCTGCCTATGAAATTACCTCTCTCACTCCAGAAATCCAGAAGGTGGAGCATCTTGCTCCAGATGACCCTACCCAAATCTGCTGAGAAGAGAAATTGAGAATCTTTTGAACTTTAACAGAAATAATTCTTTAACTGTTCATCAAAATATTTTTAAAATTCTTTTTCTATGTGTAATCATGGCCTTAATGGTACATGGCATTTATATGTATTCATATTTGTTTTTTATTTTCTCATTTCAAGCATTTTTTAAGCCAGTTATTTCTCATGGATTAGCTTTTGTTTTTGTTTGTTTGTTTGTTTGTTTGTTCATTTGTTTTTTGTGAACTAGGATGCTTGATTAGTATATTTTAGTTTTTTTGTATTCTTTTATTTTTATTTTTAATTTTTTAAAAATTTTACCTAATATATATATATTTTCTCCTACCTGTTTCCCTTGATTCTCTCTTTTCATCTGATAATAGCCAATCTCTATTTTTCTCTCTTTCACTCTTCCTTTAATTATTTACTTCTTCTCCCCTTGTCTCTCATAATCATCACATCTGATATCACTTGTGTTCTCTCTCTGTCCACCATATGAAATTATAAACCCTTTTGCAAACTTGCTGTTTTTATTGAAGGAAATAACTGGTCAAATCATTTCTGTTTATTGTGATAAATAACATTGTAGATATTGTAGAAGGAACTATTTTGTTTAGTGCTGTATATTTTTTGCATTGATTGTTGTTATTATTTCTTTCCCTACAAATGGTAAGATACTGAAAACCTTCAGGGACACTGTAAGTCTACAGGTTAGAAACTCTACTACCTCAGATATTTACTGTTGGATGGGTAGGCACACAAACAACATAAAAAAGCAGGGAACAAATCACCCCAAGCAAACCAAGATACTCCAATAATAGAATCTATTGACATCACAGTGGAAGAAATGTCAGAGAAGGAGTTTAGAATATACATAGTTAAACTGATTTTCAAAGTAAAGGATGGTATAAGAAATAAAAACAGAGAGAAAACACAGGAAGTGAAAGATCACTTCAATAAAAAGGCAAAAGTTCTGAAAGAAAAAAAAAAACAAGCAGAAATCCTTGAAGTGAAGGAAACAATAAAACAAATTAAAAATTCAATAGAAAGCATTACCAACAGACTAGACCCCTTGGAATATAGAACCTCAGGCAATAAAGATAAAATATATAATCTTGAAAATAGAGTTGACTGCAGAGAGAAGATGGTAAGAAACCATCAACAGAACTTCTAAGAACTATGGAATAACATGAAATGACCAAATTTAAGATTTATCAGGATAGATCAAGGTGTGGAGATAAAATCAAAGGAATGTACAATATTTTCAATGAAATAATATCAGAAAATTTCCCAAACCTAAAGAATAAAATGGAAAATCAAATATAAGAGGCTTAGAGGACACCAAATGTACAAAATTACAACAAATCCACCCCAAGGCACATTATAATGAAAATGCGTATCATGTAGAATAAGGATAGAATTTTAAAGGTGGTAAGAGAAAAATATCAGATTACATATAGGGGGAAACAAATTCAGATCTCAGCTGATTCCTCAACCCAGACCTTTAAAGCTAGAAGAGCTTGGAACAACATATATAAAGCACTGAAAGACAATGGATTACAACCAAGAATCTTATATCCAGCAAAATTGGGTTTTAGATTTGATAATGAAATAAAAACTTTCCAAGATACACAAAATTTAAAAGAATTTACAGCAAGAAATCCTGCACTACAGAACATTCTTGGCAAAATATTCCATGAGGAGGAAATAAAAAACAACAATGAAAACCTGCAAAGGGAGGAACCACACTAAAGGAAAGTCCAATCAAAGGAGAAACCCCGTCAAGGTAAAAACTAAAAATACACCAAAATACCTGGGAATGCAAACCATGTCTCAATAATAACCCTGAATTTCAATGGCCAAAACTCATCAATTAAGAGACATAAACTGGCAGATTGGATTAAAATAAAGACACAACAATATGATGCCTCCAAGAGACTCATCCCCTAGAAAAAGTCTTTCACAGATTGAAGGTGAAAGGATGGGAAAAAACATATCATTCACAAGGACTACATAAACAAGCAGGAGTTTCCATCCTCATATCAGATAAAGTGGACTTCAAACCAAAGATAGTGAAAAAGGGATAAAGAAGGACATTTCATACTGCTTGAGGGAATCATATATCAACAAGACATAACAATCTTAAATATCTATGCCCCAAACAATGGGGCATCTATGTATGTCAAACAAACCCTTCTGAACTTTAAGAATCAAATAGACCACAACACAATAGTTCTGGGTGACTTTAACACACTTCTCTCACCACTGGATAGATCTTCCAAACAAAAACTCATAGAACTCAATAAAACAATCAATAATCTAGACTTAATGGACATATATAGAATATTCCATCCTTCAACAAGCAAATACACTGTTTTCTCAGCAGCACATGGATCCTTCTCCAAAATAGATTATATGCTATGCCACAGAGCTAGTCTTAGCCAATACAAAAAATAGAGATACTGCCCTGCATTCTACATGACCATAATGGAATAAAATTAGAACTTAATGAAAGTTTTAAAAAAAAGAAGCTACTCCAACACCTGGAGACTCAATAATATGCTATTGAATGATGCATGTGTAACAGAAGACATCAGGGAGGAGATTAAAAAAATTTCATAGAGATAAATGAGAACTCTGATACAACATTTCAAAATCTCTGGGACACTATGAAGGCAGTGCTATGTGGAAAGTTCATTGCATTAAGCTCATTTATTCAAAGAAGAAAAAGTCCACAAATCAATGACTTGAGACTGCATCTCAAAGCCCAATAAAAAGAGGAACAAACCAACACCAAAAGAAGTAGAACCAAGGCAAGGAAATAATTATAATCAGGGCTGAAATCAATGAAAATGAAACAAAGAATTGAGAAACTCCTAGCCACCTTGATGAAAAGAATGAGAGATAAAACTCAATTTACTAAAATTCGTGATGAAAAAGGAAATGTCACAACAGACTATGCTGAAATAAAGAGGATAATTAGAAACTATTTTGAAAACTTATTCTCCAGTAAAATAGAAAGCCCTGAAGACACTAACAAATTTCTAGAGGCATGTGACTTACCCAAACTGAACCAGGAAGACATTCATGACTTCAACAGATCAATTACAAAGAAGAAAATAGAAGAAAACATCAAAAGCCTACCAACCAAGAAAAGCGCTGGGCAATATAGATTCTCAGCCAAGTTCTACAAGACCTACAAAGAAGAACTAACTCCAATATTCCTCGAATTATTTCATGAAAGAGAAAAGGAAGGAACCCTTAGGAAATCATTTTACGAGGCTAGTATCACCCTGATACAAAAAGCCAGACAGAGACACAACAAAGAAGGAAAATTTCAGACCAATATCCCTGATGAATATAGGTACAAAAATTCTCAATAAAATTTTGGCAAATCACACACAAAAGCATATTAAAAAAATAGTGCACCACAATCAAGTGGGGTTTGTTCCAGGGATTCAATGTTGTTTCAACATATGTAAATCAATAAATGTGATCCATCACATCAATAGACTTAAAGATAAGAATCACATGATTTTATCAATTGATGCAGAGGAAGCATCTGACAAAATACAGCACCCTTTCATATTTAACACACTAGAAAAACTATAGATAGTAGGAACATACCTCAACATTGTTAAAGCAATCTATGCTAAACTCAAGACCATCATCTTCAATGGAGAAAAATTGGAAGCATTGCTTCTAAAAACTGCAACAAGACAGGAATGCCCTCTTTTACCACTCTTATTCAACATAGTCCTTGAAATTCTAGCCAGAGCAATTAGACAAACAGAAGGAATTAAAGGGATATGAATAGGAAAAGAAGAACTCAAATCATTATTTGCTGACATGATATTATACTTAGAGGATCCAAAAAATTCCATCAGAAAACTTCTAGAATTAATACATGAATTCAGCAAAATTATAGGATATAAAATCAACACCCATAAATCAAATGCATTTCTATACATCAGTGATGAATCCTCTGAGAGAGAAATCAGGAAAACTACTTTCTTCACAATAGCCTCAAAGAAAATAAAGTACTTGGGAATCAATCTAACAAGAGAGGTGAAAGACCTCTACAATGAAAACTACAGGACACTAAAAAAAAAAAATTGAAAAAGATCTTACATGGTGGAACCATCCCCCATGCTCTTTGATAGGCAGAATCAATATTGTCAAAATGGCCATACTACCCAATGGGCTATACAGATTCAATGTGATCTCAATTAAAATACCAATGTAATTTCTTATAGAAATAGAAAGGCAATCATAAAAATCATTTGGAAAAATAAGAGACCCTAAGTAGTTAAAGCAATCCTCAGTAAGAAGAGTAAAGCAGGAGGCATCACAATACCAGATCTTAAACTACTACAGTTAAAGTAACAAAAACAGCATGGTACTGGCACCAAAATAGACATGTAGACCAATGGTACAGAATAGGAGACACAGAGACAAACCCACTTAAATACAGTTATCTCATACTAAGCAAAAGTGCCAAAAACATACACTGGAGAAAGATAGCTTCTTCAACAAATGGTGCTGGGAAAACTGAAAATCCATGTGCAGCAAAATGAAACTAAATCCCTTTCTCTCACCATGCACAAAAATTAACTCAAAGTGGATCAAGGACCTAGGAATTACACCAGAGATATTGCACCTAATAGAGGAAAAAGTAGGCCCAAATTTTTATCACATCGGATTAGGCTCTGACTTCCTTAACAAGACTCCTAAGGCACAAGAAATAAAAGCAAGAATCAATAAATGGGATGGATTCAAACTAAAAAGCTTTTTCTCAGCAAAAGAAACAATCAATGAGGTGAACAGAGAGCCTACATTCTGGGAACAAATTTTTGCCACATGCACATCAGATAGAGCACTAATCTCCAGGATATGTAAAAAACTCAAAAAACTTAACACCAAAAAAAAAAAAAAATCAATAAATGAGCTAAAGAGCTGAACAGAAATTTCTCAGAAGAAGATATATAATCAACACATATATGAAAATTGTTCTACATCTATAGCAATTATAGAAATGCAAATAAAAACTACTCTAAGATTTCATCTCACCCCAGTCAGAATGACAGTTATCAAGAATAGAAGCAACAACAAGTGCTAGCAATGATGTGGTGAAAAAGGCACACTCAAACATTGCTAGTGGGACCAATCTGGAAAGCAGTATAGAGATTCCTTAGAATACTTGGAGTGGAACCACCATTTGACCCAGCTGTCCCACTCCTCGGCCTTTACCCAAAAGACATGAAAACAGTATACTACAGTAATGCAGCCACTTAAATGTTTATAGCAGCACAATTCACAATTGCTAAACTGTGGAAGCAACCTAGATGCCCTTCAATAGATAAATGGATAAAGAAATTGTGTATATATAGTATACATACACAATTGAATATTACTCAGAAATAAAAGAGAATAAAATTATGGCATTTGTAGGTAAATGGATGGAATTGGAGAACATCATGCTAAGTGAAGTAAGCCAATCCCAAAAAACCAAAGGCCAAATGTTCTCTATGATTAGTGGATAGTGATACAGAATGGAGGTGAGGGTGGGGAGCATGAAAGAAACAGAGGAACTTTGGATGGGGTAGGGGGGAGGTGGGGGAGAAGAGAGGAAATGAGGGTAGCAAAAATGGTGGAATGAAATGGACAAAACTACCCTAGGTACATGTATAAAGACACAAATTGTGTGACTCTATCTTGTTTACAACCAGAGAAATGGAAAAATGTGCTCCATATATGTACTATGACTTGAAGTGTATTCTTCTGTTATAAATGTTCATCTGAGCACTGTTTCATTCCAGAGATTCTGATATTTTAAGCTTTTATTATTACTTGGTTTAGAGCACTTTTGTTTATTTTTTCTTGAGCTTTCTTCCTTGACCTCTGAGATATTTCTAAGTGTGCCATTTAATTTTAAAATAGTTGACATGTGGGGGTGGAGTTCTATACATGTTAAGGTGATTGATTTCTAATGTAATAAATCATGCAGAAAACAGTCCGCATGATTTCAAATTTTAAAAAAGTAATGAAAATGCTTTTTACATTGATTTTATTGGTTACATACATGTCAAAACTGATCAAATTGCATATTTCAAATATGTGCATTTTGTTGTACATCAATTTTACCTCAATAAAGCTAAGGGGAAAAACATTTAAAAGGGGCTGACACTCAATGGTGGAGCAATTTCCTAGAGTTTTTACATCTTGTGTTTGACCCCAGTACCACAATTAGAGGAAAAAAATGTTTCCATGTATCAAAAAAAAATAGCAGTATGGGAAACTATAATGAGAATTTTTAATATGATCAATTAATACCTCTGCAAAATATTGCTATCAAGTCTTGAGAGAATAAGAATGGTAGTAGAAATATAGGAAGTGCAGATGGATCCTTGCTTTAGACTGAATAAGGAAAAACACAAATTGGAGAAAAAATAGCCTTTTTGACACATGGTACTAGAACAACTGATCATTCATGCATAGAAAAATGAAACTAGACCCTTATCTCTCACCTTGCACAGAAATCAACTCAAAATGGATCAAAGACCTAGAAATTAGAACTGAAACTATAAAACTCCTAGAAGAAAACATAAGGTGAATGCATAGGCAATGACTTCCTCAATGGGACCCCTAAAGCCCAGGAATGCCAAGAGTTAATAAATGAGAACATCAAATTTAAAAGCTTCTGCACAACAAAGGAAACAATTAAGAATGTGAAAAGGCAACCTACAGAATAGGGGAAAATCTTTGCTCACTACTGTTCTGAAAGAATTAATGTCTAGAATATATAGAGTTCATAAAATTTACAACAAAAAGTCAAATAACCCAATTAATAAATGGGCAAATGAATTAAACAGACACCTCTCAAAGAAGAAATGCAAATGACCAAAAATATATGAAAAATGTTCAATATCATTAACAATTAGGGAAATACAAATCAAAACTACACTGAGATTTTATTTCAAACCAGTCAGAATATCAGTTATCAAGAGTGCAAATAATTGTAAATCCTGGGGAGGATGTAGAGAAAAAGGAACACTTTTACACTGTTGGTGGGACTGTAAATTAGTATAACCACTATGGAAATCAGTATGGATGCTTCTCAAAAAACAGTCATGGAACCACCATATGACCCAGCTGTACCACTTCTCTGTATTTAACTGGAAGAATTAAAGTCATCTTACTACACTGACACATGCATACATACCTATGTTTATAGCAGCACAATTCAAAATAGCCAAACTATGGTACCAGCTTAGGTGTCCATCAATAAATGAATGGATAAAGAAAATGTGGTCTATATACACAATGAAGTTTTATGCAGCCATAAAGAACAATGAAATTATGGCATTTGCAGGAAAATGGATGGAACTAGAGTTCATCATGTTAAGTGAACTGAGTCAAACTCAGAAGGTCAATAATCCCATGTTTTCTTTCATATATGGAAGCTAGAGAGGAAAAAGTAAAAGAAAGGTGGGAGTAGACCATAAGAAAATCAAAGGGAGATCAGTATAGGAAAGGGACCAAAGATGGGACATGGGGGGGGTGGGGATGCTGGGGAGTGATATTGACCAAATTACATCATTATATTTTGTGCATGTAAAATATGTATTGACAAATCCCATTGGTTTGTACAACTATAATGCACCAATAAAAAATGAGGGGAAAAAAGACTGAATCTTGAGTGGCCAAGCATTGTCATGTACATTTGTAATTCCAGAGACTCAAAAGGCAGAGGCAGAAGGATTGTAAATTCGAAGACAGCCTGGGAACTCAGCAAGACACTGTCTCATAATAATACATAAAATGAGCTGGGATATATCTCAGTGACAGAGTGCTTTCCTAGTGTATGTGACGCCCTAGGTTTAATCCACAGTACTGAAAAAATAAAAGTATCATAAATGGAATAATGATAGATGCCAGGGACAGTGTTGTTAGACCTGGTTTTATTTGGTAGGAGGAAATGAAGACAGGCTAGGCTGATAGGTCCACCACAGTTATTTTTATTCTGCAAAGTAATAAGAATAATTCTTAAGTTGCACATCTGTGTCAGTATTGAATAATTCTTAAATTGCATATCTGTGGTGGTATCTTGAGAGAGGCAGGCTTGGTGCCCACCACCCATTGTTTTAATCATAGTCACTATGTTTTGTTTTATGTTTCATCTAACAGAGTTCCTTGAGATAATTTCCAGAAGAGTTTCCACAATCAAATGAACTGGAGCTAGTATAAAAGGAGGAATCAAGGATCTGGCTATTTTGATGTGCTTTGCTGAAATGGAGGTTCTTTGTAGTTTCCATCACAACGCCTGCTCCTTCTGGTTGCCAAAGTAGAATTTCCTTTGTGTAGCAGAGATTCTGAAATAATGTTTTCATGGAGAAAACCCAAATGAGAGATAAACACAGCTGTCTTCTAGTGAAAAGGTTATACACAATTATTCCTAAGGGCTTTGGGAGGTAAGAAATGTGAAGTCTTTTTTGCAGGATACTGTGTTCAGAGGTCATTTGTTTATTGGGAACATTGAGTAATTAGTAAATTTGCTGGCCCAGTTGGCATTTGTCTTATTGATCCCCTGATATTTTGTAAATGTTTTCATTCATGTAACATTATTTGCTTTTCTTATACAAGCCTTTCTGGTGTGTTTCAAGAGAAAGAGTTTGGGGAAAGATATAACAATTATATACAGATATATTTATATATTAATGCACTAACCAGAAAAAAATGAAGTGAGGGCAAGACAAAAATCATGTCATAATTTATTATTTTCAAAATATATTTGAATACTAATTCATATAAAATGCTTGTTAAAAATAAAATATCTAGATTTGGAGCTATTAAATCAAAATTTCTAGCAGAACACCTGGTATTTCTATTTTTAATAAGTTCCCAGGTGATTTTTTACAATCAATTCATTGTTGGACATTTCAAAACCACAGCTTTAGGCCATCAAGGAATCCATTTGTGGCTCTATTTGGTGTATTCAACCAGGGCCAATCTATAGTTCACAAAAATATGAAAAACTTTGGGGGCAACATAAACTTGGCATTCACTTGTCATTTGCTACTATTATTTTTATTTGTCTTATAAATCTCATTACCCACACAAAATATGTTCAAACTAAGCATTCACTAATAATCCTGTGGGGTACAGACAGCAAAAATATAAGAGTATAGTTTATAGAACTATTGTCAGGGAAAAATATAAACTAATTTTAGTCTTGCCAATGTTGCTTTTTCCATAAATATTTGAGAAAGGTTCTATGGTGTGAATGGTTATATTCTCCCCCAAATTCCGATTTGAAATCTAATCACCACATGTAGTATTAGGAGGTGGTACATTATGGGAAATGATTAGATTTTAAGAGTTGGGATGCCAGAGTTCCTGCCAACTGGTGGGAGCACAGGGAAAGGCCCAGGACCACCTTCAGGGATCACTGCAGGAGCCCAGCCAAGGTCAGACTCGAGACCACTAGCCATTAGTCACAGGGTAACCCAGATCAAGGGGTAGGATTGCCTCCTGTGACCTTTGCAGGACACCTGACCTAAGTGGGGCCTGAGACTGTCCCCAGTTTTGCACCAGAATTCCTGCCTACTGGTAGGAGCAGAGGCAAAGGCCCAGAACCACCTTCAGGGACCACCATGGAAACCTAGCCAAGGCCACTCCCACTGCCATCTTGAGTTACCTCCACTATAGCCGCCACAGTCTTTCACAGCAGTAGTGTCCATTGTGGGGACACCTTCTGGGGACTAGAAGTGAACTCTAAGATAAGATACAGGTAATCTATAGTGTTACTACAGGATCATAGAATAGAAAGTGCAATACCTCAGATCAGCATTGCAAGAAAGGAAGATACGTAATTAACATGAAAAAGCAAGGGAAGAAAGTGGCCCAAATAAACCAAGATATTACAATAATAGAATCCCTTGACAGCATAGTTCATGAAATGTCAGAGAAAGAATTCAGAATGTATGTATTTAAAATGATCTGCAAATTAAAGAATGACTGAAGCGAGCAAATACAGGCAAAAATTGATCACACCAACAAAAAGGTAAGCAAGCAAATACAGATAGCGAAAGATTACTTGAAAAAAGAGGAAGAGATTGTGGAAAAAAACAATCAGAAATTCTTGAAATGCAGGAAACAATAAACCAAACAAAAAACTCAATAGAAAGCATCACCAGCAGACTAGATCACTTGGAAGACAGAATTTCAGATAATGAAGACAAAAATATACAATTTTGAAAATAAAGTTGAACATACAGCGAAGATGATAAGAAATCATGAACAAAACATACAAGAATTATGGGATAGCATCAAAAGACCAAATATAAGATTTATTGGGATAGAAGAAGGCACAGAATTTCAAACCAAAGGAATGGACAATCTCTTTAATGAAATAATATCAGAAAAGTTTCCAAACATGAAAAATGAATTGGAAAATCAAATACAAGAGGCTTACAGGACACCAAATGTACAAAACTACAACAGATCTACATCAAGGCACATTATAATGAAAATTCCCAGCATACAGAATAAGGATAGAATTTTAAATGTGGCAAGAGAGAGGAATCAGATTACATATAGGAGGAGACCAATTCAGATCTCAGCAGATTTTTCAACCCAGACACTAAAAGCCAAGAAATCATAGAACTACATGTACCAAGCTCTGAAAGAAAATGGATGCCAACCAAGAATCTTATATCCAGCAAAACTGAGCTTCAGATTTGATGATGAAATAAAAACTTTCCATAATAAACAAAAGTTAAAATACAGCAAGAAAGTCTGCACTATACAGCATTCTTGGCAATATATTTCACAAAGAGGAAATGATAGCCAACAATGAAAATATGCAAAGAGAGGAACTACACACACACACACACACACACACACACACACACACACACACATACACAAAGGCCAACCAAAGGAGAAATCAAGTCAAGGTAAAAACCAAAAATAAACCAAAATGACCGGGATTACCAATCATATTTCAATAATAACCCTGAAAGTGAATGGCCTAAATGCATCCATTAAAAGACATAGACTGACAGACTGGATTAAAAAAAAAAAAAAAAGACCCAACAATATGCTGCCTCCAAGAGACTCATCTCACAGGAAAACACACCCACAGACTGAAAGTGAAAGGGTGGGAAAAAAAATGTATCACTCACATGGACCACGTAAACAAGCAGGAGTTTCCATCCTCATATCAGAAAAAGTGGACTTCAAACCAAAATTAGTGAAAATGGATAAAGAAGGACATTTCATACTTCTTAAAGGAATCATACATCAACAAGACATAACAATCATAAATATCTGTGGCCCAAACAATGGAGCATCTACGTATATCAAACAAATCCTTCTCAACTACAAGAATCAAATAGACCACAACACAATAATATTTGGCAACTTTAACACAGCTCTCTCACTATTGGATAAATCTTCTAAACAAAAACTAAACAAAGAAACCATCAAACTGAATAAAACTATCAATAATTTAGACTTAACAGACATATAGAGTATATGAGTATTATATAGAGAGTATTCCATCTATCAACAAATATACTTTCTTCTCAGCAGCATATGGACCCTTCTCCGAATAATATGCTATGCCATGAAGCTAGCCTTAGCAAATAAAAAAATAGAAATACTATCCTGCATTCTATCTGACCATAATGGAATAAAATTAGAAGCCAATGACAGATTGAAATAGAAACTACTCCAACACCTGGAGACTAAATAATATGCTATTGAATGATGCATAGATATCAGAAGACATTAGGGAAAAGATAAAAAAATTCTTAGAAGTAAATGAAAACTCTGATATAACATATCAAAATCTCTGGGACACTATGAAGGCAGAGCTAAGAGGAAAGTTTATTGCATTAAACTCATTCATTAAAAAAGAAAAAGTCAACAAAAAAGATGACTTGACTGTACATCTAAAGCCCTAGAAAAAGAACAAACCAACACCAAAAGAAGTAGAAGAGAGGACATAATTAAAATCAGGGCTGAAATCAATGAAATAGAAACTAAAGAAACAATTCAAAAAATTAACAAAACAAAAGCTGGTTCTTTGAAAACACAAATAAAATTAATAAACCCTTATCTACCCTAATGAAAAGAAGGAGAGTGAAAACCCAAATTACTAAAATTTGTGATGAAAAAGGAAACATCATCACAGACACTACTGAAATACAGAGGATAATTAGAAACTATTTTGAAAATTTATATTCCAGTAAAATAGAAAACCCCAAAGACACCAACAAATTTCTAGAGGCATATGTCCTACCCAAAGTGAACCAAAAGGTCATACACAATTTAAACAGGTCAATTACAAGCAAGGAAATAGAAGACGTCCTCAAAAGCCTCCCAACCAAGAAAAGCACTGGATAAGATGGATTTTCAGCCAAGTTCTACAAGACCTACAAAGAACTAATTTCCATACTCCTCAGATTATTCCATGAAATAGAAAAGAACCCTTCCAAACTCATTCTATGAGGCAAGTATCACTCTGATACCAAAATCAGACAGAAACATATCAAAGAAAGAAAATTTCAGACGAATATCGCTGATGAACATAGATCCAAAAATTCTCAATAAAATTTTGGCAAATTGCATACAAAGACATATTAAAAAGATAGTGCACTATGATCAAGTGGGGCTCATTACAGGGATGCAAGGTTGCTTCAACATATGGAAATCGATTAACGTAATCCATCACATCAACAGACAAAAGATAAGAATCATATGATTTTATCAATTGATGCAGAGAAAATATTTTACAAAATACAGCACTCTTTTATGTTCAAAACACTAGAAAATCTATGGATAGTAGGAACATACCCTGACTTTGTAAAATCTATATATGCTAAACCCAAGGCCAACATCATCCTAAATGAAGAAAAATTGGAAGCATTCCCTCTAAAAATAGGAAAAAGACAGGGATGCCCTCTTTTACCACTGCTATTCAACATAGTCCTTGAAAATCTAGCCACAGCAATTAGACAGATGGAAGAAATGAAAGGGATATGAATAGGAAAAGAAGAACTCAAACTATCATTATTTGCCAATGACATGATTGTATACTTAGAGGACCCAAAAAATTTCACCAGAAAACTTCTAGAATTTATAAATAAATTAGCAAAGTAGCAGGATATCAAATCAACACCCATGAATCAATTGCATTTTTATTTTTGGTACCAGAGATTGAACTCAGGGGTACTTGACCACTCAGCCACATTCCCAACCCTATTTTGTGTTTTATGTAGAGACAGAGTCTCACTGAGTTGCTTAGTGCCTCGCCATTGCTGAGGCTGGCTTTGAACTTGCAATTCTCCTGTCTCAGTCTCCCAAAGTGCTAGGATTACAGGCATGTGCCACCATGCCTGGCTTCGATTGCATTTTTATACATCAGTGATGAATCACCTGAAGGAGAAATTAGGGAAACTATCCCATTTGCAATAGCCTCAAAAAACAAAAAAAAAAACAAAACAAAAAACTTGGGAGTCAATATAACAAAAAAGGTAAAAGACTTCTTCAGTGAAAACTACAGGACACTAAAGAAAGAAATTGGACAAGACCTTAAAAGATAGAAAAATCTCCCATGCTCTTGCATAGGAAGAATCAATACTGTCAAAATGGCCATACTACCCAAAGCGCTATATAGATTCAATGCAATTCCAATTAAAATCCCAATGTCATTCCTTATAGAAATAGAAAATGCAATCATGAAATTCATTAAGAATAAGAGACCCAGAATAGCCAAAGCAATCCTTAGCAAGACAAGTGAAACAGAAGGCATCACAATACCATACCTTAAACTATACTACAAAGCTATAGTAACAAAAACAGCATGGTACTGGCACCAAAATAGACATGTAGAGCAATGGTACAGAATAGAAGACACAGAGACAAACCCACTTAAATACAGTTATCTTATACTAAAGGTGCCAAACACATACATTGGAGAAAAGATAGCTTCTTTTTCAAATGGTACTGGGAAAACTAGAAATCCATATGCAGCAAAATGAAACTAATCCTCTATCTCTCATCATGCACAAAATTCAACTCAAAGTGGATTGAGGATCTGGGAATTAGACCAGAGACCAGACAACCAATAGAAGAAAAAGTAGGCCCAAATCTTTATTACGTTGGCTTAGGACAAAATCTTAGGCCCAAATCTTTATCATGTTGGCTTACTTCCTTAATAAGACTCCTAAGGCACAAGAAATAAAATCAAGAATCAATAAATAGGATGAATTCAAACTAAAAACCTTCTCAGAAAAAGAAACAACCAATGAAGTCAACAGAGAGTCCACATTCTGGGAACAAATTTTTGCCACATGCACATCTGATGGAGCACTAATCTCCAGGATATATTAAAACTCAAAAAATTTAATACCAAGAAAAACAATCCAATCAATAAATGAGCTAAGGAGCTGAGCAGAAACTTCTCAGAAGAAGATATACAATCGGTCAACAGACATATGAAAAAATGTTCAACATCTCTAGCAATTAGAGAAATGCAAATCAAAACTACTCTAAGATTTCATCTTACTCCAGACAGAATGGCAAATATGAAGAACATAAACAACAATAAGTATTGATGAGGTTGTGAGGAAAAAGGCATGCTCACACATTGCTGGTGGGACTGCAAATTGGTACAACCAATCTGGAAAGCAGTATAGACATTCTTAGAATACTTGGAATGGAACCACCATTTGACCCAGCTATCCCATTCCTCGGTCTACACCTGAAAGTCTTAAAAGCAGCATACTACAGTGATGCAGCCACTTCAATGTTTATAGAAGCTAAATTCACAAGAGCTAAACTGTGGAACCAACCTAGATGCCCTTTGATAGATGAGTGGATAAAGAAACTGTGGTATATATACACAGTGGAATATTATTCAACATTAAAAGAGAATAAAATTATGGCATTTGCAGGTAAAAGGATGGAGTTGCAGAATATTGTGCTAAGTGAAGTAAGCCAATCTCAAAAAAACAAATTCCAAATGTTCTCTCTGATAAGAGGATGCTGATCCATAATGGAGGAGAAGACACGGGAAGATGGAGGAACTTTGGTCAGAGCAGGGGCATGGAGCAGTAAAGATGGTGGAATGAGATGGACATTATAGCCCTAGCTTCATGTATGACTGCATATATGATGTGATTCTATATCACATACAACCAGAGTAATGAAAAGTTGTGCTCCATCTGTGTACAATGAATCAAAATACATGGTGCTATCATGTATATCTAAGTAGAATAAATAGAAAATAAATAAAATATTTTAAAAAATGAGTTGGATCTTGTTTTTTCACTTACCTGTTACCTATAAGCCCTTTCTTCTTTTCTTTCTTTTGTAATGGCAATGTCTATCCTTTGCTTGTCCCAATAATGTATTTTTGAAGTATATAACTTAACCAAATTTACAGGTGCTCTGTTAGCTGCCTGTTACTGTAGCAAAATGTGAGAGATAATCAACTTAAAAGGTGGAAGGGTTTATTTTGTTTCAATTTTGGAGGTTTTATTCCATGGTTAATAGATCTCATTACTTTTGGTCTTGTGTTGAGTGGTATAATAAACCACTCAACTCTAGGCCAGGGTGTGAAAGAAAGTAAGAGACTACCTTTCACAATCTTCTTAGAAGGCATACCACCAGGGACCTAAAATTTGCAGTAGGTCCTACCTCTTAAAATTTCTACCACATTCCAACTCTACAAACCTGAAAACTAAGCACTTACTGTAAAGACTAGATGACCAAACAGAGATGAATTAGAGCCACTGATCAAGGCTTTATTGGAAATACACGCTCTCAGGTTGAACTCTCCCGTCCATCAGAGTGTGTCCGGGAGAGTGGTGCCGGTGCTCCGGTGTACAGACAATTTCAAAAGGCTTGGTCAGGAAGGGGAGGATTTGGGGGCAGGAATAGAAGGCCAGAGTCCTTCCTGGATAGGTCAGGAAAAACCTGCTGATTGACAGGAGGCATGTCTACTGGTGATGTCAGGGTCTGGCTGGCCGCTCTGTTTCACAGCTGCCCTGACTGGTCCCTCTAATTGGACACCCTGGATCCTGATCTGACCTAACATCCCAGCCTTTTTGATGATATAGGACAGCAGATTTGGTCTGGCTACTTCATGCGGGATTGGGGGAGCCGAGAGGGGGTGATGGCTCAGGTGTTGGTCAGGCAAGGAGGCAGACACAGGGGTGTGGGAGCCTCTGGTTGTCAGTCATGTTGCTTAAATGTAGAAGCATCACCTGTGGGTAGGAACAGAGGCTTGGGAGAGATTACTGATTAGCAGAAAAGAAGGGGGCTGCCGAGAAATTCTGAGTTTGGTGGGAGTCCAGTGTGATGGGAGTCCAAGGCTGGTCTATTCTGTAATGAAATTTGTTTAAGTTTTTAAGTAGTGGTTACTGCATAATCAAGTCCTCCTGCCACAGCCCAGAGGCAGCAAATGATGGCCAAGGAGGGCCAATAGAAAGATGGCCCTTTTTTGCCCTAGAAAGGGAGGTGGTAACAAGTCATGGTAATTCAGCCTCCCTGTACAGTTAATTGAGGAACATCAATGGGAATTACAATTATGATTCAAATCTATATAGAGGAAACAGTCTGAAATGTAGGAAGTATAAGGGTTGAGCATTTGTCCCCATAACAAGGCTGGAGAGGACAAGGCATGTAAACCATCGCAGGCTCACAGATGAAGAGGAATTTGTTTCCTAATGAATTTAACTTTGTGCCTCACTCATATCTGATTTAGATGGTATTTATATAATGATCTAGTCTTTAGATTTTGGAGTTGATGCCAGACCAAATTAAGAACTTTGGGATGGAATGAATATATTTTGTATGTAAGAATTATTTGAAATTTAGAGGGGTATAGATGATTATGTTCTGAATATCTTTGTTACCTTCAAATTCCTATGTTGAAATAAAATCACCAATGTGATATTAAGAGTTGGAAACTGTGAGGAGTTGATTATACAAGCAGAGACCTTGTGAGTAGGATTAGTGCCTTTATAAAACAGTCCCAAGGGAGCTCATGTGTCTCTTCCCCTATGTGAAGACACAGCAAAAATGAGACAATTTATAATCTGGGAAAAGTTTCTCCCTGAGACTGACAATGTGGGCACTTTGCTCTTGGAATTCTCAGGCTCCAGAACAGTGAAAAACCTGTTCTGATATTTGTAAGTTATCTAATCTATGGTATTATTATAACAGCTCAACACATAGAGCCAAATGGCATTCAGCATTTTGATGCTGAGATGGTACATTTGCTACAGCATGTGCAGAGACTATGAGAAGAGAGAATAGTTTAGTTGATTATCTTTTAGACCTTCAAAATAATTTGCATTGCAGCATTATTACCCCTTAAATATAGATGGGAATATTGAAGCTCAATATAAATAAAAGGTTCATTGTCAGTGACAGCGTTAGGGCTCATTTTCTGATTCCAAAGCCTATGTTTTTTCCACTAAATCATGTAATATCTATGTACGCTTATCTTGTTTCCTGCTACCACCAACACTAGTGAGTGCTGTGATGCATTTGGAGAAATAGTAACACTGGGATTGTTGGAGGAAGCTTGGGGGAATCAGGCTGGCAACCGCAGAGACAGGATGAGACTATGAATTCTGGATGCTTTAATCACAATGCCCCCTATAACAATATGTGTGACTTAGGAAAATTATTTTAGGATTACTAAACTTTAGTTTTCTCATCAAAAAAGTGCCATAATAACCTCTCAAAAGGATGTGATCACGGAGGCACTCTTGACCTCTGGCTAGCATATTGTGAAAGGTCGTATTTTAGTTTTTTAATTAATTTACTTCCAGTACTAGGGATTGAACCCAGGGACACTCTACCACTAAACTACATCCCCATACATCTCCAGCTCTGCCCCCTCACACCTTTTTTATTTTGAGACAGAGTCTTGATAAGTTCCTGAGTGTTTCACTAAGTTATTGAAACTGGCTTTGAACTTGCAATCCTCCTGCCTTAGCCTCCTGAGTCACTGGGATTATAGGCATGCACCGCCACTGATTCCTTTTATCAATTTATTTTATTTTCTGTAAAACAAGGTATTTTTGCCATCATATTAATGATATCATGTACTATTTTCAGTGTAATTTTGGTTCCATATAATTTAATGGTTCCTGAAAAATGTGATTTCTAACTGCCTAATTAAATGCAGTTTGAAATTTTAGTGTCATAAGCAGAATCTTGTAATGGAAAGGGTTTAGATTTTTAATTAGATTTTTAATTCACACAGAATAGGGCACAAATGTTCCCATCATCATTTTCTAGTTATGTGAACTTGGACAATTTCTCTGAGATGCAAATTCCCATCTATGAAATGAAGATGATAATATCTGTGTCAAATGGTTATAGTGAAGATTGAATGTTGAAAAGATCTAGTAACATATAAAGTCCCTAGCAGTTGGTCGGAAATATTTTAAAATTTTCTCAGCAGCAAGTGACAGAAACCCAAATGGCTTAATAGAAAAACATCTTAGTCTATTTGGCTATTATAAGAAAGTATCACAGACTGTGTACCTTACCAATGATAGAAATTTATTTCTCATAGTTTTGAAGATCTGAAAGTGCAGGATCATGGCCCTGGTAGCTTTGGTGTCTGGTGAGGCCCATTTCCTAGTTCATAGATGGCACCTTCTTGCTCTATTTCCATGGATTGAAAGGACTGTGGAGTCTCTCTTGGGTCTCTTTTGTAAGAGCACTGCTCCCATTTATGAAGTTCTCAACCTCATGACCTAATCACCTATCAAAAGACTTCTCCTCCTAACACTTTTACACTGGGGGATAGGATTTCAACATGTTACTTTGACACACTCAGATCATAGAAAATGGGGTTCTATTTTTTCGGGGGAAAAAATCCCAGAATGATAGTTATTGGCATGGGATCAGCTTATTCAGTAATAACAACAGATACCCAAAAGTCCCTTTTCTTTCAATGAGATTTAGAACATTATCCTTCATCCTAGTGTTTTTAATCTCACCATCACAAGATGAGCTCAACATCATCTGACTTCATTTCTAAGAAGGAAGAAGAAAAAGAGAATTTTAAAAAAGTCTGCTCTTCAGGAGAATTGTGGTTTGTATTCATAATAGAATTCTCTCCTAGCAGAGTACTCTTTTACATACCATTGGCCAGAACTGGACCCCTCCCTGTAGATCAACCAACTGCCATGGGCAATAGAGTTACCAGGATTAATTATCTGGGCTGGCTCAAGAAAAGTCTGAACTATATGAGATAGAGTGATGTCAACCAGATAACTGAAACACTGGATTCAGTCAAGAACAGAAGGTGTGGTGGGTGAAGGAGACGCTGAGTAGGCCACAGACAGTATCTGCCACACTTAGGAAAGGCTACTTTCACTTTCCCTTTCTCTAATAAAATTGCATAAACTTATGAATTCAAAAATCTCATATCAGTTTATAAGTTCTAATATTTAGTTATACAAATATGACCTTTGAACCAAAAATATACTATAGGATCTAGGAAGTTTTTCTTAAAAAGAAGCAGACTTTCAAGAAATAAACTTATTAATTCCGATAAGATTTTTTAGCCTGCATTCCAAAGAATGGATTTTAATCTAAATATTGGAGGAGATGAATAGCAACTGATGGGCCACTTTCAAAGAATACTGGTCTTGGCTAAGTATTTGGTAAGGGAAGTATCTGGGAGAGTAAGATTTACATTGGACCTTTTCCCAGAATTGCATTAGTCAGGCACTGCAAATGGAGGAGGAAAGAGCTGGAGACACAGCTAAGTGTCAAAGATTGCCTCTTCTTGTGTGCAAGATCTGACTTAAAGTCTGGACACCATTTCGTTATAGATCTATCTCAAGCCAAGATCTGACTCCTACTTACACTGCCAACCTCAAATCTCATCACTTCTCCAGTTTCACTAGACCACCCTCTGTACTATAGCTTTTTGCCTCCTCTGATATCTACAAGTAAGCTAAGTCTCCCCATTACAAACTGCCGGAACACCTGGTGCTGTCTTTGGTAACACACACACGTAATTAATTGATTGGCTACCTGTATAATTAGGGTTTACTCTCTCTCTCCCAGCAAAATGTGAGCCCCATGAGGTGCTGTATGCTCAGCACCAACAAATGCTTGATACATGGTAGGCAATCTATAAATATTTATTTTTGAGCCTGTATATTTAGAACACACCAATTAAGAAATTTATTTGAAAATCCAAATATACTGACAGATTGGGAAGAAGGGAATGAATTTTCACTTGATAATTTCCCAGAGGAGTCCTTTAAACATGGAGCTTCTTTCAGGCATTTAAAATGGGATTTTCTCTACCAGAATTTGATTCACATTACTTTTCAAGAACACACACACCTAGTGCAAAGCCATATGCTATAAACACACCCTCTGGATTTCTCATTTCCAGGCGTAATTCAAAGCCAATTATTTTTAAAAGTGTGAAAAGAGGAAAAAAGCAAGTCAGGTCTAGAATAACCAACCCAGTGATAAACAGTAATATATTGATAAGAAGATCAGATGTCTCCTCAGGAAATGGGATAGGAGTGTATGGTCCTAAAACCATCATCTTCTAAATTTGCTTCTAACAGTGGGTTTGGTTTTAAGACATTTCTGGGCCATGAAGCTGTTCTGGAGGATTAGAATGGTTATTCCTCTGTGGAACCAGCTAGCAAGCACATTAGTATCACCATGCATGTATGGGGTGGCTATGGGATGCCTAGACCCGGGTGGAGATGATAACAGCAACTGACAATCCCTGAGCACTTTGTGTTGTATACACACCATGATGTTCACTGCACCAATTCTGAACTCCCATAGGCCATGTATTTTATAATTTTTGGAAAGTCATTTTATCTCTTATCATTTAAGACCATTGCAAAAAATGGCCCTTGCTCTTTGCTATGTCACAAAATAACTTTGAGGCTCAAAGGAGATGATGGATATGAATGTGTTCTGTCACTATGAAAACATGACAATTAACTACTTTATATTTTTATTTACTTCTATCTTATATATGTAGGTCTGTGTTATTCATATTTCCTTATGTATTTTATTTTTGTATTTGTGTTTGTATTGATTTTGTTTCAACAAATGCTTAGTTAGATTTATGTTCAGAATATAATGGTAGCTGAGATCCATCTGTCTCACCAAACCATGAAGTTAAGAAAATGCTGCTTGGAGAAATCAAGTCCAAAACTGCTCCTTAAAGAGGAAGAAGAATTGACTGAGCATGATGGGGTAAGAGAGTCAGGGCATGCCAGGTGGAGGCAACAGAATGAGCAAAACAGTAAAGCCATCCAACAACATAGTTTGTACTGAAGAATAAAAGCAGTTTAGTATTACTAAATGTAGGATGTGTATCAGGGACAATAAAACAGGGAGGCTAGACAAGGGTCAAATTATGTAAGGTGTTTCATACTGATATGGTTTGAATATTTGTGTCCCCTGACAACTGATACGCTAAAAGTCTAACCTCAGTGTGATGGTATCAGAAGATGGAGCCTTGGAAATGTCATTAGTACCTTTGTAAAGAAGACCTGAGGGAAACCTCTTGGCCCTTCCACCAGATGAGGACCCAGTGAGAAGATACTGTCTATGAACTAGTGGGCTATTGCCAGATATCAAATCTGCTAATACTTTGATCTCAGAACTTGCATCCTCCGGAAGTGTGAGAAATAAGTTTATGTTGTTTATAAGTCACCTAATTTATGTTATTTTTGTTAAACCACTCAACAGACTGAGACAAATGCCTCACTAAATGTATTTGATCTGTATTTATAGGTGATGGAGAACAAATGAACAGTTTTATAAAGAGGGATGACATGTTCCTATTTCCCCATATAGAATGATCAATCTGGAGGCAGCATAAATGATAAATTTGAGGAGAACCAAGCTGGAGAAGGAAAGTCAAGTTAGGAGGATAATACAGTAATTCTAGCTTACAAGGCCTCACTAGGGTAGCAGTGCTGTGAATAAACAGGAGGGAATGAACTCCATAAATACACGTGTGGGAGAGGTTCACATCTGGTGATTGACTGACTAGAGCAACAAAGGAAAAAAAAAAAACTCCATAGTGAACCCATGATCAATAAATGCTTTTCTGGATGGATGAATAATTTGGGTATGTTAATGCTGAGTTTGGTTAGATTCTGGACCTCATGAAGTATCAGAGATTTGATCTGTGCTTTCATCCTATAAGTCTGATTTTGCAACCAAATGATTTAGTCACTAAAACAGCAAAATCCCACAAAGTTTGCCATGCATCATCAAACATTATGCTAGGCTATGTTGGGATGTGAAAATGAGTGATACTGGCCACTCCTTTTGAGAAGTTTACATTCTTGGGAGGGAAACATGATTTGTGGATAATAATCTGAAGTAGCTAGAGGCAAATGATGAACACAGAAGTTTTGGATTAAGTCCTAAGATGTGAAAGAGATGAGAGAAGGTAGTCATGAATGGCTTCAGGGCATGTGCAGATTTAGCAGGGCCTTGAAGGAAAAGGACAGCACAGATAGGAGGAGAAGTGAAGGGATTTGTAGCAGGGACAATCAAGGAAGTTAAAGGGCTGAGGCGCTAGTTAGATCTGGGTTTAGGATTGTAATAGGCTAGTGAGTCCGGAGATACCTAGTTACAAAGTGCTGGTTGGTTGGTTCCACTCTTACATGGGCTTGTTTGATCTCTCACAGCAAATCTCTGTAGGACCTTCTCAATATTTTAGATGTCAAATCATTCTCCCTCCCAAATTGAACACAAAGTGGATAAAAGAAGAGCTAAAATTAGTGAGGTGGAGATAATGGGCTGGCCCTGTTCATTTAGCCACTTCAGAAATAAGGCACCTCACGTAACAGCCATGAGGAAGCATTACTGTTCTGAAGAGTTCAAAGTTTGGAAACCATTGGTTTGGTTCCATTCTTCATTTTATGGAAGGGAAAACTAGAACCCAGAGAAGGCATAAATTTGTTCAAAGCCATGTACACAAATAGCTTCTGACTCATTGGAATCAAGCTGCATAAAGAACTCACTGGAACAGTTTTTACATCCTTGGTTGGAGGGAGGCAACTTGTTAAATCAAACATTGACCAGTTTTTGACCTTTTGCTAGACACTTTGTAGTTGCCATTTTCTTGAGGATAACTCAGAGAAAAAGCCCTGCCTGTTTTTTAAGTAAAGGGGTCAAGAAACCACCTAACAGGTTTCCAAATTGTACATCATGGTCAGAATAAGAGAACATTAACATTGGATTGTGGACAGTCTTGATGTGCTTTGTACTTTATTAAAGAGGAGCTAATTTGCCCTGCTCTGTGTTCTGAGAAAAATATTCCCATTTTTGACAGATGTTCTAATTCAACAATTAGCAGTGACTGTGACATGCAAAAATTACCAGTTGCTAAAGCCCCATTTAGTCAAATGGAAGACATAAAGTATTTTTATACACAGCAGCCTTGGGCTGTGTAGCTTGAAACACACACTCGCCCAGCAATTCTCTGGCTTATGTGTTTTACCACTAACTGTAATTTATTTTTAAATATTCTAAAAATGTGCCCATCGCAACAGCTTATGGGTGGTGGGAGGAGAAAAGAAAAGCATGAGATTCTGTATGAAAAGGCACCCATGAAAAAATCAGCCCCGGGTACCATCAGATCATGGGAAAAGACAGGCAACCCATTAGCACAGGATAGCTTTGCAGTTCTGCTCCAGAGACAAGTGGTTATTTCCATGCCACTTAGACGTTATGGGTAAACTTAAGACAGATTTGATTGAATTCAATCAAATCCCTCTCTCTGTCTTCTTTCCTCTCTTATTAATAATACACTCCTCTCTGTCCCAGTTCCTCTCTCTGTCCCCTTTCCTCCTCTTATTAATAATACACTCCTTCCATTTTTTTCCCACTGTGCAGTGTGCAGCAGGTCTTTTCTATACCTTCATTTTCCCCCAACAAAACTTCTCTCCAAAAAATTCAATCTCAGTAACTGGGTAAAACTACAGAGCTTAGGGTTAGAAAATCATTGATAGCTGTGATCTCTAAACCTTTGGACTATACCTATTTCAATAAAATAAGTATAGAAACAAACATATATAAAAATGCGCAGACACACACAATCTAAGTATACTTACACAATATATGCATAATATATAGCTATGAAAACAATAACTAGAGTGGATGCAAATAATTAAAATAGCTTTCTTAATAATTTTAGTAATATTAACCAATTTGCTATATCTGATTTGACTGCTGAATCTCTACTTTTAGATGCAGTTAAGAAAACCTAATATCAGGGATAGGAAAAGTCTTAATTTTACCATTTTCTTATAGTTAGATACTACATAAATTATTTGCGTGTTTTCTCAGAGGGGATTGTTATAAGTCATAAGTACATTATGTGGGGTGTTAGTTTGTTTAATAACAGATAATGTACTCTGTATACCTAGTTTATGTAAATGAAGAGCTATGGCAATATCCCAGAAGCAAGCCCCCAGTGTAGGCACCACTGCTGACTTTCCCAATGATGAAGTCTTGCTCTGCCAGCATCTTTTACTGTCCTACATATTGTAATCAAGAACGTAGTCTTATTCCCAATATTAATTATTTTTTTTCTCTTTAATTGTTTGATTGATTGATTGATTTTTTTGGTACCATGGATTAAACCCAGTGACACTTAACCACAGAGCCACATAAGATTCCATCTCACGCCAGTCAGAATGGCAATTATCAAAAATACAAACAACAATAAGTGTAGGTGAGGTTGTAGGGGAAAAGGCATGCTCATACATTGCTGGTGGAACTGCAAATTGGTACAACCAATCTGAAAAGCAGTATGGAGATTCCTTAGAAAACTTGGAATGGAACCACCATTTGAGCCTGCTATCCCACTCCTAGGTCTATACCCAAAAGACTTAAAAACAGCGTACTACAGTGACACAGCCACTTCAATGTTTATAGCAGCTCAATTCACAATAGCTAAACTGTGGAACCAACCTAGATGCCCTTTGATAGATGACTGGATAAAGAAACTGTGGTATATGTATACAATGGAATATTACTCAGCAATAAGAGAGAATAAAATTATGGCATTTGCAGGTAAATGGATGGAATTGGAGAATATCATGCTAAGTGAAGTAAGCCAGTCTCAGAAAACCAAATGCCAAATGTACTCGTTGATAAGTGGATGCTGATCCATAATGTGGGGAAGGACATGGGAACAATGGAGGAACTCTCTTCACAGGGGTGTAAGGGGGGAGGGGGCATGGGGACAGCAAAGGTGGTGGAATATGATGGTCATAATAACCCTAACTTTATGTATGACTGCATATATGTTGTGATTATATACAACTTACAACTAGAGAATTGATATGTTATCCTCTATCTATGTACAATGAATCAATTTACACTGTTAACATGTAAGCCTAAATAAAACAAAAACGAAAAAAAAAATTACTGAAGCTGGTTTTGAACTCATGATTCCCCTGCCTCAGCCTCGTGAGCCACTGGAATTTTTTAAATTCTTTTTTATATTAAAAATAAAATTTTTCATATCCATTTCCTATTTCCTAGTTGCTCATTCCAGTTTAAAGGCCTCTATGGGCTTTTGTGGGTAGGCCCTTCTGTCCTTAGAAGCATAGTCTGTACAAATCAAGTTCTTCAAATCCATATTTGCAGGTGACACTACAAATTGCCAGGAAGGCATGTCCAGTCTCCCTGCAAACAAACCAGCCAGAATGGAGTCTGACCTGGCTACAAAAGTGCTAAATTGTAAAGGCCAGTGGGATTCTTTCTGGCTTGGTTCCTAATCCCTTCGTAACAGTCTGCTCTGTCTTTCTCTAATGGCGTAATTCTCTCACCGCTTTCTGGAAATTGGGTTACCTGCTGCTTTCTTCTGTTCACCATTCAAGGCACCCAAGCACTTCCAAAGAGCACATAGCTTTATCCCCACATCCAACTGCATACCAATTCTCAAGGGTTTTATTCTGCAGTATCTCTCATATTTTTTTACTCTTACTTGTTATCATCTATTGTCATTGCCTGCCTAAACTAGTATATAAACTCCATTAACATTCTTGGCTTTTGTTTCCCCTCACACAAATCTCTTCTCCACACCACTGTCACCTCTAAATATGTTTCTTCTTTGACCGAAAATTTCTAATGGCTCCTATGCTGTCTAAGCCATTCATTAATCAGCAACTCAATTTGACATTCATGCTCAATACTGCACGTACCCAATCTGGCTTTTCTAACTTCCTTTACTTCTCTCTTCAATTCTTTATTTACCAGACAATTGAATCCTGCTATTCCTGTAACAGATTCCACATGGCCACTCCTTGTGCTTCTGCTACTAGTATCCTCTGTCTGAAATATGATCCTCCACCATTCATCAGCAACTTTTTGAAAACCTATGATGATTTTCAAAATCTCTTACCTATAAAATGACCCCTTGTCCTTGCAGGTTAACCTCTTCCATTAAACCTCTCTTGTCTTTGCAATACAATATTAATTATATGCTTCTAAACATGCTCATTATTGCTTTTATTTTGGCACTGATTTTTGTTTTGTCTTACACTTTGGTTAAAACCAGTTAACAAACACACAGTCCTGCCAAGTACTGTAAGGGGTCAAATATGATTATACTTAATACTTGAATATCCTTGCTGGGACCATAATGTTATCCTTGTTCTAAAGATGAAGAAAAGCAAGCTAAGAAATTATGTAACTTACCAAGGCCAAAGCACTAAAACATTTAGAGTCAGGAATCAAACTAGGCTCATTCTCTTTCTTAAGATATAATTGTCTGACTATAATCATCATTGTATTTTTTGATACTTACTAAAATACTACAAACTCCTTGATGACATGTGCTATATGTTCTTTGCAGCAGTTCTGGCCACAACATATTTATTAATCATGAGTGTAACTGAATTGAATAAGTTTTATTTGATTGAACTTAACTGAGGAATATTAGGGAAGGGAAGTCAAAGGAGCTGGTGGTCTCAACATGCCTTTCAATGGGCCAATCCCAACAGTACTATCTTTTCACACACACACTATAAGAGGGCCTGAAGAGACTCAGCCGGTCTCAGTTTAGTAGGTCTTAATTTTACAGCTTTCTAGAAGTTGCTGCTGCCTCACTCCTGGCTGCTGCTAACAATCTGTTGTAGCTTTAAATATTCTCTATGTTAATGCTGATTAGTGAATAAAGTGGCAATTAAGTTTTCATGGCATAATTTCTATGTTTCACTGGAACAGTACTAATAGTACATTGTGTCTGTCCCTTCAAAGAACCCACCTGTTCTTTGGGGAGACGGCAGCAGGCCAGTGCTGTGGCTGCTCAGTAAAGTTCTGGTGCCGATTGGAGATCACGGTATCAAGAGCCACTGAGCCCTGGACTGCATAAAATGAAATACATGTGCATGCTCCTGCAACTCTGCCTCCCCCCAGAGTTAAATTTGCCCTAGACTCAAAGGAAACCTTCCTCGATGGCCTTTGCCACTTTTTATTTTCTAGCATCTATTTCATAAACAAAGGGAGCTAAAATTTATAGATGGCTCTCTTCTCACCAATGGGCAAGACCACAGGTTTTCTATAAGATAGAACCTGCACCACAAGGAATTTCTCTTTGTGTCTTGTCTACCTTGCTTCACTTGCAGTCTCAGCCTGCATTTCCCCACAGTTCTTCTACCTTTAACCTATTTCCTCATCTTTGTCCTACCTGACCAGGTCAGAACCTTTCTTCAGATTGGCTCTTCATTTCTCCAACCTATTGCCTTTCAGGGATCTGACTTCTGTCCTTTTTTGTGTTAGCTTTAGGACATAATACCGGGAACCAGCCCTAGTTCCTGGACTCCAGCCTAGTTCAGAGTTGTGAATATACCATCTTTCCAGGGCTGGAGATTTAGTTCAGCAGTAGAGTACTTGCCTGGCATGCATGAGGTATTGGGTTTGATTCCCATCAATAAATATATGAAAATACACATACACACACACACACACACACACATACATATTTTTTTTCTAAATATGCCGTTCTAGCAAGTCCAGCTATGAGATATGCTAAGATATGCTAAGAACTTAGTGGCAGGTTGCCTTCCCCATAAAAATTGGAAATAGAAGCACTGGGGCTAGAGGGTACTGGTTCAGCTACAGGGTTGACCACTGAAGAGGAAAGATATCAAATCATATTTTACTTCTGTTAGAATCTAGGGAAGGAAGCCAGCCTCAAGCCCAGTATGGTTCTACTTGGTGGGTAGTACATAGAAATTAGAGTCTTAGTTATAGGCAATATACAAAGTCAGACTGGTAGCAGCTTTAGCAGTGTTGAGTTGTTTGCATAATTTGGAGAAATTCACTCTAGCCAAAGTTGAGTTAGGCATAATGAAAAGGGGTTTGGACTTTGGAGTTAAAAAGACTTGGGATCTAAACAAGGCATGGCGGTGTAATTCTGTAATCTCAGTGACTTGGAAGACTGAGGCAGGAGGATTAGAAGTTTGAAACCAGCCTCAGCAATTTAGCAAGGCCCTAAGTAACTTAGGGAGACCCTGTGTCAAAATTAAAAAATGGATGTGCCTCAGTGGTAACGTGCCTTTGGATTCAATCCCCAGTACTCACTCTGTGATTTGGGGCAACTTAATTTCTAAGAACCTTAGTTTCCTCATTAAAAAAATAGGATAAATTATAATTATCTTATCAAGCTGCAGTAAGATTTAAATATGATGATATATATTGACACCTTATTTTACAGGAATTCATATTAGATGGTAAGGTTGAGATCCTAGAAAAGGTGAGAGGATAGAGGTGGTGAGTAGACAGCAGCCCTGCCTGACTGACTTCACCTATGCCAGGAGCAGCGGGAGCCACCTGAACCAGGAACACAGGTTGCAAATGCACTGTAGTGAAGCTTGTGTTAGAGGACCTGAGTGGGACAGAGGAGATCAGAACTCAGGTACAAGTTCCAAGGAGGTTCTGTGGCCCCTTTCCTACTGCTTTTCTTAAAACAGATTTTTAGGGGCTGGGGTTATGGCTCAGCGATTGAGCGCTTGCCTCGCATACGTGAGGCACTGGGTTCGATCCTCACCACCACATAAAATAAATAAAGATATTGTGTTCATCTACAACTAAACAAAATATTTAAAAAAAAAAAACAGATTTTTAGCTAATTTTTCTATGCCTGGTCCTCCAAGCTTCTGTAACAGCCATAAAATTCATGGGTATAGGTATGTGTGTGTATGCATTTATTCATTGATATAAACATAATAAAAGAGTTGGTATTAGAAAGTCTCAAAAATTGCATGATGTCTGACTAAAATTATGTATTATTTATCAGAAATTAAAGGTTAGGTATTCTGAATTTTATCTGGAAGCATTATTCAAGTCTTATTTATTTATAGGATAATTCACAGAGATTTGATTAACCCTGAGGAAAATAGACCTCTGATTGAAGAGATCATCTAAGGTGGAAGAAGTCTGTATGACTGTGTATCCTTTAAGTCACTCAAACATTTTAGGGGAAATTGTCCCTCAAGGCATTGAGAAGGAGCGAGAAATGCCTTGGTGTCAGTTAATCCTCCCTCATGCTTCGAGTGCAGTCGGAGATCAGAGGAATATTCGTAAATCACTGTGATATTAGGATACTGAGGTATGTGTCACGCTGCTGAGGAGATTTAATATGGCCTAGATATGGGGGCAGGCTTCTTGGAGAAGCATTTACCCCAGCTAGGCATGACTCAGTCTCATTTTTCTGCTCTCCACTCTACCATCTAAGCTCCATACTCCCGCCAAAACAATTTTCTAAAAATCAGTATACATTCCTACCCTTGCTTACAATCCTTTAATAATCGCCATCACCTTTTGAATTAAAGCCAAGTCCTTCTAGCTGAGATTCTGGTCTGCCCAGTCTCTCCTTTGCTCCACCCTGGTTGTGAAGAGTCTCCTGCACCTTCAGTTCTGCTCTCTTTGACTTCATGCCTTTCCTCAAATTTGCTGTCTCCCTGATAATGGCTTTCATCCATTCTCACTTGCCTAACTCCTACAGTCTTTTTCTACAAAGCTATTAGGTATGAAATGCCTTCAGTGTGGCTTCTACTACACACTGAAATCATCTGCTCCTTCAGTGCTTAGCTGCAGAGTCACACTTCCATGAAGCCCCCTCAACCCTGTGTGCAGCCCCTCTGTATCAGAGCACTTGCAACCAATGGAGGTCACTGCCAACTTGCTTTTCTGTCTTTAGTACAAAATGAGCTCTTTTAATAGGAAGATATGTACTGTTTTTGTCTCCAGATCCTGTGTCTGTAGATGTTAGAGCTTAACTTCAGGAACTAACACAGCACTAGACATGTAAAAAGGACTCAGATATTTGAATGAATGAATGAATGAATAAGGAAATTAGAAACTCCTTGCAAAAATAATGTTACTACTAATAACAATAGCTATCATTTACTGAGCCATATTTGTATAGCTTTACTTGATACTTTCACTGACTACATGAGGTACACCTTTTTATAATCTTCATTTCACAGATGAGGAAACAGAGGTGAGAAATGATAGATAACTTGCCCAAGCAAGTGTTGTAACAAGCACTCAAACCCAGGTGTGTCTAACTGCTCATGATCTTAACCATTAGGCAGTCCTTCTTCTCAAATATACCCTAAACGCTGCTCTTCCCTAAGCTATATCTCCTACTCTTTCCCTAGTGGATTACACACACTTGTCATGTCTGACAGTTCAGGAAAACCCAGCGGGGCCAAAGAAAACATCTCTGCTGGGAGATTCAGAATTTATGCAAATATCCAAACTGTGAGGAAGGCCTGTGGTTTTCCTTTGTTCCCTGTTTGTAATAAATAAACCTTGGTAGCATGCTTATGTTGTTAACAGAGATAGGTGCAGCCAACTGAGCTGTTGCTTTGCACTTGGCAATGGAATTGCTGATCTGATTGTGATGCTTCTCTGTTGTGGTTCAGGATGGTGAAGGGATTCCACAGTCCTTACTTGTTCTAAGAGCATAGTTATACAGGGGGGAATAGGGTACAGGACATGCCTTCACAGGAGAGTTTCTGGGAAGGAACTTACCAGAGAAGGCAAATAAGGGGCTGGTGAGTGCGTGACCTAAAAGGTAGGGTAGAATCAACTTATCAAGTTTGGAATCTCTCTCTAAGTCCCTGCACCCTTGAGAGCTCAGTGTCATCCTCTATAAATTGGATTGGGTATCATCTGTTCTCTGGACTTTTCACAGTGTGTCCTAAGTTCTGCTATATGTTAGAGGGTATTACATGGTGAAAATCACTTTATGTTTGAAACAAACAAAAGGAAAAGGCCTATTTGGACAAAGTTTGCCATTATTATTTTTCTGTGTTTTTTTACTGCATGATTTCTCAAGGTCATTATGTTCTAAAGTAAATTACTACTCTCTCAGACATGATATGCTTGATAGTATTTCCCAAATTTGATCACCAAATCAGATTTTCAAAGAGTTTATTATGGGTAAAATTTTCCAAGACAGAACTCAGAAGAATGCTACACTAAATGGTGTCTGGGGTAATTTGTCTGAATGAGAGTTAGACACCATTTATGCTAGCTAAAGCACACCTGGGACAGAGTGGTAGAGCAGCTTTATCTTCTGAGGTGGCATGTGCAGACAGAATGGCATATAGGAATGTGCTTTCTTGTTTTGGAAGCTCTTTGTTTCAGTGCCCCCAAAACTTCCCTTATGACTTAATAGTACCTACCTTTCACATTAGATACTTACGTTACACTATACCTTTTAAGTAGAAGTTGTATGAATTACCTCATTTAATTTTCAGAGGAATCCCACAAAACTGGTTGTGCATGTAGCAAAGATGATATTCATAATCCTTTCTGAAGTGCACATGTTATTGTTTCCATGTATCCGATAATCAGACTGAGGTCCAAGGAACTTAAATATCAGGATAGTTAATAAGCATAGGAACCAGAAGACAAACCTAAGGCTCTTTCTATTGAAGTGCCAAGAATAATTTCAATTATTTCCTAATATTTTTTGTTTGGTTTTTTAAAACCAGGTTCACTTTAGTAAGTATTCAACTAGCAATCTGTGGTACCAATTTAAGATTTAACTTTTAATCTTTTCTTGGATAGTTGAAGAACAATGAAAGTTACTAAAACTTATGGAAATTTGCATCAATTATGCATTTCTGCATAATAGGCCACCCCCAAACCTAGAGGCTTAAAATACTGTTGGAGACAAGAAATTCAACACAGCTTTGCTCTCACATCTAGTGATGATTGTTCTCACCTGTATCCAACAGGCAAACCTGGAATGCTTTACACAATGGGGCAGCAAGTCCAGGCCTCCTGAGACTGAAGCTCAGGAACATTTACAGCATCTCTTCCCTCACAATCTGTTACTCAAAGAAAGTTACAGATCCAGCCTGGATTGAAGGGGCAGAAAATAGATTCTCATTCTTGATGGGGAAAAATAGTAAAGTCACATTGAGGAATGGCCTATGGATAAGGATTTTTAAAGTCACTTTAGTAAATGTTAGACTATCATTATAACAAATGCCTTTTAGAATACTTGCTCAAGAAACACTCCCTTTTCTGTGAGTCTGTCTCCCTGTTAATGGGATAGGATTGTGTAACCTGAATTACCTAAAAACAACGAATTAGACCACAGCTAGATCTCTTCCCCAGAAGAAATAAATCCATTGCCAGCTTAGAGTCTACCAGATTCTTTTGGTAAGAATTCTAAACCTGAAGCAAAGTTATGCTAGTGAGTGGGTGGTATGGAAAAAGCCATTTGATGCAGCCGTTCCTCCCAAATACACATGGAAAAGCAGAGATAACTCATTCATTTGCCCATTCAAAAATATTTGCAGCAAAACCATTATGTGCTTTGCCCTGTAACAGGCACTAGACTCATTTGGCAGAGAGAAAGCAAATGCACAGAGAAACTGAAATGCTACCTGTTTGTAGAAATAGGGTCTGATTCCAGACTCTGCTGATGCTTGGTTATACGTACTTGCGCTAAGTTGCTTCTGGAACTGCACAATAAAATCCCTTACCTTTCGTAAGCTGTTAGAAATAAGTTATAAATTCTATTATTTGAATATAAATGAGCCCAAATATAGTATTCTATGGAGAGAAACTGCCAGTTACTCTGTATAGGCAGAGAGAATATAAGATTGGAACAAATTGCCCGCTATTCTGGGACTTTTAAGAATTAGTACCTGGGTGACATGGTCATTTGGATTTGGTGACAGCAGAACCTCAAGATGTTGGGCAGGTCTTTATTTTTATACAGCAAGACAATTCCAAATATAGTAAATCTTTCCTTTACTTATTGGGCATAAATGACTTCCAAATATAGTAAATCTCTGCTTTACTTATTGTGCATAAAAAGCCTATTTTCTAACATTCATTATTTATTTAACTTTCTACTGACAACTTTTTGAGAGTCTACTATGTGCTAGGCACCATTCTGGATATTTATGAAATATCAAGTCTATGTGTGGTGGTGCACACCTGTAATCCCAGTGGCTCAGGAGGCTGAGGCAGGATGATCACGAGTTCAAAACCAGCCTCAGCAATGGTGAAGTACTAAGCAACTCAGTGAGACCTTGTCTCTACATAAGATAAAAAATAGGGCTGGAGATGTGGCTCAGTGTTTGAGTGCCATGAGTTCAATCCCTGGTACCCCCCACCCAAACAAAGGAAACATCAAAACACCAAATTAGCAAAAATCACTGCCTTTGTGCAGCTTCTAGGTTGTAACAGTGTCCCTACCTTATGGAAAACAGAGGTAATTTTTCTTGTTTGGTATGTTCAGAAGTAGGTATTTTCTAAAATATGTATTTTATTATTGAGCAATTCAATGGCTAATAAGATGGCTAATCTTTAAACATTGTAGAATGTACAAGTGCAGTAGAAAACAGAAGACGACAGCAAAAAAAGATATTTAAAAGGAATTCAGTGGTGTTGAAATAATCATTTCTATGAAATAATTCGCTAACTTACTTTTTTGCAAGATTGAGTCTATATTTCTGCTCTAAAAAAGTGATGAGCAGCCCATTGTATTGGGAAAGAACTGGTAAGATCAGAGGATAATATATAATATAGTAGAATTTGGGACATTATAAATCATCTCCCATATGAAAATTAAGACCTTGATTTTATCCAGGGCAGTCTTTATTCCTTCACTGGAAATTATCATGATTAACACAAATTTAATCTGTATCCTCCCTCTGACTTATGGAGAAAAATCTGTTTTGTTTTTAGAAATATTCTTTAAATTTCAGAACCTGAAATATTTCTGGAATTGTTTTAACATGGAAGAGACTTTGACTTTAAAAAAAATGTGGCTTTTTTCACAAAAGTCAAATTATTTTTTCTCAGATGGTTGGATCTGAATCTATTCTGGGAATTCAAACATTAATTTATTTGCTAAATAGACTACCTGCCTAGACAATATACTTGAAACAGAATATTTGCTAAATCAAAAACCAATGGTCATAACTAACACTTACTCCTGCAGGATACTGCAAATACCTCTGCAGCAATGGGATATAGATAGGTGGATGGACAGACAGACAGACAGACAAATAGACGGATGATAGAAACTTTATGAATTTGCTGTATTTTCAGTGTGGGGAATCGTTCTCCTGGTAGATCTTTTGAAGGCTTATTTACAACAGGTGGGCTGTTTCTGTGCTTGGTATCATTCCTTTTGTTCAGCCCACAGAAGCACATCTGCACAGTTGAGCCAGTCCATTACCAAGAGTGTATAGAGAAAGACATCCTGTACTAACTATTGAAAATAGAGATGATGTAGCATAGGAAGTAAGAGCATAGGTCTTGAACAATATATGGACAATTTCAGACCTAAGATTGTGTCTTACTGGTCATATGACCTGGAACAAATTGCTTAGTATGTCTAAAACTCAACTTTTTTCATCTGCTATGTGTCCATTCTAATACTATCTAGTTCATAAATATATTGTAAGAAACAAAATAACACAGCAAGGCAGAATGACACAGAGTAAGGCATGATTGTTGCTCTTGTAAGATGCTGGAGCAATAGTAGGGGTGAAGAGATGTAAGCAAAAGAATATAGTCTTGTGAAATCTCACAGCAGGAAATGGCCTTACCAATCAACCCTTTAAGGTCTTTATTTTATGGACTGGGACTCAGGCCCAGAGAGGTTAAGTGACTAACCTCAAGTCAGCAAGCAAGCTGAGAGCAAGACTTAAACACCAGTCTAAGATCAGAAGTAAGACGCTTTCCAATGGTTTGTCCTTTCATTTTCCCCCTCTCATAACAAGAAAGAAATTTCTGTAATTATTACAGTCAGGTTACCTGATTGACTTTAGTGGTAACTTCAATCCAAGGATTTACCTGAAATTTCACCACTTAAATGTAGCTCTTTCAAGAAGAGGAAACTTGTATCATCAGGATAAAACAGAGCTCAATGCTTAAAGAACAGACTCTGTCCCTGACTTTATCAACTCTATTTGTATGATTTCAAAAGGAAATTCTCTTAGGCAGTTAAGTGGGCATGCTGAAAGGCAATACATAAATTTCCATGTTCAATAGTCAGGACTTGAGTGAATTTGTCTACAATACAGCCTACACTATCCAGAGCTTTCTTGCAGCCTCCCAGCTCTAATGCATTACTCACAGCTCTGAGCAACAGAGGAGGGCAATACTGACTCTTCAAGGTACAAATTCATCATCTGAGGGGGCTGTTCTGAATGGCAATCTACCTTCTTCCTTCCTACCATGTGTGTCCCCCCTCGAGATGCCTTGTGTGATGTGAGGAGTTTGGGGGCAGTGGAGGAAGGAGCAGCAGGCACTGCCCTGTAGGTGCACCTGAGGCTTTCTGCTGGAGACCAGGATGCTGAGATCCCTGCACTGAGCATCTATAGCTTAAAAATAGAACCTTTAAAGAACACTGTGTCTATAACTTTTCTAGGTAATGCTCTCCTGCAACCCTTGAAAGAGAATGATATGAAAAATCTCTTTGCTTGAAGAAACAGCTCAAAAATGCCACAGTGATCAGCTCTTTGGTTCCACGGGCATATTCTTCCATGGCCTCTGATGAGGCCAAGTTTCAGAGACACTCCAGAGAGAGAGAAAAAAATTATTTTATAAGATAAAATCTAATTGTTTATAATTAAATTCTATAAAGATATTGTTCATAATTTATCAGAATTTACTATTTTCTAATTAGAAGTCTTTAATGTTTTATACATATCTTCTTCAAAAGAATCAAAGGCAGAATGCTATTTTGCTAAGAATGACTCAAATTGCTGGGCAACGAATTTAGCCTTTCTAGGCCCAAGTTTCCAGTGTGAGTTATTGGAAATGGAAGAGAAAACTGTAGAAAATTTGCTTCAGATGTTCCAGGAACTACATATCTTTTATTTGTCTTAATTCTTACCTCGAGGAATATTAATGAGCTTAAAGTTACAGAGGACAAGCGATGATACTTAAATATTAGTCATAGCGTACTAACTGAATTGAAAGATAAAAGGACAAAAAATGTTTGAATTCGAGTCCTCAGTCCCACTCACATTGTCTAATGTCATCTCCTGAAACAGAATATCTTTGAACAGCCATAGATGAATTTCTTATTGCCACCCCACCACCACCACTGCTGACCCCCCTCCCCCTTTTTTTTTTTTGTCTCTCAGTTCCTCTTATCTCTTAGAATACCTTAGCTAATGCATGTTTTCCTGTGGCCAGTGATAGAATACCATGACCAAGAATGTAGCATGGGAGAAAGATGTATTTCCTTATTGATGCATGAAGCTAAACTAGTTTGAGATCTTTAAGTCTCAAGCCTGGACATCATTGTTGATGCTATGGATCATGGAGTAGCTAAGGAGACGACACTTCCACCTCTCTAGATAAGCATCAACAACCTCTTTCCCCATCTGTTTTGTTATACATGTTACCATGGTATTGGAAGACAGTGGCCTAGATAAAGCACTGCAGCACTGAGGCTCAGGGAAAAGCATCTTGAGATCTGTTGTCTCTTAGGCCTGGACTAACCTCATCTAACTGCCATGATCTGATGCATAGAATGCTAATGTCTTGAGGCTTCTTAATCTCTGCTGTCTTTCACATTGCTGAAGATGCCCAAAGTGCCTTGTTTATTATCTTTCTGTGTCTTCTCTGTCTTGCCCCACCTTTCCACATCTTTTTCTCTGATTTGTTGAGCAGCACCATAGAACTGTGTTGCATGGGACTGATTTCTGTAACAAACCTTGTAGCACATACATGGTCTCCCTTTTCTCACACATACTGTACTAAAGCTTAAGAAGGTGAATGTTGCTATGATATGATTAAGTGTCCCCTAAAGCCTTATTCCCGGTCAATGGCACCACTAAGAGGTAGTGAAACCATCAAGCCAAATGGTTTTCAGTCATTTGGGGGTATACCTTGAAGGGGATATTGGGGCCTCTGCTTCTTCCTGTCTTTATTCTTCCTTGACCACCTTGTGGTGAGCTGCTTGCTCTACCATGCACTCCCTGTCATGATGTCCTGCCTCACTACAGACCCAAAGGCAACAGAGTCAAGTTACCAGGAAGGAAACTTCAAACTCATAAGCCAAAACAAAACTTTCCTCTTTATAAGTTGATTATCTCAGGCAATTTGTTACAGTAATGGAAAGGTTACTAACATAAGTACCATCAACAATGTCACACTACAAGGACCTTTAGCCAAACTCAGTTTCAAGCCAAGTTATCTGATGACAGAGCCCTTGCTCTTTTCATTACATCTGCTGCTTTGAGGGTCTAAAGTGATTTGATCTCACCAGATGCCCCATAAGGCTATGCCAGTATCTGACTAGTTACTGATTTGTAGATCTCAGAACCTTCTTACTGGTGAGGAAATTGGTAGTAAAATCTAAGCCAAACAAATTCCTGAGGTAGTTCAGAGAATCCTGTAGGGACCAGAAAATGTCAAAGATCCAAAGGTTTTGTATATCCCTGGCAAAAAAAATCATTTAATGTAACTTCATATAATTGTATTTTAATAATTTAATATATTTAATATAATGATTTAATATAATATACTTAGATTTAATAAAATATATTAAATTGTATTTAATTATATATAAAATTTATGTACATATTCAAACATATCCTGGAAATGCAATCTCAATCATGGCACTTGACTTCCTTAAACTTTAAGTGCAATATATACAAACATGTGCTGTATAGTAATGTTGTAGTCGATGGAGAAACACATACATGAGAGTGGTCCCTAAATTTGTAACAACATTGACAAATTATATTGCCTAGTGACATTATGATTATGATGTAAATAATGCAATTATTTACATTACTTATGTGTTTGTGATAATACTGTCAATTGTATAAAAATATAGTATGTGCAATTATGTACAGTCTATAATACTTAATCATGATAATAAAGAACTATGTTTCTGGCGCACATATTTACTATACGATAATTTATTATTTTGTAGTGCATTCCTTTTACTCATATGAAAGTAAGTTTACTGTATAAGAGCATGCTTACCCCAACAATAGCCTCATCATCTTATGTTTACCATGTTTTATGGTTCCCTCAGAGGCAATATCAAATGATTGAACTCGACCCTCTAGGTTTGTGTAAGTGTACTCTGTGCTGTTGGCAAAGTGACAAAAAGACACATTGCCTACAGTCAAGTTTCTCAGAATGTATCTCTGTTATTAAGTGATACATGGCTCTGTGTGTGTGTGTGTGTGTGTGTGTGTGTGTGTGTGTGTGTTTGACATGTACATCCAATAAACATTATTTGGTACTGTAGTGTTTTGGCAACACCTTAGCATTTGCATATCACTCTTGAAGGAACTGCTTAAGAAGTCAAATCTAAGCTTTGAAGATGCTAATTTAGAAACTCAGATACATAGTCACATTATAAAAGTCTAAAAAATAGTAATGGTTTCCTCTGACCTTTTAGAAGACATTTGGGAAGGGTGATGTTGACAACAGCAGATCATCTTATTTCTCAGGAAATTAATCACAATTTACATTATGTGTGATTGCCTTCTTTATCTTGAAGAAGAAGAGGAGGATAGGTCCATCATTTGTTGATGTCTCATTAAGGGATTTAGCTTTTTGTTACATATATTCATACATGGTATCATTCAGTGCTTTCATTTTACAGGTGAGGAAACGAAGATGAACAAATATTCTTGGGTGAATACCTGTACAAGTGTTAAAGGTATCTCAAATTTTCAGCTTGATTTCTGTTGTGGTCTATATCACTTTGCTCTTGCACTCCCTACATGTAGAATACACTATTATTCCTATTTTTTTCCTCATCCAAAATCTGAGCTCAAGTTTTACTTCCTCAAGGAAGCCTTCTAGGCCTGACCCAGCTCTCACTGATCATCTTTATCATCAGTAATCCTTTAGGATAACTGTCTTGGCCCACTTTTGCTGTAATAAACTACCATAAACTGATGAGTTATGGACAATAAACATGGATTCATCACAGTTCTAGAGATTGGGATTCCAAGGACAAGGCTCTGGTGAATTTGTCTCATAGAAATGAGACCTTGTTGTGCTCTCATGTGGTAGGAAGGTAATGGATTCTCTTGTGCCTCTTCAATAGGTCACTAATTCCAATCATGAGTGTTTTTCTTTGAAGACCTGATCACCTCCCGTATTTTAATACTACCACCTTATAGGATAGGATTTCAAAATGTGAATTTGGGGGACAGCACATACACATTCCAACTACAACACTTACTTTTCAGAATTACAACTGTAGTTAACTTTATACTGTTTTTAGATTGTCAGATATCCATCTCATGATATTTGTGCCTAAGCTTCTCTTTCTAAATTCCTTGTCCAGCAGGATTCCCTCTAGTTCCTTCCTTCTTCGTTTCTACAACTAACTACAGCCAGTTACATACATGCTCATCAAATGTTTCTGAGCAGAAATTATTCACCTTCCCAGAATATCCAAGAAGGACTATATACTGTCACTGAATCATCATGGGTGTTTTGGCAAGTCATCTAATTTTTTCTGGGTTTCTACTGCTTGTTTCTAAAAACAGTATTTGATTAATCCAACTATATAGCAAAATTTCTCCATTTTATAAGACTTATTCAGGGAATACTTCTCAGAAATTCATATCCTAGATGTTGTAGCTCTATTAGGACAGAAATGGAACCACAGAAGCTGAAGTGTCACAAATTTCCCTGGTTGATCCTATTGCAAATGGTTTGGAGACCATATTATGGTATGTACTGCTGGAAGGTGGTGATTGCCAAAGCAAAGAAGATTAGACTAACCCAGGAAAATTTAAAATGATATAGATTTCCAAGCCTCAACCCTGGCCAATGGAATCAGAATCTTTGCAATGGGCAGGAGATGAGCCCTGGGAATCTATACTTTTTCAAAGTTCCCAGGTGATTTTGAAACACCCAGTCTTATTACCATCATTTGGTAAATGCTTTCAACTTCTTCCATATCCGTATTTCATTAGCATCACATTCAGTTCCACATCTGCAGTCCTGACACCTTCTGCCAGGCCTCTGGCTGTATCCCATCACTCCTCTGTAAGAGGTGAAAACATGCCTAAAGCTAGACTGCTGTTTTTAAAAAAGAAACTCCCTTAGGAGACAAGTACATTTCAAGTACCATTCTGAGCTAAACTCTTGATTTTCAGCAATAAATCTATTTAAAAATTATGAAGCAACATGGTTCAGTGAAACTATTGAAAATTCCATGAAATTTATCCTACATGACTAAGCTATTGCAGCTTTTTGTATCTAGCTTAACCCACATGGAAAATGTTAAATCACCAAATTAACCACACAATCCAACAGTTAAATAGCATGGCAGTTACCATGGGAATATGCCAAACACAGGTGGTTGGCAGTCTGTGTAGGGGTATTGTAGGGGGTAATGTATTGCAGGCTAGATGAGAGCTGCTATGCTCCTCTCTCATATTTGAGTTATTCCTACAGCCAACAGATTTTAAAGAGATATAGCTGGGCTTTTTTAAGCACAATCTTCACTCCTCTACCTTGTCTAAGATTTGGAGGGAATTATTTAATTGCTATAGATACCATCTTATTCCTTTGGTGAAAACATGGTTAGTTCTTTGTTTTAATCAATTTTTTTTTTTTCTTCTGTGACCAAAAGATCTGCCAAGAACAATTTTAAGGAAGAAAAGTTTATTTGGGGGCTCATGATTTCAGAGGTCTTAGTCCATAGATGGCCAATTCTGAGGTAAGGCAGAACATTAGAGTAGAAGTGTGTGGTATAGGAAAATGAGCTGGGTACTTGGCACCAGGAAGCAGAGAGAGTGTTCCACTTCCTAGGAACAAAATAAACCCCAAAGGCAGGGCCTAATGACCCACCTTCTCCAGCCACACTCTACCTGCCTACAGTTACCTCACAATCTCTATCAGGGAATTAATTCACAGATTGGGTTAAGGCTCTCATAACCCAATCACTTCACCTCTAAGCTTTCTTGCATTGTCTCACATATGAGCTGTTGGTGACCCCTCATATCTAAACCACAACATCCTTCCTTTAGCTAGAGTCTCTGATTTTTCATGCATAGTTTTCTGAGAATAGAAACAATGACAATAACCAAAAATGTAAAATCCAAATGCATTCCTAGACTGAAAAACTCTGGATGTATAAAACTGTCTACCTTTCTGAGGTCACCTTACATAACTGTTTATTTGTTCTTTATAAAGGTCTTATGACATACATTCTGTTCTTATTTGTATTTCACAGATGCACAGGAAACAAATGAGTAGGTTTAAGAGTTGGAAAAAAATCCCCATCTTTTGGTTATCAAAGCCCATGATATTGCAATACCTCATGACCAACGAACTTTCAGATAGAGCAACATAAAACTGCTTCTTCTCAAAGATTTGCTTCTTAAAGACATTTAGAGTCATTATCCACATTGGTTTGGTGAACTCCTGGTGGCAACATTTATAAGTCTTCATTGTAACCACTTGTGGCAATTGTTAAAAATAACAGTATCTTGATCTACCCTAGAACTACTGAATCAGATTCCCAGGGGAGAGAGGTGAGCAGTCACAGACCCAGGGAAGGGAGTTTGAAAGCACTATAGGTTTTTTTTTTTTTTTGACTTACAGGGTTGAGAATAATTGCTGAATCATAAAATAACTAATTTTTCCCAGTGAAGCAGTGGTTTTGTCTGAGACCTGACATGGATCAAGCAAGAAACCTCATGTGGTAGTTTGTATGTTTTATTCTTGCATCATAAGTACCTAGTCCAGTGACAGAATAATAGCAATACTACTGCTACTTTTAGTATTCAAAATAAAGGTAATCAATAGTCACTTGAAATGATTGTTTTCTCAACCAGGAGCTATACAAAATTATGCATATTCTCTTATTTAATGCTCCAAGAAACCTGTGGAGGTAGCTGCCAAAATTATTATGTATTTTTCAGATAAGGAAAGTGAGGCAAGCCAGGACATTATTTGTCGTAGGCCTCATGTTAAATGCTCACAGCAAGTATTCTTCTTATTCTAACTCTAGTTTTATTTTCTACAAAATATTCCTTCTCAGGTATATTCAGTTATGCTTTTGGAAGAAAAGAACTGGGATAAGGCAAGAAAGAAGAAAAGAAACAGAAGGATGTGAGGAAAAGAAGAGAATAAGGGGGAGTAAGAATAAAGGAGGAGGGAGAAGGAAGAAAATGGAAGAAAAAAAGGAAGGAAGGAAGAAAGGAAGGAAATGAAGGGGAGAGGAGGGAAGTACAGTTCTACAAAGGAAGAAACAAAAGGAAGCCCTGAAATCAATTAGGACCTCCTTTTTTCTAAATACAAGGCTCTCTGTTTCTTGTCATGTGCCAGAGGTATGTCTTATGTCTCTGTCACCTGTGGGGTGCCATCTTCCAGATCCTATTGGAATGCCACTGTTTCTTCTCTCCTAAGCAGAAATACCAATGAGAGAGATTCCAGTTCAAGTGCATTATTAGGTGACTGTCCAAACAGAGGAGTTAAATATTTTCTGTGGGAAGGGGGACTCTTTCTGGAGGTGGAGGAATCTTACCACAAATTGTTTCTTTCTGTTACCCTCTCCTTGATTCACATGGAAATATGATGAAACATTACTTTTCAACTATGTAACTAATATAGAAAAAAATGAATTGAGCCTAGATTACATTGTTATGCTAAGGTGTGGGGGAAAGGTAGGAGGGCTTGGCCAACTGGTCTGAGTTGTAGGCTTTTCTTTGGGTCTATCTTCCATGTTCTTTTTTCACCACTGGAGTGGTAAAATTTAGAAAGCCAAGATTTGGCTGTGCGCCTGGGGTAAAGTACTAAGGCAGACCACAGTCTTGCTTTTGATCTGGGACACTCATATCTGCCCACTGTAAGTCAAAGTCATTCTCATTCCTCAAACTGGCATGGTTCTATAATTCTAAAGTTCCCATATGGTGAACAAGACCAGTGTCCCACAGTGTAATAAGACGTGTGCATTTGCCCGGAGTGCACCTTTGACATATCTTATTTTGGAATCAAAATTAGCAACATATGGCTTGTCAAAAAATTCATGGATCCTGGGTCCTTGTCAAATATCACCTCTTCATGACTAACAGAGCCCTCCCTTCCCAGAGCCTGCAGTGAAGAGAGTCCTACCTAATCTCAGGAGCTTCTAGCACCAGTGATTATCAAAGTCCCCTGTGGCTAAACAACAATTTCTTTTTTAAGGGAGATAGCAGGTTTCCAGGCAGGGCTTTACTTACTTGAATTAGGGAAGCTTTTCCAAGCCCCAAGTGTCTCACCTTGTGAAGAATGCTACTTCTATTTCCCTCCAAGGGGGGGAAGGATAGCTCAACCTTCAGAATCTGACTTGTCCAGATTCACTCATAAATGTGAATAAAAGTTGCTTTTATAAATCTCTGTTTCCTTATCTCCATATTGGGGATAATAATGGTAACATTGTAAATATTTTATGCCAATGAACTGCAACAATTCTCAAGGCATACTAAAAATGGATGGATGTCATTATTAATTAGAAATTTCACAAAATTAAATACCAAATCCAAGAACTAGATTTTAGAGTTTTGACTTTATATTGTGCTCCCTCCCCCAAATCCTGCACTTTTGCCTCAAATGGTACAGATTGGATTCTCTAGAAAGCAGGCTCTGAGATGTAGTTTAGTGTATTGTACGTTGGGAATATTCTCAGGGCTAACCCTGACAGCAGGAGGAAGATTGAATGAAGGAAGGAGGCTGACCAGCCTGTCCCTGAGATGCTCTCCACTGAAGTGGTGTGTCAGAGTGGTCTTCCACTGGGACAAACAAAGCAGGCCTTTCTGTTTGTGCCTCAGCAACCACTAGATGCGGATGCGCTAGGAACACTGGCTTCCAGCTGCTAGTAGCTTTCTCCTGCTAGCTTTCATGATAAGAATGGAGAATTCTCTGTTGCATGATGTTGGCCTCATCTCCTCTTGGGTAATATTTAAGAGGCTTTGCTATTTACAAGTTCATGCTATCCCAAGACAATCCTTGACAACCCAAACCATACATCCTTGTTTTATTGGCAAGCCAAAGAACCTTGAATTGAAATCTCAGCCCCTCTACTTACTAATAATGTAATCTTAACCAAGTTCAAAATCACCTGTGTTTAAATATTTTCATTTGTAAAAGTGGGAATAATAGTAGCTGCTTTATAGGGTTATTCTGCATATTAATCATGAATTTAGATAATGGCACAGTTTCTGATACATAAGAGACTCATTTAAAATGTATGTGGATACCCTCTTTTCCCTCTTTCTCTTTAAAAGACCTGCTGGACTTTGCATAAACATATTATGTCTATGGTAGGTGGAGGAACTTACTCATCTATTCTTCTTGCCCTCACCAAGAAAAGCATTTGCTGAAATATTTCACTTATTTTCTGAAAAAATTTCCATCAGAGTGCCAGAAATATATCAAATATTCCAGGGGATTTGTTAAAACCGAATATATGTGTCTTTTGTATACACACACACACACACACACACACACACACACACACACTTATAAGTCAGCTCTTCACATCTGCAGGTCTTGCACTTGAAGATTCATTCTACCACAGGCTGAAAATATTCAGAAAAAAAGTCACATCTGTATTGAATATACACAGACTTTTTGTCACCATTTTCTAAGTAGTATAATATAACATATATTTATATAACATTTACATAGCGTTAGATATTGTAAGTAATCTAAGGTGATTAAAAGCACAGGAAGGATATGTGTAGATTATATGCAAATATTACTACGTTGTATATAAAAGACTTCAGCATCTTTGGATTTTGGTATCAGTGGAGAGTCAGGACCCAATCCTTTGCAAAGACCCAGGGATAACTATGCATCTAAGCTGTTGTAATAAACTTTCATGTAATCACATTGTGACTCTAATATCAATTCTATAAGCTAAATATAGACTCCTTCACTTTAATAATAACAAACTATCATTAATAGTGGTTAACTATTTTGCTAATATCCCACAGTTAATAAAGGGCAGAAGTAGAACTAGAGTTTAGAATCCAGTATGGTCTTCTTTCTATTATACAGCCCTCTCTCAAAAATTAGCAAGTAAATTAATCTATTAAAAAAAAAACATCTGAGTAAGGTTTTTCACTATTGGTGATAGGTAAGGACAGTCATCAGAAAATGACATTCACCTTTTCTGCCAGAAAATTACTGAAGCTCCTTCTATGGATTACAGTTGGGAACCCAGCAGAGAAAAATCCTCTGTGATCATCATGGTCCAAGAAGGCTACAATATGAAAAAAATATGAGAAATTATTCAAATACCTTGGGATTATTATTTAAACCTAAACTAAGGATCATGCAAATGGAGAGAATGACTGTCTCCTGCAGTGAGATGCAGTAACATCCCGGGAAGAGCTAACTGTAGAATAGGAGGAGCTAGGAACCAAGAGATTGACCTTGAGGAACCAGCCAATCTCCTCTGGGTCCTTCATTCACAGAAGTACTGAAAGAGCTACAGTTCCCTGGGTGACAACTCATGAAAGAGTTACAAGAGCAGTATTACTCAATCTTTGCAGCATGATAGAATCACCTGGGGAGACTTTAAATAACCTGATGCCCAAGCTGTACCTAGAGTAATTAAGTCAGAATTACTGGAAGTAAGACCCAGGCTCTAGAGATTTTTAAAGGTACCCAAAAGATGATAGTTTATAGCTAAGGTTGAGAGCCACTATTCTGGAAGTTAAATGTTCTCTTTTCTTCTCTCTCCATTTTTTTTTTTTTTTTGTTCTTTGCATTTCTTTCTTTTCTTTTTTTTTTCTTTTTTCTTGGTACTGGGGATTGACCTCAGGGGTATTCGACCACTGAGCCACATCCCTGGCCCTATTTTGTGTTTTATGTAGAGACAGGGTCTCACTGAGTTGCTTAGACCCTCACCATTGCTGAGGCTGGCTTTAAACTTGCAATTCTCCAGTCTCAACCTCCCAAAGTGCTGGGATTACAGGCATGCGCCACCGCTCCCAGCTTGTTCTTTGCATTTCTTACCTTCACTTCTCCTTCTCTCATATAAGGAGTCATGTATTATAAAGAGAAACTAGATGGAATTTCTTTCCCTGCATTATTTTTATGTAGCCGTGTAACCCTTTAATACAAAACTGGAAGCTTAAACCACCACCTATTTATTAGCAACTATTCTGTAGTTCAGATGTCTAGCACAGCATGAATGGGCTCCCTGCCCGGAGTACCACAAAGTTGAAATGGAAATGACAGCTGGGCTGAGTTCTCTGGACACTGTGGCGGGAAAAAAATCCACTTCAGAGCTCACTCAGGTGGTTGGCTGAATCCAGTTCTTAGGGATAGGAGCCCTGAAGTCTCAATTTCCTTCCAGACTGTCAGGCAGGGTCTCCTTTTAAATCCAGAAGCTGCCCCAAATTCTTGCCATTTGGTGTCCTCACTTCCAAGCCAGCAGTAGTACACTGAATCCTTCTCATGCTCAAATCTTTGACTTTCACTTCTGTGATCAGCTGGAGAAAAGCCTTTGCATTAAAAGAATTTAAATATTAGATCAGAACCTTTTGGATGATCACCTTATTTTCAGGTTAGTCTAATTGGAACCTAATTATATTTGCAAAACCCTGTTTATAACAACATGTAGATTAGCATTTGAATACTGGGAGAATGTTTCTTTGTACATAGGCAAAGTATCTTGAGGGCATCTTAAAATTCTGCACATGGCAGTCCCTAAAGCATTCCCAAGTAGGGAAACAGGCCTTGGACTCATGTCAAGCAATAGAGGAAAGTAAAAGGTACAATGAATAGAAGTAGCATGAATGAATTATTGAATGATTAACAATAGTGAATGTGTGTAGAGGGCCAGAGCAAGCTTCATGGAGGAGGGGACATCTGAGCCCATTAACACATTGTGCATTTACTTAGGAAGCAAGTACTATATGCCAGGTACTGAGCTAAGTGTTGAGAGATGAATAGTTTTGTGTGTGTGTGTTTTTTTTCCAGGTGGTAGGAATATGGTTGAGCTTTCCAGAGGAGACAACTTATGAAAAAGCATGAGTCCAACAATTGGCAAAGAAGGGAAGTTGTTAAGGGATAAGATACAATTCAGACATATTCAAACATAAAATGTATGGGGAAAGTAGCTGGTGATGAGGCCAGAATGAAACAGGGGGCTGACTTATACATACATCATCCTATGATTAAGATTTTAACTTTCCTCTTTGGTGATAGAGAACCACAGAGGATTTTCCACCAAAGTTGCTGATATCTATTTAAAGTACAATAAAGTGCACACAAGTACAGGTTACAAGTTGTTGAATCTTTACAAGTTTATGTATCTGTGAAACCATCACCGCATCAAGAAAAAACATATTTCCTATTACTCCAACCGTTTACTAATGCCCTTTTGTAATCTATCTCTCCCTTCACTCTGCCCAAGGCAGTACATTGGTTCTTATTTTTTTTTTTTAGAATTTCATCATCAATGGATTCATATGGCATGCACTCATTTGTGTTTAACTTTTCCCATTCGGCACTATGATTTTGAGGTCCACCCATGTTCTAGGTATCAATAGGTCTTTTCATTGTTGGATACTATTCCATTATTTTGCACAAATGTACCACAATTGTTTACCCATTTGCCTGTTGATGGATATTGATACTTTCTGAAGTTTTCAACTCTAATAAACAAATATTAAATAAAACTGCTATAAACCTTCATGTATTATTCTGTGTAATTTGTTTTCATCCCTTGAATACATGCTGAGAATACTATGTCTTTGCCTTAACTTTGCATCTTTACTTTACTTTTATGATATAAGTTTCAAGAAAGGTTTCTGGAATGCTTATACCCTTTTGTAACAAGTTTTGAAAGTTCTAGGTGCTCCAGAACTTCAGTAACACTTAGTATGTTGAGTCAGTTTAATTTCATCAGATTTATTGGGCATATAATAGTCTCTCATTGTTTTTCATTTGAATTTTCCTGAGACCTAGTAATGTTAATTCTCTTTTATATGCTTTTGAGAAATTTGTACACTGTCTTTTGTAATAATATTTCTGTTCAATCTTTGTTCTGTTTGTAATGAAGTACTTTGTCTTATATTACTATATTATAATTTTTTTCTTTTTATGCATTCCAAATACAGGTTCTTTTTTTCTTTATGTATGTGTTGCAAATATTTCATTAGTCCATAGCTTATAATTTCATTTTCTTTATGCCGTTTTGAAGTGGAAAATACAGTTTATCATTTTTTTTTAATGTTTTGAGCATTTTGTAAAATACCTAAGAATCCTTTGTAAATTTCAAGGTCACAAAGATTTTCTTCTGGTTTTTTTTTTCAGTTTTATTGTTTTAGATTTCACATTTAGTTCTATGATCCATTTTGAGTTATTTTTGTCTGTGCCATATAAGATAAGGGTCAAAGTTGATATTTGTATGGTGGAAATTCAGTTGATCCAGGATGATCTATTGAAAAGACTCATTTCTCATTGAATTGGAAATTGTTGAAAATCAATTGATTATATAAATGTGGGCCACAGGCAAATTTTATCCACGAGAAAGATGGTAAGATGAAAGAGAAAGATGGCAATCAGTGCATTTAAAATTATTAATTCCTTATTGTATTAATTCATTTCATATATATATGTATATATATATGAAATGAATTAATATATATATATATATCTGAACATTCTACAGTATGCCAAACACTGAAAAGAACTGAGTCGTATTTGTGTTTCTGTCTTCAAACTAAGTATACAGCCTGGCACACAACAAGCCCTTGGAAGTGCTTGTTTAATGAAAGAGAAAAGCAAGTAAGAAAGAGCCTCTGCCTTCAGAGTGCTCAGGAGTCTAGAGTAGAAGGAAGATCCTTGGTGAGAGTGGGTAAAACTACAGGCCAGGGGATGATGGAGAGCAAATAGAGCCCTCCAGGGAAAAAAGATGGGAAGGGCACTGGGCTAGGGGAACAGTAGTGAACATAGACAGTAGGGTCAAGAGACATAGAGAATGGCCACAGGCAGGGAGTTTAAGATGCTTCCTGTGTTTATGCACAGAGGATACAGAAGGTAGAATAGATTCACTGGGGACAGAAGCAGGATGTCATGCATTGGTCCGAGTGTTTGAAGGGCAGAGAAGGGAGTATAACGCAAATCCTGCCTTTAAATAATTTAAAGCTAAGAAAAGAATAGAGTTCTGTGCCAGCAAATTGTGTCAGTAAGAGTTGACAGGGAAGCAGAGGAGACTGTGAGGAAGAAGTAGTGTGTGAAAAAGACTCCAGAGGCAGATGAAGATTTTCATAGTGCGCAATGTTGGAATATTTCAGGCATAGTGCATGGGGTGAGTGAAAGCTGGAGGTATGGCTCTCCAAGGCGTGTCTAAGTCAGGGAGTCTTGTGCTGTGGATGAAGGAGGGCAATGTGGTAAGTGAAATACTGGTGTGCTTTGTGGGGCTTGAGGCTGGAATGGACATTTGGATCCAGATGTGGTTTCAGGCATCTGAATATATAGCACCTATTCCTTGTCAGGCCCTCTGATATACTTATCTGACAGAGTGACAAGGCATGGTCCCTGCCCCCAAGAAACTCTGGCATGATTAAAAGAGCCCAATGAGAAATTATAAAGATACGAAAATGTACAGTAAGGTCATATTTAAGGTAAAAGAGTGAAGAAAGGAGTAACTTAGTCCACCTGTGGAAATCAGGAAATCTTCACTCAGGGGCCTGAGTCAGGGTAAGGGTATCTATAGGGCGTAGGGTAGAGTACTATCGAAGGCGGCTTTCCAGAGGCAACAGGATGAGCAGAGGCATGCTCAGGCTCATTGGATCTCTATCATTTCTTTCTTCATTGCTTCTAGTTAGAGCAAACACAATACTAAAATTTGGGTTTGGGCTTAAAGTGGAAATGAGACACTGGTTTAGCTTCCAGTCTCAACTGGATTGAATTAGTTCAAACCAAAGTCTTTATCCCAGTGTCAAGTGCTAGCCCAGCTTTAATGATGGACCAGTACTTTTTGTGGTGTTGGTCCTTGTGTAAATATGCTTAGAAATTTCTTGCAAAGAAGTAATGATTAGAAGGCAAGATTCAGGTTTTCCTGCTTTCCCATATATACCCCAAATAATTTGGAGGGAAGGATTTAGTTCTGCTCACTTTGACTGGAAATGCTAAATTTCCAGAGGCTTCCACAAAATTATTTGTTGTTTCCTTGGCTCAGTGGGCTTTCCTTATCTCCTGTCTCAGAGCTCTGCAGTGTCTTCATTCTGATGGTAAGAAGCCTTAGGGAAGACCATGCAGGTGTTTGGAATTTCAAGTGACTCAGTTCCACTAGGGACATGGTGTACTAGAAATGACAATCTCTCCATTTCCATCTGCCAGAAACTCGGGGACCCAGCAGCACCATCTCCCTGAGTCATGAATATGATGAATAACTGTGCTCACCAGCCAGTTATCTTCTTCGAGTAATTTGGGTTGAGAAGATACTTTTTAAATAGAAAGCTTTTTCAACTCAGCACTTAAGTATATTGGAATCTTTATGTATACAATTTTTTGTTGTTGTTGTTTCAGTGAGGTATATCACTTTCATTTGAGTGTAAGGAATCATCCTGATGGTAAAGTCAGTAGTGATAGAAAGGGTCATTGTTGCATGTTGGGAACTAGATACTGAGGTAGATAATAGTTAGTTTGGGCTGCCAAAACTAAATACCAGAGACTGGATGGCCTAACAACAGAAAATTATTTTCTTCCAGTTCTGAAGTCTGCAAGTCTGAGATCAGGGTGCTAGCACCATAGGGTTCTGATGAGAGCTCTTTTCTGAACCAACCCTTATGAATTCATTTGATCTTAATTACCTCCTTATATCCAAATACACCATATATGGAGTTAGGACTTCAACATGATTTTAGTGAGGACAGAAATCAGTCCTTAGCACAGAGATTAGCTTGCTTGAAGTTTAGTAAGTAGTACCTGGATCCACCACTTCTGGAAGGAACAGAAAGGAAGCAGGACTGAACCAAGGCAGAAGGTGGGCTTCATGGCAATCTCCCTGAAGGAGTCAGTTGACTATGCAGGGATCTCCGAAGCTGGAGAAGCTATTTTAGACTTGTCTCAAATTGAGGTCTTTATGATCCTGTCTACAAGTCACTGGATGTGGGCTGCCCCTAGAGGGTTTTATTATTTTCTCTTTGAAAATCCGTATGTGTGTGAATAATGATGTATTGACAGATTTCTAGGTGGTGGCCATTATGTCACAGGAATGTAGAAAGCCTTTTCCAGATTCCTGCTGTAGATGAGGGTTTTATGACTTGTTCCTGATGGGGCTGGGGAACAAGGGGAATCCAAACAAAAGAATTATGCGTCTGAAGTCAACTTAATGATAAGACTTGAAAATCTCCTAGTGTTAAGTGAAAATGCAGAACATAAGGGCATCAAAAAATATTTATCACTTTGGGGATTCGGTTTCTAACTAACCTGCTTATCCATCTGTCATTATTTTCTTAGAGCCTAAGCTGACTCAATTAGGTGTGTTAGCTATTTCAGTTCTTTGCCCCTCATGTAAAAATTATTTTATCTAGAAAGTATTTCCTGTCTTTCCCTTCACGTGTTTAGGCATGACAAACTTTTGACTTTTAGCTTTCCTTACTTTTACAGAATTAAGGCTCCCTATTACAATCTTCTTAGCACACTGCTCTATGCCCTTTGAAGCTTTTCCCACAAATGTAATTATCTGGTTGATGATGGTTTCTCTGTGAAAATGTAAGTCCTGTGAAACAAGGAAATCCAGGCTTGCTTAATTCATCATTGCATTACCATCATTTACCACATGCCATCATTTACCATATGCCACACTCCATGGCATATAGTGTTCACATATTATTTGTTGAATGGATAGATGAATGAATGAATATTAATAGGGTGAATGCATTAATCAGATATTTTGTGGTCATTTAATCTCTAGATCAAGAGTTCACTGTATCCTTTTCTGTATACTAACATGGACCAATTTTTAATAGCTCATTTTAAGAGCTAGTTGTCCAAACTCTACATTGTCATATTTTTCTTTCAGGTTCTCACTTTGGGGAAGAGCATTTCAGGATCTCTCCTCCTGGCATACATTAACATTAATTTGTAATCATAAAAATGGCAGTGATTTTAATTTGTTCTTCATAGTCCCTGACAACCTGTTAGGAGGTTCTCACAGGAGATGCACACATCTATTCATAACCCTTTACTGAAGAACATTTTTTTATCATAAAAACGTTATTTTCTTGAGTGAGGCAAACAAGCCATTTTTACTTCACTTGTCAGAGAACCTAAGTTTATCTTGCTTTTCAGTTCATTCACAACTAGATCACTGTGTTGTCCATTGTTCTTTTCCTATTTCAAAATTAAAGGAAAAAGAGCCTTATATCTTATTAAGGTCATTCAAAAAGGTTGTATTATTAATTACCATTAAAAGACTATGTTTACTTTATATAAATAATATTTTGGAGTTCTAAGGAAATTATTGCAAATCTGGACCTTGGGTGCTGGTCTTCCTATATTGTTCTCTATAGAAGATATACTAATTAATATGAATATTTAAGCCTAAAAAACTCCATCAGAATTCTTCTCCACATAAACCCAAGGCAAATATCATTCTAACTGGAGAAAAATTGAAAGTACTCCCTTCAAAAACTGGAACAAGACAGGGATGCCCTCTTTCACCACTCCTATTCAACATAGTCCTGGAAACCCTAGCCAGAACAATTACACAAAAGAAAGAAATTAAAGGGATATGAATAGGAAAAATGAACTCAAACTATCTCTATTTGCTGACAACATGATTCTATGTTTAGAAGACCCCAAAAAACTCCACCAGAAAGCTTCTAGAATTCATAAATGAATTCAGCAAAGTATCAGGATATAAAATTAACACTCATAAATCAGTTGTTTTCCTATACATTAATGATAAATCAGCCAAAAGAGAAATCAGGAAACTATCCCATTCATGATAGCCTAAAATAAATAAAATATTTGAGAATCAATCTAACAAAAGAGTTGGAATAGCTCTACAATGAAAATGAACATAGAACACAAGAAAGAAATTGAAGGTTTTAAGAAATGGAAAGTTCTCCCATGTTCTTGGATAGACAGAATTAATATTGTCAAAATGGCCATATTACCAAAAGCACTGTACAGATCCACTGCAATTCCTACAAAAATTTCAATGACAATCTTCATATAAGTACAAAAAGCAATCATAAAATTCATTTGGAAAAATAAGAGGCCCAGAATAGTAAAAACAATTCTTAGCAAAAAAAGTGACGCAAGAAACATCAAAATACTTTAAATTATACTACAGAGCTATAGTAACAAAAATGGCATGATATTGGCACGAAAACAGACATAAAGACCAATGGAATGGAACAGAAGACACAAAGTCATACCCACAAAATACAGTTATCTCATACTAGACAAAGGCACCATAAACATACATTGGAGAAAAGATAGCCTCTTCAATAAATGGTGATGCCCACATCTATTCATAAATCCTGTCCATTCATAAGGAAAATTGGAAATCCATATATAGCAGAATAAAATTGAACCCTTATCTCTCACCCTGCACAAAACTCAACTCAAAGTGGATCAAGGACCTAGGCATTAGATCAGAGATCCTGAGCCCATCAGAAATGAAAGTAGCCCCAACTCTGTACCATGTCAACTTAGGAACTGACTTCCTTAATAAGACTCCTAAGACCAAGAAGTAAAATCAAGAATCAATACATGGAATGGTATCAAACTAAAAGGCTTGTTCACAGTAAAGGAAACAATCAAGAACATGAACAGAGACCTACAGAATGGGAGAAAATATTTACCAACTATACCTCATATACAGCATTAATCTCCAGGATGTACAAAGAACTCAAAAAGCTTAACAGCAAAAAAACAAAGAATCCAATCAATAAATGGGCAAAAGAATTGAATAGGCACTTCACAGAAGAAAAAATATGAATGGTCAACAAATATATGAAAAAATGTTCAACATCACTAGCAATTAGAGAAATGCAAATCAAAACTTAACTGAGATTTTATCTCACTCCCGTCAGAATAGCAATTACCAAGAATATAAATACCAATAAATGTTAGTGAGGGTGTGGGGGAAAAGTTTCACCTATACATTGCTAGTGGGACTGCAAATTGGTGCAACCACTCGGTAAAGCAGTATCGAGATTCCTCAGAACACTTGGAGGGAAATACTATTTGACCCAATTATCCCACTCCTTGGTTTATACCCAAAGGACTTAAAATCAGCATAATACAGTGACACAACCACATCAATGTTTACAGGAGCTCAATTCACAATAGCTAAGCTATAGAAGCAACCCAGGTGTCCTACAACAATGAATGGATAAAGAAAATATGGCATATATACACAATGGGATATTACTCAGCTATAAGGAAGAATGAAATCATGGTATTTTCCAGTAAATGGATGTAATGGATGCTAAATGAAATAAACAAATCCCCAAAAACCAAAGGCAGAATGTTCTCTCTGATATGTGCATGCTAACACATAACAAAGGAGAGGAAGATTAGAAGTTTACTTGACTAGACAAAGGGGAATGAAGGGAAGGGAGAAGGGATAGGCATAGAAAAGATAGTGGAATGAATCAGACATATCTTTCCTATCTTTATATATGAATACACAACCAATGTAACTCTGCATCATGTACAACCACAAGAATAGGACCCTAATTAGAACGTTATACTTATTCTATATCAAAATACACTCTACTGTCATATATATCTAAAGAGACAAATAAAAAATTTTCTCAATATATATTTTAGGCAGCCGTTATCACTTACCATGTTGACATGTGACACAGAACTTCTTTTCCATCCTTACTCTAAGAGAAAGCATGATTTAATTGAGCAAAACTCTAAACTAGGAACATATGAGAAAAATGAATGATGGACTGAAAGGATAGTATGAATGAATACACAGCTAGATAGATCAAATATGTTTACACGTGATCCATTCACTAAGAGTGTCACACACATTCTTTCATTTGCTATTTACAACATCTCTGTGGTATATACACACCAGACATTTTCTTTCCATTTTACAGATTTAAAAAATGAGACTGAGCCAAATTAAGGTACTGACTTGGAATCAAGAAGCTAATAAGTAGAAAACAACTGATCTTCTAATTCCAGCTTATTTTCTTATTCTACAGAACCATAGAGCTTTTAGTATTTACTCTATTGACCTCACTGATTGATAAATAAAGACTACAAGAAAAATTTCTTAAGATTAAAAAATATAATGTGTCAAGCCTCCCTTTCCCTGATAAGAAGACAATTAAAGGCATCAGTAGATTTAAAACATGATTCTCATATGAACTTATTCAAGACATCTGAAAAGGTCTTCTGACTCAGAGAGGAAAACTGGTTGTTTTCCAGAGCAATTGTCAAAATATTGGCTGATTATTATCTTTCTGGCAAAGGAACTGTTCAAAAGCCCCATCACTAAATGAGAAAACAGAAAGCAAGACTCTGCACACTTAGCACAGTCACTAGGGGAGGAGGACAAAGCAGAATTCCCACCATGCTGTCTTGCTGTGCTCCCACAGACAGCCTCACACCTTGCCCCTCTCAAGTTCTTCTGGACAGGTTCAGTACCAATGGGTCTGTCCACTTGAAATGCTTTTGAAGCTATTTGTCAGACTGAATTATTTTATCAGTATTAAAAATTATTGTATGCAAGGCTAGGGGCTAAGAAGTGTGGGTAAGGGTGTGAGGATTTCTAATGGTGCATGTATATATGTAATTGGAAATGAATGATCTCAAAACAAGGCATGTTGATTACTAAATTTAGAGAGGCATACTAGTTTATATGTGTCAGATTCAAGTTAGTATGGAAAAAAATCACTCAAATTAACAAAAATAAAATTTATTTAACAATACAGAACTATATATAACCAATATTGAAAATAACTCTCCAGGGTAATTTATTAATGACATTATTTTAGATACCCAAAGGATTTGAAGACATATCAACTAATGGATGTGAAAAGCAAATGGTTCCATTTTAAAGTATAAATAATATAAGATATATAAAGAGATCTAAATTTTAGTTGTAAATCAATCAATTCTTTCATCAACTTTGGTTTTTGTGATCAGACATTCTCTGAATAGTTCTTCTTCCTGAATCATAAATTTGATAACTTTAATCTTCAGGTTCAATTCTATTCAGACTGAGCCAGTCATGATGAAAGTCTGTGTAAGATCAGAATTCTGGTGATTCAGAGGGTTAGGTCTAGCTGATCAAAGCCTGCCTCTGTCTGTGCTTAGGTCAAGCACTGGACAATATTTTAGAGAGATTATTGTTTTGTTTGTGTATTATGTTTGCTGTGTTAAAGACACAAAGAAAGAAGTGCCTATGACAATGCCTTATTTCCTGTACCTGCTGCTATTATTCCATAATAGCCAACATCAATATCTTACACACAAGAAAAATCTACTATTGTTTATTCGATGTTCTTTGTCCTCTACTTTGAAAGAACTTGAAACACTTCTTTCCTGTATTATTTGCATTTACTAGGCAGATATTTTTGGCTTCCTTGAATTTTGGCATTATTATTATTATTATTTGATAGCCTTTCAAAATTTAGAGAAAGCAGAGACTTTTAAAGAACTGGTGGCACAATAGCATGAATTCTAAATTTTTTTTTTTTTTGGTACTGGGGATTGAACTCAGGGGCACTCAACCACTGAGCCATATCCCCAGCCCTATTTTGTGTTTTATGTAGAGACAGGGTCTCACTGAGTTGCTTAGCGCCTCGCCATTGCTGAGGCTGGCTTTGAACTCGCGATTCTCCTGTCTCAGCCTCCCTAAGTGCTGGGATTACAGGCTTGAGCCACCGCGCCCAGCTATGAATTCTAAATTTTGACTCAATACTTCTTATTCAAATCCTAATCACATTCTAGGCAAATCTAGGCACTATCACACTATAGAACTTGTGCATACTTTGAAATCCGAGATATCCATTGAGATTTAAAAACATATTATAGATTGTCTCATAGGAATCAGATACCTTACTTGATACTGAACTTTCTAGTAATTAAAAAGGGTATGAATAATAGCAAAAGACAGGCAATGTATTTCTGTTCCCTTGGAAAGGTTCGAGATGACCTACACAGCTCCCCAAATCCATCAGGTTCTATTCAGGTTTTGATGTTCTAAGCAATACATAAAAGGTATTGCTTGTTATTGCAAGAGTCATTTTTGTTCACGAGTAACTCCTATTTATACTTTGTAAATAATATAACTTACATTGCTTTTTCCTGTGGGCTATGCTCCATATTCAACGAATTCCAGGGTTATATACAATAAGCAAACTTGAAAGACCACATATATGTGGTTAAAAGCATTTCACATTCAAGGTATCTATGTACTATATTTATGCTAGTGAATTTAGAAAAAGACTGAGAAGAGTATATTTTTCTTCCCCATGTGTCTCTGGTAAGAAAAGAGAGTATTATACAGATATCATAGGCTTGGTGCTAGCCTTTTCTTGACCACTTAAGTTCAAATCCTTACTTTATTACCTGCTTACTAATTGTGATTATTCTGGGAAACCTTCATCAATTTCCTTTCTTAAGTCTTAAAAGGCCTCTGGTATCCATCATGCAGATTATTGTTTTTTCTTCTTTCTTAGGTGAACAATGTGAATAACAAAATGTACCTGTTACATATGTTCTCAAGGATTTCACACCAAGAACTATGTGTGCCTTTTGTGCACCTTTCCCAGAAATACACATTTCACTTCACTATAATAAATGAAACAATAAACACAGAAACAAGAACAGTGTTAAGAACTTCTCTATTTGTGTGTGTGCACGCGTGTGTGTATTTTACTGGGAATTGAACCCAGGAGTGCTCTACTACAGCAATACATCCTCAGCCTTTTTAAATTTTATTTTGAGATAGAGTCTCACTGGCCTTAAACTTGTGATCCTCTTATCTCAGCCTCTCAAGTTCCTGGGATTACAGGTATGCGCCCCTGCACCTGGCTTTTAGAATTTATGTATTTTTTAAAAAGTATCAACTCACAGCTCTAATGCTATTATTAATAAAAACCAAAATATATTAAAATAAAGCAATAGAGTTAGATTTCAATACTATCACTGCCAATTATTTCTAACTCAGGATAAATTATTTTTAGAAAGCTAGAATAGTACTTTGCCCTAGAAGGTAGAAATATGGAAAAGGCATTGTTTTGTGTTAAAAACAAGAAAATTCAAGAGAAACAATGAAAATCATAACTTTTCTTGAGTTCATTGGAGAGTGGAAATTGTAGAACAGCCAAGTACCTGCAACAAGGATGGACAGGTCCCACCATGGAGAGATGGACCAATGGACATGAGCCACCAGTGGCTGCCAATATATGAATAATGTGGCAGTGACAAAAGTAGGTCAGAAAATCAGCTAAAATGTTAATAGTTTGATAAAAGTTAAATATAAGCTAGCATCATAGTGTGGATTCCATGAGGCCTAGATGAAAAGGAAGTTGGCATTTTCATTCATTGAATGGGGGCAGGTCAGGATTCCAGAATTTCCCTTTGGGATGCAAGTATATGGGAAGGGATCTGACCCCACCAAAGAAAAATCGCAAAGCTCCATTTCCTGCTTAGCTTCTTCTCTCAAATGGACAAAGGCCTGATACAGAAGAAGGGCAGCAACTCCCTGTCAATGCCAAGATTTAGTGAAGACTCCTTAATGCTGATGAAAGTGTAGGAAGACACTCTATCCCCATGGGGAAATGGTAGGCAAGAGCCCTGCCTAAATCCTCTAGAGCTATCAGGAAGCTCCTACCACTAGAGGAGGAGCAAAAACTTCCACCTGCACGACTCACACAGACACTAGGCAGAGGTTTGCTGCCAGAGGGAAGGACAGGACCATTGAGGAAATCCAACCCCCCAAAGAAAAACTGAACAGTAAAGATAGACACAGAAAAAGAGATACCACACAGTGAAAAAAAAGGTATGGATTATAGGAGACTTCTCACCAGAAAAGGTGAGAGGCAAGAGGCAAGAGGAAAAACAAAGAATTGACATCTTGAAAGTATTGAGAAATTTTTAATTTTTCACCAAGTGAAAACATCTTTCAAAAGGAGAATATTTTTCCCTAAAAAAAGGTGAAAAAATAGTTTTCTATAAAAAATGGAGAACATTTTTTGCCAAGACCTATGATACAAAAACATAGGAGGAGGTTTCTTAGGCAAGAGGAATATGATATCAGAGAAGAAATTTTATCAATACAAATAAAAGCAACACTTCCAAACAACAAAGCTGAAGATAAATGTAAAAGACATTTTTCTTTTTTAAATCATTCTAAAATATAATTGACCACAACAAGCAAAAATTTTAATACGTGAAGTTAAAATATGTGACAATGGTAGCATAAAAGGGAGGAGAAGAAAAACAGAACTATTATGTAGTTCTAAGGTTCGTACACCACACATGAAGTGATAAAATATTATTTGAAGTGATAAAATATAAGTTTAAATAAATTAAAGGGTGTATGTTATAAAACACAGGGAAAACTCTTGCAACAAAACAGTGTACCTAATAAGCTAATGATGAAACACAATCCCAGAAAAAAATCCAATCTAAAAGTAGGCAATAAAATTAGAAGAATAAAGAATGAAGATGGAACAACTTGAAAATTACTAGTAAGATGGGAAATTTAATTCCAGTGTTACAATATTTAGAGTAAATATAAAAGGTGCACTCATTCCAATTAAAAGATAAAGGTTAATGGAATACAAAAGCATGACCACACTGTATGCTATCTACAAAAGAAATTCACCATGAACATAGATACTGATAAGATAAAAAGTAATAGAACATAAAAGAAATATCATAAAAACACTAAAATAAATATGTAGTGGTTGTACTAGTATCAAATTATAATCAATACAAAAAACAGCACCAAAAATAAAGAGAAATATTGCATAATGACAAAGGGCAATTGATTCATCAAAAAAGCACATAATCTTACATATTTTCACACATAACAATTGAGCTTAAAACACAAAAATAAAAATTGATGGGGTTCAAGATTTGAATATGTAAATCCACAGTTCTATTAGAGACTTAATACCCTTCTCTCAATAATCCATAGAACAAGTAGAAAGAAAATAGAAGATAATGTAGAGAATTATATAACACCATAAAACAACTGATATGTTTTTAAAACACATCACCCCTAATAGTAGAATATAAATTATCATTAGTTTTGTGACTCCCATAAGTAGACCCCAAGATGGAATTAGATGATCAAGAAATTTATTGGTGAGAATACATGTAAGGAGAAAAATGGAAAGGATCCTGAGGAGATACGATGCATTGAACTATTATGAACATCTAACTTTTGCATGAGAAAGACAAGAAGTGAGAATTTCACTACTAAATGCTGATTCCCCTTATTAGACTGAAGTTTACAATGCCAAGATTATGTTCTATGCTCATTTTTCCATTATCTATATCCACAGACTCTGCTACAGACTTTGCCCAAGGTTGTTTTTTATTAAATGTTGAATTAATAAATAAATGTTCTACCCTTGGATGTTGTGTTTTGGTGATGTATTTATGCAGTCTTTGTTGGGTGATTTTTTTTTTCTGAAGAGACTAGAGTATATTTTGGTATTTTTGTGAATAGGACAGGTTGTACATAATAGCCAGTGATAGAGTGAATCACAAACAAAATTCCTGGTATAATTTAGAGACAAATGGAGATGTCAAATGGGAAAGCAACAAATGATTTATTTAAAATACCTATATGTTTGTAGGCAAAACATAATAGAACTCATTTTTTCTTTTTTTTTTCTCCACTAACACCATAACCTTAGAGATTAGGTGTTTAGAATGTGAATTTGGGAGAACATGAACTTTCAGAAGATAGGACATACAAACAAGTGAAATGGGGAACTCAGGATGAAATGCAGGTTTGGTGGGAGGATAAAATTCAGTTGTGTCTCTCAATATTATTTGTACATTAGAAACATTTGAGATGCTCTTAAAATTAGTTTTCATTGTCTGATTTTCCCACTAAATTAAAACATCACAAACCACTTCTGGATGCACAATTATACACAATAAGTTAGTATATGTCATAAAATAAAGTTTTTGAATTATAAGGGATGTTGCAGTCCATAATACTTCTCTTGGGTTTAATTAGTCAGGGTTTGCTAAGGAAAACAGAAACCACCTGAGGTATCGCAAGTAATAGCGATTAAATATGTGGAATTAGAAGGTTTCATAATTATGGAAGTCCTGGAGTTGTGAAGACATGAGAAGCCAGTGCCAGCTTTTCAGGAAATCAGAGAATAGTGGATTACAGAGAAGGTCTTATCACTAATTGCAACTTCAAGCCTAGGTGAGATATTCTCAGGAAGATAATTGTAATCTGGTAGCAAAATTCCACAGCTGTCATCTTGTCAAATCCATGTGTGAGTCTCTTGCTGCTACTGAAAAAATAATGGCTACTCCATTTCCTCCACCTTCCAGAATCAAACATTTCCCAAGATCATTCAAGAAAGGTTGTTTCTAGGTTTTTAACCACTGTGACAAATGGAAAACTTAGAACAGTGGCTTTGGCATCATCCTCAAATGCCTGGCAGGTAGGAAACATGTTTTAATCTCAGGCTCTTTCAAAGAGAGAAGGTGATTTCTACTTCTCCCTCCTCTAACGTGAAAAGCTTAAGGGCCACTTTCCTTCACTCTGCTCACATATGTACATGCTTTGTTATACTTTTGTCTAATATAAATATTTTGCACTATCTATTATAGATTGGTTCTTTTCATTTAATTCAACAGTGTTTAAGATCTCCTGGTATGCTTCTAAATCAGTGTTGTCACAGTTTATACGATTAAAGGAAAAGGGTAAGACTGCTTTTCTGTTTCTGATTATATTATTCACAAAGCACACTCATCAAAAGTCAAACCAGGTCTTAGACTCACATAAAAGCAAAAGCACTGTTTGATAGAACCCAATTATCACCTGGGCCAACTCTCAATGTATAAAACCCTTTCGTAGCATCTCAAAACACCTTGAACTATCAAGATCTCACTTTAAAGTGGTTCTTTCCATTCTTTTTTCTCACAAATCAATCACTCATTCCATATATGGACTTTGTCCGCTAGCAATACATGGCCAATTAATATTCTTTAGCAAATGAACATCATGGAGTCATAATCCTACCATTATTTACTCAGCTAATTGATTTGCTGCTCCTCCTGTAAATACAGGGCTTTATATCTTTAAGATTTCACTGTGTTTGTTTCAGACACATAACACCCTTTTCTGTTTCAGTTGCATCATACAATATAAAAGCCAAATTTATCAGATGTGGGTGGCTCAGATAGTAATAAGCAACCTTCTATGTATTAATTCAAAACACCATTAAAACACAGAGAAAAAACACGATTGGAACAGCACTATTGGGCAAATCACTACCATCCTCACTGCAGCTGGACCTCACCTTATTTTCAGTGTACCTATCTCTATTTTGATTAGAGAACATTTATCAATATTTTGTTGAAGTTAATTCATTTAAAAACTTCTATTGAAGTATAATTGATATAAGTAAAATGCACAGATATTAAGTGTTAGCATTTTATGATTTTAGACAAGTGCAATCATCCAGTTTATTATCTATGCCCCCTATTAAGACAGACATCAGTAATTATTACCCCAAAATGTTTCTTTGCACCTCATCCCACTCCACTCATACTCCCCCGCTCTCCAAAGCAACTAATATTCTGATTTGTTTCTACGTAAGTTAATTTTGCCTGTTCTAGAACGTCAAACGAACAAAGTGTCTCCTTTGGTGCATGGCCCTTTTCTCTCAGCACAGAACATGTTGCATATTTTGCATAGTCCATATCTTTTGAGGGATTGGCTCATAGATCACTCTATAAGTGACTTGTAGTTTTTTTCATTTGTTCTCCTGTAGATAGGCATTTGGACTGATTTCAGGTTTGGCTTTCATGAGCAACACTATCAGGGATGTTCTTGTACAAATGTCCAAGTGTTTTTGTGTTTTTGTGGACACTTATTCATTTCTCTTGAAAAAATACTCAGGAATAGAATTGTAAGGTAATAGGATCGTTGCAATTTTCCCAGAATGCTTGTACCATTTATATTTAAATAAGGAATATGTGAGATACTTGGATATTCCAGATTTTCACTGTTGATGCCTTTGGATTTTTTATTTTAATCATTTTAATTTGTGAATAATGACATTAAATTTCTTTTCATATACATACTGAGCATTCACATATACTCTTTTATAATGAAAATCTCCAGATTTTATTTTTAAATTACATTAGTTTACTTTTTAGTAAATTGTAAGGATTCTTTTATATTCTGGATACACATGTGTATGTAGGCATGTATACATACTGACTGTTGTATCCCAGCCTGATATGATTTGCCCAATATGTTTTCTTAATTTCTCTTTTGATGAAGATATATTAACTTTAATTTATTAATTTTTGATGGCTATTGTTTTCTGTGCCCTGTCTAAAACATATTTATTTCCCCCAAAATCATATCCTCTTATGTTTTCACTTAAAATATTTAGCTTCTATACTTAAGTCTATGAAGTAAAGATTTAGTTTATATTTTTCCAATCATCCTATTAATATTTCTAAAAAGATTTTTCTTTCTACATTGGATTATTCTGACAAATTGGCTCCCCCAAAATCAATTGACCATACATATATATATATAAATCTGTATTTGTTTCTGGGCTATTCTGTTCCATTGATCAATTTTTCTATCTTTATGCTAATATCAAACTATATGACTTACCATGGCTTTACAAGAAGTCCTGAAATCACAAAGAATAATTACATATTCTTTTTTCCTCTTTCAAAATTGTGTTGGTTATTCAAGGCCTTTTGAACTTTCGTTTCCATTTTAGTTTTAGCTTGTTAATTTCTCCATCCACAAAAAATTCTGCTGGGAATTTGGTTCAGATTGCATTGAATTAAGGAATTAATATAGCAATAATTTATATCTTAATATTATTGAATATTTTGATCTATGAAGATATTATTGGTACACATTTTATAGGTTTCCTTAATTTTTCTTAAAATGTTTAATGGTTGTCAGTGTAGAAATTGTGAGTTGTAATTAAATTACTGATTTGATGTCTTTAATATTGTTTTGTTCTAATTAGTTATACATTACAGAAGAATGCATTTTCATTCATTGTACACAAATGGAGCACAACTTTTCATTTCTCTGTTTGCACACAATGTAGAGTCATACCATAGGTACAGTCATACATGTACCTAGGGTAATTATGTTCATCTCATTCCACCCTCTTCCCTGCTCCCATACCACCACTTCTCCCTTCCCTTGTCTTTACCCAATAAAAGTTCCTCCATTCTCCCTATCCCCCACCATTATGAATCAGCATCCACTTATCAGAGAGAACATTTGGCCTTTGGTTTTTTGGGGTTGACTTACTTCACTTAGCATGATATTCTCTAACTCCATTTATTTACCTGCAAATGCCATAATTTTATTCTCTTTTAATGCTGAGTAATATTCCATTGTGTATATATACCACAGTGTCTTTACCATTCATCTGTTGAAGGGCATCTAAGTTGGTTCCACAGTTTAGTTATTGTGAATTGAACTGCTGTAAACATTGGTGTGGCTGCGTCACTATAGTATGCTGTTTTTTTTTTTTTTACTTTATTTTTTTTCCCAAAAGTTGCATTTTAATACATGTTATTGAACATAACAGAAAAAAACAAATTTTCAGAAGCTGTACACACTATTCACTGAAAACATTTGTTGAAGCAAATAGAAAAAAAATTGTTACAATCATAATTTTTCTAACTTTGCACAAAATTATAAGCAGATTACATTCTTCATAGTATGCTGTTTTTAAGTCTTCTGAGTATAGACCAAGGAGTGGGATAACTGGGTCAAATGATGGTTCCATTCCAAGTTTTCTAAGGAATCTCCATACTGCTAGATTGATTGCACCAGTTTGCAATCCCACCAGCAATGAATGTGTGTACCTTTTCCTGACATCCTCATCAACACATACTATTGCTTGTATTCTTGATAATTGATATTCTGACTGAAGTAAGATAAAATCTTAGAGTAGTTTGGATTTACGTTTCTCTAATTAATAGAGAAGTTGAATTTTTTTATATATTTGTTGACTGATTGTATATCTTCTTCTGAGAAATGTCTGTTTAGTCCTTGGCCTATTTATTGATTGGGTTATTTATTTTTCTAGTGTTAAACTTTTTGAGTTCTGGAAATTAGTGCTCTATTTGATGTACGTGTAGTACAGATGTTCTCCCACTCTGTGGGCTCTCTTTTAACCTCATTGTTTCTTTTGCTAAGAAGAAATTTTTTTTTGTTTAAATCCATATAATTTATTAATTATTTATTTTATTTCTTGTGCTTTAGGAGTCTGGTTGAGGAACTGAGGACCTAATCTGGCATGATAAAGATTTGGGCTTACTTTTTCTTCTATTATGCATAGGGTCTCTGGTCTAATTCCTAGATCCTTGATCCACTTTGAGTTGAGTTTTATGCATAGTGAGAGATAGTGGATTAATTCCATTTTGCTGCATATAGATTTCCAATTTCCCCAGCACCATTTGTTGAAGAGGCTATCTTTCTCCAATGTATGCTTTCGGTGCCTTTGTCTAGTTTGAGATAACTGTATTTATGTGAGTTTGTTTCTGTGTCTTCTATTCTATACCATTGGTCTACATGTTTATTTTGGTGCCAACACCATGCTGTTTTTCTTACTATAGCTCTGTAGTATAATTTAAGGTCTGGTATTGTGATGCCTCCTGCTTCATTCTTCTTGCTAAGGATTGCTTTGGCTCTTCTGGGTCTCTTATTCTTCCAAATGAGTTTCATGATTGCTTTTTCTATTTCTATGAGGAGTGTTGTTGCGATTTTATTGGAATTGCATGAAATCTGTACAATGCTTTTGGTAGTATGGCCATTTTGACAATTTTCTTTAATATTTTTTAATGTAAGCATTTAGTAGTAGAATTTTTTCTTTAAAGAGAGGCTTTAGCTTATTGCTATGAATTTTGATATTTTTTGTTTTTAATTTTTGTTGGTTTATTTATTTTTTGGGAGGTGGTACTGGGAATTGAACTCAGGGGCACTTGACCACTGAACCACATCCCCATCCCTATTTTTTGTATTTTATTTAGAGACAGGGCTCACTGATTTGCTTAATACATAGTTTTTCATTGAGGTTGGCTTGATCTCATGATCCTCCTGTTCAGCCTCCTGAGCTGCTGGGATTACAGGCATGTGCCACTGCATCCAGCTAATTTTTATTTAATTACAAATATATCCTACTGTCCTTGGGATTTTTTCTTTGGCATATGGGGAAATTTCCCATATTAACTTGCCATTGGTTTTTAATATAATTTTATTTGGCTTAGGAAAACTACTCTGTGTTCTTTAAATCTTTTAAAATTCATTGAAATTTATTTTATTGTGAAGTATATAAAACAATATGCTTGTTGAATTTACCATGTGTACTAGAAAAAATGCATACTATATAGTTGTTGAGTGTAGTATAAAATTTCCAACTCTAATTTTTGAGTAATATTTGAATCAGGGGACTTGTTAAAGTAAATTCCCATACCCCCAATCAAGATGGACATCCACCAATACATGACCAGCTTGAATAGAACAAAATTAGAGAAAGGGGAAATTTGCTCTTTATCGTTTCCTGCTTGCTTGAGCTAAGACATTGGTCTTCTCCGTCCTTGAACTGGGATTAACAATGTCAGGTGCTGTGATTCTCAAGACTTTGGACTTAGACTAAAATTATTCCACTGGATTTCCTGGGCCTTCATTTTGCAGAAAAAAAAATATGTAGAACTCATCAGTCTCCATCACTGGGTAACAGAATTCCTCATAAGATCTAGACAGATAGATAGATAGATAGAGCTGATTGGTTATGGTTTTCTGGAGAACCAAGATTAAATCATGTGCTTATATGTAAAGGGTATCTTGTAAGAACAATATTTAGCCATTACATTTTTAAAATCTATCTTGTCACTCTCTGCCTTTTAACTGGAGTGTTTAGTACATTTATGTTTAGTATAATCATTTATACGATTGAATTTGAAATAAAAATTTCATGTTTGTTTTATTATTATTGGATTTGATTTTTATTCCATTTCTCTTCCTTCCTGCCTTCATTTCTAATTGAAGTTTTTCAGTATTCAAATGTATTTCATCAATTAGCTTATTAAATATTGTTCTTTGATTTTGTTTATTATATTTTATTAGTTGCTTTAGGCAGTGTGTATGGGTTCTTAACTTATCACTGTCTGCCATGGATTCATATTATACCTCCTTATATATCATGCAAGATATTAAACAGCATAATTTTATTTACTCTCCTCCCTTCTTTATACCACGGTGTCATATAATTCATTCTATAGATGCTATAACTCCAACACTACATTAGCTTTATTTTTTCTTTAAGCTATTTATCATCTTTTAAGTAAAACAAAATATGAAGTAAAAATGTCTTATATTGCCCACATATTTATCATTTTCAAAGTTTTAGACTTTTTTGCATGTATCTTAATTTCCTTCCAATGCTATTTTTCTCTGATTAAAGAGATAAATTCTATCAGCTGAAGATAAATTCTATCAGCTTCTGTTTATCTGAAAAGTTTTGCTATTTGCCTTCATCTTTAAAAATTTGTTTCAGAGTGTGTTTTATTCTGGGTTGGCAGTTATTTGCTCTTATTCTCTTAGCAATTTAAAGATGACTTTTAACTGTCTTCTGCTTTGAATTTCTCCTGACTAATATTCACCAATCTTTTATTTTTCTTTATGTAACATGTAATATGCATTTTTGTAGATGTTTTTAAAGTTCTATATTTCAACAATGCTACTATAATTTACGTAAGTGTGGTTTTCTTTCAACTTATCTGACTTGCGATTCAGTTATTTCCTTTTATTTGTGATTTGAAATTTTTCGTTGAAATATGCTACTGAAATGCGCTACTATTATTTTCTTTAAATATTTTTTGCCACAATCTATGACTCTTGTAGAAATACAATTCCATGTATGATTAACTGCTAGAAATTTTTTCCTCAGCTTTTCCTCTCATTAATTTAAAATAAGTAGCATTTAATTGTCTTCAAGTTTATTAACATTTCTCTTTGCAATACCCAATCTACTCAATTTCTTCTGCCAAAAATATATTAATACTAGAATTTTCCATGTTTCATGGCATTGCTTTTTCTGCTAAAATTTTCTAGCTCTTCATTTATTTTGCTATTTTTTTCTTTTAGTTATTTAGATATTTATAATAGTTCTCTCAAGTTATTCTTAATTTTAGCATTTCTATTCCCTTTATGTTTCCATCAATTACTTGTTTATTCTTGGTTATAACATTTGCATTTCTTTGCATTTGTAGCAAGTTCTTATTGTTTGCTAGATATTGTTGAAAATATGGCATAAGTAATATTGATCATATTATCTTTATTAAAGAGTGCTGGGCTTTGGCCTGGCACCCCATTAATTTACTGAATCAACTTGATTCTTTCAAGGCATGTTTTACAGTTTTTCTAGAATGAGTCATGAATATCTCTTACCTTAGGACCAAAGGAGTCCTACTGCTCTTCTACTGTGCTATCTGAATTTTTGAGGTGCTCACTGAGGTCTCTGTTCTATCTGAAACTTCTACTTTGTACCATATAACAAGGAGTTCCATTTAGTTTGCATTTCCTCAGTAGTTGTTCTCTTCCAGGCCTTAAGGAGATTTCCTCAGTTCATGTGAAACTTAGTGTTTGACCAAAGACATTAGAGTACCATTGTAGGTCTGTGGCTATTGTGCACATCACTTGTCTCTCCAGTATCGTGTCCCACACATTCTATATGCTTCAGCATCCCAAATTCTGGTCTTTGTCTTACCAGCTTAGTGAGAATAGATGCTTTGCTTGGGCTCTGTCTCCCAGTACTGTACAATAAACAGTACCAGACAGAAAACTAGGATGCCTGAGGGTCTTATCTGATGTTCCTCTTATTCAGGGATCACAGTCTTATGCTGCCTTTTGTTGAGTAGCTGAAACTATTATTTCATATGTATTTTTCAGTTTCACAGTAGTTTACAGTGGAAAAGTGAGTCCAGTAGTAACCCAATCATGTCCATAAGCGGCAAATCTCTGAAATTAAAATTGATTACAGTTTCTTTAATCTTTCAGATAAGTAGGAAAAGTTTATCCCCAGCTTCTAGAGTCAAAATAATTGTCTTAGAGCCTAGAGCAGAGATGTGAAGTTATCCAAGGATAAGAGAAGACAGAGATTGACTTGGCCATTTCTGAATGATAAGCATATTAGAACAGTTATCCTGATAACACAAGCTGTGAACAAAAATTCAACTGGGAGAAAGCAATCAGGAGACTCATCCAAGGATGACATAAATTACCACAGGTAAGGAAAAGCCTATCTGTGCATTCTGTGCTCTGCTGATGGAAAACGGTGTCTGAGACATCACTATATTCTTTCACATAGTTTTGTAATTGCAAAGGTCATGGTTGTTTTCCTTTCACTTTTAACATATTTTGAACTTTTTCTCATTTCACCACTGGCTCTCATAACAGCTTCCATAGTATTTTTTGAGTCTTTTTTTTCAGTTTTATGGAAGCTGTTCATAGTCTTGTTATAGAATTGCTCACACATGAGAAACCAGCTCTCTAGAAAAGGTGCTCCCTTTCTTCACATTTGTTCCATCTGGATAATTATCCTTGACAGATACCTGAAGAAAAGCTCTTATTGATTTTTCTGACACCTGTTACTACAAGAATCTAGTGATGAGCCTTTGTTGCATGCTTATCCAAAACTTTTTTCTTATTTTTGAATGTTTGTGCCTTTTTTTCTGATAAATCTATTTATGTAATAATAAGATTTACTTCTACTGTGTTATTTTTTCTTTTTTGGACTGTTCCAATATACATCTTTTAGAAAGGCCCAGTTGTGTTTGTAATAGCTTAATCTGTTTCCTGGATTGGCCTTTTAATTTCTCTAACACACATAATGTGAGATGGAGCCAACAGCTTTCATTCATTTTACTTACTTCCCTTGTTTTTCTACCCAGAAAAACATTGCTATTGTCTTCTTAATAGCACTGTAGAAAAATACATGAAGTCAATAAGCTCTGAGCATACCATACACAGCCAATAAAGAAATAAGTTTTGTCAGTATTTCTTCTACTGGATAATTTTAACCAGATATTATTTTCCCACTGGACCAGTATTTCTCCCAAGCCTGCAATAAAATTTATGGACTTTCTTTTCTCCCCTAATCTGCTTTTATTTTCTTCTTAGCTGTGACTACACTCAAAGTCATATTTCCAAAATTTGAGGCCAGGTTTTATAGGGCATGCTCAATGACTGCAGGCTACCCACAATAATGTCACCTTGAGGTTTATCCCACAACTTTCCAACTTGTTATTTTATGGAATTTTCAGATATTTTCGTCTCAAATCTATATTTTGTCACTTTCTAGTATAGCTGTTGTGTGTAGGGGTATTTGTAATTGCTCTCACTGTGAAGCTTTCAATTCCTGCTTTAAAAAAAATTCCTTAATAGCTTCTTGGAACTTGATTCCTTCTGAGAAGCTGGTAGAATCTCTGAGAATTTTCTTTGTTTAGTTACTTCAGTTCCCAGTTTCCTTTCTTGCTTATAATATCTCCCTCTTTTCTAGCATTCCCTTTAAGAATAACTAAGTAGAGTTGATTACCTTTTTTCACTATTCATCTCCTTTAGTCTTTAAAATATCATTTTCTAGCCAGACACAGTGGTGCACACCTGTAATCCCAGCACTTTGGGAGGCTGAGACAGGAGAATCGTAAGTCAAAGCCAGCCTCAGCAATGGCAAGGCACTAAGCAACTCAGTGAGACCCTATTTCTACATAAAGCACAAGGGCTGGGGATGTGGCTCAGTGGTTGAGTACTCCTGAGTTAAACCCCAGGTACCAAAAAATAAAGTAAAATAAAATAAAACCTCATTTTCTTTTTCATCTATGAATAATGTGTCTTCTGACATCTTTATTAGTTCTGTTAAAGAAACATACTACTTCTCCCAGCTAATTAGCTTGTCTTCATTTACTCCCTTTCATCTACTCATTTATTTTTCTTGGCTTCAGTTCTTTAAAAAAAAATAAAAACTGAAAAGTATTTTTAAATAAGCCAGTTTTACCCTTATGTGATACTTAGAAACAAAATACATCTAAATAATCTTGGAACATTTGGATTTCCCATAATTTGGTTGATTTGTTTCTTTACATTTACCAAATAAAATATTCTCTTTAAAATTAGGGATCACATTCATTTTTTATTTATGAACAAAATCTTTTCCACACATTGGCTGTCTGAAATCAAGTTTCAAATTTTTGTAACAGGAAAAATCCATTACAAGCTCTAATTGTGCAATAATAGTTAATTCTTGAATTTGGCAAAAATATTCTAATGCCACCTACCAAGGCTTGGCACTAAAGATTTAAAGCTAGAACCTCAGCAAAGTTCTGTAGCAGGAGCGTGTCAACAGCTATAACAGTTTTAGGACCAGATATCTGATTGAGAAACAAAGAAAAAGCATCAATTATTTTTCCAAGGACCTGCCCAGCAAGTCCTCTCTTCCATAGTCCTCCTTCCTTTCAGTTGTTCTGTTTACTGTTTTAATCCTATTAAGAAAAAAAAATCAGGAACATTATAAGGAACCAACACACAAGTACAACCTTTCACCTAGGTTTACCCAATGTTAATATTTTGCCGTATTTTTTCTCCTCTCTCTCATCAGTGGCCATATGATTCTGAATGTACCTAATCACATCTTCTCTCCTCTCTGTCTCCATAAACACTTGTATTCACATCTGTATGTTAATATGTAATATACTCATGATTTCATTAAGGAATCACTTTGGAAAAAAGCATAAAGATTGTGAACTTTTACTAATAAAAGTATAGCATAGATAATGTATCTCCTAACAACAAGGATATTTTCTTATGTAGCTAACTAGAGCTATATGATCAAAGTCAGGAAAAATGGCATTTGTTACTATTATACAATATATATTCCATACTTAAAATTTTTTAAATTATGCTAATATTGTCCTTTGTAGAATTCTTTTTCCTCAATACAAGATCCAACCCATGATCAAACACCAAGTTAGTTATCATTTCTCTTTAATCTCTTAATCTGGTAAAGATGCTCAGGCTCCTTTTCTCTTCTATCACATTTTCTCCCCTAGGAGAAATCTAGGCAGAGCCTTGCATATGCTAAGCAAGCATTCTACCATTGAGCTCTGTTCCTAGTCTTATAACATTCACATTTTTGAAGAGTAGAGACCCAGTATCCTTTAAAATATTCCTCAATTTTGATTTGTCTGATATTTCCTCATGATTTAAAAATTTGTTATTCTACTTTGCCTACAAAACCAAATTAAATACTAAGGAGTTCAAAGTAATTTCTAATTGGTCAGCACAGTAAAGTCTGTACAGCTGGTATTTGCTAGAATTGCATTTGTATACTTCCCTGGGCAAAATAAATACTTAATGAAATAATGTACCAGATGTTATACTAATCCATCAAAGTTAAAATTTACATATCTACTGGATCCTGAGTCTATAGCTACTTATTAAGGCCATATGAGTTACAAATCATCTGCATAATTGTAAAATAGATCATCTTCCTAGAACAATTTCAATTGCTATCTTTCACCACCACAAAACAACCACCACAACAAAACTTGTGGACTATACCAACTCACATACCACAAAAGCTTAATACTTCTTGCCTTCGCCAAGTCAGGAGCTCCAATCTTTCTGATACCAATTTTCAATTTATTATTTATCAAAGATAAATAATGTTTATTAAAAATAACATCCTAGTGTATACACAGTGATTGTCACTGGTGAATTCTCAGTACATGGTTGCTATACAAGATCAAATTGTACTGGATTACAATTGCTTGGTGATTGAGCATTTGAGCTTAAGACAAGCTGTCCTTTTGCATAGTAAGAATATAATCATCTCTAAGCATGGGGGAAATTCACTTTCCATTTTTCTACTATATTATTCACCCACATGGACAAAAGCAAATTGTGTATTTCAGCAAAGCTTAACCACAAGTTCAGTTAGCCAAAAAACTGGGCATCTGAACAGAACACTCCTCAAGTGATGGGCTGAGTCTCAAGGCCACTCACTCATCAGACCCTGAATTTTGACATCCATGAGAAAGAATAACAGGCACAGAGTAAGATGTGTTGTTGTTGCTGCTGACAGAAAAGCCCCTGCAGTATTGGAAAACAGAAATGGAAATGCTGAACAAATCAACCCAGAGAACAGGTGCTGACACATGGCTTCATATCAGATGGAACACTTCCTTCTCTTGCGTGACAAGGAAATTGAGGACAGAACAGCCGGCAACATTACCCAAAAACAAAATCTCAAAAAAAGGAACACAGATAGGCATAAAAGTGATAGATGAAGGTCCATAAGAGGAGGCCTGATCAAACAATTCAAAAGCTGTGGTGATTGAAGACTTTGGGATGGTGCTTTACTCTTGGCCTCTGTGGTTGGCCTCTGGTGACTTCACCTCAGCTAGCTCTTGCACAGAATCAAGGTTGTAATGTAGAGCTCTTTTTGGTGGACTAAAAAGGATCTTTCTGTTTAAATGTGGATTTGAAAAGCCCTGAATTTCTTACCATGAAAAAAGGGAAAACTAGGACTAGGAAACTTATTTTAGCACATCATAATGCAGCATTTTCTAACCCACAGAATTTTCCAGAAGCTTCTTAGCCAACAGTTCTCAAAGTTTGATCTAGAAGGCTCTGAATATCCTTGAAACCCTATAAGGGGTTTATATAATTACTAAAGATTTTTTTTATCTTTTTCACTCTTATTCTCTTATAAGCATACCATGGAAGTTTCAAAAGGCTACCTGGAAGATGATGGCTAATGAGATATATACTTATGTATTCCAGAATTTTCTAAGATGGTAAATTTAAGGTATAAATATTTTCTTTTCAGGCATTAGCTCAGTTTTTTCTCAGTGTTTTTATTTTGCTATCACTATTTCCCAAAAAATATCTCTAACCTTATTAACATCAAATAAGTCATTACTTTAAAATTCCGGGATAAACCAATCATTTTTATAAAAAAGCAGAAGGTACATTTTTGAATTTCAGCATAATGACTTATTAGCTAATAAGGAGGTTAAATAAATTATGGAAAATAAAATTGGTAGCACAACAAGCTGTCCAGTAGCTTATCACCATCACATTGGTTGCAATTAATTTTTTTAAATGCCAGTTTCAATTAAGATTGTACTTGAAGAAGTTATAAACATTTTAATGAATTTTGACCCTAGAATACTTTCTAATTTATATTTTGTATGATAAAACGGGAAGTATATACAAAAAACAATTCTTCATTCGAAAGTAAAATGACTGTCTCAAGGAAAAGCACTTATACGATTTTGTTAAACTGCTTTTTTCATGGAACAACAGACAGACCAATTGTGGTTATTCAGACTTTCATATTTGGAAGCTATTTTCACACACAACAAATGAACAAAATGAATATGTCACTTTATGAAAAATAATGGACAATTCTTGTTGTCAATGATAAAATTTGAGCTTTGAGAAAAGATTGGAATTTTCATACTTTTATCCACCAGTATGAACTTGTCCACTTCACAATACTTGAAAACTTTATTGCTGAGTCTAGTAATGACTTTAACAAATCTGATTTATTGATGATTCTATCTCATGAAATGTGTCTATGTATAGATAACCCACAGAAATCATTGTTGAATATCAACCAATATTTCCAAATGATTGATGTTTAATCTTACAGCATCATACATAAGTAAAAAGTTCAGACTACAAATCAAATAATGCAATTTAATGAGTCAATAATTCACATAGTGTCAGACTACCCATTGCAAAAAAACTTGGAAGTAACTACCACTTGCAGCATTATGGTGTAGTATCAAAGAATATTATAATAATCTGAAAATAATATTAAAATATTCCTCTTTCCAACTCAGCTCTTTGTAGAGTTCAGTTTTTTTCCCAGATAAATTTGCATACTTCAATTCCTTGGATGCTGAAGTGGATAAGTCCAGTTAACTTCTATTAAGTAAGACTTTGAAGAGGCTTGAAAAAATATAAAAACAGTGTCATTCCTCTTTTTTGTTGTTATTGTTATGGAAATTATACTATTTATGTTGACAAGTGGTTGATTTATTGTTTTTAAATTAATATTTACTCTGTCTACTAGAGAAAATATAGATAGATATGAACAAGATAAATAAAAAGCTTTTGGAAGTTTTCAATACTTTTTTATAGTATAATTGTATAATGAAATAAAAAGGTTGAAACAACTGACATAAACTCTTTTTTTAACTGTATTTATGTAGGTTTGTCTTTCTGTCTTCTATTCTATACTGTTGGTCTACATGTGTGTTTTGGTGCCAATACCATGCTATTTTTGTTACTATGGCTTTGTAGTATAGTTCGAGGTCTAGTATTGTGATGTTTCCTGTTTATTTTTCTTGCTAAGGATTGCTTTGGCTACTCTTAGTCTCTTATTTTTCCAAATGAATTTCATCACTGTCTGAGTCTCTTATTTTTCCAAATGAATTTCATCACTGCATTTTCTATTTATATGAAGAACATCATTGTTATTTTAATAGGAATTGCATTAAATCTATATAGTGCTTTTGGTAGTTGTCCATCTTGACAATGTTAATTCTGCCTATCCAAGAACATGGGAGATCTTCCCATCTTTGAAGGTTTTCTTCAATTTCTTTAAGGTTCTGTAGTTTTCATTGTAGAGGTGATTCACCTCTTTTGTTAAATTTATTCCCAAATATTTTATTGCTTTTTGATGCTATTGTGAATGGGGTAGTTTTCCTAATTACTCTTTCAGTAGATTCATCACTGATTTATAGGAATACAATTGATTTATGGGTATTAATTTTATGTCTTGCTACTTTCCTGAATTCATTTATTAGTTCTAGAAATTTTCAAAGAATTATGTCATCAGCAAATAGTTTGAGCTCTTCTTGTCCTATTTGTAGCCCTTTAATTTCTTTCTTCTGTCTAATGGCTGTTGGTGAAAGAGGGCATTCTTGTCCCAGTTTTTAGAGGGAATACTTTCAACTTTTCTCCATTTAGAATGATGTTGACCTTGGGTTTAGGAGATATGGCTTTAACAGTGTTCAGATATGTTCCTACTATCTCTAGTTTTTCTAGTGTTTTGAACATGAAGTGATGATGTATTTTGTCAAATGCTTTTTTTTGCATCTATTGAGATAATTAGGTGATTATTGTTTTTAAGTCTATTGATGTGATGAATTACATTTATTGATTTCTGTATCTGTAACCAAACTTGCATCCCTGGGATAAAACCCACTAGATCATGGTTAACTATCTTTTAAATATATTTTTGTATGCAATTTGCCATAATTTTATTGGGAAATTTTGCATCTATAATTGTGAGGGATATTGATCTGAACTTTTCTTTCTTTGATGTGTCTTTGTCTGGTTTTGGTATCTGGTTTTGGTAGCTTCATTAAATGAGTTTGGAAGAGTTCACTCCTTTTCTATTTCATGGACTAATTTGAGGAGTATTGGTGTAAATTCTTCTTGAAAGTCTTGTAGAACTGGACTAAGAATCTAGTCATTAGCTTCACCTAGTTGGTAGGCTTTTAATGGCATGTTCGATTTCATTGCTTGAAATTGATCTGTTCAAATTGTGTATGTCATCCTGATTCAGTTTGGATAGATCATATGTTTCTAGAAATTTGTTAATGTCTTCAATATTTTCTATTTTATTGGAGTATAAATTTTCAATTTAGAGTATAAATTTAAGTTTTGGAGTATAAATTTTTAATTTAGTTTCTGATTATAATCTGTATTTCAGTAGTGTCCTGATGTTTCCTTTTTCCTCATGAAATTTAGTAATTTGAGTAGTCTTTCACTTACTCTCCATTAGTGCAGCTAAAAGTTTATCAATTTTATTTGTTTTTCAAAGAATCAGCTTTCTGTTTCATTGATGTTTTGAATTGTTTCTTTTATTTCAATTTTATTGATTTCAGCTCTAATTTTAAGTATTTCCTGTCTAAAAACATACGTTAGAGAAAAGATAGCATCTTCAACAAATGGTTCTGGGAAAATTGGAAATCCATATGTAGCCAAATAAAATCGATCCTCTATGTCTCACCCTACACAAAACTCAACTCTAAAGTGGATGGAGGACTTAGGCATTAGATCAGATACCCGCACCTAATAGAAGAAAAAGTAGGCCTAAATCTATATCATATTGGCTTAGGAACCAACTTCATTAATATGACTCCTAAAGCACAAGAAATAAAATCAAGACTCAACAAATGGGGTGGAATTGAACTAAAAAGCTCACAGCAAAGGAAACAATCAAGAACGTGAAGATAGCCTACAAAATGGGAGAAAATCTTTGCCACCTGCATCTCAGATAGAGTATTAATCTCCAGAATATATAACGAACTCAAAAAACTTAACACCTAAACAACAAATAACCCAATTAATAAATGGACTAAGGAATTCAACAGGCCCTTCACAGAAGAAATACCATCAGTCAACAAATATATGAAAAAATATCTAACATATGTAGCAATTAGAGAAATGCTAATTAAAATTACACTGAGATTTCATTTCACTCCAGTCAGAACAGCAATTACAGAGAATACAAGTAACTATAAATATTAGCAAGGATATGGGGGAAAAGGGATATTCATACATTGCTGGTGGGGATGCAAATTGGTGCAACACTCTGGAAAGCGACATGGAGATTCCTCAGAAAACTACACATGGAACCACCACTTGACCCAGATATCCCACCCCTCAGTTTATACCCAAAAGACTTAAAATCAGCATAGTACAGTGACACAACCACATCAAAGTTTATAGCAGCTCAATTCACAATAGCTAAATTATGGAACCAACCTAGGTACCCTTCTACAAACGAATGGATAAAAAAATGTGGGGTATATACACAATGGAATACTACTCCGACATAAAGAGAAATGAAATTATAGCATTTACCAGTAAATGGATGGAACTGAAGACTATCACGCTAAGTGGAATAATCCAATCCCAAAAAACAGGAATTGAATGTTCCCTCTGATATTTGAATGCTAACTCAAAATAAGGATGGGGTTGGGAAGAATAGAAGTACCTTGGATTAGACAAAGGAGAATGAAGGGAAGGGAGGGAGAATGGGTATAGGAAAAAAGTAGAATGAATTAGACATTACTTTCCTATATGCATATATGATTACATGACCAACGTAATTATACATCATGTACAAGCAGAAGAATGAGAAGCTATACTTCATGTATGTATAATATGTCAAAATACATTCCACTGTCATGTATAACTAATAACTAATAAAAATATCATAAAACTTTTTTATTCAGATAGTAAAAAATTATTATAGAAGTTTTATGCATTAGAAATTGTTTCAGGTGTCAGAAAGTCAGAAGAAAAGTCAGAACATATGTTTAAGAGGCATAATTTTAAATGGAATAAAGAATATATTTGGAAGGCATCTGACCTTGTTCCTGCACCACTGACATGAATTATGCATTAATATATAACATGTATTGAATGCCAACAAGATATCAAGTCCTTTTTAAATGTTATTCTTAATTTTTACAAATGCTATAAAATACCCCCTTTAAAAGATGAGGAAGTTGATATCTAAAAACATAAAGTAACATGTACATGAATACATTGATACATATTGACAAAGCTATAAATAGAACACAGAATTTTTCATCTCTAAAATGTAGATTGCTTCCATTACATAGAATACTGTGTAGCAGATAGAAATTTGATAACCCAACAGAAAAAATGCTCTGTGAAGTTTTCATGCATTGCATATGGTTGGAACAATTAGCATTTAGATATTACCTAAACCAGAGGTATTATAATTCAGATTGATATTTATTTAGTTAATATGGCACATGATATTAATATTTAAATTTAAGACTAGCTTTAAGACTAGCATTGCTTTCCTAGAATGCACCCACATTACTATAACACAATATGTCATTATCTGTTTTTTTGTTTTTGTTTTTTCTTTTTCTGATGGAAATTGAATCCAGGACCACTCCCCCACTGAGCCACATACTCTACTCTTGTTATATTTTATTTTGAAACAGGGTATTGCTAGGTTGTCCAGGCTTCTCAAGAACCTGTGGTTCTTCTGCCTCAGCCTCCTTAGTAGCTGGGACTACTGGTGTGGATCACCATTCCTGGACATTGATATCCTCTATAAACACTAATGAATTTGAACTGCAAAAATCTGATCCTCTGTTTTTCTCTTAGGGGTTATGCCAGGTTGCATAGTTTTCTGAAAGCATTTATCTAGGAGAGAAATTATTTTCTAAATATTCAATATATTTCTTCAGTGAATCCATCTAGGCCTGGAGTTTTATTTGTGGAAAGGTCTTTAATTACAAATGCATTTCCTTTTATCAGATACAGAGATTTTCAGATGTTCTGTTTTAACATATTTTAGATTTTGGTAGTTCAAGTCTTACAGCAATCAATTTTATTTAAGTAATGGAATTTTACAAGTATAAAATTACTTATAATATTTTCTTATTAACCTAGAAATATCTTCAGGATCTGCAGTAGTAGTCCTTTTTCATTTCTGATATTGTTAATTTACATTTTGTTCTTTATTCTTTATCATATAGCTGAAGGTATATTAATTTTATGCATTTCAACAAATAAAATTTTGTCTGGTAATTTTCTCTACAGTTTCTTATTTTCTATTAATATTGATTTTTTGCTATTATTTTTATTATTTCCTGTCTTCTCTCTACTTGGAAATTAATTTCCTCTTTTTAGCTTCAGGTAGAAACTATGATAACTCATGACTTTCTTCTTTTTCAGTGTAAACATTTAAAGATATAAATTTCTCTTGGGACACTAAATTTGGCATCATCCTACAATTTTTGATTTGCCCTATTCTTATCATTCAGATCCAAATTCTTTGCAATATATTTTCCTTGTGATTTTTCTTTGACGTGTGGTTACTAAGCATTGGAGGGTTTCACAATATCTTGTTTTGGGCAACTAACTGACTTTCACTGTTCACTATTATTTTTTTGATAACATACTCTGCAAGATTTTAACCTTTTGAAGTTATTACAACATATTCTATGGCACAACACATGGTCTATTTTGGTTATCATTCCACGAACATTCGAAAATAGTGTGTGTCCTGTGGTTGTTTGGTATGATTTACTCTAAGTGTCAATAAGATCAAGGTAATTAATGGTGTTGCTCAAATTGTCTAAAGCCTACTTGATTTTGAGGAGTATTGTTCTATCATTGAAAGGAAGAAAATCATAAAATTAGATATAATCATTTTAAAATCTTCAACTATGATTGTGAATTTTTCTATTTTTCACTCTAATTTTGCTAGTTTTTTTTTCACATATTCTGAAGCTTTATTAAGTAAGGGTATACATATTTAGGATTATTAAATCGTATTACTCAATCAATCCTTTTGTCATATCGGAATGCTCTCTTTGTCTTTTCCAATATTCCTTATCTTTAAGTCTAGTGTGTCTGATATTAATCATCACCATCAACACCATTTACAGAAAACAAACAGTAGCCAATCTGTAATATATTGCCTTTGCACTCTTGTCACAAATTAGCATGTTTAAATGGTTCTATTTCTGTTCTCTTGGCTCTTTTTTGCTGATCAGTGTGTTTGTTCCCCAACACGACACTCTCTTGATTTCTGTAGATCAAAACTGGTGTGAGTGCTTTTTCAACTTATTTTTCTTTCAAAAGTCATTTGGGTATTTTATTTTCTTGAACTTTCTTATAAAAGTTGTCTTGTTTACATTTGCAAAATCATTTTTAGGAATTTAATTTGCACAGTATTAAATCTATAGATCTGTTTGGGAAAACTTAATACCTTAACTATATAGACTATCTCAATCCATTAACAAATAAGCTTTTTTAAAAAAAAATCTAGGTTTATTTTATTTCTTTCTTTAGTGTTTTCTATTTTTTGGTAGCACTTATGCACATATATTATATTTGTTAGATATATAAAGAGCTAATTTTTTCATTTTTATTGAGCTATAGTAGATGGCATTGTTTTCTTAATTTTAGTGCCTGATTTTCTATTGTTGATATGCAGAAATATTGTTATTTTTTGTTTATTGATTTTGTATGTATTATGTGAACTTACTAAACTCACTTAATATTTATGGGGACTTTCTTAAAGGTTTTCTAGAATTTTCTACAGAAAAAATTATGCTGTTGTCAAATTGGGCCAGTTTTATTTTTTTTTCTTTCCAATGTATATGCCTCCAATTGCTTTTCTTGCTTTAGTGTTCTGTTTGGGATTTCTACCATGATTTAGAACAGGAATGGTAAAAGCACATCTTTGCTTTGTGTCCAAACTTAGAAAGAAATTATTCAGTTTTTCACCATTAGATATGATTTTATGTGTACTGTTGTAGTTTGTGTATAGAATACCACCCAAAGACCTATGTTAAGTTGAACGGTTGGTCCCCAGCCCCTGATACTATTGGGAAGTAGAAGAGACTTTCGAAAATGGGACTTAGAAGGATATTTTAGGTCCATGAAAGTATGTGTTTTGCAGGGGATTATTGGACCCTGGGTCTCTTTGTCTTTCTCTTTTATACCTGGCTACATAAGATGGCAAACAGTTCTCCTCTGCCGTACATTCCTGCCATAATATACTGTGCTGCCACATGCCTCAAAACAATGGGGTTATTTAGACTCCAATTTGGAGATTAAAAAACTCCCCAAACTGTGAGCCAATAAATAAATAAATAAATAAATAAATAAATAAATAAATACCTTTTCTTTTTTAAAATTGATTTAACTCAGGTATTTGTTATGGTATGGAAAGTTAACACATACACCTTATCAGGTAAGAGTGTTTCTTAATGTTAGTTTACTAACAGTAGTAATCATGAATGGATGGTGAATTTTTGTCAATAATATTTTTACATCAGTTGATAAGCTCCTATAAGTTTTCTTTTTCAGTCTATAAAGATGGTGTATTATATTGATTGATGTTTCAACAAGTCATGCATTCTCAGGAAAAATCCCACTTGGTTGTGATAAATTTTTATTTTTATGTATTGTTGCATTGAATTTACAATATTTATTGTGGATTTGTGCTTCTATTCATGAGGAATATTTATGTTCTTTCCCTTTCTTTGTCATATTTTGTGTTTTCTTTTGTCTTATTTTTTGCCTTTTGAGTTTTTTGTAATCTGATTTTAGAATTTGAATAATACTGGATTCAAATTAGCTGAGGAGCTTTATCTCTATTTCTAGTTTCTTAAAGAGATTATTCATGTTATCTTTTTCTTTAAGTTTAAATTATGCAGGTTATTTATTTCTTCTCAGGGAATTTTGTTAAGTTATAGCTTTGAGGAATTTATTTTATGTTAAGTTGTTGAATTTATGTGCATAGAATTTTTCATGGTATTATTTTATTGTTTCAACATCTGCATGGTCTTCATAATATCCTTTCTTTCATTCCTTATATTTATACTTTGTACCTTCTCTATCTCTTTCCCTTTATTGGTTTTATTGGTCATTTTCAAAGAATTAGTTGTATTAGTCATAGTTCTCCAAATAAACAGAAGCAATAGGAGGAATTTGTTTTTAAGACATTTTTATTGAAGTTGGCTTATATAATTATGGAGGCTTGTCAAAGTTTGAATATGATTGGGGAAGCCCTTTGACTGGGGACCAAGGAAAGAGCTACAGGTAGGTTCAAAGACAATCCCATAAATCAGTGTCAAATTAATGTTTCAAAGCATCATAAAAACCCTATGCATGACAAAACAAGATAAATCTTTATAGGCAAAAGAGGTCTGAACTCATTCCAGATGCATCAAAAAGATTGGAATACTCTAAGAGAAACAGAAAATATTGTTGGTAGTTAGAAAGTTCCGAAACTACATTGTGAGACTAAAACTGATGATTTCTAAGTATTTTCCATAAACCAGTCTTATATTTAAAGGTGTCTCTGTATTAACATAATGTATCCTGAATCATAAGGTTCAGTCATGGCACGGACGAAAATCCTGGTTAACCTCTATTAGATTGGTACATAAGTAAATATTTCTCTGGCACCACATGCCTGCCTTCTCTCGTGATCTGCACTTTGGCCATCCTCTATCTTGTTTGCTTCGAGGGATCCAGGACACATTTTATCTCAAGCTGCTTGTAAATTTGGGGAGTAGCCAGTTTAAAAATTCAGGCACAATTGTGAAGAATTCAATGTGATTCTATTTTCAGAAAAAAATTCTTTTAAAGAGAGATTTGTAATTAGCATGCAAAAATTAATTACTCATGGTAGGAGGCCATAATTTGGGATAAAGGCAGGTCTTTATTCTCTTTTATTTAAAACAGATAAGTGAGGACTTAGTGTGCTCAGGAATTCAGAAGTGACCCACTGATCTAAGTAGTTAACATGTCTATTTAGAAAAGTTTAAAACCATGCAAAATGTTTACATACTTAGAAGAGAATGCAAATAAATATTTAGCTATGTAATATTTTCTTGAGAATCATTTGACTCTAACATTGATCAAAATATATATTTTGCAACAGAGACAAAAATATTATGGGATGGAATAAGATGAGCACAATGGGATCAATGGTAATTTGTACCTCAATATTGTACTTTATACCTTGATATTGTGAACCTCAACATTGTGTGTAAATTTAGAACTCTTTTAGGAGAATGTAGTTTTCTGAGTCTGGCTGATTAAAAATATTCGTTCAAGCATATGTGAATGCTCTGAACTCACAGAAACATAAAACTTGTTTGAAACAAGCAGCTTTTGTCTTTCCTTCCTTAGCTGGGCAATGAATCTTTATTCTCTAGAGAGCATTTTAATAACTTTGTAGAATGTAAAGAAAAAATATTCATCTTCAAAGAAATCCAGGTTATATTATATAGCTCTGTATTAAATCCTACCCTTAAAAGCCCTAATGAATACCTATGATGTGACAATCATTGTATTAGATGCATAAAATCTGAACTTTGTTTAATGATTGCAAGCATTCTGTGATATAGCTGTTATCTTTTCATTTTTAAACAAATGTGGAAATTCATGTTCAAATAAGTTATTTCCCAAGGAATTGCAACTAGTAAGAGGAGCAACAGTGACTCCAGCCTTGATTCTTTGACTCTCAATCATGTACTTATTCCTAGTTACCTTTTCTCATTTTTATGATATAGATTAAGATAAGGAGAATAGACTGTGCTTCTTGGAAATTTATCTTTTGTTGCACTATAAAAACAGTGTATACACATTGTCCTCAGATTTTACACATACATATATGTATAACTGTACATATGGAAAAAGAGAATGAGAGTAAATAAGATAAAATGAATGAATAATGGTAATGTGCAATTGACTGAAAATAGGATTAACTTTCTAATGTCTAAAGAAAGACAGAATAATAAATAAATGTAAACTATCCTACAAGAGAAATTTGGAAATTAAAAAAATATATAAAGTATGAATAAAACTTACACTGAGTATATTACTGATACTAATTCATTTTTATTAAAATTATCCATGTAGTTAACATCATTATTAATAATCAGTTTTAATTAACTGTATACTTCCAGTTTCCAATGACATTAAGAATTTTTCTAAGAATATAATTCTTAATGCTACATAGTTGTCTAACATAGAGATAGGCTGTATGAAAAATTTGAAGACTTTTTGCAAATTGCTTTCTGGAAAAGTTTTTGTCTCTCTCCACTAACATCAATATTATAGCATAGTATCTATCTTAACATGCTTTCCAAAAATGAGTATTAATTAAAAATTTGATTTTATTATATTTTTGCTTTATGTCTTTAGTTACTGCTAAATTTGAAATATATATTTATGTGATTATAGCATATCTATAGGGAAGAAGATATTTTTAAAAGTTTGCAGAGCAGGACTAATAGGTTATGTTTAACAACAAAAATGATGATATCTTTCAGGTACTGGTCCTACTGATTGATTGATTGCTAGATAGATAGATAGATAGCCTATGTGTTTAATTCATCTACCCTGCTTTGTAGATTGGACACAGACATTCAGAAACTAACTTGCTCAGGGTCACACAGCGGTTAAGTGACATAGAATATGAACCCAGGAGATCAGCTCTGAAGTCCTCGCCTTTGAGCTACACTTCTTTATTCACTATTTAAAGTCTTCATTCCTGGGTACATTCATATCTGTACCTGAGTTATTTCATAATTCTACTTGACTATATAAAAATTTTATTCTCAAGATGAAATGCTACTTTCATAAGGACGGGATACATAGTTGATCAGAAAATGATGCCCATACCTGGGATGAGGCCTTTTGTGTGATTTATTTTGATTTAGAGTGTATAAAAATAAAACAATCAAGATGAAAAATAGCATGTACAGGTCAGAAGCCAGTTCATTTTCCCATCCCAGTCATCTTAAAATGGAGCTATTTTACTAGAGAGACATATTTAATTTTGAGTATCCTACTTTTAGAACAAGCAGAACTTTACTGGTTTAGGAAACAGTCCTAAAGATAATTAAAGGCAATAAAAATTTAGTGGTGAAAGAAGAAATGATTTATCTAGAGAAGAAACATTAAAGTCTCTTAATAGTTGCCTAGAAATATACATAAAATAACATCAACCTATTATTCTGTGAAAGTTATTATAAATGCACTTCTCAGGTTTCCTTTAAATTTTATGGTAATCAAAAAAGTCATTCCATAACCTAAGTTCAAATATTTCCCTTATTATGTTAATTTTACTTCTTTCAAATTTACATTTTCTTCTTCAAGGCATAAAAAATTCATTGTGTAGTAGCACACTCCCACAATTCCAGAAATTCAGGAGGCTCAGTCAGGAGGATTGTAAATTTAAGGCTAGCCTCTGCAGCTTAGTGAGACTTGTCTCAAAAAAGAAAAAAGTAAAAATGACTGGGGGTGTAGCTCAGTGGTACAGTGATCCTGCATTCAACCCCCGGTTGTGGAAAAAAAAATAACAATTCATTGGTAAAAACTAGTAAGATAACCCAACCAATTTCTCATATTTTGGCAATTTTTCTAATAATACTTTGTTTTGAGTGTTATTTTAGAGTGTTATTGCACTTTGGTCAGAGAATAATAATCTTTCAAGTTTTTCTTCTGAAAATTAATTGAGGTTATTTTTGTTACCTGTTTTAAAACATTCTATGAGTACTTGGTAATATATGTATTCACTGCTTAATATATAATCTAAAAATTAAACTGATCTTATAATTCAGATTAGTCAAATAATCTATATTCTTTATTTCAGTTTCAGTTATCCCATGACAATTGCACTTATGAGAAACTGTGGCTGCTTGTTAAACAGCTTTTCAATCTTGAAATGTAAAAAAGTAAAATAAAAAAAATTCTGAATTGTTGTTATATAAAGACCATTTTTGACATTTTCTGTTAAAGGAACAGATAATTTTGAGTTTCCATAAAAATCTAAGAATGAGTGTTTCACAGTATTAATTTTTCCAGTTCATTAACTTGCGATAGCTATCTCTCCATTTATTTGTATCCTCTTTGATTTCTTTCTCCAGTGTTTTGGAGTGTTTATTCTAGAGAGATTTTAACTCTTTGTTTAAAATTATTCCTAAGTACTTTTGGTAGCTATTACAAATGGGATTGTTTCCCTGATTTTTTTTTCCAGATAGCTCACTATTAATATATAAAATGTTACTGATTTGAAATGGTTCTCATTTTAAAATGGTTCTTATTTTGCATCCTGCAATTCTCACCAGTTAATAATATCAACTCAAAATGAATTAAAGACTTAAAATATAAGATAAAAACTATGAAATTACCAAAAGAAAACATAGGGAAACACTTCAGAATATTGGCCCAGGCAATGACTTTTTTGTTTTTATGTGATCCCAAATGCTTAGGCAACAAAAACAAAATTGATAAATGGGACTACAAAGAACTAAGAAGCGTCTTACAGCAAAGGAAAAAAATCAAAAGAGCAAAGAGATAATTTACAGAATGAAAGGAAATGGTTGAAAACTATACATCTGGCAAGGAGTTAATAACCAGAATATATAAGGAACTCAACTCAAAAACAGAATAACCCATAAACCAATTAAAAATAGGTTAAAGATCAGAATAGACATTTCTTTAAAAAAGACATGTAAACGGCCGAAAGATATGTGAAATAATATTGAATTCTGTTAATCAGGAAAATTCAAATAAAAACCACAGAGATACTAGATCCTAACCCTCCCACCCAGTTTTTTTTATCTCACCACTTTTTAATGCCTTTACATTTTTTTGAACCTGATTTGCTCACCTTTTGGGGATAATATAAGGAATTTGCATCAGCTTGGTTCCTCCAAGAAGCAGAGATCTAAATATAATTAGCCATGGTGCAATGATTTATATGGTGCAATGCCAATCATGCAATGGCACCATGATTTATATGTGCAATGCCTACAAAAATAAATGGAAAATGGAGGAAGAGTATGCAGAGAGTCTTCAGACTATGATGTAGGTCTGTGTCCTGGGAAAGGGGAGAGAGAAGAGAAAATGATTGATTAGTTAAAACTTCAGACTGCAGTGAGTCTCTGGGTAAGTCAGTCCAGACAAGGGGGAGGTGCAAAGCAGAGACCATCTATTAAAGAATCCTTATGTCAGCAGAAATGGTCCAGCCATCATTGGCTTTGAGCAACTTAGAGCGAGCACAGATTTGGGGGCAACACTACAATGGATCGAAAGACAAGGTAGCTGGCAGAGGTTTGGCAGCTATTCTCCTCATATTCTCTGTACCCTTGAAGGGGTGTCTTGTAATCCATGACACCACAGACCTTATAGCGTTAATTTACTATATAAATATTACCAGTGATTCATCCTCCAACCCCTCACTTCTTATTGTTTTTTATATATGTACTCACTCACACATGTATACATAAACTATATACAATTATGTGTGTGGGTGTATTGTATATATATGAATGCTTCAAAATAGTATGGGAATAAAGCAGGTTATAATATTTTTAAACTGGTGAACTAAATAGTTAAAAATAAATTTTGAAACACACTAGAAATCAAGTGATGGTGGTGTGTTTTATTTGGATAGTTTATTAACCTCCCCAAACTTGTGATTATGGTTGTTTCTACTCATGTCTTATGTTTTCAGAGTCAGTTTATTACCTGCAGATTCCATTCACTGATTGCAGGGATCAAAGAAACCCCAAATTTATTTCCTTCTCTTTCCCTTTATTGCCAGATGTTTGAAATTACACAGTCAGATTACTGATATTTTCTCTGGCGCTTCGTGTTTTCTCTTGCCTCTCTCTCTAATCCTTGCATCTGTGGTTCTCCCTGATGTATCTTTCAAGGATCAGCTGAAGCATCATTATCTCCAAGAAGCATCCCCACCTGCTTTTTCTATTTTTCTGCAACATCTCTGATATATGTTCATGTATCACTTATGCCACTATGCTATAATGGTTCTTCAAGCTTTAGCAGACATCCTGTGTTTTATTACAATATTCCTTATAATCAGTGCTTTGTAAAAACATAACACATCCTCTATACAAATTTACTAAATAAAAAGTTTAAATTTCATTAAAATATGCACAATCAGATACATTTAGCTCTTCCAACTAGTCACATTTTGCCTATGATTGAAAGACAGAAGCAGTTTTGGAATAAGTTTGGGGGGTCATAGTCTACAGACTAGAGCTAGGGCACTCTATATTGAAGAAGGCTTTAAAAAACACAATTAGATCATGAGAAGTGCTCAAAATTAGAAATATGAGACTAAATCACTTGCTTAAAAGCAACAATGTTTCACAAAGATCCCTGAGATTTCAACTCATTTTATTTTTGGTATGTGTTATCTAAGCCTAAATGGATTGGTTTGATAAATTAATTTTCTTCAGCCATTAGTAAAAGCAAGTGATGTTCAGATAAAAATTTTTTTAAAATGTGTTTTATTGGTTGGTTTCCTACAGATGTGCCTTATGAATGGCATGTTAGTTACATCCAGGAGCAAATAAATCATTATAAATGTGAAGAGACATTCAATCCTTTACCTTGTTTGCTGGTTTTGCTTTTGGACCTGACTTATTTATTTTCAGAAACAGCCTTCCGGACTCCACAGATTTGCATGGTTGTCTTAGTTTTCCTTCTCTGCATCACTCACTGACCTTTTGAGAATATTCCTCAATATTCCTCCTCTTGTTTCTGTCGTGTCCGTTTCCAAGACTGTTCAGGTTAAATGAGAACTAAGCTTGAGTAACACTGTATCTGTGGCTTATGCAATAGCACACTTAGCCATTAACACAAAGCTCGGGCTTTAAAATTTAATGGTGGGAATTATGACATGCTAGAAATTTAACAAATAAGCTTATTTGAATGATATTATGAAAATACCTTCATAAAAACTTGCTTAAGACATTTAACTATGTAAAATCTATCATAAGAGCAAAAGTCATAATGGTTTTATCTGACCTTTGTGAACATACTCTTTCTGATTAAAATCTCCAGTGGCTCTGCACTATAAATTGGATAAATTTCAAATGTTGTCCATATCTACAAGAATTGAGGTAATCAGGATGTAGCCTATCTCTATAATATCTACTCTTAAGTCTGGTTTGGGGCTGGGGTTTTGCCTCAGTAGCAGAGTACTCACCTAGCACGTGTGAGGCACTGGGTTTGATCCTCAGCACCACATAAAAATAAATGAAATAAAGGTATCATGTCCAATTATATATACTATATATACTATATATATACATACATATATATATATATATATATATATATATATATATATATAAATATAAATATAAATAATAGTCTGGTCTGGTTACCTGACCCCAGTAGATTTTAATACTCAGACATCCTGTTATGGTTTAGATATGAGGTAATCTCGCAAAACTTCATGTGTAAGAAAATGCAAGAAGGTTTAGAGGTGAAATGATTGGGTTATGAGTACCTTAACCCAATCAGTGAATTAATTCCCTGAAAGGGATTAGCTGAGTGGTAACTGAAGGCAGGTAGTGTGTGGCTAGAGAAGGTAGGTTATTGGATGTGTGCCTTTGGAGTATATATTTGTATCTGACAAATGGAGTCTCTCTCTCTGCTTCCTGGCATCTGTTCTCAGCTACTTTTCTCCACTATATACTGCCATGATGTTCTGCATCACCTAGAGCCCTGAGGAATAGAGCCAGCCTTCTATGGACTGAGACATCTGAAATCATAAGCCCCCAAATGGACATTTTTTCCCCTCTATGTTATTGTCAGGTCTTTTTGGGCACAGCAGCAAAAAAGATAACTAAAACACATTCCCAGGCCATTCCTTCTAGGAACTTTGTATATGATCTTTATGAACCAGTCTCCTTTTTCATTCAGATCTCAGCTCCAATGTCATCTGCTTAAACAAGCCTACTCTGCCAATTTTAGAAAAAACAGGTTCCTTCCACCTTGTCTACTTTCCATTTATCTCTTTATGTACCCTAAGCACTCTCAAGTTACCTTGGTCTATCGACTCTGTGAGGACACAAGCTTCATCTGTTTGGTCACTGAGGAGAACAACTTGGCTGAAAATATCAAAAGACTTATATGGGATCCTGTTACTTTTGCATTCAGGCCTTTGAAAGACCCCAGATAAACCTCCACTGGCTACTTCAATCAAGGCCCCACTTCTGAACCAGTTATTGAGGCTGGAGTGGAAGAACACAAAGTAGCCAACCTTTGATCACCCGCCTTCTGCATCTAAAGGACAGGACAAATCCAGAGAGTAAAGACCAAGAATGTGAACAAGGGTGATTTTCCAAAGAAAATGGGGCAGTTTTTCTGAAATGAATAAACAAAAGTGAAAGGGAAGCTGGGATGTAAAAGGAGCAGCTGCTCCTTGAAAGAAATAGAAAAGGATATGGTCAGTTTAAAGGGCTGCAAGACATTCCTCACATAGATGTAACCTAGTTTAGAAATCATTTTCCTCTGAATGGATGTGTTAGGTTGTTTGCTGTTGTGATGAAAACAAGGGTAGACTCACTAAGAGGAGGCTTGAAAGGAAAGCTGAGGCTTAGAATACTGAAAAGTTTGCCAGGGGGTAGGTGAGAAAAGTGAAGAATCAGGGAAAAGTTAGCTAAACCTGTCCAAAAGGAGAATGATAGATCTGGTGAAATGCAGTTATCTGGCATCGGAATGGTAAATTCCATTGTCATCTCAGAGAATTTGTCAGCCTTCGGGAAACCTGGATTAAATATGCTTTTAGACTATGCAAACCTTTAAACTTCAGTTTCTAACATAAAATATCTAACATACGTTGAGCATTTATTCAGAGCTCTGTTCTCTGATCATTTGTTTCTCAAAACATGTGAATTAGGTTCAAAATCATTCTCACAATGATTTTGTAGATAAACCAGTGGAGGAACAAAGTTTATGTTCATTATCTTTTTCCTATTTTATTCTTACTATACTTTATGTGTTCATAAAGTCTATGACAAACCACTTAATTTCCTATGCACACTGATGCTAGGAAGTAGGTCTCCTGAATGTTTAGACATAACTATTCTAGTAGCCAAAAAGTCTTTGTTCATAAAGTCTATGATAAACCACTTAATTTCCTATGCACACTGATGCTAGGAAGTAGGTCTCCTAAATGTTTAGACATAACTATTCTAGTACCTTGCCCTTTGAAAACTAATCATTGAAAATGTAATTAATATGTTAGTGTCTTATGAATCTCCAAGACTCTTATCAACTCTGGGCAAGCAAAAATAAATAAATAAAAGTCATTTAAAGTTAAAAGCTCTAAAGAGCACTGCAAATAAATAAAGTTGTGGAATGTAAAGGAAAAAATAATATCCTTTCCTCACTCATCACAAGATTTATAGCTGATTGTCAAAAGTGCTTATCTATGTCTTTAACATAGACATGTTTGTGCCATTCAATAATCATTTAATAAAGTCACATGCTACACCACTTTCATTAGTGGCAGTTCACAGAATACTTGTGGGTCACCTGATAGTCATAAGCTGAGCAATCACAGGTTCTTTTATTCCAATTTTGCTTTGTAATTTCTTGAACACTAAAGTCACATATCACACACATATACATATTTATTTATTTATTCATATATATCTATATATTATAATATATTACATATATACATATGTGTATATATATTTATATATATGTATATGTATATAAATATGTATGTATGTGTGTGTGTGTATATATATATATATATATATATATATATATATATATATGACAGAAAGGCTAAGAAAGGGTTAAAATAGCCACAAGGGTTTGGAAGGCTGAACTGAGCACAAAGGCAGAGAGTAGATATGGATGTAAAGAGTCACTGTAGGTAGTCAGATAAGATCAGAAATCAGGGAAGAACTTCTTCAAGGTGCAGAGCTGTCAAAGTATGGAAACTTATTGTAGGCTAAGGTCCAGGTGGATGACAGTTTTACAGTGTCAGCTTGAGATATCAGCTTGGAATGGGACTTTCATGGTTGTCATAGGCAGAAGAAACTGTACTCTGCTAAAGCCTGAAGACAGAGATTCAGAGATTCACTGCTGTGGTGATTTTTTCCTGGGCAAGGCTGGAGAGGAGTGACGAAGTGATAGGGCCAAAGGTACCACCAGTTCAGTCTTAGGGGGGCTCCTCCTTTTATGAATTTCCATTAAGGGGGTTGCATCATTTGATGGTGTGATGTGTTTCATAAGCTTGTGGGCCTGTTTTTTCTTATTAGTATGATTAATTTATTTATCAGTTTATGCCTATGGTTGTGCCAGGCAGATGGTGGTGTTTACTTGTATAAACAAGGCGTGGAGTCACTCCACCTCAGCACTTAAATCTAAAATGGAGTAGCTTATGGCAAATTACTGCTTTACAAAATGGAGTAACAAAGGTTTAGGCATAACCTGAAAACTGCTGTTCCATAAATCAGCACCTGCTCTCCACACTGATACTCTTATAACAACAACAACAAGACTAAAAAGATAAAGGCCTACTTATTTATTTAATATACATTTTATATAACATAAGAGCCTTCAAAAAAGAAGACTGAAGGTCCATGGAAAGCTGTTTTTTAGGGACTGTCATGCCTCTAGGGACTGGAGGACAAAAGGGTATATGATCTAGTGGTGGTAAACCAGGGAACTCAGCAAGGCCTGTTTGTTCAAATTCTTTTTGGCCCTTGAGTAAAGGGCAGGACCTTCTGGAGGGAAGGTCAGGAGATCTACTTTTAGGGGAGGTAGGTCAAAGAAAGCACTTAGGACCTGCTTCCAGGTGGAAAGGCAGGAGAAGAACAGAGAGTAACCTTGCTGCTTCTGTGTTTTCCTCAGCTTCCTTCAGCTGCACAAGTTTGGAAGCATTGTGTTTTGAGGTCTAACAAGACCAAATCCGGAATATTGGAGACACATCAAACCCTACCTGAATAGCCAGCCTCCCCCTTTGTCTTTATGGCCTCTCTATCTTATCTTTCTGACAATTCTATATAGTTGTTTAGGAAGCAATTGCCCTGGGATAAATAAGAAATCACCCATCATCTTAATGTGACAGGTAGAAAAGTAGCAGAGGACCAGAACAATAATCATTTAATTGTTCTTGATTGCTTGGGAGATACCACTGAGCCACAAAGCAATGCCTGGGGGAAGATGTGATATAAAACTTTGGCATGAGGGTGTACATTATCTGATTCCAATTCCCAAATCTAGTTGGAAACACAATATTCTGACAAAAAAAGATGAGAAATAAAAGAAAAAATCAATAGCCTGTGAGTGTAAAAGTTTTTATGTTTCTTTGATGTTAATGACTTCAAAACTTCAATTAGATATTTATCTACTAACAGGCCTTCGACCTGGAGAAACAATTTTCTCATTGTTCAGATGAACAAATCACATATTCAAAACCACATCAAGGTACTTACTAACTGCCCGTTTTTAAAAAATTTAGGGTTTGTCTTTAAACAGAAACATGGTAAAGGCACATAAAATTATCTCATGAAGGATTTACTTAGGGGCACTTACAAGATCTTCAGAAACTGTATTTATGTGCCTGCATGCAATACCATGGTTGAAGCAATAGAAAGAAAAATTAACCCAGAATTATTCCTGTGCACAAACCAGGAGAGAAGCACTGCTTTATGTAGCATTAGAAACAATTCAGGAAATGACTAATGAATTCAATGTTAATTTATAGTAAGTAAACACAAGGTTGAGCAGAGTCTTAGAATTCAGAAGTTTAAGTTATAGGGAAAACTGCTGTTTCAAGAGAACGTTTCGTTGAAATGTTTAGAACATGCCTACCAGAACAGGATGGTCTAACAGACTTACAGCATCTCCTAGGTGGCGCCCAGGGAAGGCTGACAATGTCCTTCCTCAGCCTGCTTCAGAATCCTAACAGCCTGTAGGAAGCGGTGAGGCACAGTGCTTGAAGACAGGGACTGTGTTCTCTTGCTTTTCACTGTGTCCTACGGTGTGGCACTAACCAAGGCAATTTGTAAAACATTAAGCATACCTATTGAATGGTGATGGAAAAATGAGAGAACATGTCCCCTTGTTCAGAAGTTTCTTTCATCATGATCATTTGGCTGTACATCCAGAATTATGTATGAGCTAGTGAACATTTGGTTGGCTTCCACTGAGGTCATTCAGGAAGGATTCGAGAAGATGGCATTCATATAATTTTGAATCTTGAGAATCTATGATTTTAAACTCTTTCAAAGATTTGCAATTTAATGGGCATGATGGAGCAAATACCTAGTTCTTCCTGGTCCCAGGAGCAACACCCTCTGATAAATTTGGGGGTGTATTGAAGATAAACATTTATAGAAAGACCTGCTCCAGATACAAGCAGAACACAGGCTTTGTCTGAGACTAACATAAAATTGGGGACCCCAAACAATTATGCAAAAGAATTTTTCATCATATTAAGCTCAGAAATTACCTCATCAAAGTGTTGAAGGAATTCTCTCAAGGTCCTTAAGCTCCGGGGGAATTATTTCAGTTTCAGAGGTACAGAGGCAACCTGAACTTAATTGGCTCCTCTTTTGACTCCACTGAGACCCTCCCTCCCTCACCACATACATGGAAGTAATGATACTTGCAGCCTTGCATTCATTAGTATAATAGCTTTAATGATTTGATTTGCTCCTATAAAAGGTGCTATATAAATGCAAATGATCACCAAGAATGATAATTAACCATCTTTAGCTGCAAATCTCTCACATCTAATGTCCATATGTTAGAAGATAAGAAATGCATAAGTATTGCTTAAGAAAACTGTCCCCTCTTTGTGCTAAATATGGTGACAGGCCTCTGTAAAAGCTGTGCCTTTGCCTGCTTCCATAACCCGTAATCCGTGTATCTGAGAATTTGTGCTGACTGAGGGATATACTGATATAATTCATCTTTCACAGAAGTGTTAAACACGAAGGTGGCAAGATGTTACATTGAAGGTGGAGCGAGGCGTGAGGGGGGAGGGGAAACCAGGAACTCTGTTTCCAGGTAGGAAAACTTCAAGTCCCCAAACTCTAAGTGTGTTTAATAGAAAGAGATTTATCATGATTTGTGCTCTGCCAGCAGTATACACACACAGCTTTGCAACATGAAAAAATTGCCCAAAGCAAGACCCAAGCCTCTCAGGCTAGATGTAGCCCATTCCCATATGTATTTTTTTTCTATCCTGATCAGATAATAGACACTGATTATTGACAACATTGATTATCTCCATTAAGCCAGCAATTCAATTAAATAACAAAAGCTTTAGTTTTTTTTGGTAAATTTTAGCCTGGAAAGAAGAGGGAATTTTTGTTGCTAGAGATGAGCTTCATTTGTTCACTAAGTTCATTTGCCCATTCTGTATTATATTAGAAAATAAAAACAAGATAAGTTAAAATGAAGGATAAAGGGGGCCACACAGTTCATTCCTTTAACGAATTGGCTTCCAATTTTTTGTTTTTTATTTTTTTTAAAGAATATTTTTCATTAGGTTTTGATTTGTACAGTGTGAGCTAGAATACAGCCTTTGTTTTCCCTATAACCTGATAAATTCCTTTAATCACTGTAGCACTGAAGAATGAGTGGCAAAATTCTCTTCTCCATATATTGCTTAAATAGAAAATTAAGTCTAATATGGGATTTTGCCACAAGCTTAGATTTCTTATTGTCCTTGATCTGCTAGGGACAGTCATTTTTATATCTTTTAAGAGTTCTCAATAACTTCTTATAGTGTCACAATGTAATCTGATCCTGAATGCTTGCTGTATTAGTCAGCTTGTCATTGCTGTGATCAAAATACCTGATAAGAACAACTTAGAGGAGGAAGAGTTTATTTTGTGCTCTCAGTTTCAGAGGTTCACTCCATGGTCGAAAGACTCCATTGCTCTGGGCCTAAAGAGAGGCAGAAAAGTGTGGTGCAAGAAGGGTGCTCAGGTCATGACAGCAGGGAAGAAGAGAAACAGAGAGAAACCAGGCACAGATATAGTCCAAGGCACACCCTCAGTGACCTACCTGCTTGTAGTGGCTACCCAGTGTTCCATTCAAATTATTAATCCATCAAATGGATTAATCCACTGATAAGGTAATAGCCCTCATAATCTAATCATTTGACTTTTGAAAATTCTTGCATTTGTGTAACTTAAGAGCTTTTCAGGGGACATCTCATATCTGAATTAGAGCAATTGCTTTTTCCTTGTAGTCTATTCTAGTTTTATAGCTTGGTTCTTCATCCATTTTTTGATCAAAAATAAGACTCTTCCTTTGCTTATGGTGGTAGAAAGGTGTGATACTTTTTATTTCCATTATAACGGTCACAGCTTATACTTGCATAATAAAAAGCTAGTTAACAAGAGAAAAAAAATAACAAATGTATTTAATGAAAGTTTTATATGACAAATGGGAGCCTTCAGAAATGAAGACCTAATGACCCAGGGAAAACATGCAGAATAGATAGCCACATAGAAGTGTTATTGGACAAAAGGATAGGATCTAATGGTACGGACTGGGGGAAGTCAGCAAGGCCTGTCTGTTCAGATGCTTCTTGGCCTCTCTGTGTAGCAGAGAGCAGATCCTTTGGGAATAAAGGTATAACCTGCTATCAAACAGCTCAGGCCAGAGAATTTCTTTATGGCCATTTCTGACGCAGAAAAGTAGTGAAAACTTAGAAAAATATTTTTACACTTCTATGACCCACCATGGGGAAGGGGAATTCAGATTTCTCTGAATCACTTAGTGGAGAGAAAGGTGGGTGGAAGATGGAAGGACAGGAGAAGGTCATAGAGAGGCACTGCTTCTCAGGCTACTTCTGAGGCCTCCGACACTCATTCAGGAGAAAGTAGTCAGCATGCCAAAAGGCTGTACTGTAGAGAGCCACTTCCTGAGATCCAACAATAGCTAATTTTTTTTTTTTACTGGTCATTTGGGATATTTGAGTTCAGAAAACAATATCCCAAAATATGGCACCTTTTCATGCTGAGTACTTTGAACCAAATATCTCTCTGACCTTCTCCCACTTCGATTTTTTACCCTTCTTTATCTCCTGAAGAGCAGGGAGAGGCTTTCTCTAAAGTCCTTTTGTCTGGCTAAGGGAAGTTTCTCTAGAAGAAATGCAATTTTCATGAATGTTCTCCCTGAAATCTCTTCAAGCAGAGAGGATTAACTCATAGAAAAGGGTCCCTCCACGCCACTCATTCCTCTGAGGACTACTACCTGACAGTTTTTATTTGCATAAAATGTGAACTTTGCTCAACCCATTTCCTCCTCTCACCCTCCCATGGTGTGTGTCACCTTCTCTTCACCAGGACCCCCAAGTTTCTTTCTTTTTGCCATTCAAAGTGCTGTTTAAGCTGTAATCATCAGGCTATTCCTTGACTTTCATACTTGGTGAGGTTTCAGTGCTTATGCCTTAATAAAACCTGTCTGCCCTTTTTCTTGTGACTCTCTTAATTGTCAAATGTTCTCAAATGATCAGATGTTCAGAGAATGGAAGGAAAATTCCCTTTTCCCTATGAGAGTTTTCAAGCAAACAATGTCATTAAAGTAAAAAGTTTAGAAAAGAGACTCAAGTTCTTTGGAGTATTTAATGTTCATTCAGGAGGTTCAAGTTCCAATTCAAGGTTAGAAATTTTGTGAAAGTAGACAGGCTTGACAAACTTATGAACTGGCTTCTAAAGACTCATGCAACTTGTTGAATTGAGAGATGGGGGCTGGGCATCTGAAGTTACCCACACATGCCAAGACTTCCTGGGCGTGCCAAGCGGTCGACTGCAAACAGCTCTGACATCAACCAATCATCAGTGAACACGCTGATCTCTGAAATTGGCCCATACCTGTCACCCGGCCTCAGCCAACCAAAAAGAGACACTTCTTTTTGAGAATCCCCCTCCCCTCAACCTACCCATAAAAATGGCTACTACTTGACTACTACTCAACATACCCATAAAAATGGCATCTCCTAGGCTTGGGCACGACTTCCCGGGCCTACACTGGAGAACTGGCGAAACTTGCCTGGGAGCGGTCCCCAGTAAAGCCATGCTTTTACCCTTTTGGCTAATGGTCATGGTCTTTACCACTGATCTGACCTTACATTTGGTGCTGAAACTGGGAAAGGTGTGTTGATTTTGGGGAGAGGTCCCCCCTTCCTCCCTTTTTGAACCAAGCACCATCTGTACTTCTCCTCTCCTCATCCAGACCAACAAACATGAGGGAAGTTCCCTCCATTTCCCCTTGGCTCTCCAGATACACCCTCCTCTGCGGGATCTGTCATGTGCACACACCAGATCACTGACCATTCTATTTGGATCCCTGTGGCCTGTGGAGACGTCCCAGGCCCCAGCCCACTCACCCTCCTGAATTGGGTGATCATGATCAGAACTTGGGACACCTCTTTCTGATTTTGTTCACTCCCAATCATGTCTGTTGAGTCATGGGGAATACTGGGTCATCTTTAGACACCAAACCCCCTTGGGATTGTCTATACATTAATTTTTCCAAACTGGGATTCAGCCATGGCCTTCACCGTAAAAGACTGCTCTTTTATTCAGCTGAGGTCTGGCCCCAATATCCTCTGGACAACAGCTCAAAATGGCCTCCTGACGGAACATTTGATTTTAACATCTCCACAGATTTGGACAACTTTTGTTGATGGATAGATAAGTGGTCAGAAGTCCCTTATGTGCAGGTTTCGTGGGACCTCCACTCTTGCCCTGACCTTTGTTCCACCTGCTCTACTGCTCAGGTCCTCCTGGCCTGTCATATAGCCCTTCTCTTTCTCCTTCACCCAAGGAGTCTCCAAACTCTCTCTCAACTTCCTCTCCATCTTCCTTCTCCGACCCAGCAGAGCTTCTCACTGCTCCTTCCCTTCCCCCATCATCTTATCACTCTCCACCTTATCAGGTCCCTTCTTTTACCCCTCCCCCTGCCTCTTCCCCAGAGTCTCTGGGCTCTTCCCTACCTTCACCTCCTCCCCCTTCTTTGCCACCATCTTCCCATCACACTTCCTCCCCTGACCTCCCTTCCCCAGTCAGTGCTCACATCTGCTCCCATCTTCCTGTAAACAACTCACAATCCTCTTCTGATGCACAGCTACTTTGCCCCCTCTGTGAGGTCGCGGGAGCTGAAGACATAGTGTGCATCCACGACCCATTCCCACTTCAAGACCCAGCCCAAATTGAGAAGCCTTTAGGATCCTTTTCTGCAGACTCCACTAATTACATGAAAGAATTTAGATGTCTCTCTCAGGCTTACAATCTTACCTGTCATGATGTCTATGTTGTTTTCTCATCTTCTCTTACTCCTGATGAAAGAGCTCATATCCAACAGGCAGCCAGGGACCGTGCAGACCAAGTCTGCCTGACAGACCTCCCCTCCCCACAGGGATGGCAAGAATTCCTGAGGTTGACCCACACTGGGCCTACCAAGAGGGTCAACACGGCCATAACCACTGCGCTTGGATGATCCAAAACCTCCTGGCAGGCACATGGGCAGTCTCTAACAAAGGGATTAACTTTGATAAACTGGCAGAAGTTACCCAGGACCCTGATGAAAATCTGGCTTTGTCCCTCAACCGCCTCACTGAGGCTCTTACCAAATACACAAAGCTAGATCTTATTCTCCCTCTGGGGCCACAGTCCTGGCAACTCATTTTATCTTTCAATTGGCACCTGATATAAGAAAAAAGCTCAAGTGAGCTGAGGATGGTCCTCAGACCCCTATCCAAGAACTAGTCAAGATGGTTTTCAAAGTTTATAATACTAGGAAAGATTCAGCCAAATTGGCCAGAAAGGCATGCTTACAGAAAAAAGTAGTTCTACCAACCCAGGCCTTGGTAGCTGCCCTGCAGCCTATGCAGCTAACTCAACTTCAAAAGAGGCACTAGCCATCTGCCCTGCCTGGGGCTTGCTTTAAGTGCAGATGCAAAGGTCACTGGGCTCAGTAGTGCCCAAACCCATGGCCTCCCTCCAGATTGTGTCCCACTTGTAAGCAGGCAGGACACTGGAAGAGCGATTGCCCTATGGCTGGCCCTTCCCCAGCACCTCCACATGGGGGTATGGCCGACCTGGCAGTCCCTTCCCTAGAACTGCTGGGATGACTTTGTGGATGACTGAAGAAGCCCAGACTCAAGGACCCCTATCACCCTTGCTGAGCCCAGGGTAATGCTCCAGGTAGTGGGTAAGTCTACCACTTTCTTGGTGGATACGGGGACTACCTATTCTGTTCTGCCTGCCCATCCTGGTCATTTAGTTCCATCTCAGATCTCAGTTATGGGAATTGATGGTATATCTTCATTTCCAAAATGGACAGTGAAACTGGCCTGCACCCTAGAGGGACATCTGTTTACTCACTCCTTCTTAGTTATCCCCTCCTGTCAGTTCCCCTCCTTGGCAGCAACATTCTCTCCCTTTTAGGAACTACCCTACAGATTCTCCCCAAAAGGCCCTCCACTCGTCTTCTTTTACCTTTGTTCTTTACTCTCTCCTCTGCCTCAGCTTCGCCCAATCTGCCATTACCTGCTGACTTTGTCAATCTCTAGTAGTGGCTGCTCACCATGTGCCCATCATATTCAATTAAAACCTCAAGCTAAGTTTCCTTCCCACTCCCAATTCCCTATTTCCCCTACTCATCGGAAAGGGCTCAAACCCATCCTAGACTGCCTACTAGATCAGGGGCTCCTTATCCCCACCAACTCTCCTTGCAACACCCCATCTTGCCAGTATGCAAATCCTCAGGAGACTACCAGTTGGTCCAAGATCTGCATTTAATAAATGATGTGGTAATTTCCATCCACCCCATGGTCCCCAACCCTTACACCCTCTTTTCTCACGTTCCTCCCTCCACCTCCCACTTCACTGTCCTTGACCGCAAAGACGCCTTTTTCTCAGTCCCCTTACACTACTATTCCTGTTACCTCTTCACATTTATGTGGGATGATCCCACAATACAGAGTGAAAGTCAAATTGACTTTACTCATATGCCCAGATATAAACACGCAACAACTAACATGAATGGTCTTACCTCAAAGTTTCTGGGACAGCCCCCACCTTTTTGAGCAAGGCTTGGCCCAAGACCTACTTTCCTGCGATGAGGGAGACAGTGTCCTTCTACAGTATGTAGATGACCTCCTCCTATGCAGCCCATCTTTACAAGCTTCACAGGGTCATACAGCCCAACTGCTCAACTTCCTGGGTTCCTGAGGCTATAGAGTTTCCCCAGGTAAGGCCCAGCTCTCTGTTCCTCAAGTCACTTACCTAGGTATCCTGTTGACCCTTAACTCTAAGTCTCTCACAGTGGACAGGATCCAAGCCCTCCAGGACTTACAACCACCTACCACAGCCAATTACATTCTCTCATTTCTAGGACTGGCTGACTTTTTCTGCCACTGGATCCCTAATTTTGCTCTTTTAGCCAAGCCCCTCCAGCAGTTTCTCCAACCTCTTTTCTTCTATCCTAGTCTTTCTACTATTCTCCAGCAGATTCATTCCACTTGTGAGATATAGTCTACAGTCTCACCACAGGGAGGACTTAAACCCAAATCCCCAACTCACCAGATAAGAGGCCACAAACCAGGCAAAGATTGGCAAATTGACTTTACTCATATGCCCAGACATAAAAAACTTTGTTATTTTCTCACTTTGGTTGATACTTTTTCAGGCTGGGTAGAAGCTTATCCCACCTCCAGGGAGACTGTAGATACAGTGGCCTCCATCCTCCTTGAGCAGATTATTCCCAGGTTTGGACTACCTGCCTCTATTCAGTCTGACAACAGACCAGCATTTGTCTCCCAGATTGTTCAACTGGTCTCTGAAGGGCTTCGCATCACCTGGAAATTTCACACCCCACATCGACCTCAATCATTGAGTTTGCTTGTGAGCTTGTCAGAGACATCGCCCAGGTAACAGTCAACCAGATGCTCCTGTTTTCCTATAGTTGCCTCCCCTCCAACCCCACATCCAAACATCCACCCTACGATGCCCCCCAATAAGTACGAAGTAGCCAGACAGATACCGGCTCCCTATATCATCAAAGAGGTCAGAATGTTGGGTCAAGAGATGGTGGCTAGACAAATGGGGGCTGGGCATCTGAAGTTACCCATGCACTCCAAGACTTCCTGGGTGTGCCAAGCGGTTGACTGCCCACCGCTCTGACTTCAATCAATCATAAATGAACATGCTGACCTCTGAAATCGGCCCATACCTGTCACCAGGCCTCAGCCAACCAAAAAGAGATGCCTCTTTGTGAAAATCCCCCTCCTCTTAACCTACCCATAGAAATGACCTCTCCCAGTCTTGGGCACGACTTCCCTGGCCCACACTGGTGGACTGGTGAACCTTGTCCGAGAGGGAACCCCAATAAAGCCATGCTTTTACTCTTTTGGCTAACAGTCATGGTCTTTACCATGTAGCTGACCTTACACAACTTATTTTGTAAAGAGAAGAGCATCTGGTGGTACATTCCAATATTCCCAGTGAGTTGGGAAGATGATACAAAAGGATCACAAGTTTGCAACTAGTCTCAGCAATTTAGTGAGACCATCAATAACCTAGAAAGGCCTTTTTTCAAAATAAAAAGGACTGGGGATGTTAGTTGGTGGTAAAGTGCCCCTGAGTTTAATGCCCGGTACCAAATAAATAAATCAGTAACTAAGTAAGTAAGTAAGTAAATAAATAAATAAACAAATAAAAGCAGATCATTAGAAATTAGGCTGCAGAATAAATGCACACAGAAAAGACATGATTTAAAAACAATTTTCCAGACAGAAAACTTAGTGTGGACAATAGAAGGAATTAAGCCTACATTTGGCTAATTATAAACACTAATGTTTCAGTAGCATGGAGGAGAAAAGAATAGCTTACTCTCTACTCTTTTAAATTCTTTTCTGGGTCCCTGTGATAAACGACAAATTAACAAGAGTAAAGCAAAGAGAAGTTCATTGACATACTTATTTTATATATACATAGGAGATAGGGAAATAGGTCAGAGAGGTGACTTGAAATTCAGATTTAAATACTATGTTCAGCTAAAGCAAAATAAGAAGGATGTGGTGGGAAAGTCTAGTTATGGGGAGGTGACCAGGAAATGTATGATAAACAAAGGTAAGATTTATTATACAGATATAAGGCAGTGACTTCTCCATTGTTAACAATACCTTGTTCTTCTTTTCCTGGTACAAATGGAACCAGGAAACCTTGCAAGCAGTGCTATTAAGAATTACTAGATTGTGTTTAAATGCAAGTATATATTCAATCACACCAATTATCAAATACAAACAATTAATGCAAAAAGTGTTGGGTGTGCTGGAGCATCCCAATTAGCATTCAATGTGCACTAAACACCTTAAGCAAGTCAAATTGTCCTAGGACAACTAAACACTATGAGCAATTCTCACAATCCTAGGGCAACCATGAGCCCCAGAATAACTCCGATGCCACTTGACTTCTTATACCCAAAGAACAGATGTTGTCTTGTCCGGTAGTTCTCTTCAGGCAACAGCTGGATGTCAGGGAATGGTGGAGTTGGTCCAGGTACAAACAGCAAGGCAGCCTGTCTGATGTCTTTGGGGCAAAAGCACCCAATGTGCCAGGACAAGCAGTTTAAATACAGTTCCAAGTTGGTTATGTATGCTGGTGATTGGTTACACACAGTGCAAGTCAATGTCCTTTGGTTATGTCCAGTGAGATGATGTAATTGCAACTGGACATATTCTTTGTGCATGTCCATAAAGTTGTGCTCCCTATCAATTGTAACCAGTCATCACTAAGCATGCCTATGGCTAGCGTCCCTTACAGCCCCTTATCGATTGCAAGCAGGCATGACTAAGCATGTCAATGGCTGCTGCCTCTATGGCCAGCAACTTAGTGAGTCCCAGCTTGTCCAGGCATATCTATGGCACATACTCCTTACATTCCTATATAAATGTAACTTTTCCTTATAAGAAGATGGCTTTCACTCTGTTTTTGGAGCTTTTCCTGTGTCTGCTGTTTCTCAAAATAATCTGCTCAAAATAATCATTCTCCAAAAGAAGCATATTTGGGGAGGCATATTCTGGTCTCCTACAGTCATGTTTTGGGGTAGCATAGTATGTCTCCTACAGAAGTAATTTTTTTAAAGGATATTTTAAAGCAGTCTAAATCCAATTTGTAGGATTAGTTGTTTGAATCCTCAGCAAGTTTTCAAATTTTGGGAATTTGTTTTCATTTCCTTTGACTTCATTTTTTTTCTTTTTCACCCTGAAGCTCCTTTAGCTTTACCTTTAATTTAACTCATCAATTCTAAAATGGTCACTTTGTGCCTTTTGTGCCCTCTTCTTCCTTACACCCTTAAAAATTCTTTGTTTGTAAGGTGATTTCAGATAGGTGTTAGGAGTAAATAATTTCCCTTTACCAGACTATTTTCAGAAAAACACACCTAGGAGAGGGGAAAAAAATCTTACTAAAGCAAAAATGTCCTAATATGATAGTCTTTTCATGGCTTTTGCCCATTCTGAGTAGTAGAATCTTGACTTTAGTGGTAACACAAGTTCTCCCCAATAGAGCGATTTATACATAATAGTAAGAGCAAATGAATTCATCTTATTAAGTGAACTCAGACTTATACTGGCTGCCTTAGGCTCTGTGTGTGATGAGAAGATTTATAAGCATAAGACATAGTAGGGAAGAACAGGACATCCTTTTGTGATATCTTCCATAAATGAGAGACATGGGAATTGGTGGTCCTAGTGCAAAAAGATGCTATGGTTTGAATCTGGAATGTCCCCCAGAGTCTCATGTGTTCAGAGGTAGGGCTTTTGGGAACTGATTGGATTATGAGGGCTCTGACCTCATTAATGGATTAATCAGTTGATGGTGGTATAAACTATTGAGAAGTGGAATCTAGGAAGTATGTCACTGGGGGGCATGCCCTGGAAGGGTTACCTTCTCTCTGCCTCCTTCTGCTTCCCAGTTGAGCAGTCTTCCTGCATTACACCTTACCCCCCAGATATTCTGACTCTCTCAGGCCTAGGACAAAGGAACTGATTGTTTCAGGAGCAAAGGGACAGTCAGTATAAGTAATGAGTGACTGGTCAGGAAGATTCAAAAGGAAATGAAATATTAATACCTTCAGGATAATTCCCTTCCTCTACCTGATTCCAAAGTTACTTGCTTCCAGAGAATTCAACTCCCTGCAAGGAGTTGTTAATGAGTAGCCCCTGGGTGGCTTGCTCCTGCCCTTGGATCACTCCACCTTTTGGGTCACCTAAGAAGGGTGGGAGGAGAGGGCATGAGAACAAAGAAAATCTAAAATCTATAAAAGGGGCAGGACACTCCCACTCCCTTGGGCACTGACTGAGACCCTCTCCTCTGCCTCTGTGGAGGAGCCTCTGTCTCTCTCTCTCTCTTTGTGTTCTATCCTGTAAATAAGCCATTTTGCTCTTGCCTCGACATTTCTCAGGTATTCAGTCTTCAACACTGGGGGAACAAGACTTGAACCAGATTCGCAACACTGGTATCTTCTCTAGAGGTCCCACCAAGACCATCGCCAAGGTAAACTCCTTTACATACACCCCACATCTTTCTGAAGTGCATCTTTCTGTCTCTCTTTCTTTCTGGAGGACAACAAT
>CM053400.1:51824647-51859624 GCA_028644305.1 Xerus rutilus
TTGTTCAAGCCACTCATTCTTTGGTACTTTGTTATGGCCAACAAGTTGCTTTTAATTTGTCTCTCCATTTTCTCTTGAACTTACTCCATTCAAGTTTTTACCCTCTCCTCTCTTCAAAATGACGTATCTCAAGAACACCACAGCATTTGATACATTTGATTACTCTGTCCTCTTTGAAAATAAATTTTCACTTGGCTTCTAGGATACCAGACTCCTCTGGTTTTTCTCCTACTTCTCTGACCATGCGATCTCAGTCTTCATTCTTGCTTTTCCTCATCTATCTGATCTCTTGAATTACCCTTCTAACTCACCTGAGGTTTCTTATTTACCTTCTTCTCTTCCCTCACTCCCAACCCCAGCACTATCATTATCTAACATCTAAGTTGCAGATTTACTTTTATTGTCTCATTCTCCTCACAGTGATATGAGGGATTTGGGCCTGTTTTATCCATCAGTATGTCACCAGCATCTAGAACAATGTCTGACACATACTAATTGCTATGGCTTGGATGTGGTTTATCCCCAAAGGTTCATGTGTTGCATGCAGGTTGATCCTCAGTGTGGTGGATTTCTGGAAGTGGAAGCTTGAAGAGGTGGGCCTAGTGTGAGGTCAGTTATGGATATATCTTTTGAGCATACTGTGAACCCCAGTGTCTGTCTGGATCCCTGTTTCACATGTGCTCACATGCATCCCTCCTCCACATGTGCTCCCTCCATGATATAATGAAACAAAGAGGACCCTCACCAGAGCTAAGCTGATGTCAGCACCATGTCCTTGAATCTACAGAACTGTGAGCTAAATAAGCCTCTTTCTTTATAAAGTTAACCTGCCTTAGTCATTTCATTATAGCAATAAAAATGGACTAATACACTAGTAAGTTCAATTAATGCTTTTAAATAAAGAAATTGGATAAAAATCAATCAACACTCTTAGGAAAATGGTTTCTTGTCTGGTATAGAGTCCTTCTTTCCTTGATATTCCTATTCTAATGAATTCCTGCTGTATGCTCTGTTTAGAGGCATAGGAGGTTTATTTCAGTAACATTTTGATAGGTTCTGGGCTAGTTAAGGGATCTAGAGCATGAGGTCAAAATCTTCTCTGGGCATGGTAACATGGGTACCTCCTTTAACCTTCATATTCCTGTTGTCACAAATATTTAAAAAAACCCTAATTAGTATTTCTCCTCTTAGGAGAGTGGAATAATGCATATAAGGTGCTTTACATAATGCCTCTCACCCTGCAAACACTCAGTGTATCTTGTGTCCTTAATATGAGCAGAATTTCTATAGAAGTGTTCTGTAATTATAGCAACCTTGATTTCTTTTATTTTTACCAGTTGTTGGTTCTGTAGTCTGCACAATGAAGCCCCTAAAAAATGCCCCCAGAAACATAAAAAAAGCACTCTCACTAGCTACACAGGAGTAAGGAGACTTCAGAGATCCAAGAGCTAACTAGACTTTCTAGATGGAAAAGTGCTGGCACCGCATTTTACCTCCTTTAAGACTTCACATAATGTCCAAAGTGTCTCTTGTAATATGGTGTAAAAAGAAGAAAGATAATCTGGCATTGTCTTCAAATTTAAGACCTCTGAGTCAATAAAATCCTTTTTGGAAAGAAAATTCTTAGATGTTCACTATACAATGGTTAAATAACCTGTACATATTACATAGGAATTGTGATAGTGTCTGCATTTTTATTCAGTTGAGAAAGGGAAAAGTATAGCTAGGAATGGGGCTGTTCTAAGCTTCTACTATGAAAAGGACTTTAAAGAATTCTTTCTATGCTGTGTTCCGTTCTGTTTACAGAAGGAAGCAAAGGCGTTCATTTACAAGGCTATGGGCCAGAAAGCTTGAAGTATCCTAAGGGAATAGGCTTCAGTTTAAGCACACAGACGAGAAAACCCAAACACAAGTTGTTAATACATGCAGGAATCCTCCATTTTGCAGAGGGCTTTGGAGGGAGCAAATCTTAGCAACAGTGACAATAAATATGCTGTTGAAAATGCATATTATGTATTAGAATAAGAAAAGACTGGACATTTTGAAAATGTAAAGGGAATTATAATCAAATAGACAAGCAAATGTAAGTCAGGGCCAAGTTAAAATAACAAGTGGTTTAGTACAGTTAGAAAATTAAGGTGGGGATGAGGTTTTCAATGTATTTTTATATAAGAGGTAATTTTTTGATTTCTACAGTGTTACTGGCTTTGGTAAATGATGTAGTATAAAACATAAGAGATGGACTTTGAATTCAGGGCAATGAGGTTCAAACTCTAGCTCTGTAACTTGCTGGCTGGTGAAGTTAGTTCACCTCTTAGGACTTAAATTCTATTTTACATAATGCTACCTTCTTCATAAGTTAGTTGTGAAGATGAAATGAAATAATGTAGAGAAAGTATTTAGCACAGCATTTGCCATATTGTCAGTGTTTGAAAGGTTAGTGAGGGCCTTGATGTTGACAATAGCTATAATTGTAAGGGGCCTGGAAGGGAGATTTTAGAAAGTATGATTTTTGCCTCAGAAAATGAACATAAGAGATGAAAATTCGGGTAAATAAATACATCTCAGTCCCTAGATTATACTGAAGGAAAAAAAGAATATCACAGCCTCATTGTACTGCCAAAGGCCTGACTCTGGGGGACCCAACAAATAGGTCTGGCCCCTGTCCCCAAAAAACAAACAGAAGAGGTAATGGTAGAAGACAAGAAAGGAAACTTGAATCACCATGGTTATACTGAGAAGGCAAAGTGTGATCCAGCATCTCAGCCCTGACTATGGAGTATTAACAGGAGTTTTAGACTTAAATAGGGAAGAACAGGGACAGGGAATGAGAGGAATGCATAACTAAGCAATTATGATCATATTATGATCTGGTTGATCATTTTCTCAGGTCTGGTTTTGTGAGGTAGATCCTGAGAAGTCTTTATCGTTTGAATGCATCCTTTATAAGATACAGGATCCCATGATCCTGGAAGGGGCACTTTTGTTCATTTAGTCCTTGTGAGATGATTCTCCTGCTTGGGGAAGGGGGGAGGTCTGATTTCTTAAAAGGCATAGGACAACTAAAGATTACCAGGCACCATTTCAGGGGTCTAAAACATGATGCTGCAAATCCCTCTGCAAATCTGGCATTGGTCTTGAAGGGAGATGAGGTAAGTTAGGTAAATTTAGGCCTAGTAGACCTTGTATTACTAGTTTTTAGATGAATATCTCTTAAATATGCCTATGTGCAAACCTGAGCAGATCACAAAGTTTAAGGTAATAAAGGAGACAGATACAAAACAAAGCAAACAAGCCACAGTTTATCCTGCTTTCAGTTACCCATTGGCACCTACAGGCCTCAGAGTCAGTGCTTTTAGCAAAAGTATCTCTCCGTTCCATTGTATCACCAGCAAGCCCGTGCTGCTATATTGAACCTGCTTGCTTAATAAAAAGGAGAATAGGCTTCAAAGAGTGGGAAATGTAGCTGAGTATGGTGGCGCACACCATAATCCCAGCACTTAGGGAGGCTGAGACAGGAGAATTGAAAGTTCAAAGCCAGCCTCAGCAACAGCGAGGCGCTAAGCAACTCAGTGAGACCCTACCTCTACATAAAACACAAAAGAGGGCTGGGGATGTGGCTCAGTGGTCGAGGGCCCCTGAGTTCAATCTCCAGTACCAAAAAAAAAGAGTAGGAAATGTAATCAACTTTCTGCCTGTGCACTTTGTATCTAGTTCACTTGAACCTGCTTTGCATTCATCAGTTGGTCAGCTAATGTCAGTAGATTGATGAGAAACTCAGTGAACTCTGACAAGCCTAGTTCAGGAATGTTAGAACGCCACAATTCTCTTGAAGTAAGTCTAATAACCAGAAATGGTCATGGTGAATTGTTCATGATAGAAAAAAAAAATACACACATACTTATAAACATCCTTTTGGGCCTTAAGAGAAGGTATTCCTTTTGAAGGTATTCAAGTTTTATTCTAGAACGGATATGCAAACTCCCATTGTTCTTTGTTCAAGATTTCACCAAGCTACCCTTCAAGAGGATGCCCTCCTCCCCATGGAAATGCTATGTAAGATGATCATTTTTCCTGAATTGTTTATTTGAATCATTTTTAACATGGTGGAAGATTTTTATCTATGCTATCATTCAAATTGATAAAATATTTTCCTGCTGAACCCCTAAAGCTCTAAAGCAAGGATTTCTATTCCATAATGTGCTTCCACTCCTGAGATGATTACATTTTATGCTGGCTCATGGCATAAACTTTCAAAACCTCCAGCTGAGTTGTCACTGTGGTACAGCTGATTCCTTGTATGATATACAGTGTCTGAGATGACTTTGTTCTCCTGGCTTCCCACTGGTTATCAGATTACAGATAAGAATAAAAGAAAAGCCTATAACAACCAGAGCAACACTGGGGTCTCTAATGATATTAGGGGTTACCTTCTCTTTAAGAGAGCATTTGTTATTTTAAAATGATCGGATCATCCAAATATGTCATGCTGGGCAAGTCACCTCAACTACAGACTGGGGCTTTGGAAAGCTTTCTTCCTGATCCAGGAGTTCATCAAATTTTTGACTGAAGGAAATCTATGTCCTGAGAAATTAGATGTCTGGAACAATCTTTAATTTCAGTGGATGGGTTTTTCCTCGCTTTGGAGTGCTGTCCAATTGTGAAGAAAAACACACTTTTCCTTATAATGCAGGAAAAGAAAGCTGTTCTTTTTTAATTTTTTATTTAAAGGTAAGTATTTAAAGCTGTCCCATTGCTTTGAAGAAAAAAACCACAATACTTCCCACTTCCTCTAAAAAAACCCTTTGCCTATTTTGTTTGATTTTCTTTTAAAATGGAAGAAAATTGTTGCATTGAGACATTGTTTGGAAAGCACATAGGATACTGCAGCATCCAGGGTGGATATTCATACTCTCAAAAGATTCAGAGGTATGCCTGGATTGTTCAACCAATTTTCCTGTTTTGAAAACTTCTCTGAATCTATTGTACAACACAAATAAAATTTGTTTTCCCCTCAAAGATGTTTTCAAATATCCATTGCCTTACAGTATCAGGCAGGGTGACAACTTCCTATATGCACATGCACAGTTCTATATAAGTGGGAAATCTGCTTCTGTTCTACCCTCTCTTCTCCATGGTGCAATTGTCAGGTAGATATGACAGAGTTGAGTTGAATTCTTTGTTGTTTTTGTTTTTGTTTTCTTTCTTGCTTTGTAAAGGTTATTTATTTGCTTAGAGCTTTATAATTACTATACTTACAGTTTATAGTTACAATTACTATAGTTATAGTAACTGGGTTCATCCTTATAAATTCATACATGCATGGAAATCAATTTTAGTTCATGATCTGCCTACCCAAGTTAGATTCTTTGGATTTAAAATGTCTTTACTGAATCTCAGTTGTGAGCTTTTAATCCTAATGGGCTACCTGGACAGATCTCACATGCTTGGCTCACACAACACCTAGTTGGTAAAAGAAGTTGGCATGCAGCCATGGTCTCAACAAAGAAAACTCAGGCAAACCACAGTAATTGTATTAGGATTGGTATGGGCTGAGATCATCACGGAGAATAAATGAAGTCTAATTCTAAAATAAATACTATTAGGCTGAAAAGTGTTTTCTTGTCAATAAAATTTGAGTTACTTATCTGTCCCTTTGAACAATCTCATCTCGTCAGACAGAGTTGGCTTGTCCTATTGAGACCCATTACATAGGTCTTAGGGTTCTAGCCCCACCCAGTAGCTAATCTATTTGGCCCATGTTGCTAACAGGTAAGGCTATTCATCATGAAGGAATTGCAGATGATGGTAGAACACACTCTACCTTCTTAAAAGCAGACCTGGAGGGCTCTTACCACCAGCAATGTACTGGTTTGATTAATCACAGTGGGAGAGATGCACAGCTAATTCCTCTGCTCAATCTCACCAATAGTGCAAAGACCCCATGGGTGGAGTTGTCATAACTTCTACTTTGTAACCAAGAGTTGCCCAGGTCCATAGGCACATAAGCTCTGAGACATAGCTGTAGATAAGACAGTGGGAACCAGCACATGGATATTTCAGAATAGCCACTCTAGTAGAGGAAAGAGAACAACACAGAAGATCAAGTGAGCCTGGAGAAAATCATCTGTAAGAGACTTTTCTCGGGTGTCTTGGTTCCCCAGGATCAGATTTCTGTGCTAAACCCATGCCTTGTGATTGCTTCTGCCTTGTGTTGCTCTTGTAAATGCTTACTTGTGTGCCAATCACCACAGATGTTAATGTAAAGTCCATTCTGTCAGATATCAGTATTGTATCCTTCCTGTTTTAAGATGAAGAAAATGAGGCAGAGGAGATTAGTAACTTGCTCCAATTCACATTGTTAATACATACATAAGAGAATTCAAACACATGAGTAGCCATTCTTGTGTTTTTAATAGCCAAACTCAGTTGCCTCATTTTCCTCTCTGCTCTTTGTCTTTCTTTCCAGAAAATTCTGAGGTTTGATTGTTATTATACTAGAGCAGGATTCTGCCTAGAGCTTTCTCACTAAAGAAGTTTTTTAGACTAGTGCATCATTAGGACAAGGACATCCACTGGGGACTGGTGCTAATTGCTTGACCACAGGTTTTGACACCAAGTGGCAATGGCGATGGACCTCTACAGACATGGAGTTGAAATAAATAAATTGAGAAAATAAGTACCATCAACTCCGTCACCCTTCTGCGTTCAAATTATTCCTAAACATAATGTCTAATGAAGAACAGGCATAGAGATGTCATCTGTTGCATTGTCTGCTTGTTTCTGAGGTGGATTCACTGCTTCACTATTAGTATAGAATACTCCAATAGATCTTGAATTACTGATATTTAGTAAAGATGCATATTCCCAGCCTCATGGGTCTTAGGTCATGACATTGATGTCATATATTCCTGTTATGCTTTTCCTAAAAGGAAATACAGAATTTCTGGTTCTGAACCCTCAAATCAACAATGACATGGGTCTGAGGAGATGGAGCAGAAACTGGAGTTAAAGACATTACACTAGCTTAGAGCAGATGGCATTTGTGAAGCTGGTCTCCAGCCATGTATCCTCAGCCTATGGTCACTTTTCCCTCTAGTACCACTCCTTTGAGGCTGCTAAGAGACAGTCAGATGCCTAGGTATGCAAAACTTAGGGGCTTCTGCATTTAAAAACAATCTTAGGTTGCTTTTACTTAGTTGAACTCTCTGGTTTACTAAGAGCAAAATATTGAAAGAGAGGTGGACTTAAAGATAAGCTGAAGGGACTGGGATTGTAGCTCAGAGGTAGAGCACTTGCCTTGCACGTGTGAGGCACTGGGTTCGATCCTCAGCACCACATAAAAATAAATAAATAAAGATATTGTGTTCATCTACAACTAAAAAAAAATCTAAAAAAAAATGAGCTGTGATTCTTCACATAAGAAGCACAGTTGAGAGAGAGAGTGATGATAGAATGGGGAATGTGTAAAGTAGGTATAGTGTCTAACATAGGTGCTTGCAAAAAGTGTGAGAGTTATGGGCTGGGAGTTTGTGGAAAGGGATAGCATGTGGTCTCACACAATATTCCAACCACAGTAATTGCTCAGAGTTATGAGTACATTTTTCAGAGATCCTATGAAAAAAATATCTATAATATCTATGTATCTATCATCCATCATCTATTTGACTATCTATATAATTTTTCCCTCAGTGCCCTGAAGTGAAGCTGTCTGACTTTGAAATTCACTTTCGTTACCTATTGACTGAGTTATGTTGTCAAAATTATCTTCGTGTTTCTCTGTTTCCTTATGGACTTTAAAAAAAAAACACTGTCACCAATAACAAATGTTATTATATTAAATATGAAGAATAAAATAATTCATATGTAGCATCCAACGAAGTGTCTGACACATGGAAAAGTCAATAAATAACACTGTGCAGGAATTCTTTTGATTGTCTACCTAATCTCCCTTCTCTACTTCTTTACTGACAAAATTCCAGCTGAGTTGAAGCACAATGAATGTATCCAGATAAATGCTTACCTTTCAGTCTCCTTTGGAATAGGGGTAGTGATGTAGGGCAGTTATGGTCAATTTGTTGTAGGGAGAAATCTCCTGGAAGTTTCTAGAAAAGCTGGCACTTTCCTATTAAAAGAGAACACATCTGTCTGGTATTATACCTTCTTCATTTTTTCCTTCTTTGAATGTGGATCTAATGTCAGCAATAAAGCCTCCATTTTTTAAAATATATGTATATATATATATTTATATATTTAGTTATCAATGGATCTTTTATTTTTTATTTATTTATATGGTGTGCTGAGAATTGAACCCAGTGCCTCACACATGCTAGGTGAAGGCTCTACCACTGAGCTACAACCCCAGTACTAAAGCCTCCATTTTTGACCAAAGTAACAAACAAAAAGAAATTTACAGAAATGTCATTCAAACAGGATCAACTTTCTAAACCAATGCTATCAGACACCTAGCTCCAGTTTTCTTTTTATGTAAGAAAAATAACCTTATTTTTAAATGTTTTATACTTACTGTGCCAGAAGTTCAGTTATTTGCAGCTGAAAACATTCCTAATAGAATCATCTATTGTCATTTTTTTAAAATGCAGAGTCAAGCATTACCTTATTTAAACTTTATAAAAATCCAGTAGGATAGATAATATTAAAGACTTTTTTTTTCAGTTAAAACTTTTTTTAAAAGTTGAGGCTTAATAATAAAAGTAAATTTTAATGCTAAAAATAATAGTAGCGATAATAATATATATAGTGAATTATAATGAAATAATAGTGTAACAAAAGTTCAGAGTTTCAATGTGCTAATAGAATTATATTTGTTTCATCTTCATAATAACTCTATGCAAAAGGTACTGGTATAATCCTCACTTCACAGACTGGGAAACTGAGGCTTTGAAAGTTTAATAAACTTACCTCAAGTTGCAGAATTGAGATTTAAAGCCATGTCTTTCTCACCACCAAGTTCAGGTACCTAACTACCTAACTTGTCTTATCTGTCTTATTGCAGTTCAAAATGCTTTCTCCCTGGTCTAGGCCTTTGAACATGCTGTTCCTGTGGCTGGAACAGTTTTCTCCCATCATTTTCTGGCTAAATCTCATTTGTGTTTTCATACTTTAACTTAAATGCATCTTCTTGGAATCCTTCCCTGACATCGGTTCCCCTCTGTATGACTCATTTCCTCTCCCATTGTTCACAGTCCACTCTTCATGTTTCATGTGTCTAGCTAAATCATCAGAATATTGTCTTCCTAATCTCTGAATCTCTTCCCTGTCCACTACCATTTTCCAATTTCTGGCTTATAGTAGACATTTAATCAAAAGATATCAGAGTTGACTGACTCCAGTTTGGATGCTGTGGACACATGAGGAAGCTGGATCAAAGTGAGTTTGGGTAGAGTGGAATGATGGACTCCATTCTAGGGCACCTCGCAAGACCTGAGTGCGGGTCAGTTCATCTCCTTCAAGTGAAGTCATGCAGGGTGTTTTAGCATTTACTGCTATTATCTCTAGAGGGCTACTTAATCTATGGCCAAAAAAATAAAATAAAATAAAGAAGAAAGAGAAAAAGAAAAAGCTCTGAAAAGGTAGCAATGTGTGTCTCTGGAAGGCAAGCCTAGACATGTGGTGGGAGTGAAAGAAATGTAGAATTACAAAAAAGAATCCCTCCCACGGATATCTAAAAATGATGTTCCTAGCAGCTTTAGGTATCACAGTTGTGCAGGCAGAAAAGTATTTGATTAACTCACTGGCATTATCTCTGAGGTGTGGGTGTTTTGGAAATCTGCATGCACAATATTCCTTTCAGATAAGCTACTGGCCATTGTTAGCCATGTGCGACATTGAGGCCCTTCAGCTCACTCTGTCCATACACTTACAAAATTGTTCCTCTCAAGGTTAAGAGAGCTGTGCTATGTCCAGTTTGTGCCTGGCACTTAAGAACAAGATAATGAGATTTAAGGATGACTTGAAATAAAATTTCTGAATGTACCAGCATGAGGAACACACCCTACCTCCCCCGCTTCATTCTCTATACCCTGCTTCTCCTGAAGGTTTCAGATAGCTTTTCCTCCTGTGGTGAATCAAACTTGGTTCATTTCAGGACAGGGTTAGTTACAGTGTGATATAGAAGCCTGCAAGAGCCACGTTGTATTATCTCTAGAAACAATAAGATAAGGATGTGGTTTATCCAGATCCTTTCCATTCTGCTTCCTCGCTGTCTCTAGGTAAGAAACACTCTTTAATTGAATAATTTCCAATGTCAAATAAAAATGCTTTCACCCAAGTTTAAGAAGGAGAAAGCCAGGCAACAGGAAATCCAAGTTTCTATGTGTGACATGCTATTCCTATCACCATTTATGCCTTTGTCTATCAGATTTAGTACTAATGATAATAGACATTTTTAGATCACAGAAATAATCAATAGGTTTACTTCTTTATCACATTGCAGTCCACTGGTAGTGGGTACAAGGATCTGATGCTGTATTGATTAATAGATATTACTAACCAATTTTTAGTAATAACAATTACTCCCCTGCAGAGATTGAGGCTCTGTAAGCCATATGATCTCTGATGCAACTGTTCAATTCTGTTGCTTTAATCCAAAACCAGCAAAAATGCATAAATGAATGGTGTGGCCCAACTTTCTTTACAAAGCCAAATTGCAGGATTTGGGCCACTGCTAGTACACAGCTTGTTGACCCCTGCAATGAGCAAGGAAAGGGGGACAAGTGACACCAATGTCATATAATTCCCGTGCCCAGTATAGATTTACTTCATTCACATCTTCTAATTTTTAGTCTCATTGGTTCTTCCCCACACATGAGAGGAAGTGCCACTGCAGGCATTTTTAGGATAGTGATGCATTCTGGTTGTGAGTACACACTTTGTAGAAATCAGGGTTGTGATCCGGTTACGTCATTTTTGAACTGTATGAAGTTGGGCGAACTATTACCCTCATAGTGCCTCAGTCACCTAATCTGATAAATAAAGCTGGAAGTATCTGCCTTGAGCATAAAGAGCTTTTAATAGATGCTTGTAATAAATGCAATGGTAATTATTATTTCCCTCTCTATAAACTGGAACTAACCTCACATATTTATGAGTATTAATAAGGTAGCATATATAAAACATAGCAGAATGCTCACTGCATAATATTTAATGAATAACCATTATTCATATTATCACTTTATAAATAAGCAAAGTTTAAAATGAATAATTTTGCCAAAGCTTTATGGTGAATAATACCAGAAGTGGGGCTAAAGCCTAGGCCTTTGTATTCCAGAGATTATTCTCTGTGCCCTAAAATGAGCAACTGTATGTTGACGTTTGTGAAAAAGGTTCAAAGTGAAACTCAAATAGAAACATTTTCTGTTAGAAGTGGTAGTAGTGTTAGACTAAACTTTCTATTCATTTCGGTTGTTAATGAACTTTCTTTTGGACATATACCTTGATTTGAGATACATTTTCTTTATGGATTAGTTAGGAGGCAGCCTGGCCTTAGGACAGACTTTAGAGTGTTAGAAGGAAGAGATTTTATATTATCTTTTCGACTAGAGATATTTCATCCTGCACGGAGACCCCATGGTTCTTGCTTTAGTCCATGTTAATTCCATCATCTTGGCCCCAGCTGAGTGGGGAAATGCTAGATACATAAACTGAAGCAGAGACAGGGTGTGTATCAAAAAGGGATCCCGCCAGTTAGAACAATCCTGTCTTGCTCTTGCTATCACTCTCACTCTTGCTTCCACTGTAGAGTTTTTACTAAGGGACCAGAAGAGAGTTGACAGTTTGCACACAGAAGTTCAAAGGTAAAGTAGAATTAGGTTATGGAATAGGGCAATATGGGCCATATAAACTATTGGTAAACAGGGAAGTGGTCATTAGAGAGAAACAATGATTTACATAGGCAGAGAGGACAAGTACAGTTCCTGGTTCAGTTCCCATTGAGTCAGCTGTCCTTTATTCCTATTCTGGGATCTGTATTAGAACCAACTGTGTAGCCTTGTAATACCAAGAGGCCCCAGGTTAATTGAGCTGGCTTTGTGAGCCATGATTGCAAACCAAAAAGCTCTGGCTGCAATACGGATGGCACAGAGGCAATGTCAGTGGGACAGACATTTGAACAATTTCCTGTCTTTGTCACATCACATGTGAGGATGAGAAGAAAAGAAACACTCATACCTTCATGTCTTGTTCTGAGTATTAGTTTAAAAGAAAAAGTCACAGGCCTTAGTAAATATAACTACATGTTGAGGGCTAACTGATCGCCAGCAACATCTCCTAAGGAAACCACATGTTAATTCTTTGTTTTTCCTCTCAAGTGATGCTTCAGATGACTTTCTGCCTCATTTCACTATTATGATTTCTCTAAATATTACTACACATTATGTGTACCTAAATAATAATTAAATAAGTAAGGAATGGGTATTTCAAATACTGTTTTAGTTCCTACTGGGTTTTCAGAAAGCTTACTGGGAATGTCATGATCAATTCATAAAGAGATATTGAAGTTGCCCCTGCTTATTAACTCAAGGTGATTGGCCCTTCCCCCTTTTAATACTCCAGACCTAATCTCACCCCCTCTCTTCCTACTGTTCACATCCAGAGCTCTTATTACCATTTCTGTGATTCTGAGATTCTAGGGACACAAAAAGTAGTTGCTTCTTACAAATGGTATAGGAAATTCACCTATATTTTATGGAATTTCCTAACATTATTTTATGACTGCTGCTCATTAGGAAAAGAAAAAAAAATTAATTCTTCCCAATACAAGTCAACGTACTGCTTAGAGATATGCTCACCATTTTATCATTTGGAAACAAAAGAGATAATGCATTTATTGGTGATTTTTCAAAAGAATACTAGATTGGAAGGAAGATTAGATAGGAAGTTCTGGGACATTTTGTTTGTTTTTTTTTGTTATGAGATATGGGTGGGGTTGGGGAGGTGGAGATCTTGTTTTGTTGCCCAGACTGGTCTTGAAGTCTTGGGCTCAAGTGATCCTTTGCCTTAGCCTTCCAAATAATAGGGGCTATAGATGTGCACCATCATGTCCAGCTGAGGAAATGTTTTAATGGTGGTGAGTGGCACAAGTACATGGGGACAGCAAAGACTCAACTGATTAATATGAAAAGCACATTGAACAGGACTGAATTTCTTGTTGCAGATTCTTGCTTCAAACACAATATGGCCAAATCCCAAATAATAAAACAAAACCTGCAAAGGTAGTTCAACTCAGTGTTTATTTAGCAGTATGTGCCAGAGATTACACAAGTTCCTAGTGTTCTATCAAGTGAATAAATAAATAAGTGCCCTGAGCATCTCACTCTTGATTCTGGAGAGATGGACAGGTAGGTAAATGGGTGACTTTGGTGTAGTATGCTAAGTTCTGTGTTGGGAAAGGCTATAAGAATTCACAGGAAGAGGAAATGGCATTTGGAAAGTCATGAATAGTGAATAGAAATTGAGAAAGAGCAGAAAGGGAAAGGTATTGCAGACAGAAAGCACAGCCTGAGCAAAGAAGGCTTGACTGGAAAGGGAGAGAGATTCTTAAGAGAGCTGCCAGGAAGCTTTTGAGACAGTTGCTTGGTAACCATCTAGCACAGTTGGTGGCTGTAGATGAATCATTCGAATACTTTGGCTGCCCAATCCCTCTCCCCACACCCACAAGGTTGAGCATTTTGAGTGGAATCTAATTCTAAGTCAGCAGACATCAGTGGTGAAGAAACGCCCCTTCTTAAGGAACGTCTCTTCTTAAGCCATGGGGTAAGTTAATGCCTCCTATCCAGAGGACCCCCCCAGACTCCTTGATTCATGCTCAAGCTGCATGATTGACGTGGATGAAACTCATCTTTGCAAATGTTGTTTCTTAAGCAATACTTAGCTCTGAAAACAATAAAACTTAAAAACAAGGAGGAAAAGGCCAAGGGGAAGGAATGAGCACATTCACATATTTAAAAGAAAGAAAAGCAAACATTTTCAAGACGGCACTTTCAGCAGTGACAGGCAGTAGAGGAAGAAATTCATCAAGATTCCATGTGTTTTCTGATGATACATCTTCTCCCTCTGTGAATGAATTGATAAAATATCAAGAGCTATTCTGGAGATAACCAGCACAAAAGAATTTACAGTAGGTGTTGTACTTCGCAGCAGTGACTGTGTCTGATTCTAGCCAAAACAGTCTCCTACTCGCCCGCAGAGAGGGGTGGAGATTCTGGCCATGACTCACAAAGGGGTGGCCAGAAGAAGTGGGTAGACCAAACGGGGCATCTCAAGCTGGAGGGTGCCTGGTGCGCCCTTGCAAGCCTGGGGACTTGTGGGGGTGATCTTCTCCCATCTGCCTCCATTTGCTTTTCACTTATCTCCGCCTCTTTCTCTCTCCACCCCCACAAGCACATGCACACGTTGGAAAGAGGAGGCTATTTCCAGCTTGCTCACAAAGACAGATATCACACTCAGAGACAAAAAGCTAGAAGAGGATACTGCTGAGAAAGCGGATCACATTTTTTGAATAAATGAGTTTGGAGGAGGACCCTTTAGAAGAAAAGAGACCTATAGGCGACATTTGGTTCTTCCAGTTTGATTGGCTTGTTTTGCTTTAAGTGGTTAAAAAGTTCCTGAATTTTGGTCATTAGCAGCTTCTGTGACAAGTTCTGAAAGAAAGACAGAGTGCCTCCATCAAATAACACTCCTTCCCTATCGTGTACTTCAGTATTTAATGTGTATTTCCCTAACTTCCTGGAAGAACAACATTATCCAGCTAATGCCTGGGGTTCTAGTCCTGTGCTATTCTTTTTGATTCATACATTGATGAGGAAATGAGTCATATTTGATTAAGGGATTGATACCACTTACTCATGCAAAGTGTGTGTATGACCCTGGGGTGAGGAAGTAGATTGCCATGGGATGGGTAGCCTTCCTTCTTCAGTTTGACATTGGCTTTGTAGGCTATAACTACAGCATTGTGATCCTTGAGCTTTTTTTTTTTTTTGTAGCTAGCTCTGCAGAGATGCAAAATGTGTCTATGTATGTGTATATGTGTGTACACATGAACTGGAACTATGGATCATCATGAATGTCAAACCATTATATTTATGTAATCTTTATTGACTTTGTAGAAGAGACTGTTTGAATGCCAAATCAGACTGCCAAACACAAATTATAGTAATAAAAATAATGATTATTTATTATTTATTTTGTGCTTGGCAATGTATCCTTTTAATGTCCCATAAATAGATATTTATAATATCCACAATAATAATCTCAAGGAGGTTAAATGACTAATGAAACCTCAGGTCCACTTATCTCTATGCTATTTTATAGTCTTTCCTATTGAATTTTGGAATTGCACTGTGAAATCCCCCATCGTTTAAAAATATCCCTATGGAAGTAAAGCAGTGAGCTAGAATATTTTATTCATAATGTATGACAAAGCCAGAAATTTAAAATATTTCAATATCTGTACTACTCATTTTAGCATATAATTTTGTATTTTTACAAATTGTCTGTTTCTTTATGAAGACCAATTCTTGAGGGTATTCTACTGTTTTGGCTATTTATAAAATTTTTCTTTCCATCTTCATCTGGTCCTTATGTAAGATAAGAAATCCAGCTATGGCAAAGACAAGGGGGCAGACAAGACATTAACATATATGTGCTCAGCATGGGTTCCTATGGGTTCCTATTTTTCATAAGGATTGGATTTTAAAGTTAGCACACATGAGTATTTCTTAGTTTTTCCCCAGCATGGAGATGCCTTTCTAACATAACGCCTCATTTCCTCACCCTGTGGAATTTGGAAGGATTGCTCTTATCACAGCTCTAGGCTAGGCCCTGATGACCTTAAATTTGTCAGTGAATTTCATCTCCTTTGCTACAGTTATTGATTCAGGGACATCACATGATCCGAACAAACATAATTAAGACATATGGGCGTTGGTTTGAGCTATAAGAAAACTGATTTCCTCTTTCCATAGCTTCAAGAGCCTTCAGAGGCCACAGAAGGAAAGATCTTCATGTGAAGTCATCCAGCACTGAAAATGTAGAGCTATGACATGACAGAAAGCTCTATGTCTCAGGAACATTGAGTTCCAAGTCATCCCTAGCCCAAGATTAGGAACCAATGATTCTGCTATTGCTCAGGCCAGTTTGAGTTCATTTTTCTGTTCCTCACAATGTGAGGGCTACTTGATTCCTCGGGAAAGACAAAAAAAAGTCTCATAGAGATATCTATCCTTAGAGATAGAAAAAAATAATCTTGTAGTGAGACCAATAAAACCAGTTTAGTTTTCTTTATCATTGAAATGGATTGCTGTTTATTGAATTGGGCACTCAATGAAGTAAATGGTATTCACTTAGGTGTCAGATTATGAAAAATATACCTTTTTTTTGGGAGGGGGGCAGTCATGGGTATTGAATCCAGGGTTGCTCTACTACTGAGCTACATCCTCAGTCCTTTTTATTTTAGTTTTGAGACAGGGTTTCCCTAAATTGCTGAGGGCCTCCCTAAATTGCCAAGGCTGGCCTTTATCTTGTGATCCTCCTGTCTTAGCCTTCCTGGCAGGATTATAGGTATGTGCCACCATGCCCAGCTGAAAAATATACTTCTTTAAACTCTCTAATAACATCTTGTATACTGAGATGCTCAAAATGTGTAAAATGCAAATGGGAACTGAGTTCATCTCAGGAAATAGCACAAATCCTTGTGTTTGCTCTAGGACATTTGCTCTCTAAGAGAATGTCAGGTAATATCCCAGGCCCTATTTAAAATTCTCTTTTTCCCAAGTACATGTATTTGATATCACATAAAAAAATAAATATACCTAAGTTATGAGTCCACAATATTATCTAACTTTGTCCTTACCAAATCACTTTAAGGAAGAAGCCAGTATTCTAAATTTCTATGTGTAAGGCTATTGAGACTTAGGAAAATTTAGTTCTTTCTTCAATATTATAAAGATTGTAACTGAAGCCAGTATAAATAGTCAAGTCTATCAAACACTAGCTACATGAAAGAGGAGATCAATAAATTCTTTTAAATTGATTGAAAACCATATTGGATTGCAATTTAATAAAAGTTTTTAATATGGTGACAAGTTACCATCACTCAGGAATCATACAGCCTGTTTAATAATGAGACATTTGGACATCTCAGCTCACTCCCTACATTTTAATGACACTTCAGTTTTAGAATCTTGGATACCTCTAAGTAACAGTGCTTGAGGAGCATAGAAAAGCATGCTACTCAAGCAGTTCTTCATGGCTGAAAACTGATAATTTCCTATGAAACAAGGAGGTTATACAATTCAATATGGCAAAAAATAGTTAATGGTATTAGTGTCACGTATTATAATTATGTACTGAAAGAAAAAAACTAGAAAAAGAAGTCGCTTTACCACTAACACATAGAAAAACAATCAAACTGATTTCTTTTTTCTCCATCAGAAATGCTGTAGATGAAATGAGAAAAAGGATACACACCTGAGGCTTCTAAGACTAAATAATTTTACATGTGGGACTTGGATGATCTTTTGAGTAAGAGAGAGCAACAGTGGGATAAGAGCTAGTCTCTGCCCCTGAGTTGTAGAGCCTCATTGTCAGTGCAGCTTCTTCTCACATGTTCTTTATTGGTAGAGTAGAAAGAAGGAACTGGCATTTATTGAGGGCCTTTATTATACCAGTCTCTTTCAGATGATGGAATTAATCACTTCAACATCTCTTTCAGATAGATTTCCATTTTGTAGAGGCAAACATTTGGAAATTTGAAGAGTTTTGCCAAAATTAATTCAACTTTTTTGTAAATCTGTCTCCCAATTCCCTAATCCAGAGCAGAGTCCGCAAAACAACATGTCTTTGTAAGTCTCCTACTTATCAAAAGTGATCCCCATGTACATGTCTAAAACTTTCTCCAAATCTGAACTTTCCTGATTTGGGGAGATTTCCAATTCATTTGTTTTTTAATTAAAGGAATTTTGTGCTCAGCAGCTTTCTTTGAATTCTTCTGCTAGACTGGGATTTATCCTTTTTGTTCCCTGGCGTTGCATATACTTTATTGCCTAATTATTGAGTGGAAATGCACATTTGTGAATGGTGGGCAATGAGTGAAATGAAAGCATTCTGAGGTAGTGTTGCATCAGACGGATGTGGATCTCTCTCATTACTAGGCCTTATTTGTTCTCTTTGTGTGATCTTGAGAGATAATCTAACCGTATTGAACCTCCATGTTTTTCTTATTTGTAACGTGGGGATAATAACCCTTCATGATATTATTGTAATAATAGAGTAGTACATGTAAATCATCTTGAACAGCTTTCTTTCAGTCCTCCATCCTCACCTTCCTGCTGTGGTTAAGTTTGATAAAAGAGCAAGAATTAAATCGTCACTAGACAAATACTCTAATCATCTAATTTGTTCCAGCCAATGTACCCCTCTCTAGTGGAGGATATTCTGCCATTGTATAATGCTTTCAACAGTTTATTGCCTTCAATTTCTTCATAGTCTTGACTGTGCATCATAATAATTAATGAAGTTTTTTAAAACATACAGGCCTAGATTTGAACTTTGATTTTGGCTCACTGACATCCTGGTTCAGGAGGTTAGGGATCAAAGAAAAATGTCAAGATATGTGCACTGTGTAAAGCCTCTGCAGGGCATCCTGCTACACATGCCAGGTTAAGAATTACAGAGTTACCAGAGTTTGGGTCATAAGCTCTAAGATGGTAACCATAAGCTACCCTGGGAAACAAATGGTAAGGCACTCCCACAGGGTCAACACTGCTGAAGTCAACCTCTCTTAAATATCCATACCTGTGTTTCTTGAAGTGTTGTCTCTAAATTACATGTACCAGGGATACCTGGTGTTCTTGCTCTAAGTGCAGCTTTCTGGATCCCACCTTAGATTAGAATTCTTGTTTATGGAATTCAATAATCAATATGTAACACATTTACCAGGTGACACTTACACACACTGGAGTCAGAAAGTAATACCCAGAGAGACTCCAGAGCAGAGATATCTTGAAGATCACCAGACAATAAGGCTCAAATCAGCTGGCACTTTGAGACTTAACTGTGTTGACTTCTCTAAGCAAAATGGCTTTTGACTCTGAAAATTGAGCCTGTGCTTATTTCTCTAGTGAATTGACTTTACTACACACTTGATTTTGAACCAGACTCCTTTTCTCTTACCCTCCCCTAACTCTATTACATACTTGATAGCATATTAAGGTCACTAAGAGAACTAAGCTCACTTCAGACTCAGTTCAGAATAAAAATAAAATTTTGTGGCCTTCATTAATACAAAAAAATGTAATTAGTATACGTTTATTTAGGGTAGAGGCAAAATAATAGGCTTTCTAAGAGTTTAAGTTTTGTATCACTTTGATGAAAATCTATTGATTTCAGTTTATGTTGCGTTTGAATGAATCCAAGAAGAATGGAATATCACTTGTTTTTATAAGTCAGAAGGGAAACTACTTGGCAAAGCATGCAATTCAATGCCCTAGTTTCTGACAGCCTATCTGGGAAAATGTCATACTGCAATGCCAGGGAAATTGCCAATCTCCTACAAAAGAAAGTTGTTTTTTTTTTTAACTAAGGAAGTTTAGTGTGCACTGGGATGTGAAGATTTGAAAGCACTTGGATCGTCTATAGAAATGCTGGAACTGTGATTAACCCCCTCTATATCCATATCAATCAAACACAATTTTTGTTAAAGTTGCTTTAACTTGGTCTAACTAATTGTGACTTCTGCCGAGATTTGGTCTTGTGGATAGGGCTTAAAAGTAAAATAACACTGTAGTTTTAGAGACTTTTTTCTGTTTTGCTTTAAATACATCCTGATTAAAATGAATGAATTAAGTTTCAACTAATTTAACAGTTTTTGCAAAGTCATCAGACCTCTGAAAACATAGGGGCACACAAAATTGCTGCTATGTATATGTACTTAACTTCTGGTCTTTAGTGTTCTGTGGTTTAACATTGTGTGAGGTATCCATTTTTAGTGATGAGGAGAAAAAAAGAAACAGGAGAATTACCTTATTATTTGCTCAGCTGATTTAAGGTAATTACTTTGTAGAGTTTTCAATCACAAACTTGAGTTTGTTTTCATGGGAAGGTAAGAAGTAATAGCTTATTTAGGGTAATGTGTCTGATTCAACATACATCTGAATTTCAGATTATATTTTTTTCTTAAGTAGGGAGAGTCAAGAAGCATTTTGAGGTCAGTTGGTTTCCTGGATATTGAAATAACCGCTTCGGGTTTTTGTTCTAATCCTGTGATTTGCTAGCTTTTGGCCTCACCATGCAAGGTGGGATGACAGAGTCTAGAATTCTTATCTCCTGATATGCAGGAGATATGCAGGCTGATATGCAGGCTGATCTCCATCTCATTATATTCTATTGTCTTCTCTTGCATATTTCTTTGCCTGTTTTCTACTTAGATTCCGTGGGCATGAATCACATCTCCTAGGAAATCTTTAAATTTATCAGGGTAGAGAATAATTTTGTTGCCCAAAAAGGAAATGCTACTAAAATACATACTAAAATACATGGAAAAACTGTCTTGTAATGTAGAAATAAAGATTCAGATTGTTTTGAATAACTTAACACTATGGTGGGTTGTCTTAAAAAAAAAGAAACAGTATTTGAATTCAAAAAATTTTACTGAACAGAATAAATTCCATGCTCCTTAACATGCATCCGAAGTTCTCCTTCATCTAACTGTTTTCTACTTTTCTGTCTTGTTTCCTGTCACCCGCCATCTGACACTGAATATTCTAACAACCCTCAACTATTCTTTTCTACAAGTACCATTCCAGTGTTAAATAAAGAAGAGGTAGTTTTTCATAGTTTAGAAGTTGGGATGTCCTGCAAAAACTGGAACGATTGTTTGGCTGCAAGATGGGACCTGAGCCACAAAGAAAGAGGTTATCCCTTGGGAGGTGAGTCAAAGGAACATGGCAGCTGCGACAAATGCCATCATACAGCATAAGAGACATATCAATATTCTGGCTTTCCCCTTATTTTCACCCTTCATTCTTCCAAGCGACTTCCATTGTTCAAACTAATTCGATGTTAGTTGGCAAAAGAATCTGGAAAATATAGTTCTTTGTGATTCAAAGCAACATAGAGAGGAGGTATGGATCCTAATGCAAACATGCAAATAAATTGCACTACTTGTCTTAGGTTTATCTTACCCCTAAATACTCCTAAGCAAAGACTTAAGTTCAAGTTGGCAGGTGAATCTAGAAGGCAAAAGAATAGGCATAGAAAAATGGTACTTGATAGGTAAAGAAGGCATTGTAGGCTACATTAATGTCTATCGCTGTGGGCAATTGGGACTCAGTCATGCTAGGGGTCTCTGAAGGACCATATAGACACTATTCCAAGATTCCACCAGAGGAGTGAGGAAGTTGGGGAATTCATGCACAAACTCCCTTTTATCATTTGTTGGGAGCTACTCTGGGAGAAGATGGATCTGTGTATCACTTGCAGCCTTCTCTGGGAATAAGCTGAACATACTCCTATGATCAGAGAAAGCCCATAGGCAAAAGATCACAGGCATAAAGTCAACAGTGCCTGCTACGTTCCCAAGACTGAATTAGGTACTTCATTTCTATGTTTTTGTTTTATACTTTGGTCATATGACCATCATTGTGTGAATCATGTATTTCTAGTCTACACTTACTTCATAGGGAAGAAGTTATTACTTATTCTTTATCTAATCTGCTATAAGCAGTCACAGAAGTACTTAATACACAAAAGATATTAAATCAATGCCATTGTCAGGGCCCAACTTCTCCATTTTTATAACAATTAATTTGAAATATCCATTTTAATATACTAAAATTAAAACAGCATAACCTACTGCTATGTAACGAATAGTGGAGCCCTAACAGGGATTTTTTGAAATAATTAGGGTTAAATGAAGTCCTTAGTTCAGGAGGACTATAGCCTTATAAGAAGAAGAGTTTTTTTTCCAATCCCTCATGTGAAGACAGAAAACAGCTCTCTACTAAACAGGAAATAGCCCTCAGAGGAACACAGAAATGTTTGCACTTGAATCTCCAACTTCCAGCCTCCAGAATTATGAGAAAATAAGTTTCTCTTGGTTAAGCCACCCAGTTTATGGTATTTTGTTATGGAAGCCCAAAGAGACTAATATATCTACCTACATGTTTTTGTTTAGAAAAATCAAAACTATGTCCCAATCTTAATAAAATGAAAAAAAAGACAGAATCAATTTATAATAAATAATATAAGTTTCTTTATGTAAAGGAACAGGCACAGGTATATCAATTTTGGCATATCAATTTTTAGATACTTGCACCTACTTATAAAAATATATTTAGCATTAAGAGAAATAGGAAAAGAGCCGGGCGCGGTGGCTCACGCTTGTAATCCCAGCACTTAGGGAGGCTGAGACAGGAGAATCGCGAGTTCAAAGCCAGCCTCAGCAACGGCGAGGCACTAAGCAACTCAGTGAGACTCTGTCTCTACATAAAACACAAAATAGGGCTGGGGATGTGGCTCAGTGGTCGAGTGCCCCTGAGTTCAATCCCCAGTACCAAAAAAAAAAAACAAAAAAACAAAAAGGAAAAGAATTTGCCTGAATAATATTAATATTTTTGAACTTTTGTTCATGAAAATATAGAATAATATACAAATTCAATGCATATGCATAGATTCAGTTTAAATGCAACAATTAAAATGCTGAATGATACAGAAGTTTTATATTGGCAATTTAAATTACATGAGATTGTTGTGACTTTGACATGTTTTTCTAAGAGTGATAAATCTTAGTAGATTTACAAAGTAAGTATTTTTATCATCAATTAACATGATGACATTACTGAAATTTATATGTAATAAAATGAATCTCTTTATATATGTATATGTGTATATATATGTATATATGTATATATACACATACACTCTCTAAAGCTCCCCTTTGAAAAGGAAATTATTCTTTTAATTACTGCTCTGTTAACTGCTTGCTGAATGCATCTGCTTGTTAAGTAAATGGTTCCTGAGCATTGGGTTAGTTTTGAATAGGTGAATAAGATATGGATATTATCTAGAAATCTAAAAAGCAGAAACTAACCAATGTATTAAAAATTCTCTCCTGAATATAAAGATGATTGATAGATGCTCTGGAAATATGTACTAAAAAATCTGAATATTCATTAGGATATTTAAAACAGTCTTGCAGAAGAAACTATGAGTATGACCTTTTTAGTTCAGCTTTTTGATAATGACTTGGAAAAACATACAGGTGCCATATTTATCAGATCTGGAAATATGTTATACCAAGTTAGAGAAACAGTTAATGAGATGAGTCATACTGATTATAAAACAGTGCATTAAAACAAATATAATGAAACTGAAACTCAGGTTGTAGAATATGATTACATCAGGACAAAAATTGATGAAACACACACTTTAGTTCATTCTTATTTTATAAATAAAGAAAAACTGGTTTTATCTCCTTCCATGTAATTTTTGGGGTACCTGGGATTAAACCCAGGGGGGCTCTAACACTGAGCTACACCCCCAGTCCTTTAAAAATTTTTTGAGACAGGGTCTTTCTAAGTTGCTAAGACTGGTGTCAAATTTATGATTGATTTGCTTCAGCCTCCCAAGTTGCTGAGCTTAAAGGCAAGCACTACTGTGCCTAGCTTCCATGTAATCTTTAACTGCAACAGATGTCTAATATTCAAAACTACCAAGGCCATGGACCCTCTGTATTAGCCCCTTTTTTAAAAACTGTTGACCAACTGGATGTCTTTTAGAAAAGGTTTTAAGAAAAGGTGAAAGGTTTAAAAAACCCTCCACTTGAAAAATGATGGACAGACTTGAGGATGTTCAGAATGAAGAAGAAATTATTTAGAGAAGAATAATTTAAATAGGAGCAAATTGATTCTCAGAGAGGTTAAATAATTTGTCCAGGTAATAAAACTAATACTGATTATAGTTGAATTTATCAGTCATTGTCAAGTGAGGGATTATGCGCCACTTGTAATGTTCCCAATAATCACATGTATTGGCTATGGTAATATAAGTCACCATAAAACAAGCTCCAAATTTTAGTAGTTTAACATGGTTAAAGGTTATTCCCACACACTCAATTGTCAGATCATTGATCGTGTTGAGTAATATTTTCTTCTATGTGGTGATTCTAGAAGCTGGGTTTCCTTCCTCTGTCTTATGGTTCTTCTACCTCCTAGGGCCTCAGCATACTCCATATTTGTTTAAACAGTGGAGAAATAAAATATGTGGAGTAGCAAGACTGCTTCTTTAATCTACCCAGGAAGTGACATACACATCTTCCATTAGCCAAAAAGAACTCACATGACCTAACCAGAATGGAGGTGGTTGAGGGCTGGCAGGCAAGGAGTTAAATGGACCTAGAAATATAGGTTGTAATTGGGCAGTTGTCTCCCAAAGAGTCCAGCCAATGACTGAGGGAATATTGATTTCTGGGTGAATGACTCACCTTTTCAGTCACAAGCAGGAAGATTTTGTTCCCTCATTTTACAATTAAGAATCTCAAAGTTCAAAAGAATTCAAGGAATGTTCTTAAGGACTCATGGCTTTTGAGTGACTGCTCAATTTTTGTATAATTTTAAACTCTAGGTGTGGTCTTATACTACCAAATCATATCTATCAAAAGACAGTCCTTTCTATTGTTACTTTTTGCTCTTTTCCCCAAATGAGTTCAATCTTCCAATTTTTATTGACTCTTGGTTGGCCAATGGGATTTCAGCTAGTTCTAACTTTTCTTGAATCTAGAGTTACATCTACTTTCTAAACAATTCCTCCCTTGAGGAATGCCATTAACCATCTATCTCCTAGGAATAACAAAACAAGCCCCCATGCAAACTCAATACACACACTTATAAACACAGGCATACATTTACGGTTAGACACATGAACCCCCTTCACTGACCTTTTCTAACTCACAAGTTTTTTCTCCTTTGGGGAATTAAACTTGTGGCTCCACCTCTCTGGTATTTAAATTAGTCTTCATAAAATTCCTGAAGTCACTTATCTTCCGTGCTTTGCTCAGTCTCCTTAGCAACCTCCCTAGCAACATACTTCTTTAAAAAGGAATCTCAAAAAAGTTGCACAGGACTATATTCCTTGCAATTATACCAAAAATTGAAAAACATAAAACAAAATCTCCTATCACAATGTACACTGACTTCCGTTTGGTTCATTCATTTAACACCCTCTGACTTGCATGGTACTGTCCATTCTCCAGTGGCCATCAGAATCATTTCCAAATACAAATAAGTTTGTATCATTTTATTACTAAAATTCCGCTTCCCAGTGGCTTATGCTCCCATTCTGATGCAACTCACATTTTGATCAGAGCTTACGAAGCTGTCCAAAGTCCCTGCCTGGCCCACTTTGCTCCAGCTGTCTTGTCTTGCTGAGACTCTAGCCTGCCAAAAACATTCCCCCTGTAAGGCCTTTACATTTGCTGTGCTCTCTGCCCAGGCTGCTGTGCCCCCAGATTTTAACACGATGCATTCTTCTCATACTGAGTAAAGTACCTTCTCATACTTAGCACCATAATTAACCTGTATTGCTTTTTAATGGAATTTGACCCTATCTAAAAATACAATCTTTAATTGTTTGTGGATTTATTATGCATGCAATTTTCATGAGGGGATGGACTTTTTCCTTACTTCTTTATTACTGTCACTTAGCACAGAGTTAGGTGGAATAAATTAAATGACTTAATTACTAGTGTTTCCTTGGTGTTTCTCATGTGTCAGCCTTTCTAAGCAATTTGTTTGTTTGCTTCTGAGAATGTTGATAAAATGACTGACGTTTATAGAGAACAGGGCCTAGTGCCACGTCCATTCTGGAAGCAAATGCTTATGCATCAGGGACATCCAAATTTTAATTTAAAAGCTGAATTGGGATTCTGGAAGACAGTTGAAGCTAACCATAATTAGTCTGCAGAAGTGGGAAAGGCACTGTCTATGTGGTTTTGCTCCTTGCATCCATCTAACCTTCAAGATCATGCATAAAACATGTTTGCTTTAACTTTGGGCAAAGTTCAGCATACTAGAGTTGAACAGAAATTTATCTTTCAGGCAGGTGGTATTCAAGATTATAAAACTAGCACAAGTAACAAAAACAGGTTTGCTTAAGAGGGAAGGAAGGATTCTTCTGTACTTTTTATGTCCGCCCTTTCCTCCTTTCCCTAAAATGGTATTTGAGTACCTTAACTAACTGAGTACCTCAAGGATGATGTAGATTATTCCACAGAAAATAAATGTGGGTAAGTTAATAAAAAAAATTTCCCCTGCATTGACTTTCCCTCTTTGCTCTTTAATTAGCTCTTCAGTAGAAGCACTCCTGCACATTTCTAAAAATAGACTGAAGCCTGGTCATGAGAAGCGTTCAGCAACCTGTTTTCTCTGTATTTCAAAATACTGGTAAAAGTTTGCACATGAGTGTCACATGAAATGGATAACTTTGTATATTTTTGTCTCTTTTAAAATTGTGCATTTGTAATAGAAAAGACATTCCCAGAGGTTTTACTCATTTTAAAAGCAGAATATTACATTGTTTTCTCATAGAACTTTATAGTTTAAAAAGCACTTTAATGTAAATACTCCAAGTTTTCTCCCCTGAAAAATATATAGGTAATATTAATATTAAGAAAACAATTATTGTGACACCTTTCCCCATTCACACATAAATTGACAGTTGGAGTTCCTGAGGAGTTCCAGGGAGATGTTTGATCTTCTCTCACAACAAGTTCTCACAAGATGGTAGTTGTTTCGTTTCTCATCTACTCTGGTTTCTTTTGTTGATGTTCTCTATTCTTCAAACTACTATGAAAATGCCTCCTGGTGCCTCCATTCACTGTGACAATGCTGATATCCATGCTGACCATCAAGTTGTCAAGGTGGTGCCTGTGCTCCTCGTGAAAGTGGAAAGAATGCTTCACTTTCACCAATTTCATGCCCCATTTTCCTCCCTTCTTCCACCTTACTGGACACTTGTGCCTTGTACATATCTTTTGATCTGTCACCTCATCAATTCCCAAAGCATGTTCAGAGTAACCTTAGCACCAGACCCAGTTTAGACTTAAGTGAGAACACACCATACCTTATCACATTAAGTTTCCATGACAACCCTATGAGGAAAGTAAGGCATTATTAGTCCCATTTTATATATCAGAAACTAAATTACAAGAAATTTGATTCATTTTTAAATTCTAAAAAATAATTATTAAGAATTATAGAGTAAAACTCAAGACTCCAGTGTCTTTCCACTTATCTCAACCTGGATCCTTTTGTTTTTTATTTAAACCAGGTCTTCTTTTCAGGTCCTTGGCATAGGACTTCTTATAGTCCCCAGATGGAAAAAGCTGCCCAAACAGGGCTGAATTTCATGTGAGTGGAGTTTGGAAGCAGAGACTGTCAGGTAAACTGGAATGAGCAGGTTCCAGATGGGGGACATAAGCTAGATAATCTTCATAATCTTTTCCTACTCCTTCTGTGGTGAGTAACCCCATAGCCAAACCTAAAACCAAACAAATAACAAACCATCCTTTGTTATTTGGGAAGGGAGGAGGGCTCTGCTTTTGTTAAAAGAAAGTGCAGGGATACTGGGAGTGATCCTCAAAGCAAACAGGCTGAGAAAATCCTAAAGAAAATCAGAGGAAAGGCAGAGAGAGTGGCTCCTTAGCTATGAACAGGTTGTAGAGAAGCAGTTCATGGATTACCAACTCCATCTGCTTAGCTCATGGTTCTGAATGTTCCAGTCCAAGATCAGGGGTCCCCACTGGACCTCTGCTGAGGTCACCAGATGGCAATATCAGTAAGCGTGTGTTAGAGCAAACAGCTTATATCAGGTACCAGGAAATGCAGAGAGAAAGAAAGGCAGACTGGGGTCCCACATCCCCCAAAAAACATATCCACAATCACCTAAGGACCTCTCACTAAGCCCTCCCTCTTAAAGGTTCAGAGTCCTTCCTAGTATTCCCACCTGAGAACCAAGCCTTTAATAGATAGATCTTTGGAGATATTATCCATATCCAAAACATAGCACTGATTTAGAATTCTGGATAAAATTGGATTAGGCAGGTCAAAATCCACAGATAAGGCTCAGTTGAAAAAGGGCTCATAGGAGCCTAAAATTTGGTCAAGGAGGCTCTTCCTTAGTAGGGTGGAGGAGGCTTATCAGGGTAACATTATCTTTTCCCTGAAATTATTTCTACTCCTTAGCTGTGAACATTTATATAGCCCAGTCCTTGAACCATTAGGACATGATACTCAATTTGATAACCCATACAGATAGCTTTCTATTATTTATCTCAGCTAGGGAAAAAGTATTCTAATTAAAAAAAAAAAAAACTCTTGTGAATGATGTGATATTTGTTTTTAAATTGTAGCTCTTTTGCTGAAGTTTAGACAGGTTTAATAATCTAGGAAAGACTCACATCAGAGAAGAAATGCAGTTTTTCTTTCCAGATGGGTAAACTGAGACAGGCAAAATGTGTTTCTCCTGATAACAGCAAAAGTAACAGAATTGGGAATATAACTCTGCAACCCTGATTCCCAGTTCCCTGTTCTCATCAATAAAACACAGTCAACACCTTGCTCTCTTGCTCTGATTGTTGTATTTACATGCCCCAATTCTCCCATTAATTCTAAATTGTATTTGTATTTAAATGTAAATTGTATTTAACATCTCCAGCAGAAGCTTTAATTTTTAAATCATTTCTAAGAGCTCTTAGGGGAGGTTGTTGGAATTCAGGTTGAATGCCCAGGTGAGTAGGTAGGGTGCAAATGTTAAATGACTAAACACAGGTCAAACATAGATTGTTAATGCCAGTGTAGACAAAAATTTGCAGAATATAATTTCTTCACAAATGACTAAGCACAGCTCAAACATGGATTGTTATTGCCAGTGTAGACAAAAATTTGCAGAATATAATTCCTTCTAGTTTTGTGAATGTTTGAAGCTTTTAATAGCAAAGCATTTAAAATGACACTAAAATGAAAATGTACAAAGTAAGAGAAAAGAGTATCCATTTACTCACTATGCTTGCTTTTTAACATAATAACTTTAATAGTTAATTATAATTCTTAGATTTTCCAAATCCCATTGGGATCTAGAGATGAATTCAGATGCATATAATAACTATGATAGGTTGAACAGATCCAAGAAAAATTATAAAGTTTTTAACTTTCAGATTGTTTTGGTCCTATGGGCGAACTATTGACATTAGTATATTCTTGGTTCCTGAGGACACATGAAATCACTATTTAAAGTGAAAGATATTGGATATAGGATTGGGAGAAAATGGACATAATGAAATTTCCCAATAATGCAATACAGTTCCATGTGGCAAGGAAAGTAAAAATACCACCAATACTTTCAGAAATTTCTGCTTCAATGCAAAGAGGGGAGTTGAAGAATCATGTAAAGCTCAAATTTTAATACAAACAGATAAATAAAAATTAATAATTTTCATCAAAGAGGACTCTCAGGATGTAGCAAGAAAGAAGTAGAATTTGTTCAGTAGAGGAAAGATTGGGAAAATCTTCTATGTGACTGCATTTCTTACACAAGGTACAGTAATCTAAGAAAATTAAGCAAGGGAATGACATAACTAATTTTCACATTCTCAGAATAACATGATATGTGATTATAGGGGGAAATAGGAGTAGAAAAGAAATTTGGGTATTTTTTCCAATATTTCAAATCATAGATAATAATTCTTCAAGATAATACAATGTCATGGAAATAAGAAGTCATATTTAAGGAATAATGAAGAGGTAGAATTAATTGGAAACATGAAAGACTTCAAGGAGTCTGCCCTACAGGCCTAAGTAGATGGTAGCTCCATTTATCAGGATAGAAAATATGCAGATCTATTTTCCTTAAGTGCATTTTAGTTATACAGAATAATTAGTTTCATTGTATCTATGCATACATGAAAAAAAAACACTTTAATCATATCCACACCCACATCACCTTCTGCCACCATCCCCTCACCACTGTCCTGATCCCTCTTCACCTATCTCTTGGATACCTTCATGTCTTCCCCACCACCTAGATTCTGCATATGAGGGAAAACATGTGATACTTCCCTCTCTGTAGTTTATTTCACTTAACATTATGATCTCTGGTTCCACCCAATTTCCTGCAAATGATACAATTTTGTTTTTTATAGCTGAATAATATTCGTGTGTGTGTGTCTGTGTGTGTGTGTACCTAGGATGATTCTATCACCCAGCTGTTGAGAATTGTGCCACTATAAACATGGTATATGGGTATCTCTATGGTGTGCTGACTTGAATCCCTTCAGGTGTATAGCAAGGAGTCGTATAGCCGAATCATATGATAGTTCTATTTTTAATTTTTTTGAGGAATCTCTGTACTGATTTCCATAATGACTATACTAATTTACATTCCCACCAAGAGTGTGTAAGAGTTCCTTGTTTCCCATATCCTTACCAGTATTCACTGATTGTTTTTATTCTTGATGATAGCTAGAAAATATGTAAATCATTTAAGAAACATTGAGATTCAAAAATTTCAGTTTGAAATGATTATGAGACATTTAATTTAAAATGTCCCATAGTCAGTAAGAAAATCATCCCAGATTAAAATCAGGAAGTCTGGAGAGAGATACTTATAGTACTTAGGTTATTGAAACATAAGATAATCAAGCAGACAATTCCAAGTGAGATTGATCCATGGATTGAATTTAGGAAATGCCATACCTAATCAACTAATAATATCTTCATGATTAGTGTTTTAAAATACTAAATACACACACACATATAAATACACACACACATATAGAGAGAGAGAGAATAATAGGTTTCATTATATCATATTCATACATGAATATGCTAGAATTAGTGTTTTGGAATGTGCTGGATTCATGTGTTGGAAGGTTGGTCCTCAGGGTGATAGTGTATAGTTGATGGGGCCCAGTGGGATGTAATTATATCATTAAGGTTACTGACCTTTAGAGGGATTAATGCTGGTCTCACAGAGAGAGTGGGTTGTTGTAAAAAGAGCAAAGCTGACCCCTTCTGAGTCTCTTCCTTCCTATCTTGCCATGTGACCTCTTTCCTGCACACTTCTGCTACTGTGATACTACATACCATAAGTCTCTCCAGACAGAACGCAACAGAAGTTGGGCACCATGATTTTAAGGCTCCAGAACTGTGAACTAAATAAACCTCTTTTCTTTATAAAGTATTCAATCTCAGGTGTTTTGTTATAGCAATAGAAATAGACTAACATACTTCTAAAGGAAGAGCAGATATCCTAGTTAGCTTTGGAGACACTATTACAAACAACAAACTAAAGAATAACTTTCTAATAAATTGAACTCTGACCAATAAGATAGTTTGGTTAGGCACAATTTTCCAGACACTGAAGTTGTGCCTGTCATATGTGAAGCACCCAGTAAATATCTGTAAAAGGAGAACTGTAAATGATAAAATGTTAGATTAAGGAGCTTCTCAAAATGCCCCCTAATGTTCATTTCTATCAAGTCTTCATGACTATAAGATGTTTCACTGAGTAGTACTCTGATCATTCTTTTTTTTTTTTTTTTTTTTTTTTTGGGTACTGGGGATTGAACTCAGGGGCACTCGACCGCTGAGCTACATCCCCAGCCCTATTTTGAGTTTTATGTAGAGGCAGGGTCTCACTGAGTTGCTTAGCGCCTCACCATTGCTGAGGTTGGCTTTGAACTTGCGATTCTCCTGTCTCAGCCTCCTTAAGTGCTGGGATTACAGGCTTGAGTCACCGTGCCCGGCTTCTGATCGTTCTTTGAGACATTTTTAAACATAAAGACTTATTTGAAGACAAGATTTCCTTGTAGAGATAATACCATAAAATTAGCTTGTTACCCTTTTTCTGAAAAAATAAAATTAAAAAAAGATATATCAAAAATGTGATTGAGGCTGCTTAGTCAATTATGAGCTGGAAATCTAATATGATATTTGCATGGAAATACCACTTTGCCATTATCTTTACTTTGAGCATGATTCATTTCCTTAATATTTCAACATTTGTTCTTTTTCCATTTCAGTTTCTCCTTTACTATGGTAGTACCCATATAGAGTCACAAGGCTGAAAATGGCCAGAAAGGTCATTGATTAGTCCATTTCTCTGGATTCAAGCAGAATAGTGATTAGATAATTTGGGGCTAATGAAGTCATAAAACATTTTCATCATAAAAATTTCATGACCTCTTAGTTCTATAATTCATAAGTTTTATATTTAGAAGTATGAAGTACACCAGAACATACACTTGATTTGTTCTAAGACTGTTCCTATAACCTCCATAACCTGTAAGCTTCATTTAATAAAAAAATATTAGCTTACTTTTGTGTATAAATTGAAATATATATGGGCAAAATTTCCTAATGTTAACCTGTATGCATCATTCTAAAGTTGCTTCCCTTTCTTCTACATTTTCTTATGGGTTAAACAGTGTGCTTTTTCCTTTATGTTATTCTGTATGAATAATGTATTCACATTTACAGTTCCACACTTCCTTTTTTATTAAGTCTTCAATGGTACTGCAAAGCTTCTAAATTAATATAATTTTTATCATTCTCAGAGACATGTTTCCTTGAACTTCTTGGGTTTTCTGAAACCCAATACTAATATGTAAAATACATTATTTAAATTTCTGTACAAAACCCTGTATATTTAAAACAAGGCACAACCCTATACTTCTGGATGCCATTAGGAATGAATATATGAAAAATGTCAACAAGAATAACAGTTGAATGTTTGACACTGAACATGTGCTAGAATCATTTTAGGGACAAGTTTAAATTAGAAATTCTAGCTAGAAAAAGGTCAGCTTTCCCAAGGAGATGAGTCAATAAAGAAGAACTGGCTTCTTTCATAATATTGAAACTGTGGCCAACATAAGTAAGCTATTTTTTTATTTGAATATAGAAGTTATTTTTTTTCTTTGAGTTCTAAGTGAAACTTTTCAGTTCAATATCCTGCTAAATATAATGGAAAATATCAATAGCATATAAATTACTTGACTTCACATAGCAAAATACAGGATTCTCAACATTTAGTTTGATGGTGAACATGCATGCTTTGCTTGTTTTGTTCATACAGATTCAAATATTGATCAATAAGCCATGAGTAGGTATTTACTTTTTACTTGGAACTTTCACATGTGTGCCGAAGTCACATGCTGTCAATTAAGATTCTAAAGGTAATCTGGCCAAAGTTACTAAAGAGATACTCACCCCAGGTTTGATTTCACATGTATTTAACACATGCATATTAAGCATTTGCTATATACTGTGTACATGGATAAAAAAGTACTAAATTAGTGCATCCCTAGAGTGAGCTCTGGTTTACATTTGGTTTCAGGTTATATGTGTAGATGGTATTAAGAGACACTGCATCATGCAGTGGACAAGCTCTTTTCAATTCCCTTGTAAACCTTTCAACTATCACCAAATAGAATATTTGAGTTTGATGCCCCTATATCTTAAGCTCTTCCTTAATATTCACAAATGTATTGTATTTTGTCTAAAGGAGAGACATCAGTCTAAGAGCTTGAGGTACACAACAATGTTATTACAATTTAACACTATTAGTTTTGTCATTGTATTTTGGGGTTTCATTCTAATCAGAACAAGAGATACTACTTTCCTTTAGGATAAATTTAAGTCCCAAAGCACAAAGTTTAAGTTCAAGGAACATCAACAATGCAGGTACCATGCCAACATGAAAAAATCTGCGGATTGTTACAGAAAGGCCTTAGTCGCCACACTGGACAGTTGTGTCTTTGCTCTTGAGGACCATCGTTTGGCCTACTTTGCTTCAATCATTAGTGTCATGAATGTTCCTGTCATTACACTTCTAATCCACGTGTTCTGTTCTATACTACCAACAATACAGAGATAAGGGTCGTCACCACCCTGGAAGTCCATGTTATTTTAAAGATGAGATATAAAGGATAGAGATAAGATTGATATGAAAAGACAAAATTTTACAAAGAATCAATTGGGTTAAAAACATACTAGGCTGTGCTTCTAATGCATTTTTTTCATCAAACAGGAGAGCTGAATGTGCCTGTGGTTTTGCTCCATGACACTACAGTGATGTGCATTTTTAAACTATAGGTTTTGCTTCCTCTTCATTTACAAAGTCACCATCTAAATCACCATACTTTGGACACTTTGAAAGTGGAGATGAGGCAGATTTGGATAGTGTATGTTATATATGAAAGTGTGTTGTATTTTGGGCTATGATTATGCTTCTGAATTACAACCTGGCCAAAGAAAGGAAAGAAAGGAGGGAAAGAAGGAAGGAGGGAAAGAAAGAAGGAAGGAGAGAGAGAGAAGGAGAGGGAGAGAGGAAAGAGGCGGGAAAGGATCCAACACTTAACACATCAGGCCTGCATAAATGCTTTCCAATCATGATATTCTGGTCTCCATTAGAAAGAACAAGGATCTTGTGTCTTTGCCATGAAGAAAATGAACGGCAGAAATAAGAATCAAACTCAGAAACCTTGATTTCTAGACTCACTCTTTTTTCACTCATAGCAAGAGCATGCAAACTCCCAGAAAAATGCTACAGTTAGATTACAAAGATCAGAAGAGAAAGCCCTGGAACTAGTAGTGAGGAGAGCCATTGACCTTTGACAACTAATTTAGGCTCTTAGAGCTTCAGTTTTCCTCAATTGTCAAATAGAAATGTTAATATTTTCTTTCTTTGTCTTACAGGTTTGCTTTGTGACTTAAAGAAAATGTTGTACATGAAAGCAACTTGAAATTCTGACCCATTATGAAAATATAAGGTATTATTAGAATTGTTTATTTCTTCCTTAGCATCAATTTTGACTGCAGATTTTTCTTTTGGCTAACAAAGAAAAGACAACAGAATTTTTCTTAAGTAAGTACTTTCTATATGACATGGCAAACATATAAAAAT
>CM053400.1:51860124-51911381 GCA_028644305.1 Xerus rutilus
ATTTCAAGATGAGCACAGTTCTACTCATGTTCTACTGTCACCCTCAAGATTCCAGCAAATTCTTTTAGAAGTAGGGATATCTTGTAGGAACACACAATTTCAGATATTAAGAATCAAGTTCAAAAAATAGTTACAATAATCCATTTCACCTGACATCAATCTTGAAAGCTGAAGGCCAAGAGTTATATTGATATTCAGTAAAAGGGGACTTGGATATTATAAGTTCTAGACTAATGAACAAGCCACCCTAAATGAAGATGGAGAAATATCAGATTGTGCTGGTTCCCTGACTCATAAAGGCAGCTCCCAGGGATGGTTTTCTCACATTCCTAATTATAAAGATCACTAAGGTCAATGGATATCACCCAGATTTGAATTATATAACTAATACCATGTTGTTATAAACTCTGCTGATATTGCTTCATCATAAACTAGAACAGTAACCACATCCTTCAGCTATTCACAATAACATATTATATATAAGGCAATTTATGTGTGGTTCTCAATTAACGCTTCAAAAGAAACTGTTATAGTTATTGTTGTAAACCTTAGTTTTTAAAAGGAAAAAAGTGAGTCTTAGAGAACTTAGTAAGTTGAAAAAACTCAAACATAAAGGAATCTGTGGAGTCATAATTGCAAATTAAATCATTTCCATCAGTCTCCTAAAGTTTATCCATTATGAGAAACTATTCCGTTATGAGAAACTAATAGAAGTAGGCAGTGGATTTTCTGGGGTTTCCTTCAAAGAGCAAAAATTATAGAAAACAGTGTACTTCCAAATGTATCACATCACTGATGTCTAGCAATGTATCATTTTCTTGTTTGTTTTTAAAATTAGGTAGGAAAGTTTGAATAAGCAAAATAAGAAGACCTTGACCTTGTCAGCATAGCTGGCTGGTTTTACCAATTGTAAAGGTAATAAAACCCAGTGGCAGTCTAAATGCAGGGAGCTGACAGAAGAATCAAATAGTTTTAGAAAAGTAATTTGAAAGTTTATGAAAAATAAAATCAATCAATTGAAAAAGAAATTTTCAGTGAAAGAATCAGCACTTCTGGTCTCATAAATAAAGCGTGAAAGAGTCTCTTAGTGCTGAAGAGAGTTGCTATACTTCACACCATAGAACTTCACAGAACTGTTGAACTTCAAACAAACTAGCTACAGACGGTTATGAAAACTCAGCAATGCGGCAATACTTTTAGGGTCATCACAGAGGCTGAAATAGAGAAGAAAGGATTTTACACCCACCAGTTTGACCCAGATAGCTTCAAAAGTGAATTTTTAAACATTCATCTCATTCTCTCATTCGTTCATTCATTTTATTACACTTTGATACTGCAATTCCTACTATGTGCCGGTATTGAGATAAGCACTGGGGATACAATGGTGGGAAAGACACACTTGGTTTCTTCTCTCACAGAGTTCAGAGTACAATTGATTGGGAAAGCCATTTGAGTGGGATAGGTCATGCTGTGTTATGCAAGAACTCCAGCTAAGACGTGTGTGTGTGGGTGGGGATTCTACGTGTCAGAGAAGACTTCCTTGAGGAAATCTCACATATGGTGACCTCTGAATAATAATAGATGCCCAGGTTAAAAAGGCTTGGGAGCCTATTTTACCCAAGGAAATGGTTTGAATAGACATTTAATAGTGAGAAAGAACAAGATACATTGGAAGAAAGAAAGGAAGGAATCCTAACCTGGCTCAGGGGTTAAGGTGGAAGTGGTGACAAGTGACAGGGAATACTGTGCCTGAGTCTTGAGTGTCTTATGGTCCTCATGTAGGCAAGGAGAAGGAGTTTGTGTAAGGAAGCACTGAGGGGAAGACAAATGATCACATTATTCTGGTTGCTGTTTAGAAAATCAATTAGATCTGGAAAGATATAATATAGTAAGACTAGCTTAGTAGCTTTTGCATTACAGAAGAACAGAGTGTGATGACTGATTGGCTAATGAGTTTGAGAGTGTGGAGAAGTGCTCCCAGTGATGGTAGTGCTCTTTGGTAGATGAGCAGTTCAAGATGGGAGTAAGAGAGGTTAGAGAGAGGTTATGCAATGAGTTCATTTGAGGGGAAGAAAAGATAATTGTGAGTTTACTGAGAGCCACTAGAGTAAAAGTTCAGAATGTTTTACTGTTTCTTTCAAATTACACCTTAGCTTTATTTCAGTATGACTTTATGTCAGTAGGACTGCATGTAGTTGCCTAGCATTTATTAAGCAGTTCCAGTGCATTAGACTTTGTAGTAATGAATGATACCCTTTAAAACTTTATAGCCATGGTATGGGGTAGGCACTATGAAAAAACCATGGCTGACAGGGATTTAGTAACTTAATGAATTTTACATGGGTAATATGTGCCACAGGAAGGTTTTGAATGCTATCTATTGCCAAAGCCTGTGTTCTCAACTAGTATGTTATAGGGAGAAGTAGTAGCTAGCTTGGTAGAAGAAAAACTCATTCAGAAAAAAAAGACTTTGATACAGTCTTTATTAAATTCAAAGTGCATTTTCTACAGATAAACACAACATTAAAGCCACCCTTAATTAGCATACTTCAGTGAAAGAGATGGAAAAGCAAACATATACTACTGCACTGCGATCTGTGATAATAAGTTTTAAGGAAATAGACCTGGCATTAAGGAAACAATGAAGAGGCTTAAATCAAAACAGAGAAGTCAGAGAAGGCTTCTTAAAAAATAATGGAAGTCATAGAAGCCATGTTGAGACCAGGACACTAAATTATGTGAAAGAGTTTTAGATTACTGGGTCATGGTGTAACATAGGAACAGTAAAGAGCGTAGCTGAAGACAATCAGAAAGCAGATGATTGAAGGATTAAATGCTAGAGTGAGGTGTTTTGATTACAACCTAGACTTACATCTTTGGAAAAGTTTTGAGCAGAGGAATGAGATCATTAGATACACATTTTGAAGGTGACAATTACTGCAATTGAATAGACGATTCAGAAAGAACAAGAATGAAGTCACAGAGATCACATACACAGAAATTGAAAACAGGGTAGGATTTGGCCAATGTGATGGATTCTTGCAATCCTCTCTGTGGCAAGAACTTGGAGCAGTGCACAAGCTGTTCACTTTGCTTAGAAGGAGAAATAACCAGATGTGTGATTATCTACTGACTTTGGCCCGAGACCACTGATTTGGCTGAATGTGAATAGAAAATGGAGAGACAAGGAAATTTGAGAAAGAAGTATCTGGATAAAAATCTCTGAATGGGAAAAGAAAAGAGTCATGAGTACTTGCTCCCTACTTGGTTATCAATACATTTGCATATGAAATATTGTTTTTTCCTCTTATTGCCTTCTATATGACATGATGTGCTTAGTTTATATAATATTTAAACATCATTTATTTTGCATCATAATATTTAAATTATTGGATACAAAGGAGAAGAGCATCATTCAGGGCTTTACCTCTTCTGGGAAGGGGTTGGTGCATTTTTGTTTTTATGCAAAATAGTTGTATCACCAATAAGTGAAATTATTTTCCCCTTTCTCAGAGGCAGGAAATGAAGTATGGGTCAAAAAGATGTGCATGGGAGAAAGCTGAATTTTGCTGTCTGGGTTGATTACTTTACAATGGACTCAGAGAAAGGGAATGTAATTTATGAGTCATGATGAATGATAAAAGATGACTTCAAGGTAGATGGGTTCAACTCTAAGGTTTTGCATCTGGGTAAAAGAAACAGATCAAGGGTAGAAGTATGGGACACATTGATTTTAAAAGGCAGATTTAAGAAGAATTTTAAAGATCAGGAAGGAGGGCTAATGTGCAATCTCTGCCCATCTTTGTCCTTTTCAAGTCTGTGACATTTGACTGTGAATCATAATTGAAATAAAGATCTTAATTAAAACAATTTGCCAAAAATAAAGAGATGGGGGAAATGGCTTTGCATAAACTAAAAACTTCCTCAGATTCAGAGTTGCAGTCCACTCATTTCAAACTCCACTTCTTCAAAGGTAGACAAGAGCGCCCATGAAGGCCAAATCAAAGCATGTTGGTGTCTCCAGCAAGCTAATGATTTGGCTCCCTTTTGATCAAATAATGTTTATACATTTGTTCACATTTATTTAGGGGAAGTGGAGAGAAACTGATTCTGTTAAACAACTATTGAAAGTATACTATGGTCCCTCCCCCAAAGTTTGCATGTTAAAAATGAATCCCTAAGGTGAAGATTTTAAGAGGCAGGCCTTTGGAGGTGGTTAGGTTATGAGAGCAGGGACCTCACAAATGTGATTAGTGTTCTTGTAAATGAGGTTTTACAAGCCTTCTTGGTGTGCTTCTGCTATGTGGAGATACAGCAAGGAAGGACCATCTCTGAAGCAGAGAGCGAACCCTCACCTGAATCTGTTGGTTCCTTGATTTTGGATGTTTCAGCCTCTGAAACATTGAGCAGCAAACTTCTATTAATTATAAACTACTTGGTTTGTTATCCAATTAGGGTAGACTGAAAGAACTAAAGTGATTACATAAAATATATATAAATTAAATCTTTTGTCCAATTTTTATTGTTGTGATAAAATATATGGATTATAAAATTGACCATTTTCCCCATTTTTAAGTATATATTTCAGTGGCATTAAGTACACTTAAATTGTTACACAGCCATAACCACCATCCATCTCCATCTTGCAAAATTGAAATTCTGTACCCATTAAACAATAATTCCCCATTACCCACCTCCAGGCCCTGAAAACCACTGTTCTAATTTCTGTCTCTATGATTTTGGTTGCTATAATACTTCATATAAATAGAATTGTGTAGTATTTTCTTCTCTTGACTGGTTTATTTTACTTTGCATAATGTCCTCAAGTTTCATCCATGTTGAAGCAAATATCAGAATTACCTTTTTTTTTTTTTTTTTACCTTTTGGTTACTGGCAATTGAATTCAGAAGCACGTTGCCACTGAACTACGTCCCCAGCCCCTTTTATTTTTATTTTAAGACAGGGTCTCACTAAATTGCTTAAGGCATTGCTAAGTTGCTGAGACTAACCTGGAAATTAAAACTTTCCTGCCTTAGCCTTCCCAGTCACTGGGATTGCAGGTAAATGCCACCACACCTGGCACAAGAAGAAGGAATTTATTTCTATCATTTAGCTACTTGTTTTCTAAATGCTGCATAGCTTTTCTACCCCACTCCCTGCATTATTATCTTCTTTTGTGCTAAATGATTTTTTGTAGTGAAATGTTTAAATTCTTTTGTCATTTCCTCTTTATTCTATAATTATTTTCTTTGTGGTAACCAAGGGGATTTCATTTAACATCCTGAAGTTATAATACTCTAATTTAGATTTATACATGCTTAACTTCAATATACAAAACTACGTCTTTGTCCCACTTTTTTCAGATGTTGATGTCACAAAATAAGATCAATAAAAAGTGTGTTCAAAAACATGAAATAATAAATGTTTAAATGTGTTCATTCCCTAAATTTTGTAGAAAACAAGATGTTACAAACTGTTGCTACAAAAATAGTTCCCATGTTCTTACCTTTACTGAGTTTATTCCTCATTCAACTTTGAATTATTACTTAGAGTCCTTTAATTTTTTTTTTTTTTTGCAGAGCAATTCAAGTGGTAACAAACTTCTTTAGCTTTTGTGCATCTGTGATTGTCTTATTTCTTCCTCAATTTTGAAGGAGAAAAAATTGTTCAGAAGCAGGACTATTGGCTGACAGGTTTTTTGTTTTTGTTTTTGTTTTTATTTAAGCATTTTGAATATAACAGCTACTGTCTTCCAGAGTTTTTGATGAGAAATCTGCCAATTATCAGATTGAGGATCCCTTTTATGTAATATGTTACTTCTCCCACTGCTTTTAACATTCTCTCTTTGTCTTTGTATTTTGAAAGCCTGATTATTCTCTTAGAGTGGGCCTTTTTGATGTCACTTGCTTGGAGTTCATTAAGCTTTTTAATTTTTATATTCATGTCTTTCATCAAATTTTGACATTTTCACCTATTATTTCTCCAAATATTCTAATTAGTTTTTTTCCAGTTTTCACCTCCTTCTCAGATTTCCAGAGTGTATGTGTTGAACAACTTGATGGTTTTCCATAAGACACTCAGGCTGTGTTTACATTCTTCAATATTTTTTTCTTTTTATTCCTCAGAAATGATCATTGATGAAGTCCTAACCTCAAACTCACTGATTCTTTTGCCTGCTCAAATCTTTAACTTCATTAGCAATTGTTTTCCTTTTGGTTATAGTACTTTGCAATTCCAACATTCCTTTTACTTATTTTTTTTAGGTTTTCTGTTTCTTTATTTGTGTCTATTTTTTTCCCACACACTGTTTTCTTGACTTTCTCCATATCTTCCTTTAGTTCTCAAGCATCTTTAAAATATGAAAAATCTTTGTTCTGGTAGATGTATCATCAGGTGTTTCTTTTAATTTTTCTTCAGGTGCAAGTTTCTTTTGGTTTATTCTTTTCCTTTGAATTTGTCATACATTTCTATTTCTTTATATACTTTGTAAACTTTGTTGGTTTGGAAAAACAGACATTTGGGTCTAAAAATGTGTTAACTCTTGAAATTAGACTCTACACTTTCTCCTAGGATTTTCTGGTTTTTGTTTTTGTTTTTTCCTTTTGATTGTTCTAGACTGTGTCTGTGCCAAGGGACCTGAAGTCTTTTCTCAGTCTCCACCTTTACTTTGGCTTATATGTCCACTTTCTAGTTTTCCTCATTAATTTAGTTGTTATTGAATGCTCTGGTCTTTGAAGTCTGACTTTCAAAATAAAAAAAGGAAAATGAAGGGGTGAAGGGTATCAATTATTTAAATGTCCTTGAAGTCATTTAAGTTAGAGGTGGAGGACTTTCAACAATGTGGTGAGATACAATGTCAACGGCCACCTTTTTCTTCGCATCTCTGCAATCAGAAGCAGCAATTAGCAGTCAGATAACAAATCACCAATATTGGAGGGTGATATCCTTTTTGCCTACTTTGGCACTTACGGCTCTGTGCACAGCATCTTCTGATATGTGTGCATAAATGATCTGGGGCTGGGGAATGTGTGGAGAGCAGTGACTTGGAACAAGGTCCTTAACTGCCTCAGAACTTGTGACTGCAATTTGCTTTGGGAACTTTCTATGCAAAGGTGCAGGACAAGATTGTCAGGATCTATATGGTATAGCCCTGCCTGAGGAAGTCCTGTTCAAAGGCATGGAATTACATCAGTCTTGACTTTCAGCTCAGACAAGAGCTGCCAGAGATAGAGAATTGTGAGCATAACAAGATAATCACAACATCTTGCAAGTGCTGCATCCTTCAAGCCTGGCTGCTTTGGAGAAACTTTCCAGCAAATAACCTTTTGATGATAAAAACCTATATAATAAATGTGCTGTGCTAGCCTTGGTTTACTGTTTCTCCATCAGAGGTCAATGTCCCACCTAGTCCCAGCTTTCTCTTTGTAAGTGTGTGTCTTTCTTGATCCTCCATATCCCCTCGCCAGTTTTCGGGGTTCAGACATGCAGGTCATCTCAGGAATATATAGCTACTACTGTGTTAAGAGCAGAAATTGACCAAAATTAGCCATAATTTACTATCTAATTCTTTACCTGGTAGTTGTAAGCCTTCAATAGACTCTAGAATTCTAAAATAATTACATAAGAAAGATTCTGCCAGGCCATTGGTGTCTAGGTGGGGAGTCAGATATCTGGCACTTCCTACTCTGCCATATTCTTTGATTCTTATTGCTTTAAAAAATTTCAGGGGCTAGAGTTGTGGCTCAGTGGTAGAGAAGTTGCCCAGCACGTGCGAAGCACTGGGTTCAATCCTCAGCACCACATAAAATAAATAAATAAATAAAATAAAGTTATTTTAAAAATCCATATAATTTCAAAATACAAAGTACAGAAACAAATCTCTTATTAAATTCCTTGCCTTCAATATTCCTGTGCTCTCATCATGGTGTGGCATATACTATGGTTTATAGTTTGCTACATATTTTCCCAGGTATTTTGCCTATTATTTTATATCATTTGTGTATATCATCCCTTATTTGGATTAAATTTTCATATTATATGGTGAAGAATTAATCCTACTCAATGTGAATCTGTACATTATTTTTGGTTTATAGGAGATCTCTAGGACTCTCAAATATCAAGCCTGATAGAAGTATTTTTATTTGCCTGGGGACTTTGGCCACTGAATAGTTGAATAATGTCATATATGATGGGGGCTTTGGATTATAACATATAATTTCAAACTTTTAGAGCAATTGGTGAGTAAAGGTGTTAGTCCCAATTCCAGGAGGATCTGGAGAGTAAAAGTAAATCAGGCAGGGAGTATTTTATTGAGCCCTAGTAAAAATTCTGGACACCAGAAGGTTGGGCATCATTTCCTGGTTAACAATACTCTTTGCTTATTGTCAAATAGTGTGACCAAGAGGAGGCAATATCATCCATAATCTACAGAAGAAGGATCTAGAAACTCCCTGTTGAATTCTTCCTGAACTGTACTTCATGTGTTTCTTCCCTTAAATTATAATCTGAATATAACAACTTTCAATTAATTCTTTGTGCCCTTTTTTAGCTAATTTTCAAACCTGAGCATGGCTATGGGAACTCCATAAACTTGTAGTCATTGTCACAAGTGAGGACAGTTTTGTTTAGAAATTTTACACTCAGAAATCACAGTTTATATAACTCTAGGTCTATGTATTATTCAGGTTTCCATTGTTGAAAGTATCTGAAAAAAATATATATAAATTATAAAAGGAAAAAGTTTTGTTTCAGATCATAGTTTCAGAGGTTTTAGTCAATAGTTGCTTGACTCTGTTGTTTTGGGCCTGTGGTATGACAGATTTTCGTGGTAGAGAGGACTGGTGAAGTAGAAAGCTGCTCACCTCATGGTGGCTGGGAAGCAAAGAGAGAACTAGGAGGAAATGGACCATGGTCGGAATATCTCCTTCAAGGGGAACTCCCAGTGACCTGACGTCTGTCTTCTAGGCCTTACCTCTTAAAGGCTCCACAACCTCCCACTGGTGATCAAGTGTTGTAGCACATGATGTTTGCAGGATGTTTAAACCTCATACAGTGTACCCAACCATAACATACAATATATGTCACCATAAAATATATATAAATATGAACTTCTTAATACCCAAAAAGTTAAATTTAGAGAATAAGAAGTCTTATTTTTCCTCTTTTTCAAATATTTCCTCACTGTGTCTGTTCATTTTGTTATTCATTTTAAATGGTCGAATTTTGCTTATCAGTTTTGACTAAGAATTTGATTAGTAGCATGTTTGGGACGATTTACAGGTGAAATGGACTCATTTATATATTTGTAATATTTAGTTTTTCCATTCATGAATTTTGTGTATCTCTCTATGTCTTCTTTTATGCTCACTAGTCTTAAAGTTATCTTAGGTATATTCCTAAACATTTTACTACTTTGTTGCTTATTTAAGTAAAATTTTCTCTTTAATCGACTATCTTTGACTCTTTCTCTTATACTTTATTTCTTTTGAATGGGCACTGGGAATTTTTTTATATATCTTGTATAGCAATTATACTATAATCTAATTATTAATTTTAAGAAATTTTAAAATCAATTCTTCTGAATTTTCTTTGTAGAAATCTGTATCATCAGTAAATTTCTTCAGTTTATTATTTATTTTTCTTGACTAACTGCATTGTCCAAGATAACCAGGAAGAAACTGATTAATGACAGTAATAGTGCTATGCACTCAATGTCACGCCCCCACTCCTAAATGGAAGACTAATTTCTTTTTTTTTTTTTTTTGGTACTGGGGATTGAACTCAGGGGTACTCAACCACTGAGCCACATCCCCAGCCCTATTTTGTGTTTTATGTAGAGACAGGGTCTCACTGAGTTGCTTAGCCTCGCCCTTGCTGAGGCTGGCTTTGAACTCGCGATTCTCCTGTCTCAGCTGGGATTACAGGCTTTTGAAGTAGGGCCTTTGAGAGTTAATTAGGTCATGAGAGTAGAGCCCTTGTGAATGCCATTAGTACCCTCATTAAAAGAGACAGGGAGAGATATTCTGTCTCTCTCACTGTCTCTCTGTCTGTCTCTGTCTCTGTCTGTCTCTCTGGCATGGGGAAAACCAGGAAGAGGGCCATCATCAGAATATATTCATGTATCACTCTGATCTCAGACTTCCCAGTCTTCTGAATTGTGAGGAATAAATGTTTGTTCTTTAATCACAAAGTCTCAGGTATTTTTGTTATAGTAACCTGAACTGACTAGGACAGTTGATGTCTGTAATTGTTCGCAAATTAAATGTTTGTTTTTTTTAAAGCTACTTACTTGTAAGCCTAAGTAGCATAATTCTGATATACAAATGACATCAAATGAAATAAATTTCCTCCTATTAGTAGCTTACTATTCTTTTTAAACAAAAATCATATAAAATGCTTTTATTAAATCCATCAAGATTTTATGTTTTTTCCTTAATCCATTAATGTAATGACATATACATGATTTTCTTAATGCTACTCCCTCTATGTATTTCTTGGAAAGGAGCCCATCTTGATCAGAATACATTATTCTTTGTTCATTTTTATTGTTTAGACTTATGTTTCTATGCAGTATTACCTGGGGAACTTTCCATCCTTTTTTTATAATCTAAAAAGTTAATGATATTGGCACATATGAGAGTTCTATCTTTCTTTCAAATATAGCAACTATAGAATATGGAAACATATTTCTAAGTAGCACATATTCACTTTCTTGAGAAGAGAAATGGCTGATTAGCTTCTGTGTGTGTATATATATATATATATATATACATATATATATATATATATAATATCCATGTGTTGAATGGTTCTGACAGTGATTTGAACATTTTAATGTTAGTCAAAACCTAAGGTTAGTCAATACCACATTAGTATCTCTCTGCTCCTTGTATGCTCCCTCCAGGAACCAAGAGCTGGGAGAGAGACTAAATGTGAAAGCTGCCACTGCTGCATGGATTGGCTCTGCACTCAGGAAGACTCTGCAAAGGCCCAGGCAGGGTGAGCTTTTGTGTTAATAACCAGAGCTTCAAGGATCAAGTCCTTGACTCCAGGACATGTCATACTTCTCCTGGAGCATGTTCCAGGAGTATGTTTGCAAAGTATGTTTGCTCCTAGTTACAGTCCTTGTGTGTCCTAAGTAAACGGCATTCAACAAGTTAGCCTTGAACTGATGATCATCCCTTGCTTCCACTTAACTTTCAGTACCACCTAGGGCGGACTTGAATTTCTATAAATCTACCTCTTTAAGTTTTGTAAATCCTTTTACTCTGTAATTAACCTACAACCACTCTTCTTTATCATTTATTTCTCAATGTTGCAAACCTTCTTAATCAAGGGATTCTGTACAAGGTAGAGTGGGGGTTAAAAATTATAACACATATACTATCTGATCCTAAAAGTTTGTTGGAAATTTCCTTTAATGAAATTTAGCACATATAATAATTTTGTAGAAAGATCCTGATGACCTTTTCATTTTTTGTGTGTGTGGCTATTATTCAATTCAGGCTTTAGAAATGTTCTTGAATAAATTTTTAAAATTTATACATTATAGTTTTAGGCCTCCAATGACTACTTTTGATTTTGAAGCTGATGGGTATTTTTTTTCTAAAATGTCTTGAATTTATCAATATTTATATTTTTCTCTGATCAAACCCAATCCGAGACCTTTGGCACAGAGAGCTGTAGTTTTATTTATCACCAAGCTCCTTTTCCATCTGCCCCTGCCAAGTGTTCCATGCAATGATTATCTTGGATTTAGATTCATGTATTTTTTTGTTTGTTTATTTGTTTGTTTTTTGACATTGCACATCAGCATTTATTTTTAAAAAAACACTGTTTCTCCCAGTTTCTTAACTCAACATTTTTTTCTTAAATTTTACATATCATTTTTCTTGATTTTATATTTCACTTTCCAACAGAACATGACCTTTAATTATGTCTTCTCATGTCATTATTTGCTCATCCACTTGATGAAAATGTTAAGTATGGAATATTTAATTTTAAGAATATTATTCTTTTTTTTTCTGTGAGAGATTGAAGATATTATTCAACCCTTTCTAATATACAGGGACCATACAGAAATCTAATGAAAATGTTTATCTTATTCCTTTGTTAGCAATTTGATTATTACAGGAGAGTTTTTATCCTTTATTCTTAGAGTTCTTAGGTACATCAGGATATATGTATGTTTTTTGTTTGTTTGTTTTTAATTTATGTTGTTGACACTCAGGAAGCAATTTAAACCTAAGATCTTAGGTCTTTTTTTTTAAGCTCAGTGGGAAATTCCTCTATTAGTACCTTTCTTGACTTACTCTATCCTTTCTTGCATTGGGAACTCCTTTTAAAAGGAGATTGGATATCCTGGATAGATCCCTCTAAGTCTTACTTTGTATGCACCTTAAGTCTCTTTGCTTTACTTTCCCTCTTTATTCTTTATGACCTGTCTGGATTTATTTTCCAGATCACTGATTTATTCTTCAGCCATCTCCTTTCTTTATTTATACATTTTTCTGATTTCTTCTAAGTAGAGGTAAGCCATTTTATTTTATTAATTCCTTTTCTAATTCAGACTTTATATTTGTCACGTAATAGCTACTCAGTCCCCCCCAAAGGATGTTAAATTAGTTTGAAATTTTTTAGTTATCCATGAATTTTACCATTTTCCAACACTGTTTCTATTTGTTTATCTTGATAACTCTCTTAGTTTCCTTCATTTCTTCAAAAGTCTAGTGAAACCTGATTAGCAATCTGATTTAAGAATGAAGGACTAGGCATATCAGTAAGGACAATGAGAAGCAGTTTCTTTCCAAATGCATAGATCTCTATCACAATTGTCACTTCCTTAGAACTGATTGATTGATCTGGCTGTGGGGTTTGAATTTTCATGGGAAATGAAACAGAATTATTCACTTTAGGGGGTCTTAGATGAACAAAAGTCAGAAAGACTGAGGGCTTAGCCTTCCAACAACTGCTAAGAATAAGAGGGATTGCCTTGACTCTGAAATGCTATCACCAGTCACCTTCCTTTGTTTTCTGTCCATCACCCTTCACCCTCACCTTTAACTTAAGTTGCAAACTGGAGAAGATTCAAGCTTCTCTATGCTTTGCTATCTGACCCCCATATCTATACTAGGAAAGAATAGAGAGTGCTCATTTGTTCCAAATGTATAGTACTTTTCAGGTAATTTCTCCAGGAGCCTTTCTCTGCTTTGTATGATCTGACTGTAAGTCCTGAAAATCATTACAATTATTTGAACTTGCATTTTTCTCATATTTATGGTGTTATTCTGTTTCTGGTTAGTCTCTTATATGTACATTTTACTTTTCAGATGGTCCTCAATTTTTTTTTTCTGCTGGTGATTCCTATCTTGTTTTCCATTGATATTCTGTACTTAATCCTTGTAATGCTATTTTTTCTGTAATTTAAACAATTTCATGCAGAAATTAGAATTGATGATTATGCTGTCTCTGTATTCTTCACAAAATTGCTATGATTGCCAATAAATATAAAGTGGATAACTTACTTCCTTTAACTCTCCTAAAATGAGAGTTCTTTTAAATTCATTAACTCTTCTATAACTTTGTAACATTTGTAATTAACTTGTACTTTATACTTTTTCTGTCACTCATAGACAATGTTGCTCATGGTATCAGTCATATATATATGACTGATATATATATATATGTATATATATATATCTACTTTATTCAAAAAATATTGCTTTAAATGCTAATCTCATATTTAAAAATATACCTTCACAGAAACATCTGAACTGGTATTTGACTAAATATCTGTGTGCTATAGTTGTATTCACATATATTCACTAATGTATGAATTATAGTCACATGTATAGCTTTATGAAGCTTTGTTCAAGGTATGTTTTAGCCGGGTGCAGTGGCACATGCCTATAATCTCAGCAGCTCAGGAAGCTGAGGCAAGAGGATCACATGTTCAAGGCTAGTCTCAGCAACTTAGTGAGGCCCTAAGCAACTTAGTGAGACATTGTCTCAAAATAAAATATAAAAAGGGCTGGAGATCTGGCTCAGTGGTTAAGCTCCCTTGGGTTCAATCCTTGGTACCAGGGGAAAAAAGATATATTTTTAAAAGTTCCCAAATATTTACTGAGTTTAAAATTAGGTATTTTAAAATATTCATTTATTCCTGACAGTTTCTCCTGTAGTGCATTAGTCACTTTCAGAATTTCAACCTATCACAACTATAAAGTGGAGATAACACTAAATGGACTGTTCTCAAAGTTTCTGGCATGGTCTACAGCAGCTTGATGAATTGAAAAATTATCAGCAGAGGTAACTAATGATGTAAGAACTTTCTGCTGCTTATTGTCATTACACTTACATTTACATTCAAAAATACATCATCTTTGGTGAATGAATTAGTATTTTTGTTCCAACTTTTTATTCCTTCCCTGTGATAGAACTTTGTGTCTATATGTTTTGCCATGTACCTTTCAGTAGAGTAGGTGGAGAATATATCTTCTCATTGGTATTGATCCTTACTCTGCCTTGCTTTTGAGTAATAAATGTACACAGATGTGCAAACAGACTGACAGTGCATGGTCTGGTTCACCTTCTTATGCTTCCATTGTTTGGCATCAGAACAGAATTCACTAAATAGTCACTGTTTTAAAATAATAAATATATGAAACAGATCTAAACTGGAACTATAATGTGAATGAGAGTGCTAGCAGCCCACTCAGAACTATAAATATGAGACTTCATTATTTTTTAAGCTGTTGAAATTTTGGGATTGCTTCTTACACAATAATTTTACAAGTGCTAATGAATATCATGGAGAAAGGACCAATTTACAGGTCATATTGCTTGAATTAATTGGTATCATATTTTACCTGTTCATTCCATTAATATTTTTTGAGTGACTACTATATGCCTGAAATTACTCTAGGCAGTATTATTACTTTTCTACTGCCAGTGATATTTCATCTATTTTTTTTTTGGTATATGGTATAATAAAACTATCATTCTAACTTCTTATTTAATTTGGATCATTGTAGAAAGCTGCTGTTGAAGAAAATAAACCTTGAAATTATTTTTATGAAGTAATTATTTTCAATAACTGTGTAGCTGGAAGGAAGAAAATCAAACGCAGAATATGATACTTTCTGATGAACAAAGGAATTTTAAACCTTCCATATACAAGTGAAGTTACAGATTGTGGGTTGAATACCACCTGAATAAGGACAGGTCAGGATAAACTGTAATTACAAATGACTCTAGAATCTCAGTAGCCTACAAAAACAAAGATGTATTTCTCATTAATGCTGTGTGGCCATCTTGGGATCATCTTTAGTTTTTCTTCATGTTGTCTTCTTCTCTGACCTGGGCTGATGAAATACCCAACATAAAAAATATTGATGAAGTTACAGTAAAACAACTCTATTGTAGCTCATAGATTTTCTGTTTATAGTAGAATCTTACTATTTTGATTCTCATTTCATTGGCCAGTTCATGGGTCATAAAATTATAATCACTACAGGAGAACAATCATAAATTATAACACACCTTTTCCATGACAAACAAATAAAATGTATAGTGTCAAAACTGATGGTGTTTAGTTTTCACAGGGGGAGCACAGAACATCTGCAATCTATGTGTCTTACGGAGAATTCCTCAAAAAATGATAAGACATTTTTGATGAGGAGATAGATATAGAATGAGTGTAAGTCTGATACAAATTTTATTCTAACAAAAAGTAGAGCAATATTCATAATAAGACTAAGTGAACATTATAAACCTTCTCAAATTTTATCTTTATCTTTATATTTTATCTTTGTCAATGACTTTGAAGTTCAGAGTTTTGGTTACTACAATGTATCTAAGTCCACAATATTTTATTTCCCCTCAATTTTTCATTAACATTTATTAATAAGATTCTTTATAATTTCTGTTATAAGCAAGATTTTTATTAGATCATTCTGACTCAAAGTATATGGAGCATATAAATTTTCTATTTTGATATGAAAGATTATAGTGTCTATATTTTTCTATCTTCTCAATAATTCAAAAGAGCAAAATACTTGGCATAAAATAAGATTAAGAAAATCTTAATTCTCTGCCTACAAATATATTCCTAGCTGTCTTTAAAGATCATTTAACCTTTATAAAACCTAAAGTAATACTTCACCTTTAAGAAGCACTTTCCAAAAATTCAATTAATTCTCATTACAAACCTGTGAAATATGTACTAATATGTAGATGGATGTATTTAGATTACAGGAAGTTAAATAACTTTTGAAACATCAAATACTTTAGCAAGAATTTGCTAAGAGGCATTTTGCTGAAAATTCCATACTCTATAAGCACAGTGGTTACAATGGCTAAAATTTACTTTAAGACACTTTGGTATTATGGATATGATAAAATGTGTGTGCCAGTTATTTAAACTTTATTTGTAGAGGTCCTCAGATGAATCTGTCAGGAATTTAGACCCTAGAAGTGAAGAGCTAGAAATATGGCAAAGTGCCAGCCTTTTTCAAGCCCTTTCACTGGTGATATTTAATCAACAACTGATTCTTTACCAAGGGGGCAGTAGGTGTAAAAATGGATTTTTACTGGTAAAACTAGTCTTAGTAATGTTTCCATTTATTTTTTCAAGGAGATTGTCCTTGTAAAATTGAAGATATTCAAGATATGAGGTTTGGCTAACCTACCCTTATTCCATGGACCCTCCTGAGATCCTGCATTCTTAATACCCTAAATGAATCTAGTTATTATCTAGTTATTGATTTTGGAAGTTTTACTGGATTATATGATGCTAACTAAATGAAAACTCTGTCTCAGGAATTTTGTCTTCATCAAAATGACTTTAAGTGATTGAAAACACCTAAAGGACATAGAGTTAGGAATTCTTCAAGCATAGAAAATTGATTTCGCAAACCCATTCTGTGCCAGCTTTGTTCATAAGTAGTAACCTAATAGATGTCTGGAGGAGCAGCATTAAGGAATATGCAGATTTTTTTCTTTGTAACATAGCAGCTAAAATGGAGAGTAACAAATATCACTCCTCTTGTATTTCACTGGCATCAGCTTCTACCTATGGTCAAAATCACTTAGGTTAGTTCTCAGTCACACCTTATGTCTGCTTGCCAGCACCACGCAGTATGCCTTCTGGAATGCTGTTCCTTGTAAACTGAGGTCACCTATATGCTAGTACTGAAGATCCTACTCACTAACAAGAGTATGTTTTTCTCCCAGGGCCTTAAAATGCCCTGGACAAGTACCTGAACTCTAAAAATAGTTGTGTAGGCTAGACACCAACTCCTTAAGTGTGTTTTTTCGACAGATTTGGCATATCCTGATTCTTTCTATGTAGAATGAGAGCTTCTACTGCAATTTGGAAATAAGTGTTCTTTATATACAGCAAACATACAGAGAAAATATTGATACTTAGTAATAAAACAAGCACTTAGCAATTATGCAGAGCCCATCTTTAGACAGCTTTACAAATATCAGCTAATTAAATTTTACTAAAGATAATTTATTTATAACATAATAAACATATGGTGGAAACAAGAAAAATGAAGCACAGCCAGAGAAAATGACACCACATCACATGCTAATTGATTGAAATTAGTTTTTCCCCTCATAGGGTACATGCTCAACAGACTTCAATACTTTTTAAACAGTTTCAAAAAAGCTGGGTAAATTCCTGCTGAATATGGCAGACTTCAAGGCACTGCTAATATGCCTTTCAGATCTCCTTCAAGTATCATAGCCATCATCTCAAAAGAAAAGAATTATTAAACTGTTATTATAAAATCTGATTTTGAGTAAAATATCAAGTTGCATTATTAATTTAAATCAGGCATTAAAAAGTATTTTTCCACTGAGTTTTCACCTTAGATTGGCTTTGATGCTCTACTATCATCTTTCATCTTTTTTTGTTGTGCTTTCCAAACTGGCAGTATTATTGTGATCTTGAGTCTTTGTTGATAGCAAAAAATAATTAGCCAATTTTGCAGCCCAATCTTTACAATTTTTACACTCCTTTATGTGTTTGAAATCAAGTCTATAAGTAGGGATTTAGAAACTGACTTGGCCTTATAACTTAAATTACCACTCTGTCAGAAAGTTCCAGGAGTTGTATGGATAGGGATAGTTGCTGCTATCATATTTTTGGAGTTTTACAATAGATTATAATTTTTTTTTCACTTTTTCCCTCCTTTAAGACTTTGACAATTTCTAATATTTTTATCCTCTCTTAAAACTTGATGTGGCAGACTTACTCATGTAAATTAAAAGAAGCAAATTTGTCACCGATGCCTTACTACTTGTAGCACAAAACTCAAACTCCTCATCATGATATAGAAGATTTCATTTTGATTCCTAGTCTCTAAAAGCTGAACCACTTAGATCTGGAATTCCAGTTGTACAAGGAATTTTTATGTTAATTCATATCTTGACTTTGTTTCAATACAACTTACTCCTTGGTATATGATATACTTTCTTTCACCTGGCGAATCTCTAATTTTTCCATCCAAGCTACCTGTTGTGTACTACTAGCTCATAGGAATAGAAAATGTTTTGTTTCCCATTATTTGTGGGCCTATCACTGTTTAGGGAATTGCAAGGCCAGAACTTGGCTCTATTAAGCTGACAAAGAAAAAACACCCTAACATATTAAAGAGATTCTCATAGCTGTGCTTCCACACAGACCAAAAATCAGACGGTCAAGGAAATAGAGCTGCTGAGAGAAGCAGATGTCAACTTGAATAGAAAAATAACATGAACACTTACAGAGTATTTATGACTGGGGATATAAAAAGACATCAACGAAACATGACTTCCATCCAGCTAAACAATTCAATTGGAAGACTGAAGAAAGTGTGGCCACTGTTGAGATGTGCACCAGTATTCTGGAATATCAAATAGAAGAAATAAAGAAAAGCAAGCAAATATTTTTAAATGGAGATATTGATGGAAAAGATAAGATATTCTAAGGATAGAACCAAGATATAACATGCTAATAATAGGATTTCCAGAAAAAGAGAGGAACAGATGTAGGGGTTACACTAATTTAACAACCATTCAACAAAAATATCACTGGGCTAAAGAAAGACATGATTTTATAAATTCAAAAGATGCACTGAAATTCTGGTATGAGTGATAAAAAAGGACATGTACCTAGGCATAAAAATTTCTAAATTTAAAGATAAAGAAAAATCTCTTAAAGTTCCAGAATGAAAAATCTGAGTTGTACAAAAGCAAAGTAGGCTAAAAGATGGTGAATAGCACATTAAAATGATGGTGTTGCATATGAGTTAAAGCCTCAAAAATCTACACCTGGACAATATACTGACATGTAAGAGCAAGAGGGTCAGGTCAGGGTTGAGGAGAGATAGATAATCAATAATTCAGATTATATACTTTCTTATGTAGTGGAATATATAATTTATCATTTCACTAATAGTAAAAGATGGTATTACTAATAATCATATTATAACAGACATGAATGAGGACTTCCTTGGAACACTGGGATGGCATATAATTTATAAGCCTAACTGAGAGTGAAAGATGATACCTTCAGTTCATAACCAAAACAACCAGGACTTCATAGGGAAATGGGGACAAATGATGTCTGCTCATCTACTTTTGAAGAAAATGCTGGTGAATTTGAACCATATTAAAAAAGAAAAACAGAAAAAAATTGGAAGAAATGACTCAGAACTTGGAATGAGATAATAGTGAATGGGGAAGAAAAAATGGTGAACATTTAAATTTGAATAGTGACAGACAATTTGGAAATAGTAATATAATTTTAAAAACAAAAATGAGTGCTAATCATAATTTTAAAATAAGAAAAATAAACTATGGAAACACAAATTGGCGTAAGATAGAAAAAAGTGGCCAAAAAGAAGATGAGGTAGGATCATGGAAGTCTTTTCATAGTCTTGAGCTATTAATGAGGATAGGGGAGAAATTGTGGAATATAGTATCTAGCATTAGCCAAATTTAAGGTTAAGGGCACAATTCCCCAAAATTTCTATGTATTGCCAGACTTTGACAACAGTCACAAGTTCAGGTGTCCTGAGGTTCAGATACATTGCTACAAATTTGGGGATCTCCATGGAATTCCTCGTGTTTATTGATTTTCTAGAATAACACAGAATTTAGGAAAGTACTGTACTTAAGTTTGCAGCTTTATTGTAACAGAAAGATACAAATCAGAACCAGCTGACAGAAAAGTGCATAGGGCAGACTTTGAGACCTGGAATGTTCTCAGCACAAAGATTATGTGTCCTCAGGGATATGTTATCCTCTCAACATTGATGTGTGATAATACACAGATTTTTGGCAACCCAAGAAATTTACCGCAGCTTTGGTGTCCAGAGATTTTATTGAGGTTTCATTATGTACATTAAGTGAGTCATTGTTCATTTGGTTGAATTCAATCTCTGCTATTTCTCTGGAGGCCAGGAAGATATGTGGCTCAAAGCCCAACCCTCCAATCACATGGTTTGTCTTTCTAGCATGCCAGCACTTTTTCTGAGTCATTTTTTGGCATACGTGATCAAGTGTGGTCAAAGTAACTACCATGAACTGTAAAAGCTTTTATGTTACTTGAGGAATTCCAAGAGTTTAGTGATTACTATAAAAGAACTGGGTACAAAGTCCAGATCTTTCTTTGGGCTGAGGTCAAATCTTTTATTACATGAAAGCATCTTTGTGAAGGGATTGTTATTTTTTTCAGTTTGTATTATAGAGGTCGTGTATCTGAAAAAGAAATGTAAATATATAATATGACTTAAAAATTAGCACAGGGAGCTGAGCATGGTGGCACATGCCTGTAATCCCAGTGGCTCAGGAGGCTGAGGCAGGAGGATCACTGGTTCAAAGCCAACCTCAGCCTCACATAGTGAGGCTGTAAGCAACCTAGGGAAACCCTGTAGCAAAATAAAACATAAATAAATAAAAAGGGCTGGGTATGTTGCTCAGTGGTTAAGCACCCTTGAGTTCAATCCCTGGTACCAAAAAAGAAAAAATTAGCAAAGAGAAAAAATTAATGAATTTCTGGGTTAAATAGGAATAAATAAGAAAAACTTAAACGATGAAATATTAGTCAATGAATAAAGATGGTGAAGTTTACAACTAAGAAGTCATTTCCTTGATATACCATTTGTCTTATTCTCCATCCTATTTGCTAGTCTGTGGATTTAATAAAACAAGATGAACTGCTTCAGAAGGCGAATAATCTGTGATTGAGAAAATAGAAGTCCTGGATGTTAACATCCTTGAGCTACAATCTCACCTTGATGTTAGTCTTTTGTTTTGGTTTGTTTTTGCAGTACTGGGGATTAACTACAAGGGCACCCTACCACAGTACTACATTTCCAGCCCTCTTTATTTTTTATTTTGAGGCAGTGTTGCTAAATTGCCCAGGCTGGCCTAGGACTTTTGATCCTCCTTTCTCAGCCTCCTGAGTAGTTGGGATTACTGGTGTGCACCACTCCACCTCACACATTTACCTTGATATTGTCATGGAAATAACTTATTGTTAGAGGATCCTAATCCCTATTCTTACTAGCATAGCTAGGCAAAGAGATACTAAAAAGTTACTAAAAATAAATAACCATAATGGATGTAATAAGATCACACAAGGAGGCATTTGATGTTAAAAGCACACACACACACAAATGCTAAAATAGGTTATTGTGTAATAAGAAAAGGAAAATTCAATGTGATGAAATAAGTAATCCTAGTATATGTACTCCATTCAATATAACCTCTAACTACATTAAAAAAGAACTTAAAAAAAATAAAATGGATATATTTTTAATTGTAAATTTATGACAGAAGAATTAAAAATACCTCTTTTGGATCCAAAATGATATCAAACAAAAAAAGAGATTTTGATGATGAAACCAGTAGGCATGATTAATAAATACATATAAAATACAATATAAAATAAAGACTATCCAGAATTTTATTTAATTGATATTTCCATAAAAAGTCATATTTTTTTCTAAGTTCAGAATTTTTTAGGGCATATTCTCTGCTTAAGATTTAACCAAATTAGAAATAAATAATTTAGCATGTAAAACGTCTTAATAGTTTGAAAGACTTTTAGATAGCTTACATTAAAAACAAGTCAAAAGTGAAATTAAAAATTATTTAAAAAGAAAAGAAAAACAGCATGTCAAAACATGGAAATCAGAAAAATAAATACACATAAGAAAATGTATATCTATTTTGATTTTGTAAAATGATAAAAAATGGAAGGACATGGTATTTATCTTAAGGAATTGACATACACAAAAATCAAAAATAGTTTGGAAGAATTTCATTAAGAGTGAGACAATAGTATTAATATAATGGGAAAACAGTGGAAATAGTTTTTTAAAACCTAACTAAACCTAAAAGAACTGGTACTGTGAAAAAATTTTGATTGATTAACATAAATTACTTTGAGACTTCATAGTAGAATTAATTCTAGATTAACATAGGTCAAAAGTGGTTGATGGTTTCCATGACAGAATGGTTTTAATTTTATTTGTAATCTCCCAAGTCTCTGTTTTGATGAATAATTATTTTAAAGATTAGCAATGAAATTTAAAGTGATAAACAGGAAGATTTTACTTAATCACTGTCTAATCTATACACTGTCAATCATACTTTGAACTGTTTTGTTGGGTTAATGAGTCAAGATCTACTGGAAATCCATAGATGCTCCATATTATATAATCTACCCTTCCCCTCTTTAATGAAATAAATCACAGAAAGCCAGAAATTAGTATTCTGGTTTATTTTAGACAGGTGGGATATTGTCAGGATTTAGTTCACAAGTCTTTCAAGTCAACACAGTTTGTTTGTGATGTCAAGATAAAATCTGAAGTGCCGGTTATTACACAACAGATTGTTTCGAAACGTAACCTAGTCACACGTATCTTTTTGTATCAGTTCTGTAAAGATGATAAATAGCTAAAACCATGGTGCCAAAGGGAAGAAAAGAACAACAGGCAATCGGGGAACAAAAATGCAGGCCATTTGGCTTTCATGCAACTGTATCTACCTGCATTGCCAGAGGAGAGGTGGAGCTTGCAAGGTAAATAATGGGTCCAGAGACTCAAGCCCCATCTGTTCAGACAGGCCCGAGCTCTCTGGGATGACAACATTTATGCTGGGCATTGATTGATATCATCTCAATTGGCTCTTGACATGAGAGGGAGTTGAGAATGTCTGAATTAGAAATTGTTCCCAGGATCCTGAATGTGAGCCAAGGATCGCAGTTATGAAAACACTGTAGTGAAACAAAGAACTGTCTTTTTCCCATCATCCACTACCCCTCAAAAATAAAATAAGGAGGAAAGCAAAGGGAAAGAAAAAGCAAAAGAAACGATAAAAGAACAGCAAAAGATAAAGGAGAAGAAACGAGATGGCAGAACTGAGTCCAAGGCTAGGAAATGACGAATTACCAGCTGCCTATTTGCAATGAATAAAAATTTGCATGTATTTGACCCATATGGTCCTTTCACTCACATTTATTTCTTTTATTTTTAATTGTTCTTAAATGTTAATTTATTTTCCTTGACATAAAAATGAATTTTAATTCAATATTGACACTTTACAATGATAATTTATGGAGTTTTATTTGATTATTATGTTTTAAAGCCATCTTTATAATTATGCTGCATACTATGATTACATGTTGATGCATTAGTTTTTCTGCATTTTGCACTTTTTTTTATAGTTTATTTATTCTACTTAGGTATACATGATAGCAGAATGCATTTTGATTCATTATACATAGATGGAGCACAACTTTTCATTTCTCTGATTGTACTGATACAAAATCATATCATATATACAGTCATATATGAAGCTAGGGCTATGATGTCCATCGTCCATTTCATTTTATCATCTTTACTGCCCCCGTGCCTCCTCCCTTATCCCTCCCCTTTGACCAAAATTCCTCCATTCTTCCTGTGTCCTCTCCCTCATTATGGGTCAACATCCACTTATCGGAGAAAATTTGACATTTGATTTTTTGGGATTGGCTTACTTCACTTAGCATGATCTTCTCCAACTCCATCCATTTACCTGAAAATGCCATAATTTTATTCTTTTTTATTGCTGAGTAATATTCCATTGTGTATATATACCACAGTTTCTTTATCCATTCATCTATTGAAGGACATCTAGGTTGGTTCCACAGTTGCTATTGTGAATTGAGCTGCTATAAATATTGAAGTGGCTGCATCACTGTAGTATGCTGTTTTGAAGTCCTTTGGGTATAGACCAAGGAGTGGGATAACTAGGTCAAGTAGTGGTTCCATTCCAAGTTTTCTAATCTCCATAATGCTTTCCAGATTGGTTGTACCAATTTGCAGTCCTACCAGCAATATATGAGCGTGCCTTTTTTCCCACAACCTCGCCAACACTTACTGTTTGTATTCTTGATAATTGCCATTCTGACTGGCATGAGATGAAATCTTAGGGTAGTTTTGATTTGCATTTCTCTAATTGCTAGAGATGCTGAACATTTTTTCATGTCTGTTGATTGATTATATATCTTCTTCTGAGAAGTGTCTGTTCAGCTCCTTGACCCATTTATTGATTGGGTTGTTTGTTTTTTTGGTGTTAAGTTTTTTGAGCTCTTTATATATTCTGGAGATTAGTGCCTATCAGATGTGTGTGTGGAAAAAATTTGTTCCCAGAATGTAGGCTCTCTGTTCACTTCATTGATAGTTTCTTTTGCCAAGAAGAAGCTTTTTAGTTTGAATCCATTCCATTTATTGATTCTTGATTTTACTTCTTGTGCTATAGGAGTCTTGTTAAGGAAGTAAGGTCCTAATCCAACATGATGAAGATTTGGGCTTACTTTTTCTTCTATTAGGCATAGGGTCTCTGGTCTAATTTCCAGGTCCTTGATCCACTTTGAGTTGAATTTTGTGCATAGTTAGAGATAGGGTTTAGTTTCATTTTGCTGCATATGGATTTCCAGTTTTCCCAGCACCATTTGTTGAAGAGGCTATCTTTTCTCCAGTGTACATGTTTAGCTCCTTTTTCTAGTATAAGATAACTGTATTTAAGTGGGCTTGTCTCTGTGTCTTCTATTCTGTACCATTGGTCTGCATGTCTACTTTGATGCCAGTACCATGCTGTTTTTGTTACTATAGCTTTGTAGTATAGTTTAAGGTCTGGTATTGTGATGCCTCCTGCTTCACCCTTCTTGCTAATGATTGCTTTGGCTATTCTGTGTCTCTTATTCTTCCAAGTGAATTTCACAATTGCCTTTTCTATTTCTATAAGGAATGATGTTCAGATTTTAATTGGGATTGCATTGAATCTATATAGCGCTTTGGGTAGTATGGTCATTTTGACAATATTAATTCTGCCTATCCCAAAGCATGGGAGATTTTTTCATCTTCTAAGGTCTTCTTCATGTCTTTCTTTTGTGTCCTGTAGTTTTCATTGTAGAGATCTTTGACCTCTTTTGTTCAATTGATTCCCAAGTATTTTAATTTTTTTGAGGCTACTGTGAATGGGGTGGTTTTCCTAATTTCTCTTTCAGAGGATTCATCACTGATGTATAGAGATGCAATTGATTTATGGATTTTGATTTTATATCCTGCTACTTTGCTGAATTCATTTATTAATTCTAGAAGTTTTCTGGTGGAATTTTTTGGATCCTCTAAGTATAGAATCATGTCATTGACAAATAAAGATAGTTTGAGTGGTTTTTTCCTATCCATATCCTTTTAACTTCTTTTAGTCTAATCTTTTAGAACAATTGTCTAATTATTCTGGCTAGTGTTTCAAGGACTACGTTGAAAAATAGTCCTTGAAAAACACTGGAGACATAATGTTACTAATTGCATAATATTCACTACATCTATATAAGGAAGTTAACCACATATTTTGTTATATAGATTGTTTCTAATACTCCAATATTTTAAATAAAATTATAAAAAATGTGAATGTACATGTGCAGGAAATTTCTTTGTCATTCAGATTGTTTCTTTAGGTTGAATTCCAAAAGAGAAATCTCTGGTTTGAATATAAACATTTTAAATTATTTGTATAGGTGTTGCTCATTTTTTGTCCCAAAATATTTGTAATATTTTGCATAACAGTAGAAAGATCTAATGATACCAGCATCTATTAGTGAGCTCATTGGTTTTCTGTTACTTTTGTTCTTGTTTTGTTTTTAATAATGTGGCAGACAATATAGTATCTCATTATTTTAGTTTACATTTTTAATTGCTCATGAGATCAAATAAAGTTTAATACTTTTTCATGTATTTCTTAATTAGTTGTTTAATCTTGGTTAATTTGTTAATCCATGTTCTATTTTGTGTGTTTATTAACATATCAGGCACTGAAATCAGACCTACCCAATCTCTGATCCCACATAAATTGCACGGTCTTTTGACTATTTTCTTGAATTCTTTTATCTCAATTATTTTACTTGTGAAAATGGAACACTATTGGTATGGCATTCAACTCTTCATAAGTAAATATTTCTCTCAAATTCTAGATCATTACATTTAATTGTTTCTTAGATCTATTCTCTTGTGACTCAAATCTATCTCAAATTCAGTAGAGCTGAAATAAACTTATATTTTTGACATTCAACCTCTCCTATGTTTTTCTGTTTTGATGAACAGCGTTATCATCCAACCTTCTGAACAAACCAAGAACTTGATTATCATTCTCTCTTATTTTCCAAAATTAATACATACCTAGTCTTTGTTAAATTTTACATCCTAATATCCTTTTGTCATATTTTGTTGACTCTAAAATCCCATCAGCTACATAATATGAACATTATTTTAAGTGCCTATATGAAAGAGAAAAGCTCCCAATCATGTATTGACTCTTTGCTTGACCAAGAGTCTTAGAGATTCAGGGTTTTCCACATAGTATTGTCATCTGTGCTATCAAGAAATTTGGTGATGTGCCATTTCTAAGAGTTACATTCTGTTATCCTCTAAGTTTTTCAAAAATTTCTGTGCTCTTAATATAGCAATTGGATAACTAAATACAGTACAGAAATTTAAGAAGTATTCTGATTTCAGATATGTTGAACAATTTCCTTTTTTTTTTTTTTTTTTTGGTACTGGGGATTGAACTCAGGGGCACTCGACCACTGAGCCACATTCCCAGCCCTATTTTGTGTTTTATGTAGAGACAGGGTCTCACTGAGTTGCTTAGCGCCTCGCTGTTGCTGAGGCTGGCTTTGAACTCGTGATTCTCCTGTCTCAGCCTCCCTAAGTGCTGGGATTACAGGCTTGAGCCACCGTGCCCGGCTACGTTGAACAATTTCTAAGTGCATCATTGACTTTTGAAATATAATACTTCTCTTTATCTCCCCTACCATCCCAGTCATTCAAGTTATACTCATAACTTGTTTCAACAACTGCAATAGTTATCAAAGTAGTGTATGTGCTTTTACTCTGCTCATATTTATCCATTCCCATCTCTACCTAGCAGCCAGACAGTTTGAAAATCTGATTATGTCACTTATGTTGACCTCTCCTTTTTTGGTTCCCTTCAGTAATCTTCCATTATACTAAGAATAAGGTAAAAAACTCCATATTGAACAACCAGGTCTTGCATGACCTGACTCTGCCATCTCTATTCCAGCCTCATCCTTCTCTATTTCTCTTCACTCTCTCCAATTCAGAGGTAAGAGCAACTCTGCTTCTTTCTTGAGTCTTCATGTGTGTATGTATATATATATATTACCAAATGCTCATTTCCTCATAATAAAATTAGACTTCAGATCTCAACTCAGCTTACTTCCTCAGGAAAGCATTCCCTAATCTCTTCAGTTAGGTAAAATTATCCATAAATTTCATTTGCATTGTACTTAGTACGGTTGCAATATTAGACTTATTTTTGTGATTATGTGCATTATTTGCATAGACTACAAAGTCTATAATGACAAGGACCATGCTTCCTTTTGTTCACCATTTTATTGTCAGTAATTAGCACAGATTAAAGGAAAAAACAAATTATCATTCTTTATTTATTGAATGTACAGAAGAATAAATTGTTATTATTACGACTGAATGTGATCATGCAGATGATGATAAATCAGCATTAATTATTTTATAGCAATGACTTGATAAATGTTCTCTTATTGTTGACTTACATTCTTTATATACCTACTGTGAGTTCTCAACCCATCTTAAAGAGTTAATCTTTCTTACATATCTTCACTAATTTCAATGTGCTTGGAGTGCAGGGGATCAAAATGATCTCTCCTAGTTGTGTATGAATTGCACCTGTCCTGTAACTTTAGGTTGCCTTGACCTTGATTGTATTGAAACCTGCTGCATTGAGAACATGATAAGTTTAAACTGCAAGAAGTAAGCCCTAGAGTTAGATCACTGGAAAGGTGAGAAACCAAAGGCCAAATTTGTCTCCATTTAGGAAGTTTGAGTCTATAATGGTTTATCTGGTTTTCTGTCTTTGTTTTATTTTTTCTTAGTAAAAGCAAAGGATGACAACAGGTTTACTTTAAATTGCTTGTTATACTATCTTACTTAAGGAACACCAGCATCTCATTGTAATCATCTCTGTTCCTTTAAAAATATACATTTCCTTGTTTAAAGATCAATTCCAGTTCTGCATTACTCATTAAAATTCCTTTTATACAAACATAATTTGTATAAAAAGGAAGCCTATAAAAATGTCCCACTCAACATATCATTTCTATGCTTTTGCCTCTGTTTAATTGGAGTTTGGGATGGACATTTCATGATCATCATGCGCTAACTGAGTATGTACTTTAGATGGGGACAAGGTTAGGCAGTGCAAAGGAGACAGAGAAAGATCAGAGGCAATCACTACAAACTCTCTCAAATCCCTTCTTTTCTTTTCCTTAACATTTCTGAATACTGGACAGCCTTTTTATCCTTTTAGAACAGAATGAAAAAATTTGATGTTTTAGTTAAAAGATAACTACTCAAAATCAAGTCTAATAAACAAACTAAGCTTCTAATTTCTGGTCAGTCCATATACTATAGCTCTCTGTGGTAGATCACGGTCTTCAAATCTTTTTCTGTATCCACATCCTTTGCCATGTGCCATTATGGTTGCTGTAAGGATAGATGTGTTACCCTACTCCAGGGAAGTTGGGCTTAGCCATGTAATTTATGTTAGCCAAAAAGATTTTATTGGGCCTGATTATAACAAAGGTTTGAGCCGGACACAGTGGCACATGCCTATAGCACTTTGGGAGGCTGACACAGGAGAATCACGAGTTCAAAGCCAGCCTCAGCAAGGGCAAGGCGCTAAGCAGCTCAGTGAGACCCTGTCTCTATATAAAACACAAAATAGGGCTGGGGATATGGTTCAGTGGTTGAGTGCCCCTGAGTTCCATCCCTGGTACCAAAAAGAGAAAAACCAAAAAACAAAGGTATGACACTCGCTTGCATGATTGGGCTTGCTTTCTTGTCTTTCTGTCATTGTCATGTCAAACACATACTCAGAGTAGCTGAATAGTCCAAAGAGAATGCAAGGCATGTAGGGCATGTCTAGATGACTCATGGCTGGGAACCCACCCTAACTGAGCCAAAATTACATTAAATGACTCCTACCCACAAACCTATGAGCAAAATAAACAAAGTTTATTGTTTGGCATGAACTTTTGGAATACCTTTTTATCTACCAGTAACGGATTAATACATATCATCATATTTTCAGATAATTAAGAAAGATATATACATAAGATGTCTAATACCCTGAGATATATAGTATTTTCTAGAATATGTAATGGAGGGAAAACTTAAGAAAGAACAAAAGGCTTTGACAAAGCACTTTGGAGTTCTAAAATCAATAGTTGACCATTTATCACTCCTCTCTACCAACTATGTGTCTTTTGGAAAGATATTGGTCTTCTATAAAACTGGGTTTTCTCATCTGTAAATTGAAGTTGACATGACTCGTGGTATTTTAATGATTTAGGAACTCATGCTTAGCAGAAATGTGGAATGTAGCTTTCATTAGATGTTAACTATGTTATTGTGATTATTTTATCATTATTATTAATTATAACTATTAACAATTGTGATTATTATCAATGCTATTTCAGTAAGTTCCTAATGGACAGAAAGTGTTCATTCTGGAATATTGGCCAATTATGCTTTTCTTTTTCAACCTACTTCAAAAAAATTACCAGATCAAAAATTAAGTCTTCTTTTTATAGGTCCAATTTATCTATTGTTCAGTGTGTTCATTTTGATGAAAATTTTAAAATTTGTAGCATTTAAAACTGAGGAGTTTGACTTCTATTATATCCTTCAACTTTAAGTTTGTTTTTTTTGTGTGTGTGTTGTTTCTAGTAGGCTAATGGGGCAAGATCATAAGGGAGACAGGATCATTCTGTTCTATAACCTAAGCTTGGTGATTCTTTCTAGCCAGGAAATCCCACTAGCACAAACTCTTTTGTTTAAAAAGCTCTGCTCAAGAGAACGGTTTTCTTCATGGGAAAGATCATTTCAAAATATTATAGCATATATTCATTTCTTCATTTTAAAAATATGTCTCTTTCACCAGTAAATAAGCTTCCTGAGAAAATAGATCTTGTCCCTTGCTCACTACTGCATCCTTAAAACCTAAAATAGAACCTGGCATATTGGGTTCACTCAGTAAAGAATGAATGCATGAATGAATGAATGAATGAATGAATGAATGAATGCACTTCTGTAATTGTAGCAATTTGAGAGGCTAAAGCAGGAGGATCATAAGTTCAAGATCAGCCTGAGCAAGTTACTGAAACCCTGTCTCAACATAAAATTTAAAAAGAGCTGGGGAGATAGCTCAGTAGTAGACCACCTCTGGGTTCAATCCTCAGTGTCAAAAAATAAAAAAATAAATTTTTTACTGAAGGCAAGATTTTGGAGTCAGAAATAGGAAAATATATTTCATAACTGTTCATCTTTAGTGGATGACTTTCTTCTTCTACCTTCTGGTGAAGTTTTCTGTCTTGTCTTTATACATTTATCTTTTGGGGTCACAGAATTATAGCTCTTAGAAATGAAAACAACTTCAAGACTCTGACTCCTTTATAGTCATGTATAGCTTTGTTTTCTTTCAAGACCTTTCACTTTAGAAGGGAAATTGATTTTCTCTGGATCACTGAACCAGGCACATGGTTTTTACTTGCTTGAGTAGCATTACCTGAAATCCAAGGGCTCTGATGCCAAAATATGATTTATTCAATGAAGGTAAGAGAGAAAAGAAACAAAGTATAAATCGATTTATTTCAGGATAGAAATATAGACTCAAAACCCACAAATTTCCCAAGAGAAATTACCTATTTTTGGTTCCTTAATCAGATCATATAGCAGTCCATACAGTCACACTTTAAATGAACTGAACTGAATAAATTAACAGAGACTGACAGTTGGAGACAAATTACTGAACCCTTTTGGTCAAGGCATATGATTATATATCTTAGAGCTTTTGCTGAAACTCAGGTAAGGCCTTTTGATTGTGATGATTAATTTTTAGAAGTGATTTTTCATTACCTAATTGGACTGTTGTGAAAATATACTCTGCATCACTTAAGTTTGTAGGCATTAGCTGTTCAGAGCACCTGTTGACAAAGACATCCTAGAGCGAATCGTACAGATTTCCTAGAGAAGCTGAACTTTTCATCTTAGGTCAAATAGATCCTTTTCTCCCATTTCTCCTTTCAGAGCTGGAAGCCTCATACTCAACAGAGAATACAGTAGTACTTGGAACACACAGAATGTGTTCCAAAACCCCCATCAGACACCTGAAGCCACAAATAGACCAACCATATATATGGTTTATTTTTACACATACACAAATTTAATGCACTTTCCATCTTAATTACTTATCATGCACTAAGCTGCACCATAGCTTAATTACTTATCATGCACTATTGCCATTTAGAGTATGAAAACAAAATCAGCACAATTTTTTCTTCTTCACAATTTCATGAGTGAAAGATTAGTTCTTACTATAAATTTAAGTAACCTTGACATGAAATGTTTTTTGCTTCTTTATGAAGTCAAAAACTTCCACCATTTCACTTACAGGAAGTACTTTATGGTTTCTCTTTGAAACAGTACTCTATCAGTATCACTACTCTTGTGCTTTGGGTCATAACTAAATAAAGTAAAGATTTCTTGAACAAAAACACTATGATGCCTCAACAGTTATTCTCATAACTGAGAGTGCTACTAAATGACTAATGGGTGGGTAGCACATACAACATGGATACACTCACTGCACAAATGGACATCATCCTGGTAGATAGGGTAAGACTGTGTGAGATTTCATCACACTACCCAGAGCAAGCATGCAATTTTAAACTTATGAATTGGTTATTTCTGGAATTTTCTGTTTATTATTTTCAGATAATGACTGACCATAATTGAAACTGTAGAATCCCAAATCACAGATAAGGGGATCTACTGTATATCTTTCCCCAGTATCTGAATTGATAAATCTTTTGTTAGAACTCTTTGGTATCAAGTGAAATAAACTCACTTGAACTAGTTCAAGCAAAATGGGAAAATTCATTATGAGATTTCTAGTAGTTCACAGGCACTGAGTGCATATATTTCAGTGGCCCTCAACAGTGACATAAATTGAAATGCAGCTACTATTATGAAATGGTCAATCAAAAATGCATTGCTAAACTTTGTGAGTGCCAATTCCCTCAGCTGACCACTATTATGCACAGTGGCTCTTAACATTGTATTGCTTTTATTTTTCTAATAGTCTAATGCCGTTTTTTCCTTTAATACAAGGTATTTGAATCTTCCTTGAAAGTGTTTACAAAGGAAGTTCATTTTCTTTTACTCTACTAGTTAATAAGAACCTGTTTTGTCTTTTTCCTTTAAGTTCTAGAAAGCTTGTTATTTGTTTTCAAGTTATAGACAACCATGTTTGCAAGTAATTAGATGAGTTAACTGTCTCATTACTGCCTCTGAAAAAGGAAGAAGAGAGAAAACCACTTTGGCCTCGAAGCAAGTTATCTGGGAGCATAAAACACCTGAGCAGAGAAGGCTTTTGACGTGACCCAAGCCCTGAAGCCATCAGTCTCCTGTCGCTTAGTGTTATTTGCTCTACCTATAATTAGTCCAGACAGACGTTTTATGTATGTTGAAAAAGATTAAGAAAAAATTATGATAGGAATTCACATCTTGTGAAAGAATGACATATGTAAACCAGTTAATGCCAATAAAACCTTAAAAGCTATTGAAAAACTTATGAGCCGTTAAACTCACACTGACAATCAATAGCACTTGCTGACCCTTCATCATGAAGCTATTAAATAAATAAATAATTTTAGTGTTTCTTTTTACTGACCTGCCTGAAAATATATTTATTGTGTAAATCAGTGACTATTTGAAACTAACAAAAGTAGTTATCTTATCTGTTCAATATGCATCAAATACCCAAAGGTGGATAAAATCTGGAAATTGATTCCCACATTTCATCTATAAGAAGAGAACTGTTGAGTATATAAGGATTTTAATTCAGTAGGATGTTTCAGCTTCATTTTTGATATATTAAATGGAAGGAGTATGTTTTGGTGTTGACATATAAAAGATTGGAGTTATATACTGAGGTAGTTGACTTTTACACACATTTTAAGATCAGTAAACTTCATTTGTGAAGTGAGGAAACAATGTCCACGTGATAGAATTTTATGAGAGTCTAAAGGCATGTTGTATGTGGTCAGTGAGTAGAGCAACACACATCAGATTGATTAATTTTTTTCTAGTGATTCTATCACATTATAAAATAATGTAGTAAATAATAGCTCTCTACTATAAATAAAGAGTTATGCTGTACAGAAAGCAGGATCTTGGAGGAACTATTTGAATTTCGAAATACAAAGATATATTTACTAGAATGTTATAGATTCAAATCAATAAGAAATCTTAGAAATAATCTAGCTAAAACAAAATATTTATGGAAAGATGGAAGGAAAGAAGAAAAGCAAGAAAATAGATCTCACTGTACCTTAGTCAAATAAAATTGTAAATAATGCAGATTATATTTTTTTAAATTTATACCAGCACTTTATTAACTGAGAATTCCTTCCATAAAGATGTTTTTAAAATTCTATATGCGATAGTAAGCTCTTTTCTCACTGTGATGAAACTCCTGGAATAAACAACTTATAGTAATAAAAGGTTTATTTTGGCCCATGATTTCAGAGGCTTCACTCCATGGTCAATTGATGCCATTGTTTTTGGGTGCATGACAAGACAGCACATTCTGATGTGAGAACACATGGTGGAGGAAACTTGATGGCAGATAAAGGGGTCAGGGTCCAAATAACCCCTTTAAGGACATTCCCCTAATGGCAGAACTTCCTTCCAATAGCCCCCACATCCAAAAAGTTTCCACCACTTCTCAATAGCACTATTAACTAGGGACCAAGCCTCCAACACGTGAGTCTTTTGGGGACATCAAAATCTAAACTATTGCACTATTTAACTCTGACTTTTTTAATGTATTTGATCATGAAATCTGATTTCAAAAATGACTTTTAATATTACCTTCAGAGTTTTTGATTGCAGACCACAGAATCCACTTAGGTAGATTAGGCTCAGAAGCATTTATTACATTAGTTAGAGAATTTCCTCCAGGAAGGACCAGAAAGCCAACAGTAGAAAGCATAAATCCAAGAATAATGTGTCCAGGGGAAATACCAAACACATCACTAAACTACTAATGGATATAATGCTGTCACTACCACCTAGCACCCTGAGTCTGTGCTGCCAGGAGCTACAGTGTAGAACTTCCACCATCATATCTCTAAGCTCATTTTCCAGTTTTGATCATGTCTACTTTTTCCACAGGTGCATAGGTATGGTTAAACTGAGATCGCTCATCTACAAGGGAGTGTGGAATATGAAGATTATACCTTTCAGTTCTCTTACTACAGAAAAGTACATTAGGGACATGGGAGGGAAAATTAATGAGTCAGTTGTTGGTATTTGCCACACCATGAGACCCTTACATTAGAAAAACACCATTTTTTGTGATATTGATTCAATTAAAGTCGGTTTACAAATATGAATGCCCATTAATCCTACCAAGCCCACCCCAAATATCTCCAGCTTTACTAAACCTTCCCCAGTCTCATCAGGACATAGAACCCAATACTTCTAGACTAGTGTGTTTATTTATGTGTCTTTTTCCTCATTTCTTTTACTAGACTGATACCTCCACAAGCACCCTGATTCAATATTATTGTGACAGTTTGGATATGTGATACCCCCCCACACACAGAGATCATATGTGAGACAATGCAAAAAGGTTCAGAGGTAAGGTAATATAGCTAGATTATAAGAGTGATAACCTAATAGTGGATTACATCTACTGATATGGAATAAATGTCAGGTAACTGTAGGGAGGTAAGGTATGGTTGGAAGATGTGGATCCCTGGGGGTGTGTCTCTGGTGTACATATTTTCTCCCTGGTGAGTGGTGCTCTATTTCCTGACTATCATGTTTTAAATAGCTTTTCGCTGCCACACTGATATTCTACCTCAATCAGACCCAGAGCAATAGTCAGCCAACTATAAACTGAACCTCTGAAACCATGAGCCAAAATAAAATTTTCATCCTCTTATGTTGTGCTTGTCAAGTCTTTTGATCATAGTGATGAAAAATCTGACCAAAACAATTATCTTGGTAGATGAATCAGTCTGGTTCCATTATTGGAGTGTGGTTCCCCTTGGAACCACTTTGCTTTGTCTAACCTCCTCCCTAGCTGCAGGCAGCTTTCCTGTGAAAGCTGCCCTTGCAGTGGCTCATATGGTTTTCTTGAGGTTCAGTAAACTCTCTGTAGCTGCTGCCTGCCAATTTGGATCAGAAAGCTCCTCTGCAATGCTCTTGATAAAGCAACTGTACATGATTGTACCAAATCCACAGAAGTCTTGACTTTCCCCCAGGCAGCTTTGGAAGACCTCAGAAATGTGGAGAAATCAATGCTATGTGAATAGACTTTAAACAACAGGAGCAATAAATTGGAGGGAGAAAGCCAATGGATATGTTTGTTTTCCTTCCTCTCCTTGACAAATTGTCCAAAGATGTGGTATAGTCACTCTGAAGACACTCCACAGGATTGTCCTTCCTAAGAAGATATAGTCAGTTCAGTAAGGCACAGTTTTAAATTTTCTCATTCTCTATCTTACCCCAGGAAAATATTAACTCCACTTTTGCCTCTCTCCTGGTTTATTGGATACCCAGCCTAAGGTAATCTTTGTTGAATTAATACATAAAAGAATGAAGAAAGTGAGAGGTAAGAGTGTCACATTGACCTGCTCAAGGTCTAAAAAAAGTCAAGGCCAAGCAGGAGCAGTCTTCATTCAATTTTATCACCAATGAAGACAGACATCTGATATCTTTGTATGTTAAAATTTTACACAGGGCCTGGCAGGTAGCAAGAACTTGAAAACAGTTGATGAATAAAGGAATGAAAGACAGGCAAGGAAGCAAAGAAGGGAGTGAGAGAGAGAAGGAGGGAAGGAAGATAATGGAATGGAATAGGTAATCAAGGAAAAAGTTAAACACAAAGCCCTGAGAACACTGGGATATGATAGGTGGGAGCTGGGTAGAGGCTGAAGTGGGCTCAGCCTTTGGGCTGAACCCAGTGATTCAACTTTGGGGCCACTGCTCAGGCTGATAAGGGAGATAACAGGTCTCTGAACTACCAGAAAGTAAGCAAGGAATCCAGAAACTTGCAGTCTGGTAAGGATAAGAAAGCCACATGTGAAAGTATAGAATCACATGGGCTGAAAAGAGCTTTGAAAAATGGCATGGAGCCCCCACTGCACTTCCCTTTCCCCATCAGTTTAACCCAAATTATAACCTGATCCTTTTACTCTTTCCTGTTAAACCTCTATGGATCCTCACCATTGATCTGCACAGAGTACCTAAGGAAGTCATGTCCAATCACTGAACTTTGTGTATAACACGAAGTTTATTTGCTTTCCTGAATTTTCTATGAAGATGTCCAGAGTATAGACTGAGGATGGTGGAAAAATTCTCAAGATCTTACTAGGCATCCTACTTTGATATTAATGTCTTTTTCTGTTATCTGAAACATTTTAAGTTATAACTTTAACCACTGAAGATTTTGAGATAATTGATTTACTTTTTATTGGTGATCTTATATTCTTGAAATGAATGCCATCATCTTAGCATGTTCTAAATTTAGATTTCTCTTCCAACAGTTACTTTTCCAAAAAGCCCATTTCCTCTGAAGTACAGCATTGAATCTGTTTAGCTTTTTATAATTTGACTCCAAATTATGTTTTTTGTGAAATAAAACTAAAAGTAAATAGCAGAAAGGTGAGTAGAGTTAGAGAGAAGGGAAGCGGGGGGGGCGGGGAGGGGAAATGTGAGGGAATGAATTAGAGCAAATTATAATCCATGCTTTTTTATTTATGTCAAAATGAATTCTGATGTTATGTATGACTAAAAAGAAGCAATAAAAAAATCTAAAAAATATATTTTTGATGATTTTATTTCAAGAAAGTTTTGATAATTCAAGTTGATCATTCTGGAGTTTTCGTTAGTTGTTTCAGTCTAATATAAGAATTCTTGAGCCTCCAATTTGTGATGGAGGTTACTGGACTTCTAATCAATTAGCAATTAAAAATCAGGTATCATTCTAATATTCTTGGGCATTAAATTTTTATGACTCATACAACATATAGTAGAATTGTATTTATGTAATTTATATATGTAACATCTCTGTGTTTATGTGCATATCTATATAGATACACACACACACACACCCCAATAAAAAGCAAGGAGGAAGAAAGAAAAGAAGGAAGGGAGGGAGAGAAAGAAGGAGGGAGGGGGACGTGGAAATAAAGCCAGGATGTGGCAGAGACTGTCACTCTGCCTGTGCCCCTGAACATTTCTCATTTTCCTTTAAAATTATGTTTTAAGGGACAAGTGATTGAGTTCAGCCAGATGAGATGTGGACACAGTGATATGAGTAACTTCTAGACCAGGGCTTTCCAAATATCACACAAAATCCTTTAGTCCTCACATCCTCTCCTGCAATGATTTTTGAAATATAGAGTTGAAAACTAAGCTTGTGATGCCATACACCTGAAATTTCAAGACCAATCAGAAATTATTATTGTTAATTACCCTAACTAACATAGAAATTGCTTTCCAGAAACTGATGCTGGCATAAAAAGAACCAAAATATTTGTCTTTGGCTTAGCAGTCATGGGACAGGTGGCAGTGAAATTGGTTTTGGAACCTGAAATGTAGCAATGTTAAGTTGGGAGCAAAATACTTAGTAAAACCATTGCTTGTGATAACTTAAAGTCAGGCAACACATCAGGTTTTTGTTTGTTTGTTTGTTTGTTTGTTTTGTACTAGGGATTGAACTCAGGGGTACCCAACCACTGAGCCACATCCTCAGCCCAATTTTGTATTTTATTTAGAGACAGGGTCTCACTGAGTTGCTTAGTGCCTCGCCATTGCTGAGGCTGGCTTTGAACTAGAGATTCTTTTGCCTCAGCCTCCCAAGCTACTGGGATTACAGGCATGCACCATCACACCCTGCTAGAAAACAAAATTTTAAGAATGTTTTCTGGCTAATTACAATTTCTTTTGGGAAGATATGACAATAAATAAACATGCTCAGGAAATAATTAGCTGGTTTGCAAGTATAACAGAATATCAAATATCAAGAATATTACGAGATCCAAATTTGAGATCTTGCCCAGTTGGAAAATCTACTTAGCATAGTTTTAAATTTTTTACAAAATATCTTTTATTGAACATGGTTTAGAAAATCATTTTTATATAAGGTAAGGAGATTTTATTCACAATAAAATAGGTAGAACCCAGATGATAAAGATGATAAAGTATGAGTAAGATTGAATTAAATAAATGGAGAAATAATAGGACAACATGAAGAGAAGGTCCAGGTGTTTAGGACATGAGTTGCAACAAAGGTGGGCAGGACACTTGTTAACTACTGAATTAAAGAAAAATATACAAAGCTAAACTGCCTGGTGGGCTATGCAAGGAAACAGGATTTTTAGACTACCCCTTAGAAAGCAGAGCACAGGACAGCAAGGTTTTCAGGCTGCCATCCCAGTTCAGACACTGAAACTTGAAGATGGCCGATGTATTTTTCAGATATTGAGCCACAATTGGGTTCAGAATGCTCTGCAGTAAAGGGTATTGTCCCTATGGGAATCCAATGTCACACTCAACTCTGAGGCAGGGACTTATACTTTGTCTGTAAAGGGGCAAAGTAAAAGTCATTGGGGGTATGTAGAAAAGCTTGGAGTGGAGAATAGGGAAAAATAATACAATCTACCACACTATTTTATTCTTCTCTTTCTCCCCAATGTAAGCATCCTCAACAGGACTTGGTATACTGTATACATCAAATTGTTCTTTCTCCAACATCAATAGAATTCACAGTAGTCCATCAAACAATGTTTTTAAATACATAATAAGAGCTTGAGAATGAATTGGATGTGACTGTTTATGAACCTGTAAAAAAAAAAAGGATTGATTATAATATAATTTCTATTTCTTAAATTATAATAGCTAGAAAAAGTTCAATTTTTGGACATACCTTGAAAAATGCAATTTTAGAATAAAATTGGAAAAGAATCTAAAATGGAAGTTTTTGGTAATGAACCTATAGGTTAATTTCCCTGGCAATAAAGTAACCTCAATAAAGATTTTACAATTTTAATTTACAAAGGTAAGTATCATTGTCATTTTTTGAATTCAAATCAGCACCAAATAAACACATAAACAGACATACCTATGACATAGATACATTTTTAACATACTAAGTAGATGAAGCAACTTCCCGCCCATACCCTTGATGTTAATTGTGATGACCACTGTCTTTTTTTTCATTGCTTACATTTATAGCCTTCTTATGAAGGAAGAATTGTAATAGTTTTCACTGCTCTTTGGGAACAATGCAGATTAAGTCCATGGTGACAAGACCAACAAAAATCTCTGAGACGTTTGGTCATGGTCTAAAGGGGTGGATTTAAGAATCTATGTATTTTTAACTTAGAATGCCTCCCTAATACAGCCTCTGTGAAACACAGAAAATATAGAGGAGTGATTTTATTGTGATTGTTTTACACATGGATTCTCAGTTATAACTCACATTTATCATGTGCTTACTCTATGTGAGACACTCACATACTTTGCATGTATTTTGTAAAATTTTATAATGACACTAAATAAATGCTGTATTTTTCCCTTTTAATAGACGCAGAGACCCAGGGGGAGAGGTTAATCAAGTTATAAATGTCCTTCATATTTCATCATCTATTTACTCATTTATAAGTGTCATTGAACATACCTTGTCCATAAGCATTGTTGTAGGGGTTAGGAATAGAACTGTGAACAAGCAAACAAGCTTTCTGCCCTTGGAATAGTAAATTTCTGTGATATATTCCTGGGATGACCATTATATAGTTAATAAATAAAAACAAAAAGGAAGAAATTTTCTGAGATTGATATATGCTATAAAAATCAATTATAGTGAGAAACATAGGAATTATGGGAATAGAGTGTGGTTTTAGAGAGGAGAGTCAGGAAGGCTTGAAGGAGTGAAGGTTGAGCTTAACTCTGTGTTGAGACAGACCAGGCATAAGATGATCGTGGGAGACAGATTTCACTGCCAAGCTGAAGCATCTGAAAGAACAGGAAGAAGGCCCATGTACTTGGGGAATAATGCATGAGAAACAAGAGCAAAATAACTGTCAATTAGTAAACCCAGGTTCTCTAACTCTAGAGGCAGCATTGTTTGTAATAACTAGGTTACTTACAGTCAGAGAATCCCCAGGTCAGGGGTGGACAGCAAGGGTTCTGAGACTTAGGTCAAGGTGGTTGCCCCAAAGTGTAAAATATTTGAGAACTCTACAGTATTTTGAAAACCTCCATAATTTTAAAATTCTATTCCCATTATATGTGTTTTTGCCTTATGAAAATGATAGTTCCTTCTCCCTCAAAAATTTGAATTTCTGGGAAGATGAGTCATCTTTTTTCTGAGACTGAAAAAAGTCCCATGGAGCACTGCTGAGCACACCTGGTATATACATAATACATTTTGTGGAATATGATTAACACAGCTCATAGTAGGCACTGGGTAAATGCTAATGACATATGAGTGAATTTATCCAGTTTAGTCCTGTACTCTGAGTCTATGAAGTGTCCTCAAAAAACCTCCAATGTCTTACTAGGAGGTCCAAAACAGTGTTAAGTATAACTCTGAGTTGTTTATTTCATTTATTTAGGCTTGAATTTTGACTCTAGCATTTGCTAGCATAGGTAGACCCTTTGAATTCTATGTGCTTAAATTTCATCACCTGTAATAGTTGAAAATATAAAATATTATGGTAAATTCAAAAGAAGAGCATTGGATAGAACATAAAGATGTTGCACAGTGCTTAGGATATTGTACATATACAATCAATGTTAGAAACTGTGTAGGGTCATGTCAAGCCCCACCATCTACCAACAAATAAAGAGGTTCTGCTTTTGAGGATATGCAGATGAGAAATTTTGATGCTGAAAGTAGTAAAACTCAGGCTATTCTCCATCTGACAGTGATATTGGGGGGCCAGTATACTATATTTATGCTTGGTCATCTCTTATATAGTATTAATAAATAAGTAAATTAATGACAAGTGGGTGGTGTGACAAATGTAAAATAGTTGAAAACATATTTTTAAATGAATTGATTTTTCTTTTAATTTACAAGGGGTTTGATTTTATCCTGACATAGCATCACTGTCAAAAGTGTTTCATGTCTAAGCATGCTAAAGACACCGTGGGAATTAACATATTAAAATCATTCCAAAGTTCTGTGATAAGAAAATTACCATCCAGAGAGATGCTGACAAACAGCTCTCTTGAAAAAAAAATTCTAATGCATAGTGTTGCAGATTGCCATGGTATCAATACCACTCCATATCTGAAACTCCTGATGTGACATCACTGAATGCAGAGATGGGGAAAAAAATGAAATAAGTAGGTTTGAACCTGCTCCAGAAAACTTCTTTCTCCTGTCAGGATTTTCAGACTTGCAGAGTGACCCAAGTTCCCCATCTCTTGTTTTGCAGCATGTTGATTAGCAGTGTAGAAGCCTTTTGCAGGGCACCTGGCCTATGTTTCTTTGCTCTCTTAACTTTACACTATCTAGTGGGCAATAGAGGAAAGCCATAGCTTATGCATGCTTTGTGGGGACAGCGTTGCAAGTTGTGAAATTGTTTTGCCATGGTCCATAAGTAAGATATATGGAGAACCTATGGTATAAGGGAAGGCCCATCCAATCAGATCCTTGTTTTTGAAGGCCTAGAGACACACTTTCATCAGTGCAGTGCCCAGATAAAGCCAAGTCCTGAGACTTGGACTAACTTGGGTAAATTAAAGTTAATAGGACATTAGCACAGACATAAAAAATGCCATGTTGGTATGACCAGAATAAAAGAATATCTTGTTATGGGAAAGCAAATATGAATCAGAAGTTATTAATGGCATACTGTAAGAAAACAAAGTAACAAATTCATCATTTTTCATTTTCCCCATGGTAGTTGGTTATACAATTTAACAGAATCAAAATAAGACCTGATGCTCTCACTTCACTTTAGGATTGACCTTGCCAATGACATTGTGGGTACCAATTTGACCAATAGTAGAATGAATCCTGCCAAACTTTCTTCTGTTGTCTTTTTCAATGATCCCATAGCTGATCACACTTCATTCCTAAACATCACTGCACTGTTTTTTTTTAAATGTCCTTTTTTAAAATATTTAATCAAGTTACAATCTAATCCTAGGTGTTAGAATATTCTCCCTTAAAGCTTTTGAATATATTTTCTGGTCCATTCTATTTTATTCTCACAAATTCACTGCCAGATGGTAATCTTTTCCCTTTACTTTCCATGTTGTTTTGGGTACCTCACTAATTTGTTACAAATTTAACAGTGAATTTAATAATGGAAGAAGCTTAGACTTCAGCATTTTATTTATTCATCCAAAATATTAAATGTACTATTATTATAGGCCAGATTTTGTGTGGTTCTCTAGGAAATCTATTATCAGCTGGAAAGATGATCCCTGAGTTCAAGATGGGTGTTGACTCACCAGCACTGCAACTTATTAGCTGTTTGAATGAACAAGTTAGTTAATCTCTTAGAATCTCAGTTTCTTAACTGGTAAAATAAATCTAAAAAATTTATGGGAAATCAAATTAAAAACAAAATCTTCCTCCAACTCCCACCTCCTCCCTATAAAAGTAGTAGAGAAAGAAAAGAGTTTTATTATTAAATAAGCATTAAACCAGAAGGGGATGAACAATGTAAACAATCTGCTTAGGAATTGCAAAAACAGAAACAACTCTCATGTTTTTATACGTTCAAGCAGATACAACCCATTACACATGTTCTCAAGACACACAATGACTACTTTTTAAGAAAGAGGATTTATCAGCAGCATTTGCCACTCATAACTCACCTTAACCTAGTATTTAAAGTGACCATTTGTATTAGCGATTGTCTTTGTCCAGAGCAAAGACAAACTTTTCATATCTTCAGGACAGAAAGCAGCTTTGTAACTTGGAGCATGGTGCCAGGAAGTTGACTGCTACCCTCTCAGGGAAACTGAGAAATACCTATCACCCCTAATGTTTACATTTCAAAGAGATGGCTTCCAGATCCTTGAGAATCACATTCTTGAGTCATAAAGCTGATAAAGCTTATTTAGTTAACACAAGAGGAAGAAAGTACATATAATTTAAGGGGATAATTAAGTCTTGTTTTTATTTTTAATTTGTCCTTAATAATTGCTATAAGAATTGAGCAATGTATATATAAATACAAAAATACTTTGTAAACTCTTAAATGCCTTTACAACTGAAGTAGGCATTTTTGTTCCTTGAATTAGTGACATCCTAAATGTAGAGAGGACCCCAAATAACATGGAAAGCAATGGGGAAGGAGGAAGGAGCAAGACTCTGAACACCATAGTGGAGCACTTTACATCATTAGGATAAACGCTGTATGTAGAGAAAGTATGGGACAATAATATTGTGTCAAAGTCTGTTAGCATTTGAGAGTCACTAGAGCAACATAATATTTTTCTGATAGTCAAGAGACAAGAGGAAGTAATTGTAATTTCATAACAAAGGAATGATATGAAATAATAACATACAGGAAATTTATTCTATTAATATTTGGATTTAAAATTGTAGGTTGATTGACAGTTGAGATCCCAAGTGCTGATATTCAACAGACAGATTTCAGTCCAAGCTTCATACTTCCCAACAGGACAAATTTGGGCAAATTCCCTAATCTCTTTACATCTTATATTCCTCACCATTCTGTCCCTTGGCTTTCTTATCTATAAAAATGAAGTATAATAACCACTCAGTAAGGTCATTATAAGTGTCAGGGTTTAGTCAAGGTTTGACATACAACAAATATCAATAAATGGTTACTATTGCCTACATTATTAATAAAAATAATAAGGAGATTGAGAAGCTTTGGGAATAATTAAATGATCTTGTAAGAGCTGTTGAGTGTCTTTATTTCTAGGTTCTCTGTTTTTGTTTTTTTACTTTGTATAGAAAAGTAACGAGTATGTTGAAAATTAAATCAATAGAACTTGGACAGTAATTTGGTGAAATAGACAATATTGGAAGATATTGCTTTAATAACCCAGTTCTTCACCCATTTTCCTGGGATTTTGTAGCTCCTTTCAAGAGGTATAGTTTCTATTTCTATACACACTGTTGTGGTCAATGAGGTATTAATAGAAATGAGCTAAGAGAGGCTTGAAAAAGCAACTGTAAAGCTTGACAAAGTGGTGCACACCTGTAATCTCAGTGGCTTGAGAGATTGAGTCAGGAGAATCACAAGTTCAAAGCCAGCCTCAGCAATTTAGCAAGGCCCTAAACAACTTAGTGAGACCCTGTCTCAAAATAAAACATAAAAAGAGCTGGGGATGAGGCTCAGTGATAAAGCACTCCTGGGTTTAATTCCTGGTGAAAAAAAAAAGAAAGGGAAGGGAAGGGAAGGAAAGGGACAGGACTGTAGATTTACACTAGTCCTCTACAACTTTGTTATTACCACAAGCAGTATATGTTTGGGATAGCTTGCTGTAGTTTGAGTCACATGTGGAGCAGTGCCAAATTACTTCAATTGCCCCAAGTCATGGCTCAGTAAATTCCAGCCCTGTGAGAAACACCACCCAAGATTTGGAGAACTGACTCCAAATGCATATGAAATGAAATACAACCAAAGTAATGCCATTTTGTTCTGACCTGACTCCATTTTATTCCTGCTTAAAATGTTTTCTTTTCAGCCTCCTGACAGTTGTACGTATGTTGACAGTACAGTAGGACCTTCCTGCGTCTCTATGGTCCTGACGTATAACAAAAATGACTCTGAAATATGTAATCAAAACAATTCTCTCATGTAATCAAAATATCTGTCTCAACAGAGTCTTTCTGACCTACATGTGCCTCAATTGTTCTTGTGGTTTTTGCCTTTATAAACTTTATACTCTCAAAATTCAAGTGCTGTGAGTTCTTTGAGGTGTTAGACTGCTCCTAGCTATTTGCCTTAATTGTTCTTGTGGTTTTTGCCTTTATAAACTTAGTACTCCAAAAATTCAAGTGCTGAGAGTTCTTTGAGATGTTAGACTGCTCCTAGCCATTTGCCTAGCATGCTCATTAAAGGAACTTTTTTCCCTTTCAATTTGGTTTAATATGTGTGGTGGTTTATAATTCTTGCACACTCCATAACACATACGTTGTCAGCTTCCCATTATATATCATTGAGATTTGTAGCTGCTTGTTACTCAACAATAGCTGATGGATACATCATGTGGTTGTAACATCAGGCCCTCATCAGAAAAAAAGGAGAAAAAGCAATAACTGCCTCACAAGGAGGTTGTAAGGATTAAAACCAACAAAGTATAAAAAGTGTCTGACACTTGAGGCATTTAGTAAGGACTGATTTCTGAGACTGCAGAAGTCAAGTTTTAATTAATGTATAAACTTTTCACCAAGTACACAAACAATACTGGAAATGTTGTATTATAACTCTTTTTAAAATTTATTTGTTCTAGTTAGGTATACATGACAGCAGAATGCATTTTGATTCATTATACACAGAGCACAACTTTTCATTTCTCTGGTTGTACATAATATAGAGTCGCACCATATGTGCAGTCATACATGTACCTAGGGCAATGATGTACATCTCATTCCACCATCTTTCCTGTTCCCATGTCCTCTCCCCTCCTGTCCCTCCCTTTGACCAATTGAAGTTCCTCCATTCTTCTCATGCTCCCCCATTACGGATCAGCATCCACTTATCAGAGAGAACATTCGACATTTGGTTTTCTGAGATTGGCTTACTTCACTTAGCATAATATTCTCCAACTCCACCCATTTACCTGCAAATGCCATAATTTTATTCTCTTTTAATGCTGAGTAATATTACATTGTGTATATATACCACAGTTTCTTTATCTATTCATCTATTGAATGGTATCTAGGTTGGTTCCACAGTTTAGCTATTATGAATTGAGCTGCTATAAACTTTGAAAAGGCTGCATCACTGTAGTATGCTGTTTTTAAGTCGTTTGGGTATAAATTGAGGAGTGGGATAACTGGGTCAAATGGTGGTTCCATTCCAAGTTTTCTAAGGAACCTCCATACTGTTTTCCAGATTGTTTGCGCCAATTTGCAGTCCCACCAGCAACATATGAGTGTGCCTTTTCCCCCACATCCTTGCCCACACTTATTGTTTGTATTCTTAATAACTGTCATTTTGACTGGCATGAGATGAAATCTTAGTTTTGATTTGCATTTCTCTAATTGCTAGAGATGTTGAACATGGGATGGATTCAAACTAAAAAGCTTCTTCTCAGCAAAAGAAATCAATGAGGTGAAGAGCGAGCCTACATTTTGGGAGCAAGTTTTTGCAGCATACACATCAGATAAAGCACTAATCTCCAGGGTATATAAAGAACTCAACAAACTTAACACCAATAAAACAAACAACCCAATCAATAAATGGGCTAAGGAGCTGAACAGATATTTCTCAGAAGAAGATATACAATCCATCAACAAATATATGAAAGACTGTGTTATAACTCTTAATGCTAGCTTTTTAAATGCTTGTAACTCCAAAATAGACTTCCTTTCTTAATTTTTGCATATTGCTTTAAAGGACCCTTTTTACGTGACAGATATTAAAATAAAATTTTAACAAGGACCTACTCAAGATAAGACTTCATTTTCCCCCATTGATAGAATGGCCTTATTTTCCACTTGCATAATGGACTCAAGCAATCAATGATTGGTTAAATTGCTCATTGTGCCTCTTGCCTGCAAGGCTTTTGCTGTGAGCAAGCTTCAAACACTAAATCTGACTGCCATGGACCATTAAACAGGTATTCTCCTTTTTAAACTTTGTGATCTCAATTTCCTGGAGTTATCCAATAGAAAACAGATGCAAATTAAGAGCTCAATTCACAAAAATAATAGGTAGCATTTATACTGGCTTCCTATGGAGATGTCTCAAAAAAAAGTGTGGAAGGGACACTTGTGTATTCCTGCAATGTATTCCTGCAGCTTCACAAACATCCTACCAGTTCTCTTCAAATGTTGACCTTTCTGTGCTGAATATAAGGTTAGCATAGGCCTAGACAGGGTAGAACCATAACAGAAAGCTGTCTTTGTTAGAACATGTAAATGCTTTGATGTGTTTCAGTCTTTCTTTTTTAGAAATACTGCCAGAAGAAGAACAGATTTAGCCAATCTGACTTGTGCCTGCTAATAGTGAACTAACAGGCCAAGAAACTGATAGGTTTTTGGCCTTCTCTCGACATAACTGGCAAAAAAATCTCTGGCATCCTAGAGGGTCATCAGGAGGAGGTTTAATTTTTATTTGCTTGTATATGTGTGTTTATTTTTTTGTTCATATTTGGATGTTCACTTTCTTTAATTTTGTTTTACAGGAGAAAGGGAATATAAAAAGTCCCAACTACTCTGTATGGTGAAATATTTTAGGGCATTCTTTAAAGAGTTGAGATCATGCCTCACAGTATTTTAATTAGCAAAAGTCTACACACAGCCTTTGATTATCCCTGGTAATTTAAAGGCTTCAGAAATTTTTAATCAGAAAGGGAAACAGAAAAGTAGACCCAAAGTGTTGGTTGTATTTAAGGTACTGAAAAAGCATTTTGAAGTTTGAACACAGCATCAACTTCTACAGTAAACTGAACATGTTTTAGATGATTATTTGTACCAAACTTTAGTAGATAACATCAAGATTGTGGAGAACTGGTATCAGGAAGATCTATGATACATATTTAATATAACTAGGTACTCCGTAAGCACTTATTGAAACGAAGTAAGGCTAGGTTAGGCACATACTAAAGCAAATAATTGCTCATGTGCTTGGGAGGACGATATGGATACAAATACTTGGGTTCCTTGAAATACACAGATGTTGCCCATAAAAGGGTAAATACAGATGGCACATTTTTGTGTGTGATTATTTTGGCAAGACAAATCATCAATTAAAAAAAAATTTGACTAAAAAGAAAGTGTCAACTTCCAGTCCAACTCTTACATCTATCTCAGTCATCTACTGGTATCTTAAGCCAAAATAGACACTTACGTTCAAATGCAGATATAAGTTCAAAAAGCAGGTATCAATATCCATCATTATTTTATTTTTATTCCCTCTTTTTTGCTTTTATCTCCACAGTCCTCATATTCCAGGCCCAGAATTTTGCTGATTTTGAGTATTAGCCTATGCTGAGCTGTCTTTGTATAATTTTTAAGCTATTTGTGGTAAATTTTGATAGCTGCTCTAGTTAGAGATGAAGGTTAGCTCTTATTTTCAATATCACTATTGGAATATCAGATCATAATAAAAGCAAGTATCATAACAAATTCAGCTATACTTCAAGACATTTCCTAAAACAAAAGCTCAAAATATTATTCTGTACATTTAAAGATATCCTGGTTCTCTGTTCTTTAGATGCTGTGGACATTGCTAGATTACATTTCACTAGAGAGCAGGCAGCAGTGTAGATGCAGGATTCAGTTAGCCATATACTCAGCATAAAGCAAGTAGAAATCACTGGCATCACAGCTGGATATGGGACCATTTGAGATCTAGTCCCATCCCAAATAACATCCTCCATAGTGAGACGCAGGCATTCTCTTCATGCTGTGGTGAAGAGCGTCTCCAAAGCATCCCAGATAATGCATGCATCCTAAAAGATACTGACTTTTTTACCATTAATATTTATTAATCAGAAAATATAAATAATAATATGATAATATAATATAAATATAATTGACTAGTAACAACCACTTCTGGAGGAAGACATTTTTGTTCTTGAATTTCTATGAACTATAAATTCCTGAATCAACTATCTTTGGATTACTAATTTAAATACACATACACACACATGCACACACATCACTTGCAAGTTCATAAACTGAATTGCATACCGTTATATTATGTAATTGTTATACAATATAATAATTGTCAAAACCTTCTTCTAGACCTCTCGGCTTTTGTAGCTATCACACAGTTTCAAACCTGCCTATTTTGTTTAATGAAGTTTGAAGTTCTAGTTGGGACGTGCTATGTTTTATAATTTCATATCTGCAACCATACTCCCACTTTTAGCTTGCCCCCAAATCCTCTCTATCTTTAGCCACACAAAACTCTGTAGCCCATGCCAGACTTAAGTCCTGTAACAAAGTGTGAGAGATTGGGGAAAGTAATGCTTCTAATTATTTTCAGAATGCTGAAAATGAAGTATATGCAGTTAGTAACAAGATGAAATGGTATTTAATGAAAAAATCTTTCTGATAGAATATAGTCAAGAAAATATGTATAAATTTTGTATTGAATTCTCTTTGTATTTAAAATCTGACTTCATCACTTATTGTCCATATGACCCTGTATATATAGTGTATAACTTCTTTGAAGCTTAGTTTCCTTATTTGTAAAAGGGGTTAATTTTTATTAAATATCATAATATATAAAGTACTTAGGTAGTCTTAGGTATATTGTACCTCAGTAAATAGTATTAGTGGCAGTGTTAGTAGTTATCTTAATTATTATTGATGCTGTTATCAATGTTCTCATTTTATCCTAAGTATTATATGCAATATTCAAAGAAATCATTGAGACCCATAAAATGAAGAAAGCATTTAATGGACACATAGAATGAATTTATATGTGAATTAGCTGCTTATAGACAACAGACTGTTAGTAATTGGTGTGAGTGAGATCTTCCATTTGCACAGATTGCTTACCACATATTGGTTGTAAAAACAGTACCTGAATACTGGGATTGTCTTCAGTAGTGCTATTTCCATTCAAAAAAGGAAATGAATGTAGACTTACATGTGGTATGTCATACTTTATATGTGTGCTGATCCCACAGAAAGGCATGCAAAGCAGTCATAGAAATCTTGCTTATAATCCTTAATGAAAGTAATTCATCATTTTCATAATACGTATCCTCTAAGTGTTACTAGTGTTAAGCTTTATAGAGGCCAGATCTAAGTTACCAACCTAGCTTTACCTCTTAGAAATCATGAAACCTCAGTTGAAACATCAACAAAATGGGAGATTAAAAAAAGATATGAGGATAAAGTAATGCACCAAAAGTATTTAGCATAGAACTTGTCACATAGCAAATATTAGCAATATCAATATGACAGCCAAGGATTAAGTCAGAAAATCTACCCCCTGAAGTGTTAAGCCTGATTAAAAAACAAAAACAAAAACAAAACAAAACAAAAAAACTATGCTGTAAGGTGTATTATGATCAATCAAAATTTTCTTAATAATTCAGTCAACAATTGCTTTCATTTTCATCAGGAGCAACAAAGAAGTTGTACAATTAATGTCAGATCACTGTGCAAGAGAGTAGAAATGTGCCATGATCTAAGATGGTCCTGATGGGGACTAAGTTCGACACCAGCTGACCCCAGTTAAACACAGCCTCCAGCTCAGACTGCCATGTCACCATGAACCAAAGCTTAATTTCTCTTCTTAGTCAGGTCCTGTCAACTGATTGTGGAAGGGTAATGAGAATCCAGGATGCCTGCTGAGACCTGTGTGTAGCACTCTATGTGTGTGCAATGTCCACAGGGCACTGAGCATGCACCAATCCACAGGACACTGAGCACGAACCAAACCAAAGACTGTG
>CM053400.1:51911881-52021055 GCA_028644305.1 Xerus rutilus
CAGAAAGTGGTGCATGCAAAGCTAGAAGAATTCCTGAATTTAAAAGCACTAGAATAAAAGTCAGTTTATGTGTGCACAGGGTTTGGCATCAGTTCGTTTTCTAGCATCTGAGTCCTGGCTGTAAGATCCCTGGCATGCATCTGTCATGGTCAGTGCTAAAGATTTCACAGCCAGACTGTGGGGAATAACGTTTTAGGCCTATTCACATTTTTAAGATGATTATTCATTGTTTATTTTGTGTGCCTATCATCTTAGGAACTACAAAGTTCTATAAAGATAGCACCTGCTAACCAAAGATCTTTTATAAAACCTAAAAGCAACTAAGAAAAAAAGTTAAGATAAAGCAGCAACTTATCTTGAAAGCCAGATCCTCACTGCATATTTGTGTGTTTGAACATTTACAAATAGGGATAACTTAACTTTTCATGAGGGAAAATGAGCAACACAATTAAAATTCAAAAGTATCTGTTAACGTGAACTTACAAATTTCAACATACTAATTGATTTATCAATCATAAAAGAAAGTCTCCTAAAAGGGAGTATTAGTACAAAATTGTCTTACAATTTTCGAAGGGGTTTCATCTTTCTCCATGCTCCCACACCCCATGCTAACAGGGAAAGACTTACATACCTAGTTCCTTACTTTTCAAATGAAGGGGGAAAGGGAACAGAGACCATGAGTGATATGGAACACTGAACCTTTAAAAATCTTCATCTTCTAACATCAATGACATTCTCCATCCCTCTGTTTCTCTCTCTTTGGTCTCCCATGTGTCATTAGGCTTTAGAATTTGAGCCTCCAAAATCTCATCTTTATTAGGAAAAAAGTCACTTGTCAATAAGTCTTTCATTGTGGAAAATCAGTTCTCTATAGTTAGAGAGTTATTTTGTCGATCCTTCTCTTGGCCTCCCTCTTCTAAGTTTTTGTTCACAATTGCAATCATTTTTCTTTTTAAAAGGATACAAGGCTTCGGAAGCCAGGGGGAGGAGAGGGTGAGAAGGATCCTACTGGGTCTTGGCCTGCTTCCAGCCCCAAAGAGGATATTGTTTTCAGTGTCATGTTCCAATTTCCCTGGAAAGTTCTTACCTCTTTTTCCACACCCCAGCCCTGCCTAATCTCACAGACCTGAGTTTGAATTGTCTCTGTTTTTCCCTGCCCTTTCAAAAAATCTAGGTGTTTTCTCAGATAGACAATTAATAAAGTTTCACATAGTTTCTATTTATGTCACTGATACCAATCCTCACACCCCTGCTCTCTGAATGAGAGATGGTTTGGATGCTTTCTTGAATGAAAACCCTTATTTTCTGGTCTCCTTGTCTTTAAGGTACATAGAGACACACATTGGTTTTGACCATAAATACTATATTTCCATTAGGTTTGCCTAATACAATGAATTTTATTCTCATTTCTTTAGTTCAAACCCTCATCACCTTGCTTCTGATATTATGGCAACTGCCTCCTGACTTGCTGTCCAGCCTCTTTAAAAAGACTTTTTGTTCCTTTTTTTTGATACTGAGGATTGAACTCAGGGGTACTCAACCACTGAGCCACATCCCCAGCCCTATTTTGTGTTTTTATGTAGAGACAGGGTCTCATTGAGTTGCTTAGCGTCTCACCATTGCTGAGGCTGGCTTTGAACTTGCAATTCTCCTGTCTCAGCCTCCCAAAGTGCTGGAATTACAGGTGTGTACCACCACACTAGGCTGTTTTGCTTCTTAACAGTGGTAAATAGAATGATCTTTCTGAAATGCAAATATTCTCATGCAGTTCTGTTTAAACCTTTCAGAATCTCCCACAAGTTTTTAGGATTAGAGTCCACATGCTCTAGAATTATGTGTAAAGCCTTTCACCATGTGGTCTCTTCAGCCTCCCTACTCTCCTGGGAGTTTTTGTATGTTGTCTTACTGCTCAAGATGCTTTTACCTCTGTTTGACCACTGTCTCTTTATTCTGCAGGATTTAGCTAGATATTGTCCACAAAAACATCATGAATCTGGGTGAACACCCATGTTTCATTTTCTGGAAACATGGAATGGAACCACCAGTTGGCCCACTTATCCCACTCCTTGGTCTATACCCAAAGGACTTAAAATCAGCATACTACAATGATGCAGCCACATCAATGTTTTAGCAGCTCAATTCACAATAGCTAAGCTATGGAACCAACCAAGGTGCCCTTCAACAGATGAATGGATAAATGGTATATATACACAATGGACTATTACTCAGCCTTAAAGAAGAATGAAATTATGGCCCTTGCTGATAAGTGGATGCAACTGAAGGCTATCATGCTAAGTGAAATAAGCCAATCCCTAAAACCAAAGTGTAAATGTTCTGTCTGATATGTGAATGCTAACATACAATAAAGGGGCAGGGGAGGGAAGAATAAAAGTTCATTGGATTAGACAAAGGAGAATGAATAGAACAGAAGGTGATGGGAATAAAAAAGACAATAGAATGAACCAGACATAACTTGCTATGTTCATATATGAATGCACTACATGAAACTCCACATCATATACAACCGTAAGAATGGTATTCTAATTAGAATAAGCTTTACTCCATGTATATATAATAAGTCAAATACATTCTACTGATATGTATATATAAAAAGAACAAATAAAGTAAAATTTAAAAAAAGAAATCCTTTTCTGAGCTTCAGCAATACCACAATTATCTGTCATTTTCTTTGTAGTTTGAGAGCAAGGATTCTGTATTATTCATCTCTGTGTCTTAGTGCCAAACACAAAGTAGGTGCTCCACATTGAATGATTTATTGACATTTTATACTTAATATATGAGCCTACATGGTAGTCTTTCCATCAACCTGGTCAGAGATTGGATTTTTGGTTTACCACTAAGTCTAGCAGTGGTAAGTTTACCACTAAGTCTAGTAGTTTACCACACAACTCTTCAGTCAGAAAGTCCATTTTCTATTACTGACTCTTTAAAACAATGTCAGATTCTCTATTTTAGTCACATATTTCAAAATTACATATTTACTGAGTCACTCCTAGGTACTGGCACTGCTCTAGGTGCTAAAAGCACAGCAGTGAAAAAAAAACAAGCAGATGCCCTTTCTCTTTTTACCTGGAGAGGCAAAAACCAAATAAAGAGATCACTAGTATGTGTTAAATTCTTGTAAGAGTTCTAAAAAATGAAATAGAATAAAGAGGTTAAAGAAACAAGAATGTAGAATGTTAAATAGGATGGTTAATGAGGCCTTCTGACAAGGGGATATTTGAGCAGAGACAAGGAAGTAAAGGAGTGAGTACCTGCATTTTTGAAGAGAGAATATTCCAGGCAGAGGGAGCAGCAAGGTCAAAGAGCCTGAGACATGTTGCTTCTTAGTATGGTCCAGAAATAGCAAGGTTTCCATGCAGTTGGAGCAGGGTAATCATGGGACAAGTGCTAAAAGATGAAGTCAGTGAGTTCAAAGGTCCAAGCCATGCAGCGCCTACAGCTCCTGTCAAGGTGTTTGATTTTTACAGAGTTAGAGGGGAACCCAATTGGGGAATTTTGAGCAGATTTGTGTCATGATCTGATTGCTTTTTTAAAAGGATCTTTTTCAGTCTTCTATGGTGCAGATACTATTGTGGAGGAGAGTAAGGAAGAAGTGAAGAGACCAGTGGGTAATCACCTGGGTTGGGGTACTAGCAGGCAAAGAAGTGAGAAACAATTCTACTAGGTAGGTTTCTAGCATGTAATCTTTGCTGATGACCTGATGTTAGAAAAGCATGAGCTGTGTTAGAAAAACAATCAGTGATGACTCTAGGATTTCAGTCCACTTACTGAGATTTGGAAGGCTCTTAGAAGAGTAGATGTAGGGTTATCAGTTTGGGGCTCAGTAAATGATGCCTTAAAATAACTCTTTGGACTTTAAGCTGAGAGCAGCTGGAGAGCAGTCAACACAGGGAAGTACTTCCTCTGAAGCTCCTTTGTCCACTGAAATACCAGATGAGCCAAAAAAGAATGCAATTGCCTAAAATCTTCTTACTGAAATTTCATTAACCAAGGAAAATTAAATTTGCATCTCAGATGAAGAGACCATACTTAGAGACTGGAAAACTTTATCCCAGCGCATTGTCTATTAAGTGGGTTTGCTCATTTCCTTTAGAGATCATTTGTAATCATTTACAAGTGTCCACAGCCCCTTACTTCCCTCTCCCCTATGAAGAGGGTATTTAAACCTTGACCACCTGGCTCTTCTTTGAGTTTAATATTTTATATGGCAACTGTGAGTATGTGCATGTTAATAAATTTGCAAACTTTTTCGTGTTTATTTATCATCAGTTTGTTTTAGCAGGCTCAATTACCAAATCACAAGTTTGAACTTCTTAACAGTTGATAGAGAAGAATCCAAAGATTAGAGTTAGATGTTGAAACATATAGATATAAATATAGATACAGGTATAGAGATGTATAAATACAATATAGATTTAGATACAAAATATACATAGATGAGTGGAAACCTTGAGTCAGCACTAAGCTAAATAAGCCTAGAAAATAGGTGAGCTCAAAATAGGTGAGATTAAGTCCTCTCAATGTGGATGGGTTCACAGCCATGAGATTGGAAGGAACCACTGAAGTAATGAGTGAGGCACATAAGGGGCATGAGCACAGGTTTAGAGACTAGGAAAGAAATCCCCAGAGGAGACCAAGGAAGTGGAATTCATGGAATAAGAGCAAAGCTGGGAGAAAATGTTGTCCTGAAAATCAAGTGAAAATGTAGTTTCAAGGAAGGAGTTATAAGCTGTTTCAAATTCTAATAGGTCGAACAAAATGGAAACTAGAATCTGGTTATTGATAATCTCGACAAGCACATTTTGGCAGGGGGGACAAATGTGATAGAAGTGAGATCATGAATGACCAGAGAAGAAGTGGACACATAAAATAAGACTGTTGGGGTAGGTGATCTTTGATTTCTTTATAAATATAATTTCCATGATTAAAAAATTATATCCATGTCATATGTCCAAGTATTTACATGGGTTGCCAATTCAGAGCATGTGAGTTCAACCCTATGTCCTAAGAAATAAATTACTCTGAATGCATTTGATTTTTCCTTTGATGATTCTGATGCCACTTTAGGTTTTCAGAGCTTGAGGGTCACTTTGAACTGCATCAATTATCACTGTAGGTGTAGAACTGCTGAAGTGTCAGTTAATAGACTTCTGGGAGACAAAGAGGTTCTTGTTTTTATAGGAATCTTGTCTTTTGCTTCATCTTTCCCTCTGTTCTGTGTATCCTGTCACTGATCAGCCCATCCATCCATCCATCCATCCATCCATCCATCCATCCTTCTGTCTTTCACTTATTCATCAAGGATTGGATATATCAAGATCTGAGTGTACTCTGTCTTTTATGTGGGGACGCATCTAGAGAAGTTCTCCAGACCCACAGAAGAATCTGCCAAAGCAAGTTATACTGAGCTGGCCCTGGAAGCAAGCCAAACAAAAGTTATAAAAAGAGGTGAAAATATATGAAGAAAAGTTTAAGCATTATGGCCAGAATACTTTCTTAATCATACTTCCAAAGTGAACCTGGGAATGAATGTGCAAATCATCATATCAAAAGAGAAGATGTGGAGAAAGTTAGCAATAGTGTCCAGTCTGAGTAAGGAAAAGCCATTTAGGATGAAGTCCTTCTAGGAGGCACTAGAAGCTGAATTTTATGTTATGAAGTGACATAAGTGAAGGTTCATAGGACAGATGCAGGATTGATAGTTAAAAGGTAGTTTACAGTACTAGAATAAAACCTGATGGAAGTCATTACTGTCTTGCTATGAGTAGGTCACAGAGCAAGTCACAAAAATGTTATTTTTCCTCCACTCCTTTTTTTCTTCCCTCACATATGTTATTCTTCTTTATCTTCTAGAATCCAAAAAAAAATATGATAAAGTCTATGGTGATCAAGTTCAGAATAAAACATTTCTTCTTGAACTTTGGTTTGTGTAGAGGGGAATCGGGAAGGGAAGAGTGGGGTTGTGGGGATGGGAAGAACAATAGAATGAGACAGACATTATTACCCTTTATACATGTATGATTACACTAGTGGAGTGACTCTGAAGCATGTATAGCCAGAGGAATGAGAAGTTGTGCTCCATTTGTGCACATTATTTCAAAATGATTCTACTGTAAAATAAATACATTTGAAAAAATAAGAGAACATTTCTTCTTAAAAGCATGATTGAATTTAATATAACTTAATTCATCCTTTTTAACTTTGTTTCTTAAACTTATATATCTTTTTTCCCCCAAAGGACACAGATATTTTCTAGAAGTGACATTTTTGACACTTTCTCAGTGGGCAGCAGACCCTGCATCATATGATGTTTTAAGTACAATATTCAGTACAGCAACATGGATAAGCACAATGAATACAAGAGAGACAGCAAACTAGAAAAATTGTTTACAATTTTTGTGCTCCTGTGCTACTTGAGTAGGACAAGGGAAGTGATGATTTGGGCTTATGTGCAAAGGTTCAGAATTAAAACCAGTGAAGCAGAATGAAGTCAGTCTATCGGATGGATAGGTGCATGGCTACTACAGGAATAAATATTTCCTGCCAGAGAAAGAGGATCCTGATGCTCACACCTGCCTCTACAGAATATAAGTACTTAAGACACTGGGAGCAGTGGAGCAGAGGAACCTAATAGCAATAAATAATGCTTGATTTGGGAAGCAGAGAGCAAGACAGCTTCAGGTTCTCAAGAATAGTTAGTTACTATAATCAATGGAACTGAGAAGGCTCATTATGTGGGACAAGGGTCTACCTGAGGTAATTCTCTGCCAGAGCCTTAAGACTTTCACCCTGCTCAGGCAGATTCTAAGTCCTAAAATTGATTTTTTTTCCAAAATAGGTTAGGCTTTCCCTCCTACCTTGAAACAGAATTTCTAGTAGCTATGATAAAGAAGAAAGATGTATTCATGCCAGGACTTGTCTCTGAATTAAAAGGGAAGTAGCTATGTTTTGCCGATGAGTCCTAAGACTAATTATCAAAGGCTAGGATCTCTAGAACTCTTCCACCTTTCTCATGGGCCAGAATCCAAGGGTGGATATATTGACCAAAGCACTAGTGTATGGATAATTTTAGAAAGGAAGTGGTACATGTTAAGCTCCGTGGAACATGGTGCTGTGTTATCCAGGCCTAAAACACCCTTCTTCATTCTGGAATAATCCTGCAAGTACAGAGTGCTACCCTAGAGCTCAACATTATAGAATACAATTTCTGAACTAAATTATTCTCATTTTTCTACTCCCATCTCTGATAATTCTGCTTATCTTGCAGTTTGTTGAGAAGATTAAGTAATACCCATAAAATTATAGAGTTAAACTCTTTGTTGCAATAAAATGATCATTAATTTATTTTCATTTTGGCTAGTAAGTTACTTAAGACAAGAAACAATTAACACTGAATCTCACCACCTGGCATATTTTAAATATCAAATAAATACATCTTAAAATGAAATGAAAAGAATTGTTGTTATGATTACTCTTCTTATGGACTCAGCTTTGTTTCCCTGTGCTATGGTGTCCTCAATGGTTTCTAGAACCTGCTGAACTACAATATTTTATCCACAAAAAGCCAGACTGAACCCCTGCCAATATTATACTCTAGAGCTTATGCTGTCCAATATGGTACCCACTAGCCACATGTACCGATAGAACCCTTGAAATGTGTCCAGTGCGACTTAGAAAACAGATTTCCAATTTTCTTAATTTGAATTCTTAATACTGGAACTAAATTCAGTTATGGGAAAATTTTAAGTATGTTTAGAACATAATGGATATGTAAATCAACTCTCCTTTTTATTAAATTAAAATACAAATCAAGTATTTCTGGATAAAATTTGTGATTTTCTGAAGAAATTGAGATGTGCTATGTTTAATGACTGAAAATGTGATTTCATTTTGAAATGATAAAGGTTGGGATATATTAGCTAAAATAAAACTTACTACTAGAGTTAATTTTATCTGTTCCTGACTGCATTCTTTTTCCATTCTTAAATCTGACTGCTGGAAAATTAGACATCACATATGTATCTTGTGAGATTGCCTGTTGATGGCCAGTTGAGCTGTACTTTAGATCAATACCCTAATTTTAAACTCAATTGGAGTCCGTTTGAGGTAATGATGATGACTCTGACAATATCTTACTCTTATACTTATGGAATTTTAGAGTTTACGAAGCATTTTTACATACAGCACCATAGGAGACTCTACAAATCATTGTGATACACTACAAAATTCACTGAGGCTCAGAGAAGTGACTTACCCAAAGTTATCATGTTCATCATTGGCAAGATTGGTATTACAACCCACATGTGTTGACCCCAAAGGGCTTTTTCTATCTTTCATACTTACCTCTCCCTTTTGATATATTTGAAATTATGCCATTTTAATTATAATAAAGTATTAATCATAATTGGATATATTTATAAAAAGTCTGTTGAGTTCAATAGTTGTATCATGTAAAATAGTGACCAATGGTAAAGATTAGTAACCAACTCTTTGTTAGGCCATTTTTCTAATAATTATTTTCCCCACAAAACTGCAAAAAGGTTCAAATGTTGACACTGGAATTTTTAATAATTTTTCTAAGCAGTTTTTTCTAGTGAATCGTTCACTTAGGTACTGTTAGATCACTTAAATGGCAGAGACCCACAATTTCCTTCATCTCTCCACCTGAATTGCATGGCCATCAATGCATCTGCCTGCTCGTGAAGGATTATCTGTATGGCAGAATTTAGTCTGAAGTTTGTATTTGTTGTTATCAATGTGTGAAACCTTTTTAGAGGGGATAGCAGAAAGAAGATTCTTCTTGAGAGCTGTCCTACATCATTCTCTGGGAATAATTTAATGACCATATTCTGGAGCAGTTATCTTATAAACCAGTAAGAATGAGAAAGGAAAAGAATTACTATAAAGTAGTGCAACAGATGATCATAGCAGACTACTTTAACTTATGTGCAATACCTCCCATGCGTTGGAAGCTTTCATCATCTCATTTAATTTAAACATAAAATAGCTTTTTGAGAGGGAGCTTATTACCATTCTATAACTAGAGGCCAAAAGTGGCAAGTGGTAAGATGGATTCAATCTTGAGCCTATTGCTATGGCATGATCTCTTTATTTTTCCTTCTTTCCACAAAATGACAATTGTGGTTCTTTGGAATAAGCATTAGCATCCGAATCAGAATTAGATCCTTGTTACAGACATCATACTTACAATTATATAATACTCAAGATTCAAACGTATTCATAGTACTCAATCAAGTTTTAAATTACAGGCATAATATTCAGTCCCTATCCAACCTCATTTTACATTTTTTCATTCACTCAACAAGTGATTGCTTATTGCCAAATACCAAATGCTTGGATGTTGAGAAGATTAATGAACTGTGTCTATGAGTGTACTTTGACAGCATTAAAAAAATAACAATTACTTAAAAGTGTTAATTTCTATTTTTTATTAGTAATGACACAATGCTCTGTGTGTAAAAAGACTGTTATCTCTTCCTGACTACAAAGATTAAAGGAGTAGTCTCCTTCATCGGCCAAGATGATCCAAGACGGAAGCCACAGTGTCAGCTGAGGAAGCTCCTCATTCCTCAATGCCTTACCATGTTTTTGGCTTAACTTTAATGTCTGACATCTTTTCTAGTTCCCTATTGCTGCTGGTTTGTTTAGTTTCTTGCTCTCTCTTGAATGAGCAGTTGTTACGATCTCTTAACCTGTCCGTTGGCCTCAACCTGAACTGCTTTCCACACTGTTCCTGCAGTCAGAACTTATCAAGAGTCTTTGAAGACGATGGTCTTCCTCCCTCACTACTTCCCACCCTATCTGCTCACCCTCTACCCCTGTAGTTCAGACATATTCCGCTACTTAGTTTCCCAAGCAAACCACACTGAGGACTCTATGTGCCTGGTTGTGTCTCTGCATTTACCCAAAAGGCACATTTTCTGCTTCTTAACCTAATGAGCTCTTACTAATCTTTCAGAAGTTATTTCAATAGCTACTTCTTTCATGTTGTATTTTCAAATCTGTAACACTTAGATTAATATGATCAATTCCTTCATCCCTCTTTACTATCTTTTCTTAAGCATAAACTATGATGTTATGGTAACACTACCAATACCTAACTTCACTTTTTTATTTACACAAGAGTTTTACTCTACGAAACTCCTTGGGCTAGAGAGCCATATTCTATTCATCCCTAGTGCCTGGCACACAGCAGGCACTCCATATGTTTACTAGAAAACAGTGAATTAATAATTATCTTGTCATTGCTTAAAACCTTTCAGTGAATGCCAACTGTATACAAAATAAAGTCTGAGTTCATTTTAATGCTATACCAGGCTGATCCTCAGAAAGTTCTTGCATAATGTAGCGTCTCATCTCTTGCTGTGTCCATGTATTTATTCATGATCCCATTATACTAAAATAAAAGTAATGCCCCCAACAGGCCTGAGTTTCAGGCTCCCAGATCTTGACTCATCCAAGTTCACAGATGAACTATTTCAGGGTCTGGTCAATCATGCCATCATGTACTGAAGGCTAGATGAGAAAGGGCTGGTGGGAGCCCTTTGTTACCTACGGATCTAAAGAGAGTGGGTGTGCGGAAATGTAGGCCAAGCTTTAAAAGCAAGATCTAAAATGTTCCTGGACCATTTTTCACACCCTGAGCTGTGCCAGTTCTGCCTCTCTCCAGCTGAAGTCCTCAAAAGCTTCCCTGCTCTCCACTCTTACACACTCCTTGGGTTCCTTGTCTTTTTGTGTAGACATACATGTCTTCCAGCCCTGTAGCTGCATCACAAGGTCTTGGCTGGAATCTTAGGTTGTAAGTGTGACCTACCATTACTGCTTCATGTTGACCACCCAGTCTTCTTCTTTTTTTTTTTTTTTTTTTTTTTTGGTACTGGAGCTTGAACTCAGGGGCAGTGGACCACTGAGCCACATCCCCAGGCCTATTTTGTGTTTTATGTAGAGACAGGTTCTCACTGAGTTACTTAGCGCCTCGCCATTGCTGAGGCTGGCTTTGAACTCGCGATTCTCCTGTCTCAGCCTCCCTAAGTGCTGAGATTACAGGCTTGAGCCACCATGCCCAGCTCCAGCCAGTCTTCTTAACCACTTGTGGAAGCAGTAAGGAGTGGCCACTTTGTTCCCGTGAGATGTGTGAGCTCTTTCTCAGACATTTTCTCACTTCATTCTCCATGCAACAAGAAGGTGTGTTTTCCAAGAGAAAAGACTGGGAGTGAGCTTTCTGCAACTCCCCTGCAGTTAGTAAGTTGACTTGACATTCCCCACTCTACGTAGGCTGGAGCTGGCACATGAGTATGCCAGCGTTTTCCCTGCCGCTAGCATGTAATTAAATGCTTTGCGAAGCATTTGGGGACATTCAGTTACGTGAGAAAATAACAGAAATGAAGGTTGCCTTGCCTTTGTTCCTTAAGGCAGCTTGTTTCCTACATTCATTCAGTAATTCTTTTCTCAGGTACCAATTCGTTCCTGAGAACCCTGAGTTGGGCATTTGGAGAGGAAGATTCTGTTTTTCTAAGTGGGAAATCACTAATAACTAAGTGCCTTCCCTGCAATGGACACTCTTAATTTCCCAAGTAGAGTAAAAGCTCTTCATTTTTCCGCCTCTTGTTTCTGTTCTCTAATGTTACCTTGTAGAGGTCAGTAATAGTTTCAAGTAAACCTACTTTCTGTTTGCCTGTTTCCCAACCTGCTTTTTATAATACTTCTTTGCCCAGCTCTTTCTCTGAGTCAATTATGGCAAACTAGGAGGCTATATAAGAAGCTTTGTCTTGGTTATGTGATGGGTTGGGGACGGTACTGTGGAGTCAACACACTTAGTGTCCCATGGCCCTGGATTAGCTCTTGGTTGACAGCAAATAGCTTCTGAATCAGTACTCTCCATTCCCTAACTCCAACACCATGTTGATGCTTTTATTTTCAAAAAAAGCAAGTTCCTTGATCTCTCTGCCTATTCTCTTTGCCTAATAAGACAATGATTCTTTCCAGAACCTGAACTGCCCAAACCAGTGCACATTGTTCTCTCCTTCCTGTCTCCTTAATATCTTGTCAAAGTCTGTGAGAAATATGGCATCACCCTCAGAACAACACACACACTGGATCCTATCAGTTGCCACCTGCACTGCCTCACAGGTCAGATTTGACATTCCTTCTGCCTCCTTGATTTCCAGGCATAGCAATTGACATGCCCAAACCAGGCCAGGGTTTGCATGCTGACTAGGCTCAGCCTCACAGAGCCAAGTCCTGTCTCCTTTAATTCTAGTTTCTTGGCTTTCCTCACTGTTCTTGCTGCCAAAGCCTATGCATCCAGTAAGGCCAGTCTGCTTATGATAGGTCTCAGTATGGAATAATCATTTACTTTTACCTGTAAGAAACATATCTCTTTTTATATGTCATTTTTACCTTTGCTATTAAAAATGCTAGCTGAATGTTCCTCATATTTGAGGACATGGACATATTTATAACGTTTTTTAAAATTCCTATCCATCACATTATCTTATTACTTATTTTGTTGAAAAGAATATTGATAAGCACCTCTCTATACAAACACATACACACAAATGCATATTAAAAGTGTATGATGTTTATTTATATATAACATAAATATATTCATCACATTTCTAATATAATTGCTAGAATCATCATTTATAGTGAAAGGCAGAAGAACATAAATACTTCAGGTATGAATATATAGCAATGATTTTTCATACAAGCAATTTTAACTATTTCTCCAATTAAAAAACTGCAATATCAAAAGCCTGACTAACTGTACGAAACATAAAGTTCAGCCAATCATGTTCTAGGAATTCACAGAAAAGGAAGCAAAGAGACTAGCTTTTTGCTTTGCCACAGAAGGCACAGTCAAAATTCGTAGCAATACTTAATTATACCCTTTGCATCAACCCAACCTAGATTACATAATGAGAATGATGCTACCAACAGATAATTTCATCTAAAAATAATATTCTACTGCCAAAGGGGTACAATAGGTACATGCTCATACAAGAGGGCAAAGATGACTCTTCCATTTTCCAGTAATCATATGCCCACTGCATTCTGAAAAATCAGTTTGGAAGTTTTCAAAGGACACTTTGGGTTCAGTTGTTACACTTCATAGTACATTACCTGTCACTTGATTCAGCAAGAAGATGGCACTGTTCCACAAATACACTGGAAATAGAGTTAATGAGGGCAGGTGTTCAAGGCAATTATTTAATAGCATCCATCTTGGCAAAGCTTCCCTCTCTATCTCTCTTTATCTCTCTCTGGGTCAACATATGCATACTTTTGTTAAAGTTTAACTTATCATTTTTAGACTATGATATTAGAGATGCCGTGTGGCTGTGTGACACGTAACCTCTGTGAATCTCAGTTTCTGTGTCTATAACAAGGAAATAATAATGCCAACTTATACACATGGCTATTTGAATATTGAATGAGGTAATGTACATGAAATCACTAATAAGAGTGTGACAATGACCATTTTATAAATTTTCTTTACATTCCCAATCACACAGGGAATCTTGATAGTAAACCTCTCTAAAAGCAAAGTTGTTTACAAGAACAAGTCTGGGAGTGGAAATACAGCTGTATTGACTTAGTCATATAGATTAATCCTCCAGGCTGAATCTGTTTAAATAATTCTGGCTGCTTTCACATTACCTCATATGTAATTCATATTATAATGATAATGACAATGGCCTCCATTTATCAGTAATTGTTCATTATCTCCACATGTAAATCCTTTTCTTTTTTTTAAGTTGAGAATTTACTTTTTTCATTTTTTCAAATGAAAAGGCTTAGGTATTATTGAGTTAGGAGACCTTTCCAAAGGTCCTCAGCCTGTTGCCTCTCACACCTGTGCATTTCTATTACCCCTTTGGCTTCCCTTCTGTTTTCTCATCTAGCTACCTCAGCCTGTAACACAGGACCTATGTTATGCTCATGTTATTGTCTTTACTACATGATATAATTGGAGGCATAGATCAGATTCTAAATCATTTCAAAAAGGAAGAAAAGACAAGTCAGCCCAACTAATCACATAATCCATTTCATCTTAATAAATACCTCCCAATATACCTATAAATTCTTGTTATAGCACTATAATCTTAAATAATAAAAATCATTATAGTTGTAGTTCACCTAAAATCAGTTCTGGATTTTCCCCCAGAGAACTTGTAATACCCTAGGGGATTCCATATGTATAATACCAAAGTATGGCAAGACTTAGCATAATGAGCCAAGAGTTTTACAAGGTGTTTTGGTTGTCATTTAAATTCTGCTTCTGGTGGTAAAAAACATCCAGGAAAAAGTGCTATCTGTTTGACTTGGACTTTGACTGAGAAGCAGAATTTCAGTTGATGAGAATAGGGAAAATGGCCTTTATATTTTTTTTAGCAAAAAGAGATATATTAGCAGAATTGAAAATATAATTTGTATGCATAAAGCTAATACTTAGAGATAATTTAGGCTGAATCAGGGAACTTCTAAAAATCCTGAAGTGACTTAAGCTTGCTTCATTGAAATCCAAAGTAACCACAGAAGATGAGCATTTGTAATTCATCTTCAAGAGTAAGAAATCATGGCTAAGTTTTATCAAAAGATTTACCTTTATCTGTGCCCTTGCCAGCCATGACAGGAAAAATTCAGCTATTATCCTTGACTTATATAGAACTAACTGGGTGTAAATTAAATGGAAGGTGCAGTAAAAGACGAACCCAAGGAGGAGGAAAGAGGGAGATCAAAGAAATTCTTGAAGTGTTAATTGCAATCACTGAAAAAGAGGTAATATGAAGCTGAAAGTAAGATGATCTGCTATAAATAGCATGGGAATGCAGAATGTCAGAAGGTCAGCAGATGGGGCTCTAGGAGGTGAAAATTACATAGAAATTTAGAAATAAAATCAGTTCTGGACTTTCCCATAGTCTTATTTCTTATAAGAAAGACTATGTGACAAATTCAGAGAAATATGAGATAAGTTGAACCCAGAATTCAGAGATAGGTTTTTACTTTGTGGGTTAAATGGAAAGAGTATGGATAAAATCAGCTCTCTGCAGAAGTAATTATAGAATAAAAATGCCCTCAAAGCAAAACAGAGAGAGAACAAAGTTTACAGGAATGGAATGATAAAGCCAGGATGTGATCTTAGGAAGGTAGGGCATATAAAAGATAACTTATGAATTCTGGTTTAAAGTATGCTGAAATATGCATAGTTTCTGTAGCTTTTACTGATTGTGCAATGAGTAGCAAGTCACTATACCTCCCTCAGCCTGTTTCCATATCTGTACAATTGCTGCAACTATACCTGAGCAGGCAGTGTAGGAATGCCGGTACCAGAATCAGACTGCCTGTGTTCAAATTCTAGATCTACAGTTTAACATATGTGAAACTTGGGTGGAACTGTTAATACTCTTGCCTCATTTTCTTCATGTGCACACTATAAATGATTACCTACATTGCCACACCACTCATAAAAATAATTTCCAGAGTGTGAAAATCTAAAATACCAATATAGGATCATCATCAAGATTGGGTAAGATTTTTCTCAACAAAAAACAAAGATTTTAAATCTTAAGGAAAAAGATTGATAAATTTGATTACATTAAAATTAATCATGAAAGATGAAGTAAAGAGCATGAAAAGAAACACCACATCTGGGAGAAAATACCAACAACTTATTTTACAAAACAGAAATGTTGATATTCACGGTAATATCAAGGGAAAAAACCTACAAATCAATAAGATGAAAGAAAAATCAATCTGAGAAGGCAATAGGGAACAAAGGGGGCTTGGGGGTTATTAAAAACATTCAGTGGAGGAACATTGGTCAAAGGGGAGGGAGGGGAAGGTAGGAGACGGGGGGCAGGAAAGATGGTGGAATGAGATGGACACCATTGCCCTAGGTACATGTATGACTGTACATATGGTGTGACTCTACATCATGTACAACCAGAGAAATGAAAATTCGTGCTCTATTTGTGTACAATGAATCAAAATACATTCTGCTGTCATGTATACCTAGGTAGAATAAATAAATTTTAAAAAGGTGAAAAAATATATATAGTTTAGGCCGGGAGCAGTAGTGCACACCTATAATCCCAGGGGGCTTGGGAGCCAGCCGCGGCAACTTAGCAAGGCCCTAAGCAACTTACCAAGACTTTGTCTCAAAATAAAATATAAAAAGGGCTGGGGTGTAGTTCAGTGCTTAAGCACCCCTGTGTTCAATCCTTTGTATGAAAAAAATAGTATGACATCACTTGCTTCTACAATCAATTTGTGTCCCTGCAATAAAGGTATTTGATTCTGAAATGCTTTAAACACACACACACACACACACACACACACACACACACACACACGCATTAAAGATAGTAAGTTCCTTGGGAGTTTCTTTGTTTTGTAGGGCTGGGGATTGAACCAATGGCCTCATCCATTGCAGGGAAGAACTCTACCACTGCCATATGCTCCCAGCCTGAGTTGATGGTTTTCTGAGTTAAAGCAGGAGAGCAGGAAGATGTGAATTCTGTTTCTTAAGTGAGTGGGATACTTAGGTGTTTGTTTTATTATTATTCACATCTTGTACTTCTTTTTTGTAAAGGATAGACATTTCTCAGTATGTTTTTTAAAATGGAGGTTGTAAGAAGTACCTACTTCATAAGATTGCTATGAGGATAAACTTAGCATGGTGCCTGGAACATATTAAATACTTAAAAATTATTTCCAATTATTATCATTACGTTGAAACATCAGAAGCATCATAAGCACTTGAGATAAGATAGCTATTGTTTTTAAGCTATTGTCTCAGAAAAAAAAATGTATTAAAGGGAGTGAGGGACCTGCACAGAGGCCAGCACAGAGAAGCATCCAAGGGAAGATCGGAATCTGCACCTGGCAGTTTTGTTCCTACAGTTGAAGTGGTTCATCGCATATTTATTGTAGATCTATTATAGCAGCCTTTATAGTGCCCTTGTTGTCAAATCAAGTTCTTGTAATTACCCTATACTTTCTCATACAGCTGTTCTCAGAATAGAAAATGCAAACCAAGCAGCATAAATATCCTACTCCTTTGGTTAGTTTTATCCCATTTTATCTATTAATAGACTGTTTTATGTGTCTCAATCTCTCATCCCCTCAGTTAGTGGAAGTATTAAACTCTTGAATTTGGAGAGAATCAATAGGATTGTGTTTCTAGATCAATGAAGCAATCAGGACCTGGGTCATGATCCAGTTCAGAAGTGCAGATAACTGGAAGAACCTCATAGACTCCTCTCTGATCAGTTCCTAAGTAAAAAGGATTGAAGAAAAAAAAAAGAGAAAATATTTTGATAAGAGACTATGATTGACAATGATAGTGAAATTGCAAATTAATGTTATCTCTTGAAATCATCTCAATGCACTAGGAGGCCACCAGGGGTATTGTCTTGAGAAGAGTTCTGAAGCATTGTTCTAAGAACATAAGAAAGGTAACCACAGGACCCAAGTAAGTATGTGAGTGAGTCAGCCACACATTATATAATGAGGAGAATGCTCCCAATAGGAACACTGTTTCATCTAGAAATAATAATCTGATTAACCATAGGGAAGGATAAAGCATGTGATAGCAAGTGGGCCAGGAAATCATGGGCAAGCACTGATCACCAAACCAAAGAAGGAAGTGACCTTTTAAATGCTTGTCTCAGAAAGACATAAGTGTAGACAAAAAAACCACAGCTATAATTAAGAGAGAATGAAGACTACGTGTTGAATAGATGCTCCTTATAAACGCAAAAGGAGAAGTTTCTCAGCACATATTTTATGTACAACTTAGAGCATGAAATATGAAGTGAATCCACATACTTCTAGAGATGGGCTTAGAAATGAGCAAAAATAATCAGTAAACCATGCATTTAGGTGTGATTTGAGCGTGAATCTGAGGACAGGATCTGGATTTGAATATCTGTGCTAGTAGGTTAGACAACATTATCAGAAGTGTGAAGTCATTGCCCAGTGAATTGGTAGGGTTTATATAAACAGATATTGTAATAAAATGAGAGACATGGTATTTTCTGACCAAAATATGATAGTAGTTGAAATTATTTCTCAAAAGCTAGAAAATTTGACAGAGATAAATGGAAGCAGATCAAACTCCCATTAGAGCAGATAAATTGTTCTTAATGGTGAGCAGTTTGATAAATAGAAATATCTCTTTTTCTCTTCAAATACCCAAGAGTGTTAACACTTGCTGGTAAATAATACAAAGCAAACTTTGAGGAGAAGAAATAGAGTCCTAAATTCTAAATGTATTTTTAAAAAATTATGGGAGTCCTGCATAAAAATTTAAAGAAATTGATGGACAGAATAGAGGAAAGGAACAGGAAGTGGTGGGAGAAGGGAAAGAGGAAGGAAATGCTGAGGAGTGATATTTGTCAAATTATATTGTTATATCATGTGCATGTACAAATATTTAACAACAAATCTCATCATTATGTACAACCACATGCACCAATAAAAATGTGGAATTTTTTTTAAATTAAAAAAATAGAAAAAAGTGAAGAAACTGTAGTAAAAGGTACTTATACTACCAAAAGTAAATGAGGTAAGTATGATAACTTCAACATGATGAGGAAAGAGGATAAACAGATTGACACACAATCTATTCAGTACACACAAGAGAAAACACACACACACGTTAAAGGAGAAATAATGAATAAGAAAATAGTTCATTTTGGAGTAGTTTTAGGAGGAAGTGAAAGCACACAGAAGTTACCATTCATTCATTCGTTGTTACCATCAGTCATTGTTACGGTCATGATGCAGAAGCAGGATGGATCTCTACCCAAAACTTTGGGTATCTACTGATTAACACACATACACACACACACACACACACACACACAAACACACATACGCACATACACCCCAATAGTATATGAGAAAGTATACTACTTATACAGTAAAGTTTTTTAGAAGAATATAATGGACTTCCCAAACTGATTCACAAATGATTTGACAACAAGGAGAATAGTTGGAATTTTTGTTGTGGTTAAGGGTCAGAGTGGGGTAAGGGTTCCCACATGGTTTGAATCTTCTGCCTGCATAAAGCAGAGAGCAGTTGGGCCTTCAAATCGGTTTGCCAGATGTTTGACAGAGGATGATGGGGCCCAGATGTGTGCCATGGAAAGGAGGTGAGGTATTTTTCTGACCACAACACAAAGGTACAGAGGAGTTGGGTGATTTTGAGCCATCAGAATATTTAGTGATACAAATATTTAAAAGTTTGATTCCTTTGCTGTTATATAGAGAATAGGATATATGGAACAAGAGTGAAAGCAGGGACATAGTTGGAAGGATTCTGCAATTATCTGGGTCCTTTTTACTTGGCAAGTAGCAGTGAAGGTGGTAGGAAGAGGTTACATTTGGAATGCATTTTATGCACAGACCTAACAGGACTGGATTGCATTTAAATAGTAATAATAAGAGAAGAGTATAGAATGATTCCTATAGGTAAAGCCCAGTCAGTTAGGTGACTAATGGTTCAGTTTAATACAATGTGGAAGAAAGCTATTGGTGGAAGCATGAAGAGCTGTGTTTGGATGTATAAGTTCCAAATAGGAGTGAAATATCTTAGTGGATATGTCAATCCAGCATTTAAATATACAAGAGACTATACATGAAGAAGAGGTCTAGATATTTTAAAGTTATCATTGGGTAAAGAGAGTCAAAATGTAAGAAAATATTTGGTAACATGTAAAACAAACGCCTAGTACTTTAATTTATTTAATCTACATTAATCAACAAAAATCATGAATTTGTTTATAAGGAAAAATCCTTATAATCGAGCTGAAATCCCTCCTCAGGTCCATTAGCCAAGAAGTGGAGGAAACCCTTTGTAGTGCTGTCCAATCTGATTGAGATCCCTGCTGAGCTCTCTGAAGCATCTTGGACTGGCTTTGACCTCATCCTTGGCTGCACTCTTAATAGCACATTAGTTAAAGCTGTAAAGACCAGCATGATGAAACAAGAGACTTTAATAATGGTATTTAAATAAAAATGAGAGAAGGAAGATTTTGTGAAGCAGAGAAAATTAGACTTACTTATCATTGCCTGCATGATTTGGGGACAGGATATTTTTCACAGTCTGGTAGGGAAACAAAAGGCAAGACAATAAAGTTAACAATCATAAACTTAAGGTAAGAATATATAAATGATAAGACGGTCAACTGGGAAGAATTTAGATTTTTTGTTGATTCAACAAGCTAGAATTTTTCTTGTTATGATGACATTATACAGTTCAAAGGGTGATGGTGAAATATATGCGGATGTCTTATTAAGGTGACCACCTCTTCAAAGCTCTTTGGCACATAGAACAATAGACTAACTTGGAAAGGGACATAATATTCAGGCTGCCCTTAAAAATATGACTGAGTTGGCTTTCAGGTCCTTCCATAGGGAAAGTTGTCCTCTGTTAGATTTCCTAGCCACATGCCATCCAGCACAAGCTTTTAGAACTGTCCCCTAGGAGAAAAACTCATATTTTATATCTCTCATTTCTGGAAAGTTTCAACAAGGCCCTCTCCTATCTAATATCAAACTTTTTTCAAATTCAACATTATACCAGTTATGTGTCAATTACATGCATTTCTTTTATGCTGTCCTTTTCTGTTCTGCTTTAACCTTTTTAAAATATATATATGTATATATATGCATACATATATATGTATGTATATATATATGTTTTTTTAGTTGTCAGTAGAATTTTATTTTATTTATATATGGTGCTGACAATGGACCCAGCTCCTCATGCATGCTAGGCAAGTGCTCTCCCACTGAGCCACAGCCTCAGCCCCATGCTATAACCTTTTAGAAAACATTTTCCTATCAAATTCTTCTCATATTTTAAGACTCACATCCTCTAAAGAGCTTTCCTTGGACATCTAGACACAGAAAGCCTTTGCTTCCTCTATGGCAAAAAGGGATTAACTTTGATTTCAGAGCAAGTACTATAGTTATTACATAATTGTTGAGGTGTATTTTTCCCAGCTAGACCCTGAGCACACTGGAGCTTACCATGCTTCATTGCACATTTGTTTGGTATTTCTGCAGCCCTTAGCAGATAGCCATGGCCATTATATTTAAAAGAGTCTTGAAATAATGAATTTTAAAGTGTTTCACCAGGTATAAAGTTAGGATTCAATTAATCTCAGTACTTGATATTAATATCAGTAATTTTAACACAACACCTCAGAGGCTAGATTTTTGTTTCTTAATTCCATAATTTACCTACTATCTAAGTATGAACTAAAGTAAGATCTAGAAATTTTGGGCAAAGTATGGTCCTGATTCCTCCTCATTCATGTAGCATATTTAAGAACGAGCAGAACACAGGTGCCTATCCATGGATTGGGGAATTTTTAAAGAAGTTTCTATTTATTTTTTCTTGTTCTATAAGTCAGATTCCAAGATCTGAAGACGTTAGATTTGAATACAGGTACAATGCATCAGATAATCTAATTAATAAGCATTTATGAAGTCCTTGATATCTCCATGGAAAATGCAATGAAAGAACAAATGGTTTTTCTTTTTAATGTCTCTTCATGTCATTCATAGGTTTTTTTTGTTGCAAACTTAATAGTCTTTATTCTTGCTCTCAACCTGTCATCAGCTTTATTAAAACAAACTGTTCCCCAGGAGGAAATTATTTTAATGGGATTTCAGAGCCATATGTCATTTAGAAATATAAGCAAACAAGTCTTAGGTAAATATAATCATTCTATTTAAATGAAAAATTTTATCCTTTGGTTTATATTGGCATTTCTGAAATGATTAGATACTTTGAAACATTTTGAACTTGATGGAACTTAATATGTCCCTCAAGAAACTGTGTAAGAAATGCTCATTTTAAGATAAACTTGGCAACTCTTCCTTTTGCTTCATTTGTATATCATTCAGGCTATCAGCCATTGGCCACAGGTTTGCCCTTCATTGGCAAAGGGTATAAGAAGCAAGGATTTTTATTTTGTCAATGAAAAAAATGAAAGAAATTACTGAAATATTAAAAATTAAAATATTAAAAATATGTAGTTGAAACTATACTGTTGTGGAAAAACATTCTTATGAGCTAAATTGTGTTCCCTTAATTCATGTTGAAACTCTATCAAGTATTTCAGAATTTGCTTTTGAAGAAAGCACCAAGTGATTGAGTTAACATGATGCCATCAGGTATACCCTAATTCAATCTGACTGGTGTCCTTACAGGAAGAGGAAATTTGGACGAGAAGATACCAGACACACAGGTGAACGCAAAGGGAAGACCATATGAGGATATAGGGTGAAGGCAGCTGTCTGCAAGACAAGGAGAAGGGTCACAGAAGAAATCAAATCTGACAACACTTTAATCCTAAATTTCTAGCTTCCAGAACAATAGGAAGATGCATTTCTGTTGTTTAGCCACTCAGGTATTTCAGTATGACAGCCCTAGCAAGTCAACACAGATGCTCCTCAATTTCCAATGGGGTTACATACCAACAAATTTAACATAAGTTGAAAATACCACTAGTTGAACATGCATGTAACACACCTAACCTACTGAACATCATAGCTGAGCAACACAGCACACTAGGGACCACTAGTAGTTTACCCTTGGGATTGCATGGCTGACTGAGAGCTGCGGCTCGCTGCCAGCCCAGCATTGCAACAGTATGGTACCACATATCACTAGCTTGGGAAGACATTAGACTTCAACATTTGAAATACAGTTTCTACTGGATGTGTATCACTTTTGCGTCATCATAAAGCTGAAAAATCTTAATTTGAACTGTTGTAGGTCAGGGACAGTCTGTATATTTACTTTGCACTGAAGTGGAGGACTATTGATTAGAATAACACTTCTAGCCTCCTTTTACTAACTTTTTATCTGGTTGGTGCTTTGGGAGGTAAGGAGCTAAGAACATAACTTGACACTTCTCTTCTGCTTTCTTTTGATTTTTTATCTGCCTGCCTCCAAAAATTTGTGCTCCTCTCCTATTGTTGACCAGTGCACATTCTGGACACAGATATCTCAGTAGCATCTCCTTTGTCTTTAGAAACCTTCTGCCTGCTCTGAGCATGCATTCTATTCTTCTCATCATGTTTCAAGTTCATCATGGTAATCTCTGCCTTGATGAGGGAGATTGCTCTTTTCCAGTGCTGCCCATGACTGGGTGTTTAAATGTGTCAAATTGTGTGGTTTAGTTTTAAAAATCCCATCATTATCCCAAACCATATTCTTATAAGCTATTTTATTCTTATGAGTTTATTATTTAAAATGACTTTCTATCTCCAACTGATTTACCATTTTGGTTTTACTTTTTTCCTTTTAGATCTTTTTCAAGGAGGTTGGAAAGAGACATAATCCATTTATATTTTTAAACTTTAACATAAAAAAAAGTAAACAAGTTAGAGTAATCATAGGACCTCTAGACTTATTTATGATAAATAACTTACCAGGGTCTAAATGAATATGGTCCCAAAGCTAGACAAGTCACTGAGGAGACTACTTGCAGACCAGCTACACTCTTGTCAGCTGGAGATGACTCATTGGTTGTTTTTGTTCAATGTCCCAGCTAAAAATCTCATTCCCAGTTTGTGCTTGGTCTTAATAATTTCTTCTATTACCTACTTGCTGGATTTTGAACATTTCATTACTTATAATCCACTTTCCAAAGGTGAACAGCAAACTGAGGGAGAAAAATGATAGGCAAATTCAGCTCCATATATTCCTGGTTAGCAGCATTTCTAGATTTGATTTTAGTAAAAAGTGAAATATTAGCTTAAAAATGTGGTCAAATTATCCAGTTTATCAAATATAATAGTCAAAATACAGATATTTCTATGCTAGTTTGTGTACATTATAGCCAAAGTTAGAGTGTCCCATATGCAGTGTCTAAATTGTAACAACCTTATGATATAAAGGTTGGGTTAGGTACCTCACTCATGATCCCTCAACTGGTAAGTGGTGGAATCAAAAATTAAACTTAGATTTCTGACTCAAACAGATGTGTTCATCACAACTTGGTTCTTACTCTATGACAGGAGTAGACACTGAGAGTAACTAAAGATCTTCCAGTAGCATGAAGACATATAACCAATTAGGGAGGTCATTGGTGAAATGCAGGAGGTTAACAGCTAAACTAGTGACATTTCAATTAAGAAACAACAACAAAAAAATATTGAAAGATTTTGGAGCATAATTCAAATAGAACGACCCTCATTTTTTCCCTGCAAGTCCACCTAAATTCATTTCTTTTGTGAAATCAAAGCAAATTGGTGGCTTTTAAATCACACTTGTTATAACTTTTAGCTAAACAAAACAAAACAAGAGTCTAACTGATTTTGTCAAAAGCATAATCTTTTAGTTTTAAGATATCTAAGTACTCTATGTTCAAAAACAAATACTAAAAATAAGTAGACTGTTTTCATAGACAAACACTAACTATATACTATTTTGCAAAACTGAGCTTACAGATGAGATTTAATCTAAAAGTTATCAAGCTCAAGCAAGTGAGGAAAGGAACTGTTTCTATTCAACTTTATTGACACAATTAAAATTTCTATTTGGTTCTTTATTGTAAGTAAACTGCCTAAATATTAGCAGATTTCCTTAATTGTCATCATAATCATGTTCTTTTCTATTAAAATCTAAATCTGGATCATGTAAATAACAGTATAATTAGAGTGAGCTTTATTTCATGCACTATATAGGTTAAGTACAGTTTGCAAAATGCATATTCTCTGATAAGTTGGTCACTCACAAAAAAAGCCTCAAAGATATTAAGATCCCCAAAAACACATGCAGAGAAATTTAATGAGTATTAATGATATTCTAAAAGAGATGCTAGACTTGTTAGTGGTAAGCAAAGATGCTTAGATCATGTTAATGTTAAAGCCTAACAGATTCCCTAAATGCCTTTCATGTTGAGGCGAGATTCCTGTTTCCATGGCAACCTGCAGTGAGTTAAGAAGGGTACTGTTAAACTGTACTGCAATTTTGCTTAGTCTCTCTGAAAGAAAAATGTCAGAAGAAACCATTTCTCTACCCATGATTATAATCAGAGATCCTCCACCCTCCACCCACAAGCTTCTGTTGCTGCTCCTGAAGAAGATATTAAAGGAAGTAAATTAGAAATCTGTTTAAAGATCTACTTTGTTCTTCATGAGCTACAGACCCTTTGCTTGGTCCAAGGATCACATATGTAGCACAGTAACACTGGCATAATCTGTAGGAAGGGATCAAAACAGATAATGGTGCCAAATAATGAGCAGGAGAAATAATGAGGAAAGCATTTATTATGCCCTGATTTCCTAGAGGCTGCTTTTAAATTTGTTAAAACAACTTCCTCTAGGGTAGTGCATTACTGTTTGGTTTTTGAAGCTCTGCTATTCTTTGCATTTTGAAAGGAATGAAAATATAATGAATATTTCTGTTGTTCTGCAAGGAATCCAAATCAAAGCACTGACAAGGGATATCCACCCACATGTTTGCTTCAGATTTTCCTAATTCATTCATTATCCTGCTCCAAGCTCAGGACCAAGCTATCTCACCCAGAATGACAGAGGCAGCACGTCCACTGGCAATCATCCCAGACCATTCAAACTGAAAACTGAACTGAAAATCAAAGATCCTGATACAGGGCATCTTGTAGTGATAGAAAAACACAGTTGATTTTTAAAAGCAGATCCATTTTCATATGTCTTAGAACACTTATAGCTAACATTTATTGCACATCTACTGTGTTCCAGGCATTATGCTAAATGCTTTATATGCATTCTTTTAGTGATTGTTGTAAAACTACAAAACATATGAGTTATGGATATTAGCTCATTTTACAAAAGAGAAAATTGCCTGAGTAAATTGCCTAAGATCACACTTAATCTAAAAGAAAAATTCCCAAGTAACCAGAGGTGACTTTGAAGATGTCTACTTCCCACTTTAGCATTATTCTACAGTTTGTAAATAAATAAATATAAGTATATATGTATATGTGCATATACATATTTTATGTTTATGACATATATATGTGTATACACATATTTATCAATATACACAAACATAGTTTCAGAAGTCTTGCCAGTGATTTGACTGAGCAAAACTGGTTGATGTGAAAAGACAGTGAGAGACTAGTGATAACTGATGGAGTCACATGTCCCAGCTGCTGCTCAGCTACTGTTGAGGTTTGTCATGTGGAAATGTGGGATCAGTGTGACCAGGTTTTCTTTTATTTTCAAGACAACCCACCTCAATTTTCACGTGAAGTTCTATGCATTTTAAAAGATGGATCCAAAAAAGAAGCTTGAGAACCAAGAAAAAGAACTGCTCCAAGCTACCTGATTGTTTTCTCTGTATTAGGAATTAGCTATCTTTCTCTCCAAAAACAAAAGTAGTGTCAAAAGAGGACTTCCTGCAGCACCATAAAAAATAATACAGAGGACAAAAATCTAGCAAGTAAGAACAGTAGAATCTTAGATATTGATGTGTTTTCCTGGTTAAAAAAAAGTAGAAGGGGGAAAGAATAACTACATAAATGGTGTATAGGGATAGTGTCCAGTTTCAATTCTGATACCATTTACTAAATTTGTCATAGAAACTTAATGTCTTTACTTTGATTCAATGTTTTATTTTTTATACCAAGCAATTAAAGTAGAACAGAGCTCTATTTACTCCTAATTAAATGAGATAATAATTTAAAAAAAAAACTCGTTCTAAAATTTTGTTCTGTGTGATGATGCAAGTGTCAAGTTTAATTTCGTTCAGCTGAATGACGACAATAAGCACACAGAATAGAGATGAGTAATTTAGATTTTTGAAGCTTCCCATTTTGAAGTTACTCAGTGTTGAGGGTAGTTAGGGACATTCTTTGAAACACACATCTCCCACAGCAGTAGTCCTACTGGGGTTTGAGTGGTTTCAGGTGGTGAAATGTAATTGCTAGTGGGATGGTATTTAAAAGCAGGGATTTTAAAAGGAGATTTAGAGGCTGAGGGCTTCCCCATTAATAGAATTAAGGCCCTTACAAAAGTGGCTTTATGCATTATTCAGCAAACTTGTTCTTCTGCCTTCTGCTACATGAAGACAAAATATTTGTCCACTCTGGAGGATGCACCAATAAGCTGCCATCTTGGAGGCATGGATCAGACCCTGACCAGATAGCCAACCCTGCTGTCACCTTGATCATAGACTTACCAGCTCAAATGTGTTTATGAGAAAATAAATTTGTGTACTTCATAAATTACCCAGTCTATTGTTTTGTTATAGCAGCACAAATAGACTAAAACAAGCCTATACTAGCCCACGTTCCATCTCTGTGACACAATACCTGAGAAAAACAAGTTATAAGATAAAAGCAGTTATTTGGTTTCACAGTTTCAGTCTATGGTTGGTGAACCCAGTTGCTTGTAGGCCTGTGGTGGAACAGCATAGCATGGTGGGACCACACAACAGAGGATGCTGCTCACCTTATGGTGGTCAAGAAGCAAAGGGAGAGGAAGGAGCCTGGGTCCCAATATCCCTTTCAAGGACATGACCCCAATGACTAAACTTCTTTCTTCTAGGCCCCAGCTCCTAAAGGTTCCACCACCTCTCAAGACCACCACAGGCAGGCAACTAAACCTTAGTGTATGGTCTTTGGGAGACATTTAAAAATCAAACATAACAAAGCCCCTGTCAGATAGCAAGCAAAAATGAAAGTAAAGATTACACTGAAAAAATATGTACTGTTCATTCTCTTAATACATTTCCTTTTGATGACAGAGGTCAAATGACCATTTCCATATGCAGGAGAGAAAAAGAATCTAGTCTTCTATTTAAGCTTAACAATCTCATTAATATGCCAACAAACAATAAAATTCTCTCTTGGGGAAAGAATATAGAAATGTATATTCAACACATTTCTTAGAAATTTTCTAAGGCAATGTTAATGTTACATTAACTATCAATAAATCATTTTTTTGAAATAACGATGTTAGGCAATTTCTCATTTTACCACAGTCATTAGCTGACCAAATAAAGATCCAAAGTTATGTAAAAGTGAGCATGATCATAATAATAAATTTGAGTGTTCACAGTCATCCAGAAACATATGTAATAATTCATGAGTATGGTCCCACAATGATATTTCAGGGATCTTTTTCCCCTGAATTAACAAAGCTATAAAAGACTGTAAGGCAACCAAGTTCCAGTAGCATTCTGGCATTAATAGCAGTTGATTAGACCTAATGAATTTCTGAAATGCAAGCACATATGAGTGGAAGTAATAACTTGTTCACTGGGAATCTGAATTTGAGGACCATGGCATGAGATCAGAAAAAATATCTGAATTTCTATTTTCCTTCCTTTGCACTGTACATTTTCCATTGTACACTGTTATTAATAATGATGATAATGATAGTAGACAATAATATATTCAGTTCTTAGTATATACAGATGCTCCTGTATGTCCCAATAATCCCATGATAAATTAAAATTTTTGTAAGTCAAAGACATAGTTAATACAGCTAACTTGGCGAACACCATAGCTCAGCAATACCATACGCTGTAGAATATTGATTGCTTGCTCTCATCATGTGGCTGACTGGGAGCTGCAACTTTTTGCCCTGCCTAGCATCAGGAAAGGACATCTTACCACATATCACTAGCCTGGGAAAAGATCAAAATTCAAAACTGAGGTAGGGTTCTTAGTAAATGCATATTGCTTTCATAACATGGTAAAGTAAAACAAAAATCAGTAAGTTGAGCCACTATTAGTTAAGGTCCATCTGTATTGTCAAATGATATAATTGGTTCATTCAGTCAATTAAAATGGAAAAGTTTGTTTTGTAGGGGACAATAAGTAATATTTCTTCTCTCTAATGACTGGATACAATCTGTAGATAGACAAGGGAGCTAGGTAGATAGGATCAAAATATGAGCTTGAGAATGTGATGGCACAGAGGACATGGCTTAGATGTGTGGTAGCAAAGGAATTCCCAATCTTCTCTGCACCCTAGTTTATAGACCTTTTGGTAGAAAAGCAGAGGTAAATTTGAGTTTGCAGAGATGTTCTCTGCTTTTCAACAGCAACATACTGGTCTAGGGGAAAGAAGACAGAAAGAGAAAGATCCCTCCATAAATAATATCTTTGATTAGATGAGCTCCCTTGTTATAAAATCATGCCCCCCTCAAACTTTCTATTACCAGCTCTAATGGAACTGATAAGAGGCAGGGCTAAGCTTAGATATAAGCTCTCCTAATGCAAATTGCAGTAAGGAAAGAATCAACTTTGCATAGTAACCTGAATGTCAACTGGTACATTTGTCATAGTGTCATAGACTACTATTTTAGGCTAAATAAGTATAAGCACTAAAATATGAATAAAGCAAATGATGAGCTCATTATGCTCGAACAACAAAAAGATTATGCTTGTGACAAACTTTTCCAGGCCATATTGTATTATATTGTTGCCCTGAAGTCCTCATCAATTAATTATGCATTTATTGTATATATTTAAGTGTATTTATTGTTCATCTACAATGTATGTTCCTTTTTTGTCCTTTCATAAAATCAGAATCTATTTTTTACTTTCAATGTTTATCATTTAAAAGGGGATGGGGGCGCTACATCGGCCTTCCTGACGAGTTGGGGTCCAGAGAGACAGAGAAAGGAGGGGTCTCCAGGGAAGATGATATGGGGTCTCTCTGGACAGTGGTGGCGATCCACGGGTCACTCACCCAGACTCCGGGATGTAGGTAAAAAATCTGCTCTGCCGGAATGACACAGAAACACCCGGAGCGAGAAGCCGGAACACCTGAGCGAGAAGCAGAAAACACCGTTTATTCCAGAAAGTATAGAAGCTTAAATACACTCTTGGACCAAATCAGATCCAAAGGTCACAAACAAAGGGGTGCATTCTGGCAAGAGCACAGTCTATTAGCATAGAATGGGGAAACATGGAAGGGAGGGGTTGAAGGTATTGAAGAGTGCTCCTACAAATGTTTTTATTGATGTATTATAATTATATTATGTACTATTATGTAGTGGGATTTGTTGTGATGTATTTGTACATGCACACAACATAATTTACTCAATTCCTCGATATTTTCCCTTTCCCTCTCCTCCTCCCTTCCCTCGTTCCCTTCCTCTCCTCTACTGATCTCCCTTTTTATTTATTTGTTTTTAACTGGTGCATTATAATTGCATCTTCCTTTCAATCTTTTGACCCCTCTTCCCTAAATAGAGTGAAAAGATATGGTACAAATAAACATAAGTGCAAACCTAACTTTATTGAAAACAACTTAAAAATCATTGTTGGCTGAAAATAACAGTGGCTACTCTGAATTTGGTCCTATTGTTTCCAGCCTTTTCCAACAAGCTGCCTCCCACACATGCACTTTAATATTCAACTTGCGCCCCAAGCACATTACACTACCCACCATCACCCAAGAACTCCAAGCTCTTCATACATCCAGTCTTTTGTATTTCCAGTTCTCTTTGCCCAACACACCATGAAGTCTGTGCAACAATGAGCTATTGCTTATTTTTCAAGATTAAGCCCAAAGGCTACGGCTTCAATAAAGCTTTGTAGAACTTCCAGAGTGATCCTTTATATGCCTCAACCACTTTGTTCTTTTCTCTATTATAGCATTTACCATGTTCTGTGTGTAACAGAATTTCTTTTGTCAAACTAGGACAGGCTATGCACATTATTAGTGAGTCAATGGACACAAATGCATATTTTGTATGAGATTGGGTTTTGGCTAAAGGAGAATAAAAGTGTATGGTTTGGTTTTATCTACTTGTTTCAAGTTCTTGAGGCACAAACAGGAGTGGGAAAAAATAAAGCATATTTTCCAGACTAAGCCCTTGGTAAGTAGCTGTTTTGTTGGAGAAATGACAGTCATGATTGGAGACAGTTTTCCTGAGTGTCTGTGAGACCGTGGGCACCAGAACACCTTGTTGACCAAATGTAACTTAGATCAAAGCAAGGACAATTTTCCTTCACTGGGGTACAGCAAAGAGGGGTACCTTGGGATCATAATCACCAGTGACCATAGTAACATTCACCTAAGCAATTTTATGAGAATAAGTCAAAGTTCTTTCTCTCTTCCTTTTATCAGTGTGTCTACTCTAAAGTCCCTGTAACTGACAGACCAGTTCCTGCACCAGGAGAAGTACCAATTGGGTATTTTTAGAAATCTTTGCGTGTGTTTAGTAGGAGACAGAAAAGTGCTGAGTGAGGTAGTCAGAGAAAAGAAGACAACCAGAAGTCTTTGCAATACTAATTTACATATTCTGTAGAGTGCTAAAGGCTTAGCAGACAACTCAGAGCTTCCATTGCCAATGTGATCACCACTGTAACGTTTTCCTTGTCTGAGTTCTTATAGGTTGTGTACTTCTGACCAAGAATACTGTCTTGATAACCAAGTTTATAGCACCTCATCCAACAGGCACTGTGACTGGTTGGATGATGAATATAGATTCATCTATATGATGAATATAGATTAAATCAAAGCAGTGCTGATTGTTGCTTTAAGTTTGGTTCACAACTACAAATACTTTATGTGTAATGAATTCTTATAAAGTTATGTAGAATCATGGAACAGCAAAGAGAAATTGAGAAAACTGCTCAACTTGAATATCTTACCAGGGCAAAATAACTTAAATTCGTTGACATTCATAGTTCGCAGATCAAACAATTGTTCTCTCCTATCCAAAGGTGCTTCATTTACAGAATAGGAGTAAGATGGTAGTTAAAAGTACAGCTGAAGGATCCAGTTGCATGGGTTGAATCATTAGTATGCCATTCTCAAGCTGTGTGATCTTGGCTCACTGTGTTTCGATTATTTCCTTTGTAAAATTGTTAAGAATAATAGTACCTACCTTGTAAGACTATTGTATCAAATAGTTAAAAAGTTTGGATAACAATTTGTGGCACATGGTAAGCATTCATCAAATATTAGCCATCATTGATTTTGTATTTCACTTCATATGATCTTGGCTTGGCCCAAAAGGTAGTAACCCTAGCCAATTACACAGGCTCATACTTCTTATGCTTCTTATACTCAGTTTCACTTTTGAAATAGAGGCTAGGACTGGAGGGACATGCTGAACATTGACAATAATGTATATTCAGATTCTTTTTTTGTAGTAAGATGTTTTAAAATACCTACCATGTACTGAAGCCATACTCCTACTTTTGTGAAAAAATATCAAATGCTTTCTTAAACTTGTTCTTTTCCCTTCCATTTTCATACTGCTCACGGTTATTGACCTCCTGTGGAGGCACCGGTTTCACCCAGTAGCAAGCCCATAAATTGACCGATCAGTAGGTGAGAACAACTTGCTCCAATGTGACCATTACTCTGTTCCACAGAATTGCAATTAGAATTCTAACAATTGCTATATGAGAGAACTCCCAGGGAAAATGTTACAAAGAAGGGGCACAGAGATATTTAGGAAACACATGCAGTCATAATTAAAAATGAGAATTTGTGTTCAGAAAGTGGATATTAAGTCAGGAGAACAGTTTCTGCTCATTGACAAAGTGCCCATTTCTTCTGCAGGCAGCGTGGGACGCTGTTGTTCCTCTGAGAGATCATGTTTCCTGTAATCCCAGTGTCAGTCTGTTGAAACACCTTGCTGTGAATCAGTGTAAGGTGGTCACAAACTCAGTAATCACTGCATTCTGAAAAAGTCAGGCATAATAAACACAGGCTTTGTAGAGGACTGGGGAGCTAGGTTTCAATGGAGACATAATGAGTGAGCTCAGCTCTGCAAGTGAAATTGCTGTGTTTGTCAGTCACTTTTGTGTATGGCCTTTTTCTCTGCAGAGCATAAATGCCAAGAGAGAGAATTTAAATACCCATTTTTGATGTAAGTCAGCCTTGTTTGTGATATTGCTTAGACTGTAACTTATCTTCCTCAAGCTATATTTACAATATTATTATGACTCAGGATATAGCAGGCTCTCATTATTATTTTTGTGTGTGTGTGTGTTTTAACTTTTTATTTTGGGCAGATAATATTAAAAAGAAGTCCTTAAGAAACTTGATTACATTTGGAAAAAGATATTTGTTATTTAATGCATGGCTAGTTTTCCTTCTCTCTACTTTCTGATCATATCACCTCGAGGTTTTCAGATCATCAATGGTTTATCATTTTCCTTAGGTGGAGTTGAAAGATAAAATACAGAGCATCTCATTAAATTTGATTTTCAGATAAAGATAATTTTTCAGTATAAGTATGCCCCATATATTGCAAATGTTGTATAAGATATACTTATAGCAAGAAAATATTTCTTGATTTTTTGGTATCTAAAATTTAGATTAAACTGGTTGTCCTACATTTTTATTTGTTTAATCTGTCAAACCTGCCTTAGGACAAACACTGTAAATCCATAACCAAGTTTTATATTCTATTCCTTTTGTATACTAGTCCAATCTTACTAAAAGCCACCCACCTTTTTTTGTGTGTGTGTGTATGCATCCGTATTGGGTTTACTGCAGTTCATTATATCCAGTACGTGATATTTCTATTGAGCACTTGCACTACTACTCCCTTGGCTAAACACTTCTTGCTCCCATCACCTACTACCAAAACCATTTCTTTGCCCAGCCAAGAGATAATTATTCAAATCCTCAAAGTGGAGGCGATAAATAAAACTTTGCCTTTATTTCTTCAGTTTGGAGTCACATTAAAGTAATACACAGAAAACAAACAAGAAGAAATCAAAAGTAACTGAAGAATACGATCACTATGATCACAACTTTGTAGCCAGATGGACTTTTACTGTTCTCCTTGAATTGAACCTAATCCCCCAAATTGAAGGCATTATGAAATTGCAGACATTAAGAAGAAAGGCAGAATGACTGAGCTGAGTTTTTTCTCCCTGACTGATGAGTCAGACAAGTCACTTTTCCTTCCTTAGGGATAGAAAAACTAGGAGACTTCCTTCTAAAACTTTTCTTTCTAAGAAATGGAGTGGAAATTCTTTCCACTCTTTTCATTCTTTTGAAAAATTAAGAATGTGAAATAAGTGTCTATTCCCAGTGGCCATACCTTATTAATCTCTTACTCACTGAGTCCATCCATGAAGTCTAAGGTCAGCTATTCGTGTGGCTAGTTCTCCAGTAGGCGGAGGTCAGGATGGTCACGGCATTGCCTGCAAGAGGCCAGATCACCTCATCAACCACTGATGCTCTGAGGTCCTTCTGGGCAATGGGTAGACACTTTAGCTTTTGCCTCCAGAAGGTTATGAAATGGGCCTAAACTGAACAAGCTCCAAAATCCTTCTGAAGCCTAGAGAGATCATCTATTATTTATTTAGTTTTCCATCCCGATATATAATAGGTCATGGCAGATGTCTAAAAACAATCCTAATGAAATATTGAATTTTAATAAAAATATATATTATTATGAAGATCATGGGTTTTAAAAAAAATCCAAAGTTACATTCAGTTTTCTTTACAATGAAAGACTAAATGAAGTGCAAAATTCATTAGGCATTACTGGTCAGTTCTTATTCTACTCAGTCTGACATGAAAGAATTCCTAATATCATGGTAGAGTTGAAATTTACTATATATATAACTGGGGGCCACCTTCTACTGAAGAGTAGTTTCTTAGACATGTTCTTTGAAATTTGAAATCTATCTTTTCCCCATTTGTTTATCCTAGAGAATTGCTGCATATTTTTCTGCATTGTAAATATTATTGATTTTTATAAATCCTGAGCTACATGGGCCCAGTGAGCACAAAGATAATGTGTCTCTTACTTTATGAGGTTCCTTTTAGAGAACCCAGCTTTTCTCTCTGGGACTCCAGCTCCCTTTTTCTATTCTTTACATTTCATTATCCTTACTGATCCAGAAATAATACAACTATCATGTTCTTTAATAAGTTTTAATCTTTCCCAATTTTAATTTTTTTCATTATTACTGTCCTGATAATAGGAAGATAAGTATATTTTATCCTTCCAGGATTTTTTTTTTCTGCAAACTAAACTTAGAAGTCTTTAAAAATACAGGGGACTGGTTGTTCTAGTACAATTTTTCTTAACTCTGGGATTACAAAAATTTCATGAAGTTGTTTCTCCATATTAATCCAGAAGGAAGACGGATTCCTACTCCTTTCAAGATGCTAATTAACAGAAACTAACATCCTTCAGTGATGAATATCAATATAAGTCTCTGTAATCAAAGCCTGTGGTCAAGGCTTATATATCCAGCAAATTGGAGCTTTCAGCTGATAAAATGTGGTAGGAGGGAGGAAGATGGGGTTGCTTGTGGACAACATGATCCCTAGAGTTTAGACGTGACATGTTTTCCACTGAAGCATGATCAAAGCTACGTAAAGAACTGTATTTGGAGCACCTGAGTCTTCATTGCTTCCCTATGTGTAACACAAAACATAGTGTTCATTAAGTGACATTGCATTTAGATGACTTTAGAATATAAAAACCCAATCTATAGTTTTTTACAGAGAAATTTAGTAAATGAAGGGGAAAAATTATTTTGTGCATTAAGACCTAAAAATAAAACCCTATGTATTGAAGCTATGACTATTTTAAGTTCATGTTTAGGTAGAACAGATATACTCTCTTTCCTCTGTCATATGATCCTTTAGTTAAGCCTTTTTGAATCAGATAAGGTCAGTCACAAAGGCCTGCATGAGCTATTGTTACAGTGCTCCAAGTGTCACGGTTCCCAGTCACCCAAGAAAAGCCCTGACATAGTTAAACTTACTAAAGCAATGTCAAATTTCAATGCTTCCTCAGTTTAAACCCAAACCCTCACTCTATTTGCCAATTAGGTTTATTTGGATTTTATTTCCAAACTCTTTGCATTTACTTCTCCAATATCTGACAGAGGCAACAAGATGAAGAGTTTAAAGGAACACTAATAAATAACACATTTATTTCCTCATGAATTTATAATCTCTTGATAAATAAGGTAGGACAGATGAACGAACATGAAAATATAAACTGAGATTTAGTTCCATGAAGATGACTGAAGAATATAGTTTAGCTTTAATGCTGATGGCTGACTTAAGCAAACCTTTTACCATATCTGGCTGTCCCCCTGCATGGCCAGAGCCCTTCTGCTAAACCTCTGGGATGGGGAAGATCATCACGTACCCTCTCTTGAGGCTCTTATTCAAAGGAGAAAACCAAAGGAGCTGAGTGTGCTTACTTCAGCCCCAGTGAACTCACCATTCAGTCTAATATTTCCTTGTTGGTGAAGAAGTGAGTAAGCAGGTAGAGAGAAGATGACCATGAAAAGAGTAGAGAGTTAATGTCCCTAGCCTCAACTCTCTGTTACTGTTCTGTGTTGTGAGCATTCTAGCAATTCTCCTTCTCATTTTCTTTTTCTGAGGTGTAACATCCTTCAAGGCAGGTATTCTGTTTGCCTTGCTTGTCAATATATCCTTGATAGCTGGAACTCAGTAAATATTTGAGAATGAATAAATGATTGCATGGACTCACCAGTGTGGAATTCTGACATGGCACTTCTCTCATTAAAACCTGGGTTGCAGCAACTGGTAACTATATCACCTACAGACACATCTCCTCTCTTTCCATAGCACAGAAAAAAGTAACATGTCTTTGATATAAATATATTCACATGTCTGTGTCCCCTGTGTGTTCTATTCCTAGCAGCACAGAGTTTCATGGTATAACCCCAGGGACCAATAAGTCATTCTCTTCTCTTCCTCTGCAATGGCAGCAGGATAATATTCTCGGTATCTGTCCCTCAAGACAACTGAATAGTTCTCAGAAACATCACCTCCTCAGAGGATGACAGGTTAACTGGGTATCCTCAGTGAAAGAACTTTGTATATAATGCTTATTTTCTTTAATTTCTCCTATGCACCAGTTTTAGACAATACAAAACGTTCACATTGGTGAACAGATAGTCTAGACCTTAGTTTTACAATAAGCATTAACATCTTTATGCAGAAATAAATTAATCACAAAACTGTCTTTGCAATAAGGTTGTGTGGAAATTGTAGGAAAGAGGACATGTGCAAAGAAAAAATTGAATAAAGAGCTTCCATACAAGAGAATTGCAGACATCTTTCCAAGAGACTGGAAAAGAAATCTTCAGCAGAAAACAATTAAATAGATCATACATAAAATTGGTTGAAGGTTATTTACTCTGTCTTACTAGTAGCTAGTATGATAAAATTTGGGTAAGGAGTAGACCACCTTGGACAAAAATTACTGTTGTTTATAAAGTTCTCACTAAATATACTAGATATAGTATTTTGTGCTTACTTAATAATACCATATAAACTGCAAATAAGGTACAATTTTTCTCATTGTACAGATGAAGACATTCAGGCATACAAAGATTACCTACTCTACTCAAGGATACAGAGGCAGTAATATGCACGGGAGTGCATGTTTCTGGAGCTCATGACTAATAATCTTATGCTATGACCCACCCAAGTTACTCCAAAGAGAAAAGAAAGTATATAATATTCTTGAACTGGCTCCAAGTGAGTGTTGAAGGGAGTAAGCCAAAAGATGGGTTATCCAAAGTCCATACATGATGCTGTTCATCTCACCTGATGGGAGTAAGTTCCAGAAGAAATAAAGAATGTAGAATTACACAAAGATTCCTCTGCCATTAGATCCTCAGGGAACAAACATAGAGCATGGAAGCAGTAGAGGGTAGTACAAATATTTAGATCAGAACATGATATCAAAAGGACTTGACATCATAAAGTGGATAACATAAAGACCCAAAGTTTCAACTAGAGATAGTATGAAACTTTGAATGAAGCAGCACCAGTACAAGGTGCTGCCTTAGAGGGAAGTCTGGTCCTGTGGACCTTCCTTAGTGATGCAAACACTTCGGCAGTGGGGGGGGATTGAGCAAACTCAGCTAAACTGTGAGGATTTAAGTTTAAGATACAGTGTCTCTGAGGTCCGTCCTATCACATATACCCTACTTAATATTAGTATATCTAATCTCCACACAATAAAATGTATCCTATTTGATTTATGTTTCTCTTTTTTGATACTTCTCAGTTTTTAAGGACATTTGGAGCATACTGTACCTGAAGTTTTTAAACATTTCTGTTGAGTTTCCCTTAAGCCTAAATTGTAATTTAGCTACTTATATGGCCATAAAATGTACACTGAGTTCAGGTAGGTGCACTTGGCAATAGCAGCACATAAAACTATAGGCCAACCAGAGATCTACCCAAAGGTGGCATACAGCTAACAAAAGCTTAATTTTTTTTCTTATTAAATGCTTCTAAGAGGAGTACATAGTTATTTTGTTTTGCTTTGCGAAAGATGAATTTTAAAAATATCAGAATTGAAATTCAGAAATGCTTTACACAGTGCCTTTGAGAGGTGGTCAAGTAGACGCTTACACATTGAAAACTTTGTTAAATGAACAATCCCTCAAACAACCATCTCATTTTGGAGCTGGTGTGATCACTATGATGTTCTTTATATCAAGTGAAAGCATATTCATTATAATTTAGGATGATGAAAACAACAACAACTAAAGACTTTAAAACTCATTTCACAAAACTCTGATGTTTTATAAGAAGTTCATTTATTTAATTTGTAAAGAATTACTGTCAATCAACTATGTGCCCCATATTATCTGGGTACTAGGGATGGACCATCAAGTACAACAGACAGAAGTCCCTCATTTATGGAATTAATTCCTTTTAAATTGTATTGTTCAAAGTCACACAATATTTGAAGGAAATAAGATAATGTTATTTTTTGCTCTATGCTCCCCTTTATTCAGATTCCCCTTTTATGTCCCCCTGTGTCCTACTGGCCATCAACACCAAGATCACCCATATGTTCAAAATAATTTTTCTATACATTGCTAAATTCTTTCATTCAAAATTCTATGATAGTATGTTGTATTGTCTAATGCTAACTCTATTTAAATATTCATCTCCTCCAGTAGAATATAAATTCCTCATTTATCACAGTTTATTCATATTATAACTTTTGCATCTTTCTAAGTATTTTTATTAAATGTATTTGTTAATTGGATATCATTTGTGCATTTCTTCATTCAGTCATTCAATATATATCTACTAATACTATTCATTATTTGCCAATAATTCTATTGGCTCCTGGAGATTGCTGATAAGAAGACACAAGCTTATCAACTGACATATGTATGAGATATTTATTTGGTATCCAAGTGGAGATTCATACAGGCAACTGGATATAGGAAGAAAGCTTGAGGAAAATCAATGAGAGAAGTAGACCCTAGTTGAATGTGAGTGCGTGTGTGTATGTGTGTGTGTGTGTGTGTGTGTGTGTGTGTGTGTATGTTTAGTATCAGAATACAGATAGCATTCAGAGCGGGGAATTTGGTTAGGTTTATCAAACAGTGAAGTCCAAGTGAAAAATTAAAAAGAATGAAAGAAAAGGAAATTATTATAACTTTCTTCTTAATAAAAGAAGAAAGTTATAATAATTACTGCTATTTGAATGCCTATTATGCACCACATACCTATATGCCTACTATGAACAGAAATTTTTAATACAAACTCCTCAAAATAGGTATAATTTTTTATGATAATAAAACATCTATTTACTTATACATCTTTTATAATTGATATACTAATTGCATTTGATATAGTTTATCGCCTTTTGTGAAATGCAGTTTTTAAATTGCTGACATGTCTTAACATTTGCCATTATCTTACAGTTTAGGAAATGCAGCAATTTTTCACCTTATAAATGATAAAGCTAAAGTTCAGAAAGGTTAATTAATTTGTGCAATTTCCCACAAATGACTGAGCCAAGGATTCAAACCTAAGTGCCTGGGAATTCCAATTTCTGATTGTATTCTTATGTAAATTTTGGTTACTTTTCCCACTATTTCAGAATCATCCCTGGTTTAGCTTAAAAACCTTAATTCCATTTATACATGTTCATGTCATAAAAGCAAAACATTTTCCCCACACAGCTACCATTCATCAGACTAAAACGGTCTCGGTGTCAGTAGTAACACTGAAAGCCTCTTCATGGTAGAGAAATAAGCAAGTAATGTAGCTATCTGATTTATTAAAGAAAGCAGAGGGGTCACAATGAAGAAGGTACATTCTGAAAGATGCAAAGAAATCTCGTTTTCTTAGTGAAGCAAGGAAATGGGAAAGAATCAGAAGTGACTATTGAATTTGAAACACAAAGTAAAACAATCAATTGAAAAATAAATAAATAAACCCCACACAAACAATTCAACCAAAGTGGTTATTCCATGTGGCAGAACTATTGCGAAACTATTAGTCTGCTATGAAGTCACTCACCACATAACCCTGACATTCCTTTCAAGATCCTTTTATGGATCAAATCTACCCCAGTTAGCCTGAAATTCTTGTTTTCCCAAAATGCACCACAGAATGGGTTTTAGATTCATGAACTAGTGACCCAGATCTGAAGCTGTGGCAGCAGAGGCCAGGAAAGGACTAAAACTGGTATTAGATGGACAATGAAGAAAGTAGAGGACTGGCTAAGTGGTGGGAGAGAGGGAAGTGGAGAGCCATGCTTGCTGGATGTCAGCCACAGAAAGGAGGTATCAAGTAACATAGCCAGAGTCGTCCCTGGAAGAGCTACTCTGGAGATGTTATCCCAAGGAATAAGCAAAATTGTGAGTGGCAGAAGGTCCTACAAAACAAATTCAGAATGAATTTGAAATACAGGGATTGGTAGCTGGGCAACAGCAGAGGATGCATAGATGAATTTTTAACCATTTTTTTCCTTCTCTGTTTATTGCTGCCATGTGGTTCTCTGTTGAAGTGATCATCTTTGGACGGTTTCACAACCTCTATAGTGATGCTGTTATTTAAAAAGAAAACAGAAAATCAACCTGTGGATCTGTGAAATTCCTACATATTTTTTCAATATTTGTCCAGAGTGACTCAGTATCCTAAAGAGCTCCATCCAACTGAATGGCAAGACCACCTGTACTCCCCACCTGGAATAGGATATCATCCCTGGTTTATACCCCCACTAACAGTGTTGTAACAGTTTCCACTTTTCTACTTCCTGCCCAACATTTGATATTACCTAGTTTTACAACTCCAATGGGAGGGAAAATGTGAGATAGACCATCCTCTCATATGTTCACATCTTTCAGGTTTTGTCTTTTTATATATAAATGTATATACCAGGGATTGAACCCAGAGACCCTTAACTTCTGAGCACATCATCAATCATTTCTTATTTATTTTTTTATTTTCAGACAGGATCTGGCTAAGTTTCCTAGGGCCTCACTGAGTTGCTGAGCCTGGCCTCACACTTACGATCCTCCTGCTTCAGCCTCCCAAGTCACTGGGATTCAGGCATGCGTCACAATGTTCAACTTCAGCTTTTTTCTTTTGTTCATATTCTTCATCTTATTTTTTAATGGGATGTTTATTTCTTATTGGTTTGGAGGTTGTCTTCATATGTACTGAATATTAGTATTTTACTGACTATATATGTTGCCAATATCTTCTCCCAGTGTGAATTTTCTCTTTTAATTCTGCTTAAGGATCAGTTTAGCAATACTTTCATTATTGTGTTACCCAACTTAGTTTAAGAAATTTATTCCTACCAGGATGAAATAGAAAAGACACAGCCTTTCTCTTTTAAAAGTTTTCAAATTTTCTTATCACATTTTTTGTCTTTAACAAATCTGGAATTTACTTTAGTATATAGTATAAGATAAGAGACTGATAGAATTTTTTTTCCATATAGAATTCAACCTTCCCAGTGCAATTAAATAATATCCTTTCATTTCCCACTAATTTCTAATGATACTTATGACATTTACAAAGTTTTGTGCATGGTTCTATTTTGCCTTCTATAATTACTGTACCTGATTTTTAAATACCTCTAAATCAAAGCATATAGATGTCAGATGTGTATCATACAGTATAGCAGAACTAAACCCATTGCATCAGAAATCTTAGACTTAAAGGCAATAAATGGCTTAAATAATCTGATTATCTAATTTTATAAATAATAAAATTCAATGCCAGAGAAACTAAATGAGTGTCCAGGGTCATACAACCAGACAGTGGTAAAGCCAAATTTAGAAACATGTTTACTCCCCCCACCACCCATAATGCCTTGTCCATAGAACCAGTGGTCAATACTTATTAGAATGATTTCCTGTTTGAATCAAGTGACAACATCAAATGATATCAAATGAGGAAATAGGACTTGTTGAGTGGCCATCATGTGTAGCAATGGGCTATTCCTCTAATCTATATTCCTCTAATCCCTGAGAGTGACTTACTTTTGGACTTTATTTCTTCTAGTTTGCATGTTTTTTCCCTCCACTTTTGACTATCACTGATAATTCTGAGACCACTTAGTCTGATATGCATGTTATATACAAAGTTTAGCCATACAGTTTAGTCCAAAGCTCAGTATAATTTCCTCCAACATATAGAAGAGAGCATTCTCACAAAACCCCAGAATTATACATACAAGTATTTTGTGTATTTGTGTGTATATGTGGTGTACAGAAACTGTGAATGTTGTATTTCTCCTTAGAAATTCAAACCAAAATATCCATCTATTCCCCCTGCTTCCATTTACTTATTCCACAAACATATGCTAAGAAATTACCATAACATAGATTACTATCATAAATAACATTCTTGTACAATGAGGTCTTCATAGGCTAATTGTGGAATTGAGTTTCTAAACAAACATTTATGGTTCAATTGAAGTCAATGTAATTTAACAGATAAAAATAACAAAGTTACAGAGAAACATAAAAAGATCAGAACTGATTGTTCTACATAGTGGGGTTTAGGAAACCCTTGAGAGAGGATATAAACTGAACAAAACTATAGAAAAAGTATTTGCACATAGAAATGAATTCTGGTTTGGAATATTATGGCACAGAAATTAAAACTGAAATTTTATGTTAGTTGGTTATGTGTCAGAATTTTTGTCCTGAGACCTCACATTCTGATTGGTATCACCTAATATTTGTAAGCAGTCAATCATTATACAGGCATCATGAAAACTCACAGAATACAGAGTTGGACAATATAGATTGGGTTCCTGCTTTCAGAGGTAGCACCCATGTACTTATCCAAAGGAGTACATTGAAAGGTTGCAAAAGGATGCTGTTAATAATTACAGTGTAGCAACACATGTAAATCAAGACTGTATTGGATTAATTAGAATTTATGGCAACATGAAAAATAAAATAGTGTGCAATGTACAATAGATTTTAAAACACAATAGATTTTATCACTGTTTTCCCCATAGAAACTATACAAATGAATTTTTTCCATATATCAGTGCCGTATCAGCATGCAATATCTATGGTTGCATGAAGTTCTGCAGTTAGAAGGGCCCTATAGTTGCTTTAATACACTATTATTTCTATCTTGAAATTACTCTTTTTAAAAAAAAATTTCTACTTACATATACATGATAGCAGAATGCATTTGATTCATTGTACACAGATGGAGGACAACTTTTCATTTACACTTTTGTTTAAGCATGGAGCTCTACATTTTTATTTTGTATTGAGATCCACAAATTACATGGATAGTACTGCATAGAAAGTATACCTCCATCTGATTTGGTAAAAGACTATTACAATGCCAGAAGATGCAGGAACAGTATGATATGAGACTGTTGAAGGACCTGGAATTAGTTACCTGGATTAAAAAAAAAAAAAGGAACAAGAAAATAATTAACTTAAATATAATGAAAGTTCAAGTGATGGTTCAAAGGAGAAGTAGAATTTTCTAGTGACATTCCAGAAGGGGTAAGAACAGTACTTGGAAGTTATAGGAAAACTGTGGAAAGACAGAATTTCACAGCAATGAAAGGCAAGGCACCATAACATTTGAATTCCTAATATCAGCACTATTAAGCTGAGGTGATTTGTCAATCAAGTTATAATTGTTGAGAATAAACTTTTTCATTCATTAAAAAGAAAAAAAATGAGATGTATACTCCAGTTCAAACAAATCCTAGAATTTTGTGTTTATGAAATTTGTTGAAACTTCCTTGTCAAAAATTATTTGTATTTCAAAGGTCCAGAAAGTAAAGCAAAGAATATAAAAAAATAATTTCCTTTCAAACATCTTTATATATATTTGAGCAAAGAAAATAATTAGAAATTCCAGAAGAATAATAGAGTGCTCACTTCTATTATGCCATGCAAATCATGCTGAGCTGATATATTAGTCAGCTTTCTATCACTGCAGTGATAGAAATACCTGAGATAAACAACTTATAAGGAGGAAAGTATAATTTTGGCTCTTGGTCTCAGAGGTTTTAGTCCCGGTCACTTGGTCATGTTCCTTGGGCCTATGGTGGTGCATGGGGTACTTCATAGTGGTAGAGTATGGCAAAGGAAGCTGTTCACCTAATGGTAGTCAGGAAGGAAAGAGAAAGGGAAAGGGGCTAGGTTCTCAATTTCCCCTTTGTGGATATACCTCCAGTGACCTAACTTTGCTTCACTAAGCCCCACCTCCTAGATGTTCTAACACCTTCCCACAGTTCCACAAGCAAGTGACGAAGTTTAAAACGTGCCTTTGGAGGAAATACGGATGCAAACTATACCATTCTGTCTCTGGTCTCCAAAGACTCATGGCCTGGTCACTCTGCAAAATACATTCAGTCCATCCATAAGAGTCCCTAGAGTCCTAACACTTCCAGCATTTCTCAGAGGTCCAAGCCTGAAGTCTCCTCTGAGACTAAATCAGTTCTGAACTAGGTAAATCAGTTCCGAACTACTTTAAAAATTAAAAAAACAACAACAACTAAGTTGCATACATTCAAGATATAATGGCATAAGGTAGAATTCCCATTCCAAAAGGGAGAAATAGAAAAATAATAACTGAACCAAATCTATTCTGAAATGCAGTAGAGAAAATATTAAATTTTCAGCATTCATGTCTAGCAATTGAGGTACATGGTGGCATGATGTGTGTTCCCAAGGGCTTGGGCAGCTTCCCCGCTGTAGCCTTGATGGTTGCAGCTCACATGTCTACTTTCTTTCACTGCTTGTATTCACTGTCTTCAGCTTTCCTTAGCAGGTATTCCATCTTCCTTGCGTCTCTAACTTTCTGAGGTCTCCATTGTAGCTTCAACTTCACTGTTACAGTTTCATGCATCTCACTGTCAGGGTCTGCTTGCAGAAACTCAACCATACACTATACAACCTCCCAGGCTTTCCTTTGAAATCTAGGTAGAAGCCACCATGATCCCATAGCTCTGGCATTTTACATGGCTGCAAGATCAGTGTCAGCTGGACAAATGCTAAGGCCTATCCCTGGTGTGAATTATCCCTGGGACCCACTTGAACCATGGCTGCAGTAATCAGTGAAAACTTTGATAGATAGACTTGGGTAAGCCAATCCCTGGGAAACAATCCCTTAGGCTTCCTTATTTGAGCCAGACAACCTAAGACTTTCTTGTCAAAGCAAAGGTTTATGCTTTTATACCATTGATTCTTCAAAGGTAGTTTTTCAGCTTCTGAAGATGCCATCAGGACATTTTTCCTGTTCTTCTGGTGCAAACCATTAGACTTCTTTTTAAAGGCACTCATCTTGTTAACATCTGCACCCTACTTGGCAGCCCTTTTGAGCATTCCCATTTTCTTGCCAAACCGTAAATTTTCCAGAGTTTTCAACTTTGTTCCCAATTATCACAATAAATTTGGCTAAAGATAGCCAATAATAGCCATACCACTACCTGAATATTCTGCTGCCTTGAAATTTCCTCCACCAGATCAACTAGTACATCACCTTTAAGCTTAGCCTCCCACAAAATCTCAGGGCATAGACAAAAGGAAGCCAACTACTTTGCCATAATCTTCAATTACCAATGGAGTCCTCATCTCCATCTGAAACTCTGTGACTATAAACTTTACTGTCTCCATTTCTATCAGCATACTGATATTCTGATCTTTCCCCAAAATCACCTATTAAGTTCTGCATTCTAGGCTTTCTTTAGTCTGCTGTTCCATACTTTTCCAAATCCCTCCCTCAATCCAATTTCAAAGACTTCTTAATTTCATTGTTAGGAATAGTCACAGCAATAACCTCACTTCTTAGTACCCACTTTCTGTGTTAGTCAGATTTCCATCACTGTAACATAATACCTGAGATAAACAACTCATAAGAAGGAAAAGTCTATTTGGCTAATGGTTTCAGAAGTTCCAGCTCATGGTCACTTGATCCTTTTGCTTTGGGCCTATGGCAGCAGAGTACATGATGGCAGGACTGCTTGGACATCTCATGGTGGCCAGGAAGCAAATAATGGGAAGAAGGGGCTGGAGTCCTGATATCTACCTCCTGGACACACCTTCAGTGATTTAACTTCCTTCCATTCGGCCCTGCTCCTAAAGATTCCACAACCTTCCAGTAGCACCACAGATCAGTGTCCAAGCCTTTAATATGCAGGCATTTGGGGGAACATTCAAGATGAAAACCCTAGCATCTTAGCTGTGTTATGACCCCCAAAGACATGACTTTAAAATCAGCAAATGAGAATGATTAATGTATTTACTTAGTAAAGGATATCAACTTTAGTTGCTTAAGCTTCACAAAGAACTTGTAATTTAAGCCTGTTTATATCATTTTATCAATGAAGGAACTAAAGCTCCAAGAGTTGAATTTTACTTAGTCACATACTGCATTAGTTTGTTTTTCATTGCTGTGACCAAAAGACTAGAAAAGAACAATTAGAGGAGGAACAGTCTATTGGAGGCTCATGTTTCAGATGTTCAGTTCATGGTCAGCCAACTCCATAACTCTGGGCCTGAGTTGATGCAGAACATCACAGCTAAAGGGTGTGATAGAAGAAAGCAGCTCAAGACTTGGCCGCCAGAAAACAAAAAATGTTTGGCTCATCAAGGACAAAATATAACCCCCACAGTCATATCTTTGGTGACTTACTTCCCTAAACTACATCCTACCTGATTAGGTCACACCTTTCATAATCTAATCATTTCACCTCTGAAAATTCTTAAATTGTCTGACACATGTGTTTTTGGGAGACAACTCAAATCTAAACCATACACATACCTACTTAACAAAAAACTAATTAACATATTTATTCATTGGGAAGCTATTTATTGAGTATTTCTTATGTTCAAGCACTATACTGTGTGCCAAAAATGCAAATCCGAACAGGATAGACTGGAATTCATACAGTATATTAGTCTATTCAGAATACCAAAAAATATCTGACAATGATGGTTAATTTGGGTTATCACCTTGACTGAATTTGAGAGATGCCTAGAAAATGGGGACCAAGAAGTGGGGCCATTGCTGTGACTTTAATGATGATTAGAAATACCTTTGGAACCTGTTTATGGAAAGCATTAGGAAAAGTTTGGATTTCTAGAGAAATTCTGTAATTTTGTAAGCAGAGCTTGATGGACAATTTTGGTAAGGGCTCAGAAGATCAGAATGCTAATAGGAATGTGAACAATAAAGGCACTACTGAGGACATTTCAGATGTAAATGAGCATTCTATTTGGAGTTGAAGTAGATGCCATCCTTATTATATGGTGGAAAATAATAAGATGGCATTCTCTCTCTACCCTGATACTTTGAGGAATGCCACGCCTAAAGGTGACAGACTAATTTATCTGGTGGATAAAACTTCAAAGCAGCAAAAAGCATTCAGTCTTGGGCATCAGCTTCAGTACTAGTTGTTTTTATCCACATTTACAGTGAGAATTAGGATCAAAAAAGAGAAGAGCAGATATTTAAAAAACAATTGTAGCTTAGCCAGGAAAAGATCTTATGTAAAGTTTCAGCTAAAGAGGTTGTGGTTATTAGCACTGATTAAAAAGAAGTCAGTGCTTTGTACCAGGGCATTAGGAAAGATGTCTGGAGGCTATCTCAGGAATCTGCAAGACCAAACTATCCATTACAGGCTCAAAGGTATAAAAATACAAATTTGTTTTAAATACTTTCCAGGACAGAATTTTTTGAGAATAAAAGCCCAGGGCTTCCCTGCTCACCTAGACCCACCAAGGGAATCACTTCCCAGGAATTTGTTTCCCCATGTTTGATTGGCAAGGCACTCCCAGGCTGCTGCAGCTGTGGTTCAGGTAGGCCCAAGCAGAGCTTTCCCTGGCTGCAGATCTTAGCATCATCCACCTGACGTCAGTTTTGCAGCTACGCAGAGTGCAGGAGTTATGGCCTCATGAAAATTTCAAAAGAAAGAGGGTCTGAGTCCTGCAAGCAGCCCCTAATAAGAGGATGCATTGAGGTATGGGAGTAAAGCTGAAACTACAATGGAGAGTCTAGAGAAATAGAAATGCCAGCCACACGGAGCTCCTGCCAGGAAATACTGTATGTAGCATAGAATATCTGCTTAAGAAAGTAGCCCTGAGGGCTGTAACCATCAAAGCTATATGTAAGGGTAAGGCTGTCCAAAACTTTAGCAGCCTACATCCCTACACAATATTCCCTGAAGGCTGGACATGTAATTTGAGGATGTAGTGTTTTCTCCGCCAAGTTATGGTCTTGTCTTGGACCAATCACTCCTATTCTACAACTCTCTTCCTCTCTTCTGAAACAAATATGTACCCTGTGCATGATCTACATTTGACCCATTTAAAAGCACATAACTTTAAAAGAAAAAAACTAGAGGGTGTAACAGCCAAGTTTGCCTTGCATCTTGGAAGAGGCTTTAGAATTAAACTTTTGGGCAATGTTGGAAAAAAAGACTTTGGGACTCTGGAGATAGTCTGAATACATATTGCTTTACAGGATGGATATGAAAACCTGGGGGCCAGGGATACAATGCTATAGTTTTTATGGTGAATGTTCCTCAAAGGCTCATGTGCTAAAGTTTTAGTCCTTAGAGTAGTGATAATGGAAGGTGGTAGAACCTTTAAGAAGTGAGGCTTAGTGGGAGGTCTTAAGGTCATTGGGGATGTACCCCTGAAGGGGATTGTTGGACCCCAACCCCTTTCTCACTCTCTTTTTCTTCCTGACCATGAAGTAAGAAGGTTTATTCTGCTATATAATATTGCCATGGTGTGCTATCTTGCCACAGGCCCAAAAGCAAAAGTGCCAATAAATCATGGACTGAAACTTTCAAAACTGTGAATTAAAATAATACTTTTCTGAATTTATTACCTCAAGTATTTTGTTATAGTGATGGAGAGTTGGCTAACATGGACTATGACTTATGAACAACAGAAATTTTTTCCTCATAATTCTAAAGGCTAGAAGTTTTACATAGGATACTAGCATTCTAGGAAACCAGTAAGGGACTTTTTCCATGTCTTAGACCACTGACTTCTCATTGTGTCTTCAAATGACAAAAGACCCTAGATAGATCCTTTGTATACACTATATTTCTTTAATAAGGCTCCTGTATATGTCAGATTTTGCTACTGTAACAAAATACCCAAGACTGGCTAACTTAATAATAAAAAGAGATGTATTTAACTCATAGTTCTAAGAGTTCAAAGGCATAGGGCATCACAGTATCAGAAGTACATGCGAGAACAAGATCATATCTCCAGAGAGGAAATCAGAGAGTAATTCAGGGGTCAGGATATCTTTTATAATAACTTCCTCTCACTAGAAATAAATCAGGGTCCCATGAGAATGTCCTCAATCTCATCTGAGGGCAGCATTCCTAATGACCTCAAAACTTCTAGCTATGCACCCTTGCCATTAAAGGTCCATTCAACCTCCCAACATGACCATAGTTAGGACCAAACATCCAACACATTGATGAATAAGCTCCATCTACATCTAAACCACAGTATAAACTAATGTCAATCATGAGGGCTCCATTCGTATACCTTAATCATATCCCAAAGGCTCCACATCCTAATACCTTCATTTGAGGGTTACGATTTTTAAACATATATTACAGAAAAAAATAGTCAATTGCATTCTACTTCTGACCTTCAAAGTTTTGATCTTTGTCCCTTGAAAAGTATATTCTTTCTATCCTAATTGCCCCAAGTCTTAAGTCATTCCAACATTGAAAGTCTGAAATTCAGTCTTCTCATCTAAATAATGCCTAAGTCAGATATGGGTGAAACCCAAAGTAGGATTTGCATTGAGGCAAATTGTACTCTGTGAACCTGAGAAATCAAACATGCTATGTTCTTTCAAACTATAATGGCAGGACAGCTGGGCCCAGTGGCACACTCCTATAATCCCAGCAGCTCTGGAGGCTGAGGCAGGAGGATTATGAGTTTACAGCCAGCCTTAGCAACAGCAAGATGCTAAGCAACTCAGTGAGACTCTGTCTCTAAACAAAAATACAAAATAGGGCTTAGGATATGGCTCAGTGGTTGAATGCCTCTGAATTTGATCCCTAGTACCAAAAAAATAAAAAATAAAAAGGAATAAACATTCCTATTCCAAAAGGGAGAAATAGGAAAAGAAAAAAAAGTAAGCCTGAAATCCAATAGGGTAAACAATATTAAATCTTAAGGCTGGAGAAAGATCTTCCTTGACTCTATGCCTGCTCTCCAGGGATGATGGTTGTGCCCCTGATTCTCAGATTGGCCCAATCCCCACAATTTTGCTGGGCATAACCATACTATAGTTTTACACATTGTAGTTGGGTACCTGCACCACTCTTAGATGGAACTGTGCCCTAGTGGATCCATCTCACAGGTCCACTGGGCATTGCCATAGTGAAAACTGTGATTTCCTTGCCCTCAGGTTATATCCTTGAGTTGTGCATGAGTTTCAGGGGATTCTTCTTTCAAAATCTGTGTTTACGTAACTATACCTCTATGACCCATCAACTCTGTGTTCCAGGAGAAACGACAGTGACCTGGTACTGGCCTTCCAAAACTGTAGCCACTGTGGAATCTTAAAATAATTATGATCCAGGTCCTTGTCCTCTGGGCCTCTGAATGAAGGGATTACCCTGATGATTTCCAGAATGCCTTTGGGGTCCTTTTTCCATTGTCTTGATAAACAGCAACTACTTTCCTGGAGGTAGCTAATCCAAACTAATTTTCTTACAAATGGTTGTTTGACCACATTTTATTCTCTCCTAAATATATTTTCTCATGTTTTACAATCATTATGGTAAGAATTTTCCAAATTTTTAACTTCTGCTTGTATTTTTTAAATAATTCATTCATTCATTCATTCATTCATTCAAATTAGGTATACATGGCAACAGAATGCATTTTGATTCGTTGTACACAAATGGAGCACAACTTTTCATTTCTCTGGTTGTACACCATGTAAAGTCGCACCATATGTGCAGTCATACATGTCCCTAGGGCAATGATTCCCATCTCATTCCACCATCTTTCCTGCCACCATCTTTCCCCTCCCCTCCCTCTCCTTTGACAAAAGTTAATGGAGGAACTTTAGTCTGCTTGGCTTTTAATTAACAATTCCATCTTAAGTCATTTCCTTTTTCCTTCATTTTACTATAAACACTAAAGAGAAGTTAAGCCAAACTTTCAACACTTTGTCTCAAAGTTTTCCCAATCACATATCCAATTTCATTGCTCACAAGTTCTATTGTACACAAAACACTAGAACATGAACACAGTTCAACAAAGTTCTCAATGTCACTTTATGGCAAAGATAGCCTTTCCTCCTTTGTCCAATAGTCTGTTTCTGATTTCCCTCTGAGACCTCATTAAAATGGCCTCTACTGTTGACATTTCTACCTACATTCTCTTTATGGCCACTTAGCTATTCTCTAAGAAGTTTGAGGCTCGCTCTATCTCCCCTCACCAGAGTTGCTCTTAAGAGTCAGTTCACATCATATTTTTCCTGAGCATGCACCCCAGATCTCTTCTAGCTTCTATCCATTATGTAGTTCCAAAGCTGATTCTACAACTCTAGATATTTTTTGCAGCAGCAGCCAGTAATTGTTGCAGAAAATTATTCTGTATTAATCTGTTTAGACTCCTAATAACAAATCTCTATGAACTGCATGGCCTATAAAATACCAGAAATTTGTTTCTCACAGCTGTAGAGGTTGGGAAGTCCAGAATTGAGATTCAGGCAATTTTGGTGTGTGGTAAAGGCCTTCATTTTCATAGAGGACCATCTTCTTATGGCACTCTTACATTGTAGAAGGGACTAGCTACCTCTTTGGGGTCCTTCTTATAAGGTTATCAATGCTATTCATGAGGGCTGGATCCTCATAACCTGAATACCTTCCAGGAACATCACCTTGGGGATTTGGACTTGAAAATATGAATTTTGAAAAGCCTAAACATTTATTCCATTGCACACTGTAACAGATTAGCTCTGGAGGTTGGGAAGTCCAGATTAGGAAAGATATAGTGAACTTTTTGCTTTACTATATTCTAAAGAAGACCCTCAGGTAACTTTTCTTTTTGTTATTTTATGTAATTCTGATTTGCATGGAAGATTTTTATCAAGTGCTTATTTAGCCAGCTATTCCTATATCAGGAAGTGAAGAAGACACACTTCCTGTTGTTTTAAGAAGTATAGGAGAGGCATGTGAAAACAATGGCTTAGAAATGCAGAGCAGAATTAGGTAAGTAGTAAGACTTGGAAATGTAATAATATGGGCTAGCAGATGAAGGAGGAGGTAAATGCACTGGGTTGTCACTGAAGGCTTTGTGGAGAAGGTGAGCTCAGAGCCATGATGAATGGATGGAAGCTCAAATCTGTGAGAACACATCGTCACATCACAATGTACAAACCACATATCCGTAGCACTTAACTCAGGAATTAGCAAATATATAACTAGCAAATTTGGAATTAGCAAATATCTAGCTGGTGTGTATTTAATGTTGCTCAAGAAGAGACAGAAATCACAGAACTATAAAAATCTGTGGGGCATTTGGGTACTAAGTGGTCTGATGAGTATTAATGAGGACTTGTATGATAGGATGTTTGGATAAGTGCTTATGGGAAAAGGAGGAAAAGATTCTTGGAAAGCAGTCAAGTAGGAACCAAACTGTGAAAAGCCTTTACTTCAAAGTAAAGCTTGAAGTCAACTCACTACAGAAAGAGCAAACCTATGACTTTTAGCACCTGTCACCTCTCACTGGGTCTTAATCAATAATATACAACATATGTTCATTGAATGCATAAAAAATTGAAATCACAAATTACAAAGAAAGTGACATCCATCAATTTATTCAACAAATATAGTTGACCACTGTCCTGTACTAAGAACTGTATTACAGAAACAAAGAAATGATCTCTCACATTAGGAAGATTTCCTAACCCAGTATGGGTTTTTGGATTTGGGTTTCAATTTTCAAGGAAGAATAGTTAGTGAAGGATAAATAAGAGGAAAGAATTGCATTTATGGTATGGCCTGAATTATTAATAGGAGTTGTGGAGAAGGAAGATCTAAGTATAAAAAGATTTAAAAAATAGAAAATTTCAGTGAAACGTTCAAAGAAAGAAAAACAAGCATCTAGGCCTGGAGATGTAAAAAAGAAAGAGGCAAGATGAAATTGGAAAACTGAGAAACTAAATTTCAGAATGTAAGCAAGGTGACTACACAGGAGTTCACAGGAGAGGAACAGAGACAGTGGCAATGAGAATGGAAAGGAAGAATATCTTTATAAAGGCCACGTACTCAACGTCTGATAAATACAGCAAGGTAGCAGGATTTGGAAGCTGATTGCTTATGTGGGGTAGAGTAGAAAGAGGAGATGAAAGTGACTCTGATGTTTCTAGTTTGAGGGATTAAACTGATATTGACTATATGATGATACTGTAAATGGATTCACTTTATTAGAGTTCCTCAGACAAATAGAATCAAGAAGAGAGATGACAGACTATAGATAATAGATGCATAGATAGATGATAGATAGAGATGATAGGAGAGATCATCTCATATGAATAGAAAAGTTGAGAAGTCCCAAGACATGCCTTGTGCCAGCTGGAGACCCAGGAAACCTGAGAGTGTGATTCCTGCCCAAGACTGAAGGCCTGAGAACCACGGGAACCAATGGCATATGTCCCAGTTGAAGTCTGACAGCACAAGAACCAGGAGCAAGAGAATCCATGTCTGAGGGCAGAAGAACATAAATGTCTCAGCTTAAGCACAGAGTAAATTCACCTTTCATTTGCCTTTGTGCTCTGTTCAGGTCCTCGGCAGATGGATGATGCCCACCACATTGGGGTGATCTTTACTCAGTTTGCCAATGAAATATTAACCTCTTCAGGAAACGCCAGCATCAACACACCCAGAAATGATGTTTTATTATTCCCAGTTCTCTCACATCCTTGAGCCCAGTTTACACATAAAATTAACTATCACAGACTTTGAGGAGATCCTGAGGTTAAATTAGTAAAAATAGATTAATTTTCAGATGTAACACATTTAGAAATTGATGGCCTTTAGGATCACTACCCCCAAATACAGCACTGTGGCCTTTGAGAAACCCCATGGTCCCATTCATCTTCCTCCACCTTCTGACTTGAAACAGAATATAAATTTCATTTCAGAGGTCCTCTCCCTATACCTGGAGAAAAGGAGCACACTCATTCCCAAAGGCACAGAAACCTCAAGAAGAATATGAACAAGCATGCCTTGCCAAATTCCCTCTACTTTGTGACCCTGAGATCTTCCACCCTCTGTCCAATGACACGTCTGTACCACAGCCCACTCTTCAACAGACCTCAGCATAGAAACACAGAGTTTTCTGTTTCTTTGAGTCTTTATTTCTGATGCCTTTTATTTCATGTAAAGCTTATATTAAATAAATTTGTATACTTGTTAATTTGTCTTTTTCTTTTATAGGAAACCCAGCTATGAACCTTGGGTAGAAGAGGAGAAGATGTTACTTTTTCAGCCTACAAAATCTGTCTGCCATTTCTTTGGCTTTTCCTTAAAGTGGAAGTATTACAGTGAGGGCTCAAATGTCATATAGTTAAAGGGCAGTCCTCAGGAAAATCCTCTTTATCACACACTGTACAGCGATTTTTCTTTTTCTCAGAAAGTAAATGGAATTAACAAATGGTGACTATTTTCTATTGTTCTTAAGCAAAAGATTGTCAATATGTAATTGCCCTTTCCCAAAAGGCAGGTTGCTTCCCTACATTTGGAAAATAAACAGCATTTGCAAATCCCTTACTCAAACCTTTTTTACTTAAAATTGTGTTTCTTTAATCTTTCTATGCATATGCCTAGACAAATAACTTGTAGAAAATATGTACCTTTGAATACTGAATAACTTAAAACAAAATTATGCTTAGATGCATCTTAATTTCAGCACAAAGAGAATTATGAAAAGAATCAAAACAACTCCTTCTTGCCAATGAAAGAATTGCCCATAGAAGCCTGTCTTTAGATGCTGGCAAAGATCATTCTGGGTCTACTCTTTTCACTAGATTAGCCCTTCTAGGATTTTTTAGAACACCGTGCTCATTCTTCATGTTCTGAGAAATGCCTCCTTTGACAAAGATTTCGATGCCATATTTCTTGGCATCTATCTAATGGGGAACTATGAAAAAGTGAAAACCTTTCACTGGATTTAGTCTATTGCTGTTCTAAAATATCTATCCAATTGCAACCAGAGAAATCAAAGTGCAATTTAACACAGAGAAGGAAACTCGTTGCTTGGGATGTACTGAAATATTTATAAAGACAAATATAGCATTTGAGACCAAGCATCATATAGACAACTAGAGCATTTGAGTCCTTGAGAAAGAATAAAAGTAGAATGAGGGAAAGGAGTGGAAGGAAGAGGAGCAAAAGGAAGGAGGTTGGAGGAAAGAGGAGGGGAAGGAAAAGGAGAAGCAATATAAAATGATTGAGGCCAACTCTTAGAAAAATACATTTCTAGAGCCATGAAGAAGATAGAAATCTTTGAAGCAAGAGGCTATGATAATCAATATAAACCAAATATTCTAATGGTACAAAATTGTAGGATTGAAGAAAAGAAGAGTGAAACCAGTTTAATGGAAGGGTAATGTGGAATGGTGGAAAGGACCAAGACAAAGGTGCCACCACAAGGTCTGACCACAAGTTCTCTGGTGATTCTGAGCAAACCACTCATACAAACATTCCAACTTAGATGTGGAGGATAAATGGCTAGTGTTAAAGATGATATCATGACAATGTGAGATGAGATATAAAATATGTGTGGGGTGAAATATTCTAGGTTTCTAAGAAAAAAAATCATACCATGTTATTCTTATCCTAGCTTCTGTACTTAGTCTTAATAGCTGTGACATGTCTAGTGGGATGACAAAATTAGCCCCTGATGGAGAATTTATTCATTACCTCTTGTGGAAAATCTATTTTTCACTAAGACTATCCCTCAATATTTTGAGTAGAGAATAGAAATTAAATATACAAGGTCATTTCATTTCAGTCGTTTGGGTTAATCCTCTTAATTCAGATATATTAGACAGATAGATGACACTTATGTTCTGTCATTTTTCAAGTCCAGTTAGTCCTTAATTCTAATTATACCTGACCTCATTGAAAGTGAACAAAAATTCATTTTCAACTAAGTAAACAGGAACCAAAGGACCTTTGTTATTTGTTAGAACAAGCCTTATTAAGCAGTGAGCCTCAGCTCTTGGTTCCAATTATCATTCATAGGTTTTAAGGGTCTAGGTTAAGTAGAGCTGTCAGATTTTACTTTGTTGAGTAATGAAATCAGAACATGAATTAATAACAACAGCTCAAATTTATGTCATTTTTTGCAATTAGCTAGTGCATCCATTAGTTCATTTGATTCTGCTGATGCTGGGAAGTGAATCTATCCCCTCATCTGTATAATGGGAATAAGAATGATATCCTCCTCAAAGAGCTACTGTGAAGACTACGTGAGTTAATATACTCAGGGGAGCTTAAAACCATGTCAAGCATACCACAAATGCTAAATAGATGTTAACTGGCTTTGTTGATACCTTTGCTGTGATTGTTAAGCTTGCTGTACTTTGTAGTATCTGAATCACTGAAAAAAGAGAGAGAAAGAAGGGGATGATGAGAGTGGGGCAGGGAGGGCTGGGATGAAAAAAGGCAGGCAGGATTAACACCAGGCATATAGTTGAGGGAATCTGAACTTTGCCTATTTAAAAAGGTCATTCAGGATAGTGCCATGTCTTTAAATAAAGTGGATTGAAGCAGATATATTAAACTAGTATTGATTGGCTTTGTAAATATCCATTCTCTCAGTCAGTAATAGGAGATCATTCAGATTAGAAAGAAGTGCGAAGAAAAGGGCATTCTAGGAATTAAATAGAAAGATTAAGAACTACAGATCATCTGCATGAATCTGTGTGTCTGTAATTAATCTGTCGGGGCCTGATCTACCTTCTCCATGATGAAGAGTTAAATCACAGTTTCTTATAGTGTATCTTGCAATTAGGCTACTAAAGTCAGAAAAGTATTTAGAATCCTTCATGTAGGTGAATACAATAATGCAGAATCTCAAAGATTTGCGCTCTGGAGTTGTTTAACTCATTATTTATTTGGTTCTATTTTTACTCACTATTATTTTGTTCAGGTCCCCAGCATGCCTCCCCTGGATGATTGCATAGTTTCTCACTGTAATTCTTACTCCTCTCAATCTGACTGCTACGATATCTACTAAACACACATCTGGTCACATTAATCCCATTGCCTGGTGAATAATCAAATCAAATTCTGTAGCATGGACTTCACAGCCTGTGACTAGAAACTGTATAACACTAATTTATTAGATTCTCCTCTTTGGGGTTATACAGACAGATTTCCCTTCCCTGATCCACCAATACGTTCTGTGTGACCCTGGGAAAATCACTTCACCTTTCTCAGTCTAATTTTCCTGATGTTAGCAGTGATTGGAAGTTAGGGGTGATAATGTATCTCAGGAGATATTTGTCAATATTTGAATTTTTTTATTTTTACAACTGAGGGAAATAGTGTTCTTGGCACCTCACAGATAGACCAGAGATAATGCTACACACTCTACAATAGAAAGAGTAACCCCTACTATAAACAGTTTTCTGTTCTAAAGTTGTCAATAAAACTCTGCATTACAGGGATTATAAATCCATAGACTCATGTGAGTATGACAGTTAAAGTTTGAGTGTCCTATTAATGCCTAACATTCCCATGCACTCAGTAAATATTAGGGATTTTTTTCTATTTTTAACCTTATATTCTGATATTCTTAGTTCTTGTTTTTATTTATTTAACAAAATATTTATGGTTTTCTATATGCCAAATACTTTAAAAATATTAATCAATTTTATCTTCAAACTAGCCTTATAAGGTAAGATCATTTTATAGATTAAGAAACTGATGTACCATCAAATTGACTAAACTCAATCAACTTAGCTAAAATCACACAACTTGTCAGTTGTAGATGTGGATTTGAACATTGTCAGTCTGACTTCAGAACCTGTGTCCTAACTACTGTGATGTGCTGTTTTCCTCTCTCTGCTGTCAGTCACTTCAGACTTCATTTTCATAATAGTGCAAGCATTTCCATACCACTGAGCATGAAATGGTAAACATTTTAAAGACAAGAACACATTGTTGTTCCTTTTAGAATGTCCTGTAACTAGTGTTGTTCCTTTTAGAATGTCCTGTATCTAGCTTAGCATGAATTAGACCATATATGACCAAATTTACCAATCCATCAATCTGTCAGCCAGAGTTCTCTAGTGTAGATTTTCTTCCTTTAATAGGACAAGATTGGGGATACAGTTCTTGATCCTAAAACAAAATAAAGTCCACTCATCCTCTGAGACTTCATGTGATATTCTAATATAAATGGTTTCCAATGCCCAGGATTTGAATTTCTAGGCTTCAGGTTTTAAATCTCGGCTGTTACTTCCAAATTGTGTGACCTTGGTCATGCTGATTAGTTTCTCTACATTTTTATTGCTTCAACCTGAATAGATTAAAGGATACTAACACACACACACACACACACACACACACACCACAAACACACACACATCATGACTATTTCCAGGATTAAATAAGAGATAGTACACGAAAGTACCAGAAACATTTTATAAACAACTGTATAAATTTAGTTAACCTTAGGAAAGTAAAATTTCCTCCTAGTGTTTATCATATAGAAAATACACTAAAAGATGTTTTCACTTTTATCAAGATGCTTAGCTTCACAGAATCCTCTTTTTTTTTTCAAAATTATTTATCAACACGTTTGGTCCTATTCTCCTCTTGCAAGCTGCCTTCATCTCCAGCCTCAGGTCAGAGTGGACATCAACATCCTTTATACAGAAATTCCACCTATCACTCTGCATGTACGTGGGTCTTGTCTTCGGCCACTCTTCATTTCTGATTCTACAATGTTTTTGTATACAGATATAGGTGCTATACAATGTTTTCTTTTCATCTTTACTTACCCATACTCTTGTCCTTGGAACTTCATTCACTCTATTGGTTATTTTTAATAATTCTGGTTCACAGCTCTGCTTCATGACACCCTTGGAGAGAAACTCTGAAATCATGAGATTTTGGTGAACACCCATATTGGACAACCATGTGTTCATAAAATTGTTATTCTGAGTGTATGTGCTTCATTATTACTGATGAGAGAAAGTCAAATGCTAGGCTTTGAAATGCATGTGGTATTCTCTATGCATTTAAGAAAAATCATTTACTGATAGAACTTAAGATCATGTGATAAAATTCAGTTACTTATAAATCCTGTCACAACTTAATTTCTACTCAAGAAGAGTTTTAAAATAAATTAAGATCCCATTAAATCAATCCAGTACACATGACAAATGCTTTATAAATTGCTGTTTTCAAACTGGGCTTTATAAAGCCCGTCATCTTTCTCTGCCATAGATTGCTAATATATTTCACCAATAATGTCTGCAGAAGAGCTGCACCAGTTCTCTATGCAACTCTGCCACAGCCACCTGCATGTGGGTTACTGGAGAAATAAAGCAGCCAAGCTAATCAGTTAGAGCCATGAAGACCCCCAAGGAGCATGATCACAAATGAAATCATTTTATCTCTGCTACCTTCTTGGCTAATTGACTTGTACTTTTAAAAGTCATCTTAATTCAAATTCAGTTCCTGAGCTCTCATTCTTCAAGCTGCTCTAATTTGTAGCAAAATGAGCCAAAAGAGGTTTTATCAAAGGTCAATTTTCAGACTCAAGAAGGGTAAAGTCATATCAAAGAGGTAAGCTTCTTGCAACTTCTTGCAACTAATCAAAGAAAGGAGAGTAAAAGTGAATTTTAGGCAATCTTGAAATTAAAATAATTTAAAATTATAATTTAGAAATTAAAATACATATATTTTCAAGAGTACAGTCATTTGAGCTTTCTGATAATGAGTTTTTGTCCACTAAGATTTTGCTCTCATGAATATTTGAAAAGCATTTGTAAGCAGGGGGGTCAATCTGCACACTGTCCTTACAGATTACTCTTTTAGCATATTACAGTTTCTCCTTTTAATCTTGATAATTCAATGCATTTTTTAAAAAGCATGTAAGTATAAACAAAATCAAAGAAATCTCTGTAGGTTAAATTCAAATTTTAAAACTGGACAAATTTGATTTTTCTCTTATAATATTACATAATATTGTGCAAAGAGAATTAGATCAGAATTAAAAAAGACTTGGGTTCTCTTCTGGTTTCCACCTCAAGCATTCTGTTAATTTATTCATTCAAGAACAATTATCCATTTAGTGCAAGTCTGTGCTGTGGCCTGTTTCAGACCCTAGAGATACAGTGGCAATATAAACAGCACACATAAACAGCATGATGTATCTTAATTTGTAGTTGGAAGAGACAATACACATAAATATAAACATACAATACACATAATTTCACACAGTGGTTAGTTATATTTGTAAGAAATAGTTGTGCAAAGGAACAACTGGTGAAGTGAATAAGAAAAAAGCAGTCAGTCTGACTCATGTATAGTGATGAAGAAAATCCTGAAGTAGGTAATATTTGAGCCGTTGCTTGACTATGAATAGTACTGGCTCATTCTATAAGTCTCAGCCTCCTTATGTGAAAAATGAGGATAATGATGGTATAGATCACATTAGTCTGTTTAAGCAACTAAAATCTTGCATTAGAGATACTTACCAATTGAATGATGGCATGTTTTAAACATTCGGTGAATAATGTCTATTAATGTTATTATATTAGATATTACACTGATGACAATTTTGGATATATTTAAGTAATAATACAGATAGCAAATGTTCTCTAAATGGATGAAATCAGGTGGCATCACTATTTAAAATGTGTAATTAATCGAGAGATTAATTAGGTAGAATAATCATTACATAAGAAAATAATCAATAAAAAATCTAAAGCTATGTGATGATCTATCACAGTTCATTAGCACTTATAATCACATTAAATTGAAAATAATGCTGCTTATTAATATAATATCTTTCATCTAACCACCTTAACCTACTTGAATAATATCTAATGTGGGTAGAAGATATTAATCTTTGTTGATATTTGGTAAAACAAGTTTTGTCAGTCACAATATTACAAAGGTGAACCAGAATTGCCAGTGAATTATTCCTTTTTTTCTTACAGAGTGTAACTGCTATCCCTGTAGAACTCCAACAGCAGCAAGACACTGTAGAACATGCATTTGCCCAAGAGTCACAGATGTCTGGGTGATGATCATTTGTTTGCCACTCACTAGGTGTATGACTTTCAAGAAGAATCTCCACATCCTGAGCCTGAGTTTTTCTATCTATAAAAGATAGTAGTTCCTAATCTCAGGCTGCTTTTGAAGTTTTAATGATATATACAAGATCAACCCACATAATACTGGTGATAGAATTGTAAATAGAAAAAATTTGTTCCCTCCATCATGAAATTTAATCTAGTAGGGAAAAGAGACACAAATAAATATGATTACAATGGGGCGAAATACCATGAAAAATAAAACAAAATAAAAATGATGAAATAGTAATGAATTATATCATGAAGCATGCCAAAGACTATATTATTTATAGCAGTGAGTGTTAGGGAAATAAACTTGAAGAGGGCAGAAGTCATGCTTCCTTAAGTTGTTTAGCAGAGGACCTCACAACGAAAATGTCATACTTAAAAAATTGGTTTGATAAAGGTGATTGATTATTGCAATTTCATAGCATAAACAGGCAGAGCACTCCAGTTAATGTTACAGGGAAATAAGTAGATAAGTATGACAGAGTGTTTACTCCACATATCAATGAGTCTAAAATTTATCAGGGAATAAAAAGAAGGAGAGGCTTTGGTCAAAGCGCAGTCCTCTTCTATTTGGAGAGATCACCACCTTAAACTTACAGAGAAAGAACAAAGACAAAGAGACGCAAGGGAGAAAGAGAAATCAGACCAATCACAGAGGTGAGTAATTCTGCAGAATTACATCCTTGTCAGTGGCCAAAAGAACAAGGCAGAAGCTATAAATTATAGAAAGAGATAACAAATAAGTTGGCTTTTCCCCAATGGAGATGGAAGGGAAAAAAGATAAACATGTCAATCCTCTTAATTTGGGTATTCTAGATTTCAGAAGTTCATATCCATTGAAAACAATTTGCAAAGTACACCAGTTTAATTGGTGAGTTTTATACAACAGAACTAATAAATAATAATAATACTGATGGTAATTGGGAAGCCATTAGACTGAGCACCTTGGATTACTATCTAAGCAAACTGAAATCAAACTCAGTGAATGATCATACCCAAGGAAAACAGAAGTCAAACCTATTAGAAACTCCCAACTAACCTATAACTAAACTTTAACAATAGAACCACTAATTAATCAATAACTAGGGACATTCCACTTTAACCAATAGGGTTCTTTCTTTGTCTTGCTTCCCAAGCAGACAAGGTGTTTACCTCATAAACATTCGCACTCATGCTCCTCCAGTGGCGATTGAATGGCTTTGGGTCTGGTGCTACTCAATTCATGAATGACGGTTTGATCACACAAACTCTTAAAAGTTTTAATGAGCCTAACTTTATCTCTTTACAAAGTGAACTTATATAATAGTCAAGTAAGTCTTGGAAGACAAATCTTCTACTCCTCTACTTATTTCTCTTTGTCATATTCCCTTGGAGTTCTACCCATTTGAAGAATGAAAGTTGTGACCCACTTACATCTCTTTTGTATAAAATAGATATAATGATTTTTCTTGTATAATCAGAAAATGTACATTAATGAGTATAAGAGACCACAGAGCTTCAGCCTCTATTTGTCTTATACATAGTAGAAATCTAAAGATCATTATTGAATAATTTTTTCTATATCATGAGATTATTCATCTAAAAGTATTTGTACATATTCTTGTGGCAGTTCACGTCTTATCCTACCATTGTAATTGTGGAAAACAAAAGGAAACCACAGTTAAGAATGGGAATCTCCCCCATTTTTAAAAAAAAATGATAGCTTTCATACATGTGAATTGCATTTCCTTCAATCAGATTTACTACTTCCTGTTACTCAAATGACTGACCACTATTGTTTCTTCAGAAAAAGTTCCACATCTTACTAGTAACAGTAGGCTGCTTGCAATATATCATAAAAAATGTTGGCAATGAGCAACCCTAGACAGAAAAACAATTAATGAATATGATAAATGTTTCATTAGCACTCTATTATTATCTGCATAATAGAAAGCTATGTAAAAAGACTCATCCATTATCTTCATTATTTTAATAAAACATGGAATTGGGCAGATAGGTGAAACAAGTCCTGAGATTCTTTTGAATAATGATTCCATTAAAATATTATGTGTCTTAATTTTTTTAGGATAAATGAGATTGGGAGAACTAGAATGACTTAGTCAAGTTCACACATTGCCAAGGTAGAGAAATCAGTTATTTTGACTACCAGCAATATGCCCTATTCTTTTGAAGATGATGAGTTCAGTTATTGAATCTTTATTTTATTTTTTATTAATTTTATTTATTTATTTATTATACTTAGGTATACATAATAGCAGAATGCGTTTTGATTCATTGTACACACATGGAGCACAACTTTTTATTTCTCTGGTTGTATATGATGTAGAATCTGGTGGAATAAGATGGACATCATAGCCCTAGTTTCATGTATGACTGCATGTATGTATGTTGTGATTCAGTTATTGAATCTTTACTTGAGGATATTAATGTATGGGAGAAGTCACTGAAGCTGATAATAATAATAACAATTTTTAAAAGCTTAGGAAAAATTCCCATACTCAGAAAATTGCTTTGTGACTCTTAAAGGTACAGAAGAACGTAAGGCACACAGGCCTGTCTTACAGAGCAGAAGGCAGGTTGGGTAGCCTCAGCAGTACCTGCCATGCACTTTCAATTTGTAGGGCAGAGGAGAGGGGCCTCCTGTTGTTGTCATCTTTGTGTTTCCTACACTGCCATTGTCAGAGGAATGCTGTCAGCACAGCATGTCCCTGGATAGCACAAGTACTGAAGTCAGATACATTTTGACAATTCTGGGTGATTATTCCAGTACCTTAAGGGAAACTTCAGAATTCTGAAGAAGTTCCTGAAATAAATATTTAGGCAATTAAATTATAAATTGCAAATGCTGTAAAATCATAATGACAATATCAAAAGAACCAGCCTCCATCCAGATCATAGCCTGATGGGATTTGAACACAGAATATTTCTATGGAGCCATGTTCTCTGGTTTGATATAGCTTGTGTAATGTTACGTTAGCTAACAGGTAATGTAATGATATATAAAAAATATTGTAGGCACTTATGAATTACTATAATAGGCTAATGAGTGGAAGAAGAGAAAGGTAATGTCTACTAGTTTTCCATTTCTAGTCCTCTCATGTTAGGAGGATTTTTTCTGTTTAAAAACAAATGTAGATTAAATTTTCTAAAAAACCTGAATTTGGCATTGTAGAACATCTCCAATATGCAGCCAGTGAAGCCAGCTCTCTAGATAAGTCAAACTGAGTTCTACTCTCAGTTGCACTGATTGCTAGCTGTATGTTATGTCGCACTTACTTACTCACTGTGTTGTACATAGTATTTATCTGTCACTCAACAGTTATTCCTACTTCCTTCTAAGATGGCTTCATTTACAGAACAGTCTAGAAATCTGAAAATTTTATTTCTCAGATTTCCATACAGCCAGGATTCTGGATGGAAATTAGTTTACCAATTACATGCATTCCCTCAAGTCTGGAAAGACAGAGGGGAGATCATGCAGACCATATTCCTATTGCACTTAACTTTTTTTTTTTTTTTTTTTACTGGCCTAAAAATACTATGGAAATAAGGCTTTTTCTTCAGCAGTGCACCAGTGTCTGGATTCATAAATATCAAGAGAGAATTGTGATGACTTTGAAAGCTTCCTGGTCTTGTTTCCATTTCCTCACTGTGCAAATGATAGCTGTGCCTGTGAGTCCTGTTTGGTAATTCAGCAGGGACCTCCTGATGCCCTGCCTTTCCCTTGGGAGATCAATCTTGTCGGTTACGTTTGTTGGGTGTTGTCCTTGGAGGACAAGGCTAGAGCTTGCTCTTTCTGCTCTTCAGTGATTTTAAGTACCAAAGTTCATGTGTTAAGTCCATTTAAACTGCCTGGGTTCTGTTTCCTGAACTGATAGAACTCTGTTGAGCTTTCACTTTCCAACTTGGAAATTGGAACAATTTGTGTATTTAGGTAATAAGATGAAGAATTAAGTCAGATGACTTTTGCAAAATGTTTGGCTCAATGTCCAATAGAGTAAGCACCCAATACATATTAGATATTCTTTTAAATATTAATTTAATGCTCTCTCCACTTAAGTATTCTCTCTAGACCTGGGGCAAGCACTCCTTTAGTAATAGTAATAAAGCTAAATTAAACTTAATTTGGCATGAGGATAACTCCATACTGAAATTATTATATAATTAACTGCAACCTAACTTACTTAATAGGTAAACTAACTGAAAACCCAAGATAGGAGCATATTTTTATAACAAATGGCTCCGTTTCAGCCAATCATAGCAGCCAAGTTTAAGCCAATCACAAGTGACCACTGATCAGAGCATGTCCAAAGAAGGCAGATGCCAACCTGTAACCATAAAGCTGTTTTTTGTGCACCTGCTTTCCATTTTCTATTCATAAATGCTGCTTGCCCATAGTTGTGAAGCAGAACCCTCTGAAACTCTTCTGGTTCTGAGGGCTGCCCTAATGAAGAATGACCTATTCAAGAACTGTACTTCGCTCAATTAAATTCTGTTAAATTAAATTTGCCTAAAGTAATTTTTAAAAATAGGAATGATTGAGATGGAACACGCCCAAGATCTCCTGATTGTGTCAATAACAAGGCTGTAAAATCAGGCACGTGTTGGTCAGAGAATTATCTGAAAAGAGAGGCTCCAAGGAAAAAGAGGGAAACTGTCTCTGACCCGAAAAGAGACTTCTGGAAGGCTGATATAAGAACAAGGGAGTAACTGAAAGGGGATCTTTTCGGCCACCTCCATCACATTAAAACAACTAACTGTGGAAATGTTGTAAGAAAGATCTCGTGATGGTGTTATAACCCAGAATGTCAAACTTTTGACAGTAGACAGCCAAGTGTCTTAGGGTAAGGCATTTCTTTTCCTGCCTTCCGTACCTGAAATGCCTGCTGCCTGGTTCACTGTCTTGACCTAAATTATTTTTATTGGTATTTAATCACTGACATAAAGGAAATATGTTCAAGGGTTTAATTTTAAAATTCAGCAGAAATAAAAAAATATGCAAGTATTTATAGCCCACTTCTTGATCATTTTCACCATCCTTTTGATGGTCTTTAAATTAGGCAACTACTCCCCCACCTTTGTCAGGTTCAGTCAATCAATTCTGCCAGTAAGTTTAAGTAGTATCACTTTTATGCAAATTGTAGGTCACATCAGAGGAGATAAAATTAGAAGAGGCTCTGAAAGAGACATTAATGAAAACTATTGATCTGCTCATTACTTGGCCTTCAGTTTTTAGACATCATTAGCAGGAAAGAACTTAACTGAAAGTCTCATTAATACAAAGAAGGTGTGCTGGCATGAGAAATATATGAAGGTAAAATCAGAGATCAGAGCTTTAGACAGGTATGAAGTACTATCCCTGTGCTCCTAAAAGAGCAGAAGAAATGCCTTTCTAATAGCAGCTCTCCTTTTGCCTGCTGGTTTCCCCAACAGAGCTGTAATTATAAATTGAGATCCAGACTAAGTTTTGAAAAAAGGGTTCTTCTCTTCCTATAAACTGTGAACCTTTGAAACCTTAGAAATTATAAAAGTACTATGTAGAATTTATGACTCAATCAGAAACAGAGCCCAGATTCCTGATACCTATTCACATGAGTTTTCTACCACATCATACTTCTTCCTCCATGCTCTGTTATTTCTAATTTGTGTAATTTATGCCCTAAAGTGATTTAATTTTTCTAAGCTATCTGGTAAGGCTGAGCACACATTCTAAATTAATTGTTTCATTCTCAACATTACACTGTTATATACTGGATAAGTCTAGTGCCAGAAAGATTCACAAATCTTCATGTGAATGCCACTCTCAACATTTCATCTTATTCTGTAAGGCATAGATCTAGTTTTAGAGAAGATCATAAATCTTCATATGAATGTGACAGTACTCATAGAAACTATGCTTTAGGAAAATAAAATGTACAAAGTTCTATTGCTATAAAATAACAACTCTGCTTTAAATGACATACAAAAATAGTTTATTCTGAGACAGATATGAGTGACCATGACCTGAGAATGTAGATTCCAAGTTACCCTGAGTGATGTGTTCCACTGTGAAAGAGGTTACATGAACTTTTATAGGCAACAAACAAAGAAAATCAGAAATCAATACATTTAATAAATAAGTTGGTGGATGTGACAGGTAGGCAGCCCTCAGCAAAGTGGGGAAATCTTTTTCTATAGGTTTCAGATGTTACAGCATCATGAGAATAGTGGGTCAGATTCAGAGGTTGAAAGTAACTGGCTATTAAAGGACTGAAGTTTGCCCAATGTAACCTTGGCTCAGGACATAAAAGGTTCCATCTTTCCACAAACATGATATTTCAAACTCAACCACAGTCAAACAGGCTGCAGGATCTTTAAGATAGATGCAACTTCTTCAGAGAATTTCAGCTTCACTTTCCAACAAGAGGCCTGAACTTCACTCTCTTCTGAGGACCTGTTTGAGGCTCTGAGAAGAAACAATTCTCATAAAACAGAAAGGAAAACCCTTAGGAAAGTGGGGAAATGGAAAGCATGCTTTTTTTTTTCTTTTTTTATACAGTCAGAAATGTCTTTGTTTTTAGGGAGAATAAATTAGAATCTCAATGTGATGGAAAAATGCATAATTTGCATCCAAACAAGTCATACCAAATTCATTAGAAAAGATCCTCGAGAAATTTTGGCTCTTCTCCTGATCTTGTCCAAAATTCTATAGCAGACGTCTGGCCAAATCACTTCGCTTCTCAGGACTTTATAGTTCCTTGTCATTAAATTGTTTTGGAACTGGGTTTCAGTGAGTCCCAGGCTTTCTCTTGAAGGTCTGCAAGTATAGGGGGAAGCTATGTGGATGAGACTTCAAGAAAAATAGAACAGATGTTACTTTTGTCTCTTTCATGAATTTCACTTATGGTTTTGCTTAAAAATAAGGTTTCCAAAAAAAAAAAAGTTAAACCTTGATCATGTGAGGATATTTCCAGCTCGCAACTGCAAGATTCTAAATGACCAACTTCCTTGTTGAATCTCCCTTTTAGTAGCTGGATTAAGAAATGTCAGAGATAATCTGCCTGTGAAGTGCAAATCATAGAATGTGGCTAGTGGAAACTATAAAACATATTCCCTATGAAAAAATGTCTTAGTGAGGTCTACATTATGCCCATGGCACACTGAACTTATCCCTTGGGGAGCATAAATTCTCTTATAATCAGCAAACAGAAGGCACTGGCCAAGTCCTACTTATGCAATTACACTTCCTCAGTCAGCAAATGCTTCCTGAGATCTCACCCGGATACTTTCAACTCTAGGCCCCAGGAATAAAGAGGTATATACATGATTATGTTCATTGGCCTGTCATTGTTTAAAGCACTGGGGAAACAGAAACAATCTACAGCTAATAAATACTTCAATTTCTTTTTAGGCTTTTTATTCTGAAATAATTTTAGATTTATAGATAAAATGCAAAGATAGAATAAAGAGTTCCTACCTATCTTCATCCAGGTTCCCCAAACATTTATCTCTTATTTAACTGTGGTACATTTGTCAAGCCAAGATATTAACGTTGGAAGCTGGACCTGGATGAGGTGGCACACATCTGTAATCCCAGCAGCTCAGGAGGATCACAAGTTTAAAGTCAGCCTCAACAACTTAGTGAGGCCCTAAGGAACTTGGCAAGACAATTTTTAAAATAAAAAATAAAGAAGGCTGGGGATGTATGTAGCTCCGTGGTAAAGTACCTCTGGGTTCAATCCCCAATACCAAAAAATAAGAAAAGAAAGAAAGAGAGAGAAAGAAGAAAAGATATTAACATTGGTAAACACTGTTTAGTACACTAGAGGCCATATTTGGACTTTCCCGTTAATATTCTCTCTTCCAAAAACTAATCTGTCAATTGCATTTGCTCATTTTAGTCTCCTTTCATCTTGATGGCTTCTCAGTTTCTACTTGCTTTTCATAACCTTGATTTATTTGGAAGGAACTGATAAAGTATCATGTAGAGAGTTCCTCAATTTGGGTTTGTCTGAGGTTTTTCTCATGATTAGACTTGGTTCTAGGCTTTGGGGGAGAATCCCACAGAAGTGCTACACTTTCTCAACAAGAATTATCATTTGCAGTATCACATATTATACCTCAGACTGATGCATTTGGGGTACATAAATGAAGAAGGAAGTTAAGGCAATTATATGGGAGCATAGGATGGAGTTGATATTAAAGTAACAGCTGATAGAAAGGAGTCAGATTGAGTTTCTGAGCTAACACATGTGACCTCTGTTGTTTGAACTAATGAGAAATGGAGACATCTCATTTAAGAATATTTCCTCAATGGGATGTGAAACTATAAACTCCTTATGAATTTGCAAGTACTATCTAGAAATGAATTACAAAATGTAGGAAAATCAATATTTAAAAATTTAAGAATTAAGACTACATCATTATGAGATCAAAGGAAAAGGAGATTGATTAGATAACTGGCAGACTATTTGCAGTGGAAAAATAGATGAAATAAGTAGATAAAAGTGCTAGTTTCTAAGCTTTCCTGCCCTTATTTTGTGTGTTTTAACTTTCTCTCCACAGTTCTCAATCCTGTGCCCTATTTCAGAGCCTTTTTTCCCCACTCATCTTGTGAACCTCAGGACACTGAGGAAATTTAATGTTCAGACATTTTATTTTTAGGATATCACATTATATAATATCTTAGGTTAGTGTCATTCATTCCAAATACTGCTGTTTTGAACAAGAACTGAGAAAAATGTACCCAGTAGATATCAACCTTTTATATTCAAACTGTCTTAAAAACATCTTATAAAAACTCTGCAATCCTTCCTGAAAGCATTTTTTTTCTTTTATCTATTAACAAATACATATGTGACTCTAGGTTCATTTTCAAAGTCTAATGCCTGTACCTATATTGCTGGAGGCATTTCTCAATTAATATTCTTGAGAGCATAGCTAGGCACAATATTGAAAAAGAGAATTTTTATTTATTTGGCTTCCCCACTGTGTAAAGAATGTTATGACTCCAATATACTTCATCCTTTGAAAAATATCTTTTTGTTCTCCCATCAAGGATACCCATGAAAGCAAGATACAGAGAAGGAAAAGGAGAAGAGTTACAAAGATAAAGAATAATGAAGGCTACTATATATGCACTAAGGCTCAAATATCCACATAACTCTGCCACATACCTGTAGTCACACCTGCTTACCAAAGTGCTCTTTTCATCTTAAAGAAAGAAATGTTGTGGGGTATTGGTGACAATAAGATCAATTTCAGTTTTAAAATGTGGCACGGAAAACAATAGTGAGCTTCTGATCAGCAATTATCATAAAGTCAAAATATATAGTTTTATGCTGAATAGTAGAATTGTTCTGATATGGGACTTATTGAAAGGCTTTTCAGCAGCTCCATCAATCATTTGCTCAGTACATCCTGCTGTACAGCTAGTCTGATGTTCAAACAGAAATCTGCAGAAGTAAAGTGGGACAGCAATCCTAGAATGCTGCTGAAATGCCCGTAGATAAGCCAGCCTACTCATTAGCTTTATTGCTAACAAAGAGGAAAATCGTGCATATAATTATACAGATTGCAGAGCCAGCAACAAGAGTTGGCACCAGGGAATTATTTCCCTGCCACCATTACTTCATCAAGATCAGAAGTTGCCTGTATGCCTTCAAAGTAGTGTGGGGCTGGAAACAAAATAAACAAGTGTTTCCTTTTTGCTGTAGATTATTTTTTCAACTCTATGTGTGCTTCTCTTTAGCTCTTGCCAGCTCAACTGTTTCTAAAAGTTAGTTAATCCAATGAGTTTGTGACTTTGGCTTTGTATTACAACCCTAATATCAATATGATGATAATACTAGTAATTTATAAAATTAATAACAATATGAATGAGAAGTGATGTTTGGAGAAGCATGAGTTGTGCAAAGTTACCAGACTAATAATGTGTGAGTGTGTGTACGTGTGTGTGTACACGTGCATGTGTGTGAACATGTAGGAGAGCTCCTGCCAGAACCTAGGTCTTCTTGCCAGTTCAGTGACATTTATGTGTATCTGTCATTTATTGTCATGACTATGGTTAGGGGATGAAGAAAAATGGTGAGGTTCAGTCACAGTGTGCCTTTAGTGTCATGATCAGATATAAACAAAGGAACAGATAGACCTGTTTACTTGGACCCGCTTTGGGAATTCTAGATTTGTATTTTGTAAGTGTCTCTTGAGTATCAGCTTCTTAGTCATCTTACTTCTCTCTTATTTTTTTCAATACGCTTAAGTGGGATAATGTGCATAATTTGCCAGCATAGTTCCTGACGGTTTTTGTCAGTTTTTTCGCTGCTGTGACTTAAAGCTCTGACCAGAACAATGTTAGGAGAAAAAGTTTATTTGGGGGCTTGTGGTTTCAGAGGTCTCAATCCATAGACAGCAGGCTCCATTCCTCAGGGCTCAAGATGAGGCTAAACATCATGGTGGAAGAGGTGGCAGAGGGAAGAAGCTCACAAGGTGATTAGAAAGCAGAGAGAGAGAGACTCTACTCCCCAGATTTAAAATATATACCACACAGCCACACCCCCAATGAGCCATTTGCTACAGCCACACCCCACCTGCCCCCAGTAACCCACTCAATTAATCCCACCAAGGATTAATTCGCTGATTAGGTTCAGGCTATGACCCAATCATTTCTCATCCAAACCTTCTTGCATTGCCTCACAAGTGAGCTTTGAGGGACGCCTCACATCCAATCCATAACACTGACCCAAAGCAGGCATTCTCCCTTCTCCAGATGCATGCTCATTCTTCTCCCCTCATTAATAGAAGCACTTGCACTAAGAATCCAAAGGACCTTTACTGACAATGATTTTGAGTCATCCAGGTTCCTCCCTATAATATGCAGACCATAACACCTCTTTACTTTTCTGAAAAGGGTTGATTGTTAAAATCAAAGGAGTCATTGCATACAAAAATATTTAATTCACAGATGATTGACTGATTTCACTTCAAAGTTTACAGTATTTTCATGAAGCATCTTTGCTTGAAGCCATGGTGATTTCTTCTAGGAAATCAGACTTTGTCATCATCCTTTCTTTTGGTTGGCAAATCAAAATATCAATTGATCATAAAAATCCTTTTCAATATGTCTGGTACCCAGAGATTTATAAGCAAAGAAGAAACAGTCCCTGCAAGCTTTATCAATCTAGGGTATTGGTGAGATGAAATATTACCATGCAGAATGAAGATAAATCACAGTTCCAAATGGCCTTATGGCTGGAGGCCTCCCAGTGACCTGGCTCAGCTCACAGATGCAGCTGCGACAAATAATAGCCAGGGAGGGGTGATCATTGTGATTTTATCCCATTATTACCAGAAGCCTGATATACATAAAATGTAGGTCAAAGCATTCTATTTAATACCATATTTATCTTCAGAACTTGAAGCATGAGAATGTTGTTCCAGCACTAAAAAACAGAGGTGATAAATGAGTAGTCTCCTAAGTGCTATTTAAATGACTGCATTCAATTTCTATCTCTTCATTGAAGTATAAATCCCACAAGGGAGACAACCATGTGCATTTGGTTTTCTATCATCTCTCAGAACTTAACACAGTGTCTGTATCACATAGGCTCTCAATCAGATACTTTTAGATGATTTAATTAATTGGTTGAATGATGCATATTATTGCCCTTATTTATTTACGACTATTTTGGTTTACTGAACTAACTTGCAAGATGGGGGAAGGATCACCCTGTAGTCATATATATTTACACTATACTTAGGTAGGTGCTCATTCAGTGAAATGGTGTCTATGAGAAGGGAAGCAGCATGAAGCAGAATTGTTAGCAGTTATTACATTGTCCTCTGAGTCATAAGCATATTTAAGAAAAGAATAAAAGATCTGTAACTGAGGAGTGTTTCTTTCAAGGAATAAACCAGCACAAAGAGGAAATAATTCAACATGACAGAAACTATTAAAGATAGAAAAAGTCAGAGGAAAGACCAGAAAATTAATGGGAAGTTCTGGGTAGAGACTAACTGGCACAGTAGACAGAAGGTAACCAGATCTGGAACAAGTAGAGAACAAAAATGAACAGAGGAAACTCATAAAGCCAAAGAAGCTAATGGAGAGTGGTGAATACAGCATGCTGCTTTTTAAATGTCAAAGCAAAAATAAAATTTAGAGTTAAGTTATGGGTTTCAACAGTAAGAATTTAAAAGAAACAGCATGGAGACAATTGTTGAAGGGTTAGTGATGTTTTTAGATGTAATTACATGAGGAATATGGCAGTTTTCATTGTGAAAAGCTGAAGTTAGAAATATAGGGAAGTGTTTTTCAGCTAAGTAAGTGAATTCAGATTGTTGGAGATGATCCAGCAGCTGCTGTGCTTGGAATTTACTGTTTGTATATTGGAAACTAACATATTCTATTTGATTTTTTGCTAAAAATTATGTCTCCAATGCTTTCTCAAGGAGATGATAAAAATTTATTACAAATTCTATTTGGTCATTTGAAAATTCTGGGGGAAATTAAGAAGTGCTGTCTTTTATATGTACTTTCCTTAATTTCTCTTACTCTTGGATAAACTTCGTTTACCTGTTACCAAAAATATGTTTCCTACAACTCATGAAAATAAGGTTTTTAAAAGTAAAAAAATATGGCTAACCAGTATTTTTTGTCACTCAAATGATTGATTTGTTGATTTAAAATTATGTTCACTCTAAATTTTAAAAAGAACTTTTTTAGGTGTGATGTATACTGTCACCTGTCAGCAACAATAGTAGTCAAACAGTGGTTTAGAGAGTGGTATTTAAAGTTCCTTATTGTTAATAAAAAGTAATTAAATATGTTCAGTAGATTATAATGATTTTTATGCTACAGTTAACATGTGCAGTAGCAATGGCCCCACTTTAGTTAAGTGAAAGATATACTGTGGGTTTATGAAAATGTTAAGCAAACATCAGTTGGTAAACTATCAAACATTTTAATATGCACTGATTATAGGCATGAGTTCTACTTCCTTCTAATGTCCTCATTATCTGAGTATTTTTGACAGAAATTTGAAATATCTATACCATTATTATTGCTTCTTTCAACTCTATTAATAGTTAAGGTGTGGGTTAATATTTCTGTCTCACTAGTTATCAAGAAAATTGTATATTTTGGGGCATTTATCACCTGGTTAATGTTAAATATATGCTACATCATTTGACTAGTTCTAGTACATGATTATAACCAAATTAGAGCTAAAATAGGTCTCTTTACAAATAAAATAATACTTTAGTAGATCATTTCAAAGTTTCAACTACCTTGCAAAATATCAATGCCATAAATCAAATAACCTCTTAAAAAAGACAAAAAAAGAAAAAGAAGAAAAGGAGACTCTGGATTGTATTTTTAATTATGAAAGTGTGAGTTCACATCATTCCTTAACCTTTATTTTAAACACTTAACTACTGTGTCAGAGCCATAAGGAATATAATTTGATTTCAATTATCTATTTACTTATGTGCAACAATAAAATTAAAATACTTTTCTAAGAACAGAGTTGATACTGCTGAGGTAAGTTTTCAAAATGAATATTTATCAGGATCTCCCATGATCTGTTTAGGCACTTAGGTCCTTATATAATTGGGAGCATAAAATACCAGTGTACCAGGACCTTGTCAGTGACCAAGCAAATTTGAGATATATAACCCGATATTTTTTCAATGTTGATTTGAGATATACAATATAGAAAAAGAATGATATTCAGAACAAACTGTACATTCACCTTCACAGATCTTCTAAAATATCAAGCCAGATCAGTAAAGGACTAAGCACATAGACTGTACTTTAAAAGCTATACCGCCTCCCTTGTTCTGAATTCTCCACGTGTGAGAATTCACCTTCAGCCTACACTGCCTTTCATGATAAGAGATAGTCTGTGATATTCTGCTTAGTAAAACAAAGAAGTGTGTGCTTGTTAGGAGCTAACCATTGGACTATGAGCCAAAGAGAGATACACTTAGCCTCTGTGAAGCCTGGAGAACTGTACAGGTAATTAGAACTCAGAGGAATTGATGCTATAGTGGGGGCCAAGAAAGGTGCCCTGGGAACCAAAAGACAAGTGGAGACCTCAGTCTGGAGGCTTCAGAAAGGCTCCCAGAGAAAATGGCATCCTTGCTGAAGAGCTACCAGATGAATAAGTATTCCCCAAGGAAAAGGATAAGGCCAAATACTGCTACGTGTTCTTTGGTCTTAAGAACATTGCAATTCTAAGATAGTGCTAGTCTAAGATATTGCTTTATGTAAGAACGCTATTTTTTAAAAACCAACCACGAGAGTAATTCATGTCTGTCTTTATATCATTACTTCTCTTAAACATTTCCTTCTTCTTCCTTTTTCTTTTCCTCTTATGGATGTGGCTAGACTAACTATTGGCTTTTAATAGTTCAGATCAAGTAATTAGGTACTTATGAGATACCTGTTCGGCCTAATTGGCAAACCTACTTATGTCTTTACTCTTGCTTTTCCTGTCATTTTTTAACCAGTTTATTTCACATAAATAAACAACCAGGTTTTTTTTCACACAAATAATAATTTTTCTGTTTACTAATGCAGTGTATGCTCACTGTAAAAAAAAATTGAAAGCTAAAATATTTTTTAAAAAGTCAAAGATGCAAATTATGCAAAAATAACCTCAAAACAATCTCCAAATAAGGAAATATATATTGAAAACTTAGATAGAAACAAATAATGATATTTGTAATTGAACTATCATAGATTTAAGCCAGATATTTAATTCTCAATATATCATACATATTTCCCTATAACTTTAAAAGTGAGTTTGCAACCTTTTAATGGGTATATAACAACCTATTCTCTAGAACTATTATAATTTTTCTAATAGTTATTTTTTCAGACATTTGTGTTTCTTTCAAAATTGAGCCTTCATATATAATTCAAATATTCTGTTAAGAAATATTTTATCAATGCATACCTTCATTTTTGTTGTCTTTTCTTTTTTCTTTTTTTTGGGGGGCCTTCATACAACAAAATTTTTTAAAAAATGAGAACATATCAATCTGTGATGTAAAAAATTATATTGTAAATTGAGATGGGATTAGAATCCTAAAACTGGTGACTGGGCTAGGTATCTCGGAGTTTCTAAAACTGCCTTATTTCAGTACTCATCCTTTTCTTATAAGTGCTTGACAGCTTGATCTACTGTATATTGCAAATTTTCCAACTTGTTTTGATTTTATTTTGATTTTATTTCACATGTAGTTAAAATTATTTCTTCAATATACTTACACTAGGAAGAGTTTTTCTTTGTGTCTTTGGCTATGTTCTTGGGAAAATATTGCACCATGTCAAGATTTATAAAACAAAAAGCACAATCACAATCTTTTTTTTTTTAATTTGTTTTTTAGTTGTAGATGGACACAATGTCTTTATTTTATTGCTTTGTATGTGGTGCTGAGGATCGAACCCAGGGCCTCACACATGCTAGGCAAGCCCTCTACCACTGAGCTACAATCCCAGCCCCCCAACAATCACAATCTTATATATTGTTTTAAATAATAAATGGAACAAGACAGTATATAAATAGATAATACATTTCTTAAGATCCAAACAAACACTGAAATAAGTAAATTATGTAATATATCAGAAGATGGTAAGTTCTATGGGAGAAAAAGAGCAGAATGATAGATATCAGGAATACCAGAGGCAGAGTTAAGAGTAGTCAGGATGAGCTTTGAGGAGTAGTGACATCTGAGAAAAATCCTGAAAGCACTGAGGAAGTTAGCCACAAGAACATTTCAAGGATTTCACAAAAATGTAGTAAGATAGTGCTAGCGTAAATATCTTAAGTCAAAAATGTGTTTGGAATATTTGAAGAAATACAAGATCAGTGAAGTTGGAGCAGAATAAGTGAGGGGGAAGGTGGTTAGACATTAAGTCCAGGGATGACTGGGGACAGAACATGTAGGAAACCACACATGTGAGTAAGGCAAGCATCTGGAAGGATTGCCCAGAATAGTGGTGTGATCTGAATCACTAATGACAAGTGGATTTGTCAGTTATATTGAGAGTAGTTTGCAGGAGAGCAAAACTGGAAGCAAAGAGGTCTTATCAAGAGGGCTTTCCACTTGGCCGGGTAAGGTGTATCAGTAGCTCTGTTGAGTGTGGTAGTTGCAGAGATGGTTTTTATACTATTTCTGTATTTGAAGGGGCAGCCATTTTTATTTCAAGGGGAATAAAAAAGTAAGTGCAAATATTTTATAAAACTTTATTCATATTAAGAGAAATTCAAATTAAACCCATACTAAGATGCATCTATCAGAATAGCAAAAAATGAGTAAAACAGACAATGTGTTAATCAACTTTGCATCATTGTGACAAAAATACCCAATAAGAACAATTTAGAGGAGGAAAAATTTATTTGGGCTCATGATTTCAGAGGTTCAGTTGATTGTCAGTCTGCTCCATTGCTCTGGGACTGAGGTGAAGCAGAACATCATAGAACAAAGGCTTGGCGGAAGAACACTGCTCAGTTCATGGTAGCTGCAAAGCAGATGGAGAGCACAAGGATCCAGAAACAACATATATAATCCCCAAGAGCACATCCCCAGTGACCTACTGCCTCTAGTAATGCCCCACCTGCCTACAATTACCACTCAGTAATACATTCAAATTATTAATTCATCAAATGGATTTAAGCCACCAATTAGATTACAGCTTTTATAATCATTTCAACTCTGAACATTCCTACATTAATGGAGAAGCTTTGGGGGGGACACTTCACACTGAAAACTATAACAGATCGTCTCACATGTTAGTGAAGATGTGGAACTATCCCATATTCATATACACTGCTGGTATGAGTGCAAATTCACATGTCCACTTTAGAAAACTAAAGCTGAACATAGGTGCATTCTGTGACTAATAATTTTACCTTTGGGTAGAGATCCACTGGAAAGCATAAATAAGTATTCATAAAATTACTGTTTGTAAAAGCCAAACCCAATGCCCATCAGCAATAGAATGCCAACTGTGGAACATTAATACAATGAACTAAAATAGGAGAATGAGAATGAACAAACTTCTTCAATATGAAAATATATGAATAAATCTCATAAAAATAAAACATTTTGGATGAAAGAATTCAGATATGTGAATCACATGGATTCAATTCACAGGAAGGTCAAAACAGGAAAATTAATCTGTGGTGTTATGAGTCAGATAGAAGGCACCCTTTGATGGGTTTTGTGACTTTTCCTGGGGACTCAAGGAGGGTTTTTGAGATGCTGGTAACACTGTGCTTCTAGACATGGATGCAAATCACATGGCATCATTCAGCTTGTGAAAATTCATTTTTTTCATTTGTAATTTTGTATGTTTTTCTGTACATACTTTAGAAATGAAGATAATGGAGTTTTGTTTGTTTACCTATGAGGATAATTGAAATATAAAATAAGTATTTAGAGTAAGTAATGGAAAGAAAAATGCTCTCTTGCAATGATGGCATCAATATAAATTAGTTCAAATGCTATGAAAGACAGTTTTTATCTTATACTAAACCTACAAATTCACTTATTCTTTTCTCCAGGAAATCTATTCATAAGAATATATTCTTTAATTACTTTAAAACATGATACATGATATACATTTAAAATTATTCATGGCAGTACTTTCTGTATTGGCAAGAAATCAAAACAACCCCAAAGGCCATCAATGTGGACATGTTTAAATAAATTATGGTAACAGTTAACGGAAAATTATGAAGTTTTTCTTTATGCACGAAGGAGAACTTTATGCACAAATATGGAAAATTTGTCAAGATACATACTCTTAAATTTTAAAAAAAGTGAAGTGAAGGTGGTCTGACTCATATGTTTTCACTTATTTTAAAAGAATATGTGCTTGCATATTCATGGGGAAAGATGGATAAGAAACTAACATTTGATGCCTCTAGGCAGAGATAGTAGTAGAAAGACTTTCTACAATATATTCTTTTGGTCGGGGATAGATAAATGAATTACTTATTCAAAACACAAATACAATGTCTATTGAAATGAAAAACCTTTTTCATTAGGGTTAAAAGCATGTACATTCTATCATAGAGTAATCATAACTAGGGAGGGGAGAGAATTGTCTTACCTAGATGCTGTACCAATGCAGAGACTTTAGCATTCTAAAGTCACACCTTATATCATTAAGTGTGAGATTTAATAAATTGTTGAAGACATTCAGAGCAGGCAGTTTTATAGTTCCTACTTAATAGGATATCGGATACCCTTGTTGGTATATTTATTGGACTGTGTCATTGTCAATTTAAGATCATGTCTACTTCTTTATTCATTGAATTTAAAAGAAAATAGATTATCTAACATACAGTCAATTTACACTTGCCTTTCTGTTTTACAGTTTTTATAATTTAAATGAAATACTGCAGTTACACACTTTTCAAGAATACTATGTCTACTCGTTGTCTCTTATTTGGATGAAGAGTCAAAAATACATTAGTTCTATCACATTTTTTTCTTTATATTCTCAGGTAAACAACCTTTTCTTATTTTGGCTGTGCACAGAGAAACATGGTTATAACCTGATTTTATGGAATCAGTTGGTGTTTTTTTCACTCTGTGTTGAAGGAATATGTTTTGTTCATATGGAAATATGCTCAGCAGAAAGATAAACAAGTTTAATGATTTATCAATATAATATAATACGTTTTTTCTTTCATGGTTTGGAAATGTGGATATATTTATATCTAAATTCAAGTAGAAAAATTCCATTTTATTATTGCATAGCAACAATTTAGTTAGAATATATATTTTTCAACATAAAAAGAAATATACCTTTTATTCAATATTTTTAAAGCAATGTTCAGTTTTAGTTAAAGTGTGTAACTGCATCAAGAAACTGAATGAAGGATTATATAAAATTATAAAATCATTTTACTAAATGGAACCAAAACTTTTGAAATAAAATACTTTAAAAAAAACTTAGTGTTTTAAATTTTTATTTTAAATTAAGAACTCTTAACATGAGACGTATCTTTTTTACAAAATTTTAAGTGCACAATACAATATTGATGACTATGGACACAATGTTATATAACAGATCTCTAGAACTTACTTTCCTTGTTTAACTAAAATTTTGTACCAGTTGATTAGTAATTCCCCATTTTCCTCTTTCTTCCTATTCCTGGTAACTGCATTCTGCTCTTTGGTTCTAAGAATTTGACTATTTTAGCTACTTCATATAAGTGGTTTTAATTTTCCTGGTGTTTAGTGATGTTGAACATCTTTTCTTATACTTGCTGATAATTTATTTATTTTTAGATAAATGTCTTTTCAGATCCTTTACCTGTTTTTGAATTTGGTTATTAGTTTTCTTACTATTACTTTTTTCAACTTCTACATATTTTGTATGCTAATCTTTTATTACATGAATGATTTGCAAATATTTTCACTTGTTCCATAGATTGTCTTTCTTAACTTTATAGTTCCTTTGTGTGCAGAGTGTTTTTAGGTTGATACAATCTTATTTGCTGATTTTTGGTTTTGTTTTCTGTGCTTTGGGGGGTCTCATCCATAAAACCATCGCCAAGATCAGTATCAGGAAGCTATTCTCTTACATTTTCTCCCAGGAGTTTATAGGTTCAAGTTTTATCATTAGGAAGTGTATCATTTTTAATTTTTTTTTCAGTTGTTGATGGATCTTTATTTTATTCATTTATTATTTATATGTGGTGCTGATGATCGAACCCAGTGCCTCACGTATGCTAGGCAAGTGCTGTACCACTGAGCTACAGCCCCAGACCAAGGAAGTGTATTTTAAGTGGATTTTTGTGTGTGATGCAACATATGAGTCAAATTTTTTTCTTTGTCATATGAGTATCAAGTTTTTCCAATAGAATTTAATGGATGAACTCTTCTTTGCCCATGTGTATCCTTAGAATCTTTGTCAAATATCAGTTGACTCTATAATTAACTAATTCTGGGTTTTTTATTCTGTTCCATTGACCTATATGTCAATTGTTATGCCTATACCAGACCATTTTGATTACTATATGCTTGTAATATATTTTGAAATCAGGCAGTATGATGCACCCATCTTTCCTCTTCTATCTCATATGTATTTGGTTATTTATTATGATCTATGTAGTTTTACATGACTAATAGAGTTGTGTTTTTCACTTCTATAAAAGGTACTATGGGATTTTTATAGGGATAACTTGAATCTGCAGATCATTTTGTATAGTATGGACCTTTTACCTACATGAAGTCTTGTAGTTCCTGAACAGAGAATGTCTTTCCATTTTTTCTTATATTTTATCAATGTTTTATAATTTTCACCTCCTCAGTTTTCTTTTTTTGTGCTAGTATAAATGAGATTGTTTACCTAATTTTTTTTCAGATAGTTTGTTAGTATAAGAGAAATACAATTAACTTCCGTTTGTGTTGGTTTTATATCTTATAACCTTTCTGAATTCATTTACAAGTTCTAATGGTATTTTTATGATGTCTTTTATGGGGATTTTCTAATTTATAACATGTTTTCTGCAAACAGGAACAATTTTACTTCTTCCTTCCTAATTTGGATGTCATTTATTTCTTTTTCTTGCCTAATTCCTATAGTTAGGATTTCTAGTATTATGTTTCATAAAACTAGAACAAGAGAAAGCATTCTTGACTTGCCCTTGATATTAAGGGAAAATCTTTTAGTTTTTCACCATTGAGAATGAAGTTCTCTATGGTTGACTTACATATGGCCAATTTAACCTATAAAAACCACTGCTGTGTCATCAAAAGTCTATCAACTGGGCTTAAAGATATAGAAAAATAAGATTCAATTTCTACCTAGAAGAAACTTACTTTATTTTGGAAATGAGTTATTTATGTATAAATATATGTAAATTTTAATTTTCATCTGAGTTACGGAAACAATAGATTTAATGTGAGTACTCTTGAGATGCAAGGGACTATCAATCAGGGAGAGAATTTAAAAGTTGACTGAACTACAGAAAATCCTGAAAAAAATTGTTATTAAAGAAATTTTTTCTCAATTCTATCTGGAATATCTATTATATGACAGACCATAGAGAATTCACATAGTTGACAAATATATATATATATATATATATATATATATATATGATGACTTAATTATTTTTTCTCCTTTTAGGGAACTCATAATCTTCCATGGATACAAATATTTTTATAATTAATAAAGGAGGGAAAATAAATACTATATTAATACAAAGGCAATAGATACAGGACTTGTATACTGCTTTGCAAATAGTAAGGAAGTAATGATTATTTCTTTTATTATCTTCTTGTATTTATAGTATATTATTTATTTGTTATTGGGGCATAGTAGTTATGACTAATGTGTACATATCTGGAACTTGATCTCTAATACTATTTTTAGTCATATGGTATTAAAATATACCAAGAAAACCAAGGCCACAAATCAGTGCTTTCTCTTGCTTCCGGAACCAGTTGTTAAATTTATTTAATATAGTATAGTAAACACAGATTAATACAGTGTACCACTAATACAAGTGAACTCACATTTCTCAGAGTAAAATTGGAAAAGTCTCATTGGCAGTGATTGGATGTAATGTTATCATCCTAGATTTGATTATTCTCTCAGCCATTTTACCTGGTTCTCTGTCATTGAGTATGTAGTTCATAAAGAAAATTATATTATCTAATGCTAATATGGTTATTCATAATTTATTTTTGGGGTCAACATTTCTCAGATTGCACTGTGCTATTCTTGGAAGATATAGTATCCAAATAACTGGAAAAGAATATGTGGGCATGGGATAGGTGAGAAGTAATGGAACTGGAAAACTCTAACAAACAGAAACAAACATCATTCAACAATTTATTGATTAAAAATATGATTATTGAATACAAACTGACTTCAAAGCACTTCTACTTACTGCCAATGTAATAATGAACAGACTTAATCCTCATGGAACTAACTGTCTTTCTATTGTGGAAAGAATTCAAATTCCATGTTATAGTTTGCACATATGTTCTCTTGTAAAAGGCATGAATAATATCAGAGATACATTGTCTCCACATAATGCTTTAGGCATAGAAAGGGACTTTCATTCATAAAGGAAACTATCTGAAGCCTTAAATTGGTTCCGGAAAATAGAGTCATTCTTATCTATATCAATACCTTCAGATTCTGTCAATAAATACTATGCACTATGGTTTGATAATTATTCCTGAAAGGTCTGTCTGTGAAAAGCTTGGTTGCTAGCATATGGCACTATTGGAAGGTGGTTAAAGTTTTAGGAGGCCAGGCCTGTTGGAAGGAAGTTAAGTAGTTGGAGGGCATGACCTTAAAAGGATATCGGGATCCTAGCCTCTTCCTGTCTCTTTCTTGCTGACTGCAATGAAGTAAATGGGCCTCCTTTGCCCCATGCTCCCTCTACAACGTGCTGTGGTGCCTAAAGCAATGGGAACAAGTGACTGCAGAGTAAAACCTCTGAGATTTTATGCAAAAATAATCATTTTTCCTTATTAACTCAGTTATCTCATATATTTTGTTACAATGATGGAAAGCTAATCAAATCAAAGAATTTTTTAAAGGAAGTTTTCTTTTTCTGTTCTTAGTATTTAAAAGTATTAGAAGCTTCACTTGGACCTACTGAATAGACAGTGAAGGATATACCTCTCTCTCTCTCTCTCTCTCTCTTTTTAAAGAATGCATGAATAACAAATGGATGAATAACTTGATTCTAAATCTTAAACTTTATTTTTGCCAGAGAATACTTACCAGTTTCTAAGAAACATGTATCTCACTTGATTATTCCTTTGTCTTTTTATTTTAATCTATGTGACTACATTTTCTTCAATTTTGCTCACACATCATAATTTCCCTTGAATAATTCTGATTCTGCATCAGCTTGAACCTCTTCCAGCCTCCTGTCTGGGGCAGAAACATTCTGAACTATAAACAGAACTAGAGCTATTTGAGGAAAGGTATCCTTTCCAAGACTGGTATCTTGATATCTTTGACTTGTACCCTATGCCAAAATTTCCCTTCTGAGAATAATGGTAACAAGAAAACCTCCTATCATGGTTTATGATTAACATGTCCCATTCAGGAACCTAGAGATGCCTAAAACTCCAGTGATAATGAAGCAATAAAATCAAACAGAGAGTTCCTTTGCTTTGGCTGGTAAAAGTAGACTTTATATTGTCTTGCAGTTTCTCCCACACAAACTTTGCAATTGTATGGGGATGAAGGTGTGCAGGCTATAATCCTCCTGGCTCCATCAGCAAAGTAGGAATGCTTTCAGTTTTCAATGTAACTTTTTCTTTTGAAATAAGACATTTTGGTATTTTCTGTAACATTAAAGTAAATACTTACCAAGTTTGCAATAAGCAATAATTAAATAGGAAAACCAGAGACCAAAAATTAAATATCATTTAGAAAAATTAATATATTCTTGGTACATTTACTATAACTGCATAATTAATTTTTATACTATAGCTATTGAACATCAGTGTGGTTTTCTTTAGATGCCCTTTATAATTAGACACTTCTTACAGCTCAATTGGCAGGTCCATTTTAAATGCCAGATATTATCTGATTAAGCAATTTAATCCCTACGTGTGACATTTTCTTTCCAAATAAAAAGTAAGGATATAAATTTTATCACTTATCATGATTTTCAGTAATGTTATACTCAAAGTTCTCTCACTAATCCTTGAGGACCAAAATTTATTTTGAAATATTCTTGTTTCTATAGCCCTCAGTTACCTGCTTTAACTTCTGCATAGACATATTGATTGTTTGGTTAAGGTGTATACTAAAATACATTTATTGTGGGCTGACTTTATGGAGTACACTGTGGTGAAGGCTAGAGATGGTTGAGGTTTACTCTTCTCAAAGATTTTCTAGTTTAGTGGGAAACATCTATATAAACAAATTATTATCAATGGGAATATATTCAGAAAGTCAAACAAGGGGCTCCAGGAGAAAAGAGTTCTCTGATTTCAGTCTTCCATTTGAAGAAACACTTCACAAAATAAGGAATATTTAAATTGAGTCTTGGATGTTAAGAAGCAGTCCCACATAAGAAGAAAGGGCTTTCAATCCAAAGGGGGAGAGGGTTCTTCCTCACAGAAGGAAGGCCATGCACACATCTCTGTTGGTAGGAGAGCAGACTTCATTCCAGAAAATGCAAGCTTTGTTCTTAGTGTCATGTAGCCCAAAGTTCAGGAGTACAAGAGAAAATAGCCAGGCCAGATTGGCAAGAGGAGCATACAAGGGGGCCATCCTGAGGAGCTTGGGTCTGTTTATATAGTGTGAGTGATGGAAGACAGCAAAGAGTGCATAACCCATAAAGAAAGCCCAATTTCCCAGTTAAGCAATAAATAGAATAAACTGAGAACCCATGTCACATGAGATTTATGGAGACCAGCCCCATGGCTGTTATGCAAATGCTAATTAAAAGCTTTGGGTATCTGAACTAAAGTAGTTGTGGGTGAAAAGATGTCCGGAATAGAGTTTTGAGATGCATTTAGCAGGCGAAATTAAGATGATTTCTAATTGGAATTGGGCAATGCAGATGCATACATATTCATGGGTATACTCATTCATTCATTCATTCATTTCACAAAAGTCTATTGGGCACTCTTGAGGAAAATTACCATGAAAGATCAGTCACAGCTCCTGCTCTTAGCCAAGTACAGCTGAGAACTGGAGGAAAAGCATACTTAAACACCTCAAAGACAAGGTAAAAACAACTAATGTCCCACCTGTGAGAAACTTTAAATATAATGTGTAAAAATATAAAATTTAGAAGCAGGATATTACATTTATGACTAACTCATCATTATGTGGAATAGGCCACTGATTTCAAATATGAGGATATGTTCCACACAGGCTATTCATTCTATGAATTTGTTACTGACTAAATTCAAAGTATACTTAAGAAGTACTATTTACCATCTAGTTAATAGCATTATTGAATTTTTTAAAAAAGTGATTGAGGGCTCCTTAACTTGAGAGGGTTTAGAGAGAGATAGAGGGTATGGAAGACATCTCCAGGTTGGAGAAGCAATAGGAGCATACAAAAATGAAGAAATTAGATGGTCTGCATGACCAGAATAAAGATCGAATTTTAGGGAGATCAGTTCTTGCAAAACATGATCTTTGAGCTTTGCAGAACATACTTATTATATATATATATATATTTAGAAATTACTTATTAAAAGACAATCAAGTGTTTTTAAGCACTGGATTACATGACTTATGAGACCTCGAGTGAATTGCTCACGCTTTCTATGCCTACATGTTATCTGTGAAGTAGAAATAATATCATCTACTGTATAGGGCTGCCAACATGTACACAGTACTCAAAAGAGAACCTAGAATATAATGAATATTCTGCAAGTGTTGACTATCATTATATACAATACTATAGCAGTTCTGTATGGTAGAAATCTCATAGCCCATGGAACATGGTAAGTTCCTAAAAAATATTTGTTCAAAAGAAATAAAGGAAGGTGGAAAGGGATACATTTGGGGTTAAACATTTCTGCTTATAAAACCTAGGTAAATGAGTTCACGTATCTGTTCTTCAGTTATTCATTTGTTAAATAAATACTGGCTGTGTTAGGTAAGTGAGATAGTCACGAGCAGTTGGGTAGAGGGAAAGGACAATGAAGGACAAACATTAGGTTAATGCACCAAGAAGAATCCAAGAGCCATAATACTGTGGGGAACTTTATTTAAACAGGCAAACATTGCAAATGATATCCCAGGCTGCAGAGAACTATAATCTCTTGAAGGAATTATTACTTAAAATCCTAGGGACCCTAACTAAAACAGATAAGTATCAGAAAAGTGAGGTCTGGTACATCAAAACCCCCATCTACAGCTCATGATAACCCCTCAAGGGGCAATATGGTTTTCAAATAAGTGCCATTATTATCTCTTGCAACCAACCCTCCTTTATTAGTGAAACTGTCACAAGCACCCTGTCAACTAGAATGTCCAGGCCCCACAAAGGAAGTTTCTGAGGGCTATCCAAAGGGTAATAAACCAATGTAGGGGAGACAAGGAAATCAAGGCAAGATTATAGTAGGTAGTATATAGTAGGGCATAGTTTTCTTAAAAATTCCAGTTTTGTGAGCATCATACCATTCTCTGTTTGAGTAGTCCATGCAGTCCCTATTCTGTACGTAACCCTGTCCTTTCACTTTCTCTATTAAACTTTTGGTTACTACTCTGTGTTTTGCTCAAATTCTTTCTGGCAAAGTCACAAGAACAGAGATCTGAGGGCTGTGGTGGCTGGCCCAACTCAACCCTGGAGGCCCCCCGCTGCCTAACAACTGTATATAAGTTTTGTCCTAGATACAATAGCAAATGAGACAGACTAATTTTTTTTAACTAGATAATTCATCTTTCATAGAAGAGACAACTATAAGAATATAATACATAAAAATAAAGATTTCAATTTGTAATACATTGCTTCATCTGTAAGAGGAATATAATGTAACATATTTTAATTTTATAGCAATGATTATGCATAATATGGATAAAAATACTTGCATATTGCCTAACATCAAATGTAAGAAAGTACTCAATAAATCATTAGTATAATAAATATAGCATGGCTTCATCATCTCAGTAGCCAGTGATTTTAGTATAGTGGTCAATCTGTAGGCTGTGGGTTCGTGAACTGTTTTTGTTTTATAAAAAATATTATCATAAGAAGGTTTTATTGAAAAAGAGTCACACCTATTTATTCTACTTATCAATAGCTGCTTCCTTGTTACAAAGGCATAATTGAGTAGTTGTAACAAAGACCATACAGCTCCAGAGCCCTAAAATATTTACTACTTGGACGTTAAGAAAGTCTTCTATCCTCGGGTCTATTATGCCAGTTGGGTCATATTTATCAAACATTATATCAATTATAGGGCATGTATGTTTCATGCAGTGATGGGTATAATTATTTTGTGTAGTGAAAAGAGAGACTTTCCTCCTAATTGGAGTTATCAGATACTTTCCTGGGAAGAAAGCATTTAAACCTGACCTTGAAGGGTAAATAAGAATTCAGGAGATGGAAATGGTTGGGAGAAGACATTGCAGGCAAAGCTCCATATGAAGAAAGGTCTCAACAGTACCATTGTAAGCAAGGAGCCCTACATTTTGAAAAACATTGGGATATGAGACTGGAAAGTATAGTAGGTAGTAAATTGAAAAATGTTTTTTGAAAACCAGAGCAATGTGACTAAACTTAACTTGTAGACAATAGAAACTTACTGAAAATTTCTGAACACAAGAATTACATGATTAATATTTTAAAGGTATTTATTTGTCAAAGGTGTGAAAAATAAATTGAAGCAAAGAGATAATGGAAAGAAGTCCACCATCAGTAAGTAATAAAAAAAAATTAGCCCAGACATAAGATAATTAGGGTTAGCACTAGGATGATAAATGAGAAAGAAAAAGGACCACAGATATTTCCATAATTACCCTGAGCATCCAGGATAGAATTGAGGGATAGAATGAAAACAGATTGTGGGTTGAGAAAGATCCATAGGTTTTGGTAAATTAATCGCTGCCTATAGAGTGATGGTGGCAGATATAAGATTATTGCTCAAAGAGATGGTGCACTAGAAGCAAGGAGAGAGTGAATAATAAGGGTGGTGACAGTAAGACCTGACCCACCATCACTGATGACTTACCATGTGCCAGGTGGTACTTTCAGCCCAGGAGGGTATTATTTCACTTGGTTTGTTTAATGATTTTGTGAAGGGCCACTATTATTAAATGCCCCTTTTACAGATGAAGAAATCAAAGCATAGCATGACTAATATCCCCCAGGCTTTCACAGTTTGTTAATACTAGAGTTTGAACCCAGGTAGCCTGATATCAAAGCCTTCTGCTTAATCACACAATCACATGGCATCTGATATGAAAAAAAAGTAAAGAATGATGAATCAAAGCAATGAAGCTTTTAATTTTTCCCATGTTATTTAAAAGTTTTGTTGCTATTTGGTAAAGATTATATGATTACTACTTAGAAAAAATTCATGGTTGTGGGGGTGGCTTAATTTGGAATGCAACAACTTCTTATCAAAAGCATAGCATGAAGGCATTTTAGTGAACTTTTGTGTGAAGAGAACTTAAGTAAAGCTTGTTCCCTCGGTAAACTCCAGCTCTTCCAAAGATCTCCTAAATGCTGATTTACCTCTGTTAATCGCTATGTTTTTCACATGGTTGGAATGATTCCTGTTTTGTGAACAATAATCTATCCTATACAGTCTTGAAGCAATAAAATTAGCCAGCATGAGGTTGATAATATTGAAATTCCAGAAATTTCTTCGAAACTTTTCAATGTTCTCTGCCATTCAATAGGAGTGCCTAGTCCCCTGAAGGGGTTGTTTCTTTAATTGTGACTATTTTTTAAATTGACAAATGGATGGAGAAGAAGGCCAGAGGCCAATAGATTAAGATTTCTCAGGTTTATGATCTTTGTCTTTAAGTACAGTTTACTCTCTTATGGAACTGACTGGAACAAAATAGCCTTCTAGGATTGCCAAAAATCTGTGCAGTAACAGCATAACTAAAGAATTCCTTGGGCTTCTCAATCTGTGCCAACAGTAGTGAGGTGCTCATGTTGTGCACTCCTCAGCAGCGCAGTGTCTTCAGAAGCTAAGGGGCTAAGCCCCGTTTTCAACATATTTGGCTCTGAGTTCTGATCCAAGATTAAGAGATCGCAACTGGTAGTGTCTTCTTGCTGGCATAGTCACAGGTGGTGCACAGCATTGACCACAAGAAAGGGAGCCTACAAGAGGCATACCCGAACAGAATTTTATAGCACATCCACTCTCCAGACAACCCATTGACGCACTAATTGCATGAATGAGTAATCTGCTCAGGAGGGCAGACCTCTAGTCATCTCTTGAAAGTCCTGTTTTTTCCACCTTTAAAATACATAATGGGGATCAAATTTCCACATGTGTTTCAGAGGAGACCAGCTATGTTCAAACCACAGCACTAACTGACCAAGTTGGGTACTTTGTCTTTCATTTTTGCTCTTAATTTCCTGTTGAATTATATTATCACTTGATAATGCAGTCAGTACTATTTCAAATTTGGAATTAAGTGACTTTTTCTTTGTGAGTTAATGTGTAGTCCACATTTATTACTCTTCCACGGATGAGATCCTTTTTTACAACATTTATCTATAGATTTATATTTATTCAATTTCATTAAAAACTTCATCAAAATCCCTTCTGTTCTTACTTATATTTTTATCTGTACACTCTAGCATGGTTGAAAGAGACACATTTCTGCATTAATTACTATCTATCTCTCATGTACTTCCTGAAGACTTGGCTTTCAATATTTTGATGATATGATAATTAAGTATCTGAGACAACTATATTCTTATTGTGGATCTGTACATTATAATTATAAAGTGTTACTTTCTATATCATTTAAATTTTCATTGAATTTAATTTTATCTCATAATTTTTCAAGATCTAAAATAGATACCCACTTGGTCTGACTGAAGAATAGTAAAATTTAAAAAGATAAAGAGTTAAAAAAAATCTCTTATTTCTCAAATAGTGTCATTGTTTCTTCTCCTTTCTAGTCAGTTGTATAATTGAAAGTTTCTAGGTAAGAATATGTACATGAAGAGGTCAGAAATTATTTTTATTTATTTATATAATTTTGTCTTTTACATATGCATGATTTGGGGTATTAGAGTTCATTAAGTTAAACTTAATTTTTAATATTTAATGTATTTAAAACTCTAGCTGAAATTCCAGTAAATAATTATTCCCTCATTTAGTCAACATAATAAATTCAAGCATTTTATTAGGATTTTTATTGCACTAACAGCATGTTGCTTTTCACCATGCTTAAGAATCAAATAATGAATTTGTCATAGTTTTGCTGAATGTTTTCCTCAATCTGTGAATTTTTAAAAAATTAATCCCATTCATCATCAAGGTTGCCTTAAAAGTTCTCACAGTTCTTAATCAGTGTAAAATGAAAATACCTCAAAGGGCAACTATGCCACAATCCATCCTGATATCTATAATGGAGCTTGTTCCAATAATCAATATTTATAGGTGTCATTCAGATCAAATCTGAATTTCTCCCCTTTTAAAATATATGTTCCACTGGACTTGACCTTTAATCATGACATACTTAGCAATCAAATTAGAATTTTTATTGTTGTTTTTGCATTTGAAAATTATCCTTATTTCTATGAATCATCCTTCAAGTGCCATATATCTAGTTTCTGGATTAGTACTAGTTGGTACTTACTGGGGGTAAAGAAATGTACAGTAGAACTGAGAAAGAATTTTACACTTTTTTGTTTCCCTTAACATATATCTTTAATTTTCATTTTGTTGCTTTTCATACCTCCTAATTTCTTTTTAATAAGACCTTAATGTCAGCTTTAATAAGGTGTTAATGTTGTTTTGTAGTGGCTCCTCTACTAGAGGACCTAATGAAGACCTAATAATTTCCAAAACCTGAGGATGAACCTCTACTAGAATGAGTCCTTTCCCCAAATATTTTAGCCCAGATTATAATTTTTTTCTCTAGAAGTTTTCTAGTGTCTGAATTTGCAATCTCCCCATGATTTCATTCTTTGGTCTTTTGTATGGCTTATTTATAAATCTATCAGATTCTGTCTATTGGTTTCACCTGCTCTTTCAATTCCTTCTCTGGCTCTTTCACCACCATATTATCCACTTATCTTTGACGACTGTTAACCCATTCTTGTCATCTGCTTGGGTCCACAATAGCTGCCCAGAAGAGGTATTTAGAATACACATCCCCTTGAGTCCTGATTGTCATCATAGTGACAATTATTGTGAAGGTTGGCTTTAAAGAATGTGGAAAAATTCTTGATATAGCACATACTCAGATAAGTTCAGTCTACTGTGTAAATTAAGTCTAATTAAATCATGCTTCACCAAAGCTATTCTACTATATTACTTTTTAGTCTTTCTTCCATTTCTGAACATTTATACCTAATACTCTGCACATCCTGCAGGACTTACTTTCCCTGCAGAGTAGCAATCCAGTTGCATGAAAGCATTCTTCCACCTTTATAGTCTTCACACTTGTTTCTCAAGAATTTACATTTCTGTTAGAGAACTGTTTCTCTCACCCTGCTCTGAGATGATGTCCCTAAATCATACAGAAGTCACAAATCAGGGAACTCAGGTCCACATATTCTTTCAAGTTTTTTCAGCTTTCCTGACTGTATTAACTGTTTGGCTTCACCCAATGACTCTTACTTTTCAAAAGTAAAACAACAACAAAAAAATATTCTCTCACACATACATTTAACGTATACAACAGCACATAGAAACTAATTCTCAGAGGAGATGAGAAATCAGTAAACCACTTCAAAGTCATGAAATATTGTTTAATGAGGGTAAATGACTAATGAATTTTAAAGAATTTTACATGCCAGTTTTATATAACAATTTATAAAATTCTAACTGATCAATTATTTTTATAGACACATACTTGTTAAATGCCCCAAAACACTTTGTGCCATTGGCTACCAAGAGTGAACTTTATAACAGTATAAATGTCTGTTATATTGCTTTCAATAACATGAGAACAGGGCTATCGTTCTTTGACAATGATTTTCTTAAATAGGAATGAAATTAAGTCAGGCCTATTGTCATGTTTATCCCTGGTGAGAGTCAAGGGTGAGACTGATAATTTCTTGAGGCGAATCTCTAAATTGATCAGCTACACAAGACATCCTTGTCAGTCAGTCTCTAGATATAACTGGTCCCTGGATTTCTCTCTGTGCCCGTCATGGCCTCATAAGAACTAAAGGAAAATTAGAAAAAAGCAGAGACTGGTTGGCTCACAGACACTGGGGAAATTTTTGAGCTATTAGAAGTTGTAATATCCCACTGCAAATCTAACTCAGAGAAAGATTTCATCAAGTTCTTTGAGTTTCAATATTAGAGTTTTCTCCAGTGTCCATCCAATTCTTTGTCCTCCTATCTCATCCACCAGGCCTGTAGAGAAAATGCTAATCTAGTCTTTGTGTTTTATCTGAAATCACATGGTAATTTTTATTTTTTATTCTTTACCTTCAAGTTCAGCTTTGTGCCTTTGAAGACTAAATACTATAAATTGAAATAGCTGAGTTTTTCTCAAAGAACCATTAAATATTATAGGCAAGACTTAGAAGTAGTAGTTTAAAACAAATAGTACAAGAAAAATGAGACACCATTAATGGCTACTAGACATTTGAGTCAATGACACATCTTGGTTACAAAGACAAAGAAATATTTCCTGCTTGTCTGCTTAGTATTATTAAGAAAAGATTCAAAACTTGTAAATAAGGCAAAAGGAAGCTTGGATATCTTTTCAGTGTCACATTGAAATACTGTTCAATCACCAAAATTAGGCTCAATTTTTTAGGGAACTGTACCATTATTTGTTATTTACTATTTATTAAAAGTTGAGATTGTAAACTTACATGTGAACATAGAGATTTTTATCTGGTAGAATGCAAATAGTTTCCGTTGTAGAAAAGTTAACCCTAAAGGCTAACTGTAAGACATTTGCCAGTGTTTTTATCTTACTTACTCATTTTTTTCTAATGTTTTATCACATATCCTATAAATAATCTAGTTCCCAAATGCCCTTTGAATCACCTTGAATATCATATTTAATTAATTAGTGAGCAAAATAAATTTTGGACACATGTTCATTTTGTATTCCTATGAGGGTCAGGACTGTACCTTTTGGAAATTATTCTCTATGAATTCTGCTTGAATTCTAGGCCTGTTTTGCAATCAATCTTAAGCATCTATGGAAAATGCTTCTGCAAACTTAACTCATTATTTGATAATAAAATTAGTTGATGAAATTAAAGGGGTTCTAAAAAATGAGGAAATGAACTCCTCTGTGCGTGTGCTTTTAGTTTAGGCACCAATTTCATCTGATTTCCTGGGCTTCCTGGCAGAGGAACCATCTGCTTAGAATAGGATTTAGACAATTAGCTGATAGGACCCTTGAAGGTTTAAACTGACTGGTTATTAATATGGTTTCTAGGCCACATCTGACCACCAGTTTCTTGCTGGTGGACACTGTTTTAAATACTGTTTTGTTAACACTTCTTTTCTATGCAGACTCTTTGAGTTTCTATTCTGGATTTTATATTGACTACCACTGCACAAACACCTTGCTGTCACTTGCTGGCCAATTAACTGGGGTACCAAAGGAAACAAAAAGTATCATAACATGGTTTTTTATTCTATTATATTTTGTAAATAGAAAGTATTCAATAGAAAACAAAACCACTCAAGGAAGGAAACAGCAGGTGAATTCAGATTTCTTCTGTGAAAATAGTTTTAGAACTAAGCAGATGTATTTATTTTCTACTTTCAAGATCAAAAAAATTCAGAATAGACATCAAAGGGACAACATCATTATTACAAAAGTTCCCAGGGGTCAGAGAAAACAGACTTCAATGATAATGCTGTGGGCACTTGATATGGCCACCATGCAGACTTCAAAGAGCAAAGAGGGTCTGAAGGATGCTAAAAGGGGTCTACTAGCAAGTTCTAAAAATGGTTTCTCAACCAATATTTTAAAGTTGTGATAGACTTTGCAAAACCCTAGAGTAATAATTTGCATGGAATGGAAATAAATCCTCTTCTGCTGTGTTACTTGTGTTATCCAGGTTTTGTTTAATCTTCACATCATGAAATAGAGACTGTTAATAGTAAGGTTTTTCTGGTATTTTCTCCTCTGGAAAAATTCATATTGTTCCTGCTTTAGTTTCAATGCTGGGCTACAGCCAATTGTCTTAATAGTTAGTTAACAACACAAAATGAAAAAAAATTGACTTACTGAACTAGTTAATTCCACAAAATCAATGGCATACTTGGTGAAACAGACCACAGTTTGATAGGGATATTGTGAGACACTTTTACTTTTTCTCTTTTACTAAATTTATTGAATCACTTTGATTCAGGGACCGGATATGGGAGGTGTAATGTGACAGTAAAATAACAAATGAAAATAGTTCCATTTTGTTTTCAATCAATCAAACCAAGTATCCAAAATTTTATAGACCAATGTCTTGATTGGTCAAGTTTAACTTTGTTCTTTAGAATATACTTAAACCAGTTTATGCTAGTGTGCAACTTAGAAAACTATACAATGAAACCCTGAGCTTCTTCAAGAAATCTGACTTTAGAAAATGCAGATGTCTCTCTGAGGGAACATGGCTGGAAATCCAGCATCTGCTACTGTGACAGCAGAAATCCCTTGGTTCCCAAAATGCTTCTGTCTTAATTTCCTGTCCTCCTTTTTGTTAGCTTATTTAACCCGCAATTTTATAATTAAAGTACAATGCTTTCAACTCACTGAAAATCGTCTTATTCAACCTCTCTCTCCTCATGTGGATACAGGAGCCCTGGTGGATTTGCAACAGGTTAGAGGAAAGTCTGATTTTCTGAGCTTCTGCCTTATGTACTGTTTCACAAATCAAATGCTTCACCTTATAGCACAAAAGGAAACATGGTACAACTATTGGTGTGGTATTTAAATCAAATCATCTGGTTTTGATTCCTTGAGCCCCAAAATAAAAATGATAATTCTACATGGATGTTCTGTGCAACTTTCCAACCAATCCTGTAAAATGCCATTCCTGACAAAGAGAAAGCCATATATCTTCCCTTTAATTTAGAAGACTCTCAGCCAGAATAAACTCTATATTCTAGCATTAGTGTGATTGCATATTTAGTTCTTATTCATTAGGTGATGATTTCTGGGTTTGTTCACACAGGACAATCTTGTTTTCCCAATTTTAAGGGTCTTATGAGAAGCACCACAGTGACTTTCATCCACCAATGTAAGAGTCATCATTTTTTTCCTTTGAAATTTCATTCCTTTTTTTGCTTAACATTCTTCTACTTCTAGCAATCAGAGAATTTTTATGTAGATATTAATTAGGATTCATTCAAAAACTCAGAATATTTTCGATAAGGATTACACAAATCCAAGTCAAATCATTTTGAGCAAAAAGAAAGACATAAAAGAAATATCTACATTCTGATGGTACCTAGCCTGCTGTCTTTCACATCTGGGGTCCTTATATAGTATTATTCCACTTTTCTTTAGGTACAGGTGAATATGAGGGGGCGTATCATCAGAAAGTCCCTCTTTGTTTCTCAGTTCCACTTCCATGGTCCTTTCAAACTTTCATAATCCTGTGTTACCAACCACAGTGGGCATAGAGGGTTTCCTTCTCAATAATTCTAGCAGAAGTTCCAGCCTAACTATCGTGGGGACAGTATCACTCTATCCAATACCTGTACCATTACCTTTGTTTAGAGGGTTTTATAATTTGCTTAACAAGATTTTGATCATTCATTAACCTTAGAACTAATATGTAGGGTCAGAGCTATGATAACTTGAACTGAGAGAGTAGGGGGAACAGATATTAAAAGAAAATTTTATATTCAATGATAGAAAGAAACAGAAAATTGGTTGTAAAACCAACAAATATAAAAACACGGTCACCCTCTTTAGGAACATACATGTACACGTGCAAAAATTTTGTCTTATGCCAGCTATTAAATAGTGCTCATAAGTAGCATAACACACTATTCTCTTCTAACTAAAAATACATCCCTTCTTTCCATAAGCAGATAATTAAAAGCCCCATGCATCTTTTCGTCTGATCTTCTATTCATGGTCACTGAATGACATTCATTGCCCTTGTGAGATCCTGATGTAGAAATTCCTGTTCTGGAATCCCATGACTAAAAGATAAATAAATTTAATCAACTCTTAACATGATTTATAATACTAAAGGATAACTGCCAATAAAAATGCCTGTTTGAGAAGATGAAAGAGGGAGGAGTATAGAATGGTATAAAAGTTCTCATTACTTATGGTGCCCAACATGAATTGGGTAAACATGAGAATTAGAATTGTCCAGTGGTCAAATGATAAAAGGTCTTAATTTTTAGAACAGAAAATCTCTATCTTAGAACTTTAGATAGAAGAGAGAAGTCTTTAAATTACAGTGGTGTACCAATGACTTGGTTTGAATATATCCTCCCATTGAGAAGAGTTGGAAAAACTGGAAATAATATTTTAAAAAGAAAACATATTTTCACCTGTCTAAAAGCTGCCAGAACACAAGTCTTATCTGACTAATGTTTTAGAGAAAAGAGAAATCAGAGAGGCTATGCACAGGAGAAGCCAAGTAGAACTTTTGGCACTCTTACGCTTATAAGGATTTGTTTCTTGGAGAATTAAAAGGATAGAAGGGGTGGATAATTAAAATAGTCTTCAGTAATTTCATGTGGTACATATCACATTGCTTTGGCTTTAAATTTTTTTGGGGGGGGTACAGGGGATTGAACTCAGGGATACTCAACCACTGAGCCACATCCCCAGCCCTATTTTGTGTTTTATTTAGAGACAGGATCTCACTGAGTTGCTTAGTGTTTCCCCATTGCTGAGGCTGGCTTTGAACTCGCTATTCTCCTGTCTCAGCCTCCCAAAGTGCTGGGATTAGAGGCATGTGCTACTGCGCCCAGCTTGGCTTTAATTTTTTGTCTCTTGTTTTGGAAATTAGATTTTGTGGCATCTGTACGTCATAAATTGCATATTACCGTTCAGGTCTCTGAAAGACAGGGCCAAGGACCACAGACTTTTCATTGTGTATATGAATATAATTTGATGTGGTCTTGAAAATATTTTAGTATTATTCATACATTCACTCATTCAATATTTATTTTGGTAAAGTAGAGAAACTGAGAGCACAGAGTGAGAGAGCAGACTACTGAGTGAAATCTTTACGCTGGTACTTTTAGCTGTGTGGGCCGGGGCAAGCTAACTTGCCTACAGGAGCTTCAGTGGAAACTGAGCATAAAAATAATACTAATCTTCTAGAAGTTTATTTTGAGGAATAAATGCATTAAAGTACATAAGCAATGAGAATTTGTATAAATCACTGTTTCCTTTATCCCTTCTTCCTCCTTCTCTAATCTAGGACCTCCTATGAAGACAGAAAACAAACTTTTGTTACTTGAAGCCAACCACTCTAATTCATGAAGCTGTGAACTTTTTTCCAAGGATGGTTTTATGCCCACCTGTCAATTAGTTCTGCCCACAAGTCTATTTAGGCAGCAGACATGGGAACTGATGTAAGAATATGACATGGTTACACTGACTTGGCTGTCAAGGTTACTGTAGGTTATTTTTCACTGAACATCTTTGTTTATTATTGACCAAGAATTCCTGATGTTATTCTTTCTACCATTTCTACTAGTATTGACTACTACAAATTTATGCTTATTTCATGAAATTAGATTGATAAAAAACAATGTTTCAGTCTAGAATTTTAAAGATTACTGTATCACATGGTTTGGAATATAGCACCTATTTTGGTGTTTATTTGCACATGGAGTATTAAGTGAGTTGACTAGTCAAATATCTGAATAATGATGGAGCAAACTGCAATTCGTTATGCAACATAATTCATTTCATTTGAAGTGCTGATACAAAACACAAGAGGTTTATTATAACTATAAACAACTACATAGAACACTATTCATGACATGTGGTACTACATACTGCAACCCACTGCATTATAGCCTGTTGGGTATAAAGCCTGCAGAGCAGGAACCATTTCTCTATAACAATTTTATCGTCTAAGGCTGTGATAACTTACAGAGTATTTGACAAATGGTTTTTGAAAAATCAAATGAATCAATAAGTGTAAAGGAGTTCTACACTATTCACATTTTTAATAAATGAGGTTTCTGAAATGAACATCTATGTTCTCTGTGTACAAATAAATCCACATAATGATTTGTTTATAATTGTATTATCTTTTGTTGTGAATAATCAAATCACAATTAAGTACACAAAGTGGCTAATGTTCACAAATAATCAGCCTTTAATGGTTTATTTTAAAATTCCACCCTCTTCAGAGCTGTTAGTGTTTGTTGAATTTATCACAGGGAAAAACATGTTTATATTGACTTTTATTCATTTGTAATTATCCTCTCAACATTAATATACTTATTATTTTTGTGACTTGAATTTTACCTATTCCTATATGCAGGTCATAATTTATTTCATAAGCCTTTTATAAATATAAAATTAATATATATTCAATTCCAAAACTTTTAAATTGCATTTTTCAAAGCACAATGGAAAGAAAAACTCATAATTCCACTAACTAAATACCCTGTTATACATATGGCATTGTGTATACAATTTGTATGTATATGGCAATACATCTATTTTAATTTATGTATCATGATGATGCACACACTATTTTGGAGTCTTTTTTATTTAGCATTTTACCCAGAAATAGTTTTAAATAACATGATTTTTAATGTCACATATATTTATACCATGCTAAATTATTTTCCTATTGCTGAACATTTAGGTGGTTGCCAAGGTTTTAGTATTATTAAATATATTACCATGAACCTCTTGTTTCTGCTTTGTCACATATACGTACAGTTTTCGGGGGTAGGAATAACCACAAGTGAATCTTTGTTTAAAGGTTATGTACATATTTGGGCCACTTTTCACCTAAAAGTTTTATTTCAGCTTCCATAGTTTTCTTTTAATTATAAAAGTACGTGTTTCATTTTATTTTTAAAAAATCACTATGAATTTAAAATGCAATTTTTATCTCATGAAGTTAGTTAATTTTTTTACTGCCAGTTATGAATTCTAATGAACTCCTCTAGTATAAAATAATATCAATAATACAAAGAAATAATTATAACAATATTTAACACTGACTGTGTATTAAGTATCTGGCATGTTCCTTAGTACAGCATGCTATATGGTATTAACTCACTTAAATTTTGCAAGTCCTGTGAGGTCTGTACTATTAACTGTCTCCATTTTGAAACGTAGGAAAATTAGGCACAAGTTTAATATGTCTGTGGTCACAGAGTCAGTGACAAAGCTAAACTCTCTAACTCCTGAATCCATATCATTAACCACAATTTTACACTGCCTCTAAACTAGTCATTGAGGTATGAATTATATGAATAATTTCTATTTTCTGACTGTTCATGGACACTAGAATTTCTAGGATATCCTCCAGTTGAACTTGTATCAATTATTTTTTTCTGCATCAAATTTTTAAAAAGTTCTTGCAGACTTGTTTCAGATTAAAATATTCTAAGACAAAAGTAACAGCTATCTATGGACCCTACCTAGTATATAGATCAATTTTGTGTATATTGTGTTTTTATGGAAAAATACACATTTGTTCCAAAGTAGAATAGAATATCAAATGCGATTTTTGAAGAAAAGAAAAATATGGTGTCGACAAAAGCATTGCTATTCTTTCAGTTAAACCTGACTAAATATGTTTATTCTCAGTGCCAAGAGCCCTCTAGATGTATCTTATGTGAAATATTGTCTTGCCAAGCTTGAAATCTCTCCTGAATAAGAAATTAGCTACTTTGCATTGTTATGGATATTAACTTGAATCATAAAAAAGATACGATTGCTCTATTCCCTCCTACTTCCTGAGACCTTGCTTTATTGATTATCCTCACTCTTAACCAGTTTACTTTTCCATATCTGGCAGTCTTTTCCCTTAAATTAAACAATGGAACACCATTGGACTTTGGAACTACATAGTCTGATGTCATCAATTAAGAATATTAAGAGGAATAAGAATAACACTATTACACATGGATTATTTGCTAGATAACTTTATTATCCCTGTTGGTGGAAGAAGAAATGGCAGTGTGAAGATATTATGTAAATGGTCTCAGAACACCTAGCTGGTAGATAGCAGATCATAAACTTGAACTCAAGTCCTCTGATTCCAAAGCTCTTCCTTATAATTGCTATTACCTCATCTTCTATAGCAAGTAGGTAACTGTCACTATCCTACAGAGTTTCTGTTAAAATTAACAGGAATTATTTCTCTGTCACAGGGGCCACAATCTGATGCATAATTAATTTCTTTGTTGTTGACTATGTTACTATTCTTCCATTAAATATATTTTCTTATGTATATGAAACATTTAATATACACAAATAACATACTTATTATAAACAATTATAAAATAAGTACCTATGTTCTACCCATTTTAAGAAATAAAATGACCACTATCTTTAAAAGTATACATTCAAGCTGGGCACGGTGGCACAAGCCTGTAATCCCAGCACTTAAGGAGGCTGAGACAGGAGAATCGTGAGTTCAAAGCCAGCTTCAGCAAGGGCGAGGCACTAAGCAACTCAGTGAGACCCTGTCTCTAAATAAAACACAAAATAGGGCTGGGGATGTGGCTCAGTGGTTGAGTGCCCCTGAGTTCAATCTCTATTACCAAAAAAAAAAAAAGAAAAGTATACAGTCAAGTCCTTCTCCCCACAACCCCACCAATAGTTATCTTACTCTGAATTATTGCTGAATTATTAGCTGGTCATTCATTCTACCTTTTCTTTTTAATTTACAAGTATGCTGCAATTTAGTTAGCATCTACATTTTTGTCATTTTTAAATTATCTAGTCATAAGTGAAGGCTCTTTGGTCTCCGTTTACCTCTAAAATTCTTGAATGGGTATTCTGTTCTCTTAACCTCTTTTTTTCTCAACTGACTTTATTCATCCAGATCTGGCCTCTATGTATGCTGGAACATGAGGACTAGCAGAGAACAAGAAGCTTGAATTGGCTGTAATGACAAATGGTGTCCGTGATCATGAAGACCTAGAACTGAAGAGATCCTGATATTACCTGTTGTTGTGGCCTTGTCAAAGTTTCAAAGCTGCCTCTTGGCAGTGGTGATGTTTATAGTCAAGAACATGGTACTGCAGACCAGAAGGTCTGTTCAGTGAGAATCAGAGTGCTGATTAAGCATTGGACTTTTCTGAGCTGTTTTCTAAAGTAGAGTCCTGCCTAGCTCAGTGTACAGACACTGGCAGACAGCTCTACTGACCAAGAGGTTCTGTCTCCACAAAATATGGGCCTGCAGCTCATTTGTGCCTAGATCTCATTTGTGACTCATTGAATTCAGCAAAGGAAAAGAGGACATTTTCCAGATCTTAAAAAGGTGCCTTCTATGGGACAATCAGAAATTTCCCCTAGACTTTCTAAATTCTATTAGCATTTACCTGCCCATGGACTAAACCTCAAGTTTGAATTTTTCCAGAGGCTGACATCAAGAGCAGTTGAATGCAATGTGTATTCCTGTTTTCATGGCTTCACTTTCTACTCCTCTTTTCCCTTGTAAATGAGGTTTTCTGCTATCTCACACTGCCGAATTTTTCCCATTGTCTTAATTCTTTAGCCTGCTATCCTTCACTTTCTGTCAAGGGTTTGCCAACCACTATCTCTAAATTTTGTTTCTATTCTACTCCTAAAAATGTGTATCTCTGGCTCTCTTGATATCCCTCTGGATCTTATTTCTTTGTCTCATTTGCTGGCTGCCATTCTATTTCCTTTCCATTAAATGTAATTTCTAAGGGATCTGTCTTAATAGTCTTTTCTTCTAGTTTCCACATTCTCTCTAGACCATCTAACCCATTTCTACAGTTTTAAACTGTTGCCTAACCTCTCTTTTGAACTCTCACACTCTATGTCTAACTAGTCATATGCAGCCCTACAAGAGCTCCCCTTATCTACTCCATCCTGGAACAACTGTAACTGGTCTCATTATCTTCCCCCCTAAAGCTGGTCTTTCTTACATGTTCCTTGACATCATTGAAGACATCTTCATTATCCCTAATTCCTGAATTAAAGCAATGTGGCAGTTCCCAAAAGGAGAGAACTTTTACAATGGGGCGTTTTTTATATTGGCAAGGAATTGTGAGTTGCAGTTCTCATGATTATGGGGGACTAGTTCCACACAGTATTAGAAGAATGTTATGTTACATATCTTGTGATTGGCTTGCCCATGGCTCATGCCTCCAGAAAATTGTTCTATATTTTGAATGAATTTTAAATGTCCCATGAGGCATTCAGATAGGTAAAAAAAAAAAAAAAAAATCCTTTAAAAAAATCCCTCAGCTTAGAATCTAATTCTGTTTTACATTAAACATGAAGAATTTTTGGCAATGTTAAAATATATATTGAATTTCCATAAATTCATACACTATGTAAATGTCCTTTTTTCACAAACATTGCCAAGAGTTTTTCACCATTATAGAAAATTATATCACTGTTGGTAACACAGCTCATGGTGTTTGAGTTACCAACACACAGCACCTCCCTAAGTCCTCATTGCTAGCTGCTGCAGTTATGATGATTATTCATGTAGATGCAGACATTGGGAGAATCACTTCATTCATTCTTTCATGCATGCAGGACATAGCAACCTCATTATTCCTTCCCAGGTAACAATGCTGAAGATTTACACATTGCAGTACATATAGCTGTTGTTTTCTTTAATTTGTTTTATTTCACATTTAAAATCTTATACTCCTTTTTAGATGTCTAAACATTTTGTTTCAGGATAAACAAGGGAGAAGTTACTAGTAACATTCATATACAAAGGAAGTTTAGGTCTGATAGGATTGAAAAATATTAGAGTCCACTATAAATTCTCTATCTCATTCATTCACTAACATAATATTGCCAAATTCTACCACTTTTGCTTTTATGAATATTCCTACAGATTTATCACACAATACTACTCATATCACAATTTATGTGCTCTTAATCTGAATACTCAAGATTTCCTGATTAATCTTTTTTCCTTGAAAGGTGATGTGATGCCATTTTTTAAAATATGGCTTTAGAATTAGACCATCTTAGATTCACATTTTAACTTTGTCTTTATTGGTTGTATTTTAACATTTTTATATTTAAAAGGGGATAAATAATTTCCACCTACCAATAACAATGGTTTGTTAGAAACTGAGCAATAGATGATGTGTCTAGTGCATTATAATAAGTATTCATTTAATATCAGATCTCCCTTTCCAGTTTTGTGCTGTTAAAATGTTATAATGTTATAATCTATTATAATGCTCATAACATGCTAGACCCAGGAAAGAATTTTGACTGTAGTATTATTTGTCAAGCCATGTGGCATGATATTAAGCTTAGAAAATATGGTCAACATAATTACAATGTATCTTTTGGTGTATGCACTAAAGGCTCAAGTGTGTGTGTACCCGTAGCAGAAGTAATTGAAATCTCCTTTAGTAATGGTGTTATATGACCTCAGGAGATAAATTTTCATTACTTCTCCAATAATCCTGTAGATAAATTTGATGCTGTGTATGAACCAAATTTTCTTCTCCCATCCAAGCTGCCATTTCTACTGAATGTCAGAAGATTACTTATTTTCAGCTTACATTTTTATAAACTGTATTTCCATTCAATTTCTGTTCACCTGAAATGGAAATATGAAGTACTTATTTGAGAGTAGGACTTTTTCTGTCTTGCTATAAATGAAACATTTCTGAAAATTAATGTGGTTCCTTAAGTTAACAGCAGTAATTTGAATGTTGCATGAATGTTACGTAAAGGAATAGGAAGCATATATCATTTCGTTATTATTATAATTGTTTGTAAAGACCACTTCAAAAAATTACTTTTTTCTTCCCTTTGAGACTTCTTTATTTTAAATATTCATCTGTAAAATAAGTTGTCAGGAGATTAGTTTAATACTGAAGATCTGACCAGTTTTCTGAGATGACTCTTTTAAACTTTGACAGAATAGTTCAAGAATATTTCTAGAAGGAGAACAGAAACAACTGTAAGAAAAGTTAAATGAGTCAAGTTTGGGGCACTCGAAGCAGTAGGAAAACTTTCTTTAGCTACTTTTGCAGGTCTGCATTTATTTATAGAAAATATGGAGAGGAAGCCCAGCGTATTCTAAACCAGCAGGAAAAAAATAATGTGTAAGGTTGTTGGTGAGCATGTGGGCAAAGAATGTGACTGCCAAAAAATAGACTATACACACAACTCTGAACAACAGAAATAAGCCATTATTATTCTTCTAATAAGCATATTAGAAGAATTTGAAATGAAGAAAATGCAGGAGTGAGCTAGAAAGCAGAGAGCTGTAGAAATGGATAACATTACATTGAAAAAGAGGCTTTGAAAAGGAAAGGAGAGATAATGAAGAAGGATGGATTTAATGAAAAATATAGACATCAAATTAGACATTTTGATGGAAACATTTTCAAATAAGACCAACAGTCAAAATCCAGAAAGAATTAATTTGGTTTAAAAAACTACCTGGATTTTTTCGTATGTAGCAGACCTATAACTTTATGTTTAAGGTATTTGTTTTTTAAAATATGATCTATTGTCAGGTGTCCATTAATTAAATGAACAGATTTCCTCTATTGTTTATTCAGAAATTAATAAAATTGGAAAAGATTTAGGTTTTCTAATTAGCTGCTGTTTGAGAAGCTGGAATAGAATACTTCAGTTATATCATTATCCCAGATTTTCTGAGAAGCCATTTAAAATGTCAGTGTTTAGGGAGATAAAATATAAATGATTATTGGAACTTCTGCTTCCAGCCATAACAAGATTCCATAGAGTAAGTGGACTAAAATTGTGATTCTACTGTAAACAACTAAAAAATAGACAAAATATATGAGGCAGCTGATTTCAGGCACTAAAAACATGCATTGCAGGACCAGATTTTTGAGTAAAGTAAAAACATGGAGTGATAAGCCCTGGTTCAACTCAGCTCTCTCTCTCTGGAAGCTTTCTCAGTCATTACAATAGAAAGTATACACCCAGGTTAGCACAGTGGGAGGCAAGAGGGAGTTCAAGACTGAAAAGCATTTCTAATTTGAACAGCAGACAAAAAGCATGTATGGAAGAAATTGCCAAAACTCAGAAGAGTGTACCACACAGTTTATTGCTAAAGACAGTCCTGCACATCACAGAACAAGATCTCTAATGCATCACAGAGAGCAAGTGCTATTGGTATTAGAGTAGATTAGGGCACCAAAAGTCTTATAGTGTTGAGAGATATCTGGATTCTAACCTAGCAGGGGGTAAAGGAGAAACCTCACTAAGTGGAGCACCTCCGACATTCCTTTTGTAGGTAAGAGTAAGACCAGACATTAGAATAACACGTATATCCTACAACTATTTTAAAAAACCCTGAATTAGGGTTTTTTTCTAATAAAGAAGAAACCCAAGCTTTATGGGGTTGAAAATATCTGCCAATAATTCAATTATTTGCCAGAACAAAATTCAATACCAATTAAAAATAGATCATAACATAAAACAACAGCATATCTACCAAGTCATCTCAAAACATTCTTTATTTAGCTAAATAAAAGCATTTTAAGATAAACAAAAGTTGATGGACTACATTTTCAGCAACTAGCACTACAAGAAATGTCAATTTTTGTCAAGTTAAAAGGAAATGGTAGTCAATGGAAACTTCTATCTATGAGCATTGTGTTCATTATCTAGAGTTGCTACAGCAAAGTATCACCAACAGCATTGCTTAAATAACAGAAATTTATTGTCTCACAGTTCTGGAAGCTAGAAATCTGTCATGGTTTGAATATGAGGTGTCCTGCCAAAATTCGTGTACCATAACACAATCAGTGGATTAATCCATTTGATGAATTAATAATCTGAATGGATTAGTGAGAGGTAAATGTTGGTAAGTGGGGCATGGCTAGAAGAACTGGGTACCTAGTGGCATATTTGAGAATTATGTTTTTCATACCTGGCTCCCCTGCTCTCTCTCTGATTCCTGGCTGCTCTAATTTGTGACTTTTCTCTACTGTTCCCTTCCTCCATGATGTTCTGCCTCACCTCAAACCCAGATCGATAGAGTTAACCAACCATGGACTGAACCTCTGAAATCATGATTCCCAAATAAAACTCCTCCTCTAAATTGTTCTTGCCAGGTATTTTGGCCACAGTAATGAAAAGCAGGTTAACACAGAAATTGGTACCAAGAAGTGGAGTCATTACTGTGGCTAACCTGACAACGTGGTTCAGAAACCTTCAGAAATTGTTTGTTGAAGTAGTTTGGAAAAATTGGGCATGTAGGATGGATAAGTCTTAGAATGCTATCTATAGAGAATAATGAGTGGTCCTGGTCGGAGCTCAGAAGACCAGAATGCCAATAAGACTGAGGAAAGAAGTAACTGTGCTTATCATGTTTCAGAGTGGAATGGGGATTCTACTGGGAATTAGACTAGAGGTCATCTCTGTTTCATTTTGGCAAAGAACACATCTACCTGTTATCCATGACCTGAAACTTTCTGTGAAGCTGAATTTAAATGTGATGGAATAATTAATCTGGCAGGGGAATTTTCAAGGTAGCACAACATTTGGGAAATGGCATGTATTTTGCTGGCAGCTTTTAGCCAGGTTTACTGTGAGAATTTGGAGAAAAGAGCAGAGCAGAAGGATTTTTAAAACTTTCAGTGTGGCCAGAAAATGTTTAAGTAAAATTGGGACCAAGGAAGGTGTGGATGTTGAAGACATTAACACACTAAAGAGAAGTTAAGCACTTTGCACAGAGATGATAGGAAAGATGCCTTGAGAGCATCTAAGGAATCAGCAAGACCACATCCACCTGTGGACTCAAAGGTATAGAAGTAAAAATGTTTTAAAGAGACATTGAGGGCATACCACTTGCACAGGAGTTCATAGAAAACAATTTCCTCAGGATTATTTTCATTGTTCTTGGCCACTCAGACACTCAGAGGTCACTTCGACCATGATCCAGTGGGGTCTTGCTACTGCTTGCATTGGCAGCAGACCTTGGCATCTTTCACGTGGTGTTGATTCTGCAAGAATACAGGATACTGGGGTTAGGAGGGGCCACAGAGGCCTCTACCAAGATTTCAAAGAAAGGCCTGGGAGGCCAGGCAACATGAAGCAGTGTCAGAATCCCTGTGGGAAGCCCCTGAAAGTGTAACACATGATGTTGTGAAGATAAAACCAAAGCTGAAATGTAAATCACATGATTAAGAGATGCTATTAACTTGAACTATCTGCTGAGGAAAGCTGTTGGCTATCGACAGAGACAGCCTAAGAGACAGGTCATGTGGACTACAAAAAGAAAAACCATAGGGGTGGGGATGCCCAATTCATTTGGAGATCACACTTCACCACAACGTGTCCCAGGTGCCAGATGTGGAGCTACAGGAATTGTTTGCATGTCTAACTTTCAATCTTACCTTGATCCTATCCCTTCTTTCTTTGTTCCTATTCCTTCATCTTGGAAAATTGAAGTGCTTGCTCGGTACCATTGTATGTTAATGTATGTAGATTGCTTATGAGTTTTACAGGGACTCATAACCAAGTTTGCCTTGTGCCTCAGATACGATTTTGGACTTGAACTTTTTGGAAACGTTGGAACTGTTAAGAATATGGGGACTCAGAGCCAGGCACAGTGGCTCAAGCCTGTAATCCCAGCACTTAGGGAGGCTGAGACAGGAGAATCGCGAGTTCAAAGCCAGCCTCAGCAATGGCGAGGCACTAAGCAACTCAGTGAGACCCTGTCTCTACATAAAACACAAAATAGGGCTGGGGATGTGGCTCAGTGGTCGAGTGCCCCTGAGTTCAATCCCCAGTACCAAAAAAAAAAAA
>CM053400.1:52021155-52072711 GCA_028644305.1 Xerus rutilus
ATTATGGGGACTCTTGGAGATGGACTAAATGCATTTTGTGGTATGACATGGACATGAATTTGGGGGGGCCAGGGTGGAATGTTGTGGTTTAAATATGAGGTATTCCCCCAAAATTCATTAATTCAGGTGGCAAAATAATTAGATTATGAAAGCTATAACCTAATTAGTGCATCCTAGTTTGAATGTACTAACTAGGTGGTAACTGTAGAGGTGGGGCATAGCTGGAATGGGTAGATCAATGGGGGTATGCCCTTGAAAGGTTCATCCTCCCTGTGGCCCCTTCCCCTGTCTCTTTCTCTGTATCCTGGCTGCCATGAGCTGAATAGCTTTCCTCTACCATGACTTCTAACCATGATGTTCTGCCTCATCTGAGTTCATTGCTATAGATTTAGTCTCCATAAACTGAACCTCTGAAACTATGAACCCAAAATAAATATTTCTTCCTCTATGCTGTTCTTATCAGGTATTTTGGTCACAGCAAGACAAAATTAACTAGTACTCAATCTAAAACCAGGTATTATGAGGCTTAGTTCCTTCTGTTTCAGATGCCATTCTAAGAATGGTGATAAAACTCATACATGCTAATAGAAATGAGAAGAGCAGTTGCTTATGGTTGGAAGGGGGCAAGATGAGTATTGCGTGAGGCAGATGTTGGGAGAAGGCAGCACAAGGAACTTTTTAAGATAATGACAAAATTCTATATTTTGTTTTCTGGCTTGCTTACCAAAATGCATTGAACTGTAAACCTATGATTTTTCCATCTTACTTAGTTCAAAATAATATCTCAAAACTATTGCTAATGTTCAAGTGCTCATTTTTCAACTATGTATAGAATACCTCGACCTTATCTAAAAAATATTCAACTTTCTCCAGCCTCCTCCTTTGTTCATAAAAACCAGCTCTGCTACTTGGCTTCTACATTTCTGACAATGGCAATATGCTCCTATTCGGTAGGGCTTGGAACATTATATTTGCCTTGTCTAAATCTACCTCTTTCAGGCATGTGGAGTCAAATTCAGCTCCCTTGTAGAATTATTTTTACACCTTATCAATATGCTAGTGTAGACAGAGGCAGTATACCTTTTCTGTAAAAAGTCAAATTGTAAATAGTTTAGGCTTTTCAGGACATACTGTCTCTCTTGAAAGTACTCAATTCTGCCCCATTACACAAAAAGCATCCATAGACAATATATAAAAACAAATGAGTATGGCTGTGTTCCAAAACAGTTTTATTTATAAAACCAGGGAGTAGGCTGGATTTGGCTAGTAGGCTAAAGTTTATCAACCTTTGATTTAGACTTTCATTGAGGTTAACAGTGTTGAAAATTGTTCTTGACCTGTACAGACTCCAATCAACTCAAGCTATCACTATTGCCTGTTAAAATTTATTCTCCAAACAACAACCAAAGTCATGGTCAAAAAAATGTAAATCAGATCAAGTTATTCTGTGGCTGGAAATCTTTCAATGTCTTCCTGTTGCTCATAAAATTAGACTCCACATCTTCATTCTGATCTTCCAAAGACTTCCTGTTCTGGCCCTTACCTATACCTGAAGCCCACCTCCTATTAGACTGTGTTTTCTTTGTTAAAATTTAGGCATGTTATCCCACTGTACTTTTGATAGAACCAATGTCTAGTATTATTTTACTTATTTTTATTTAGTTTTGCTGCCCTCTCTATTTTATACTCTATACAAAGCAAAACTTTATTTTATAGTCATTCTGTTTCCAATAGTGCCTGGGCCATAATAAGCACCCAATAAACATCTGTGGAGTGCATGCATGCATGAGTCATACACACCACTAGTGGAGTAATTTCCACACACATCAACCTAGTGAATGAGGCTCTTCTCTTATTTAATGTGCTCTCTGAAGAATTTTTAAACTTCTAAGAAAATGCAATTTCATCCTTCTTTAATTCAGCATTAGAATTATACCAAATTGCAAGAATTTTGTCTTCTATACTTTTTCATTTATATTAATCCAGGTATCTTGTAAACTATAAATCTTTGAATATAAAAAATATTTTTTATTCATCTTTATATGATTCTCAGTGTTTCTTTTTCCACAAAGAAAGTACTTTCTGGATTTTTATTGGCTTTGAATAACAAGTAATTGGATATATATTAATTGTATTAGATTCAATTGAATATATTAATTGGATTATACTAGATTCTGAGAGTGTTTAAATCAACTGTTCCCAACATGGTGACCTTGAATGTGTAAACAATCATACAAGTGAACCACTTAACTTATTGACCTAAGATACAAAGACCTCTTCTGTGAAATAAACAAAACAAAAACTTGCTTAATAGGGTTGTATGGAAGAGTAAACACCATAAAATATACACAAACTGTGTAATACATAGCCTGATGGATGAACGTTCTAGTTTAATGTTAGCAGTTGTTACTCATATCATTGAATACGCTAAAGTGATTTCTTATTGTTCTTATTTTAATATAACTTTCAAGAAAAAATCACATAGATTAAATCTAGGAAAAACTGTCACAAGAGTTGATAATAAGAGTGACAGCAGTTAGATTCCAAGAGGTGTTTAAGTCAACTCTTTCCAACGTGGTGGCCTCTGGCTTCTCACTCTGATGTAACCAGGGGAATATACAGTGCAACATGATATTAACATCTATAGCCAATATTTTTACATTGAATCATGTGTGCTGATTTAGAAAACATAGTAAACATGCTCAGCTCAGTGCCTGGAAATGATGTTAGCTGAACCTTAATATGCCTCCAAATGAATGTTTCCAAACTAGAGAACCTTATTAGGAATTAAAAATTAAGCATAGAAAAAAATAGCAAATTAAAAAGAAAAGTAGTATAAACTCTAATTACTAAAAATTTGGAAAAGTGAATGATAAATTTTGCATCTACCTTCTCTTTTACAATTAACAAGATACTTAACATAAACATTATCTCAGACATTTAATGCTAAACTGACCTAAAGCAAAATTTTGGAAAGACGTCAATGTGCTAATATATAAAAGATGATATGAAATTAGTTATTTCACATACTTTTCTGTCTACACATCATTAACCTCCTACGGTTCATAACATTATAGAACATAGTTTAGATAGTGTTGTACTGAAAAATTATAAAGTCCTTAAGGGTAAGGCCTATGTTCCAATCAAATTTCCAACTTTAGTTTCAAGACTATACAGAAGTAAAAACAGAAGCCCAAGTGAAATTTCTGTGTCAGAGATGGGATTTAATTCTCAACTGCAGTCCTCTGCTATAAGAACTGAAGGGGTCAGGCTTCATGACGGAGGTAGACAGAAAAACTCAAGGGCAGAAATGGTGATTACAAATGTGTGATCTGGAGAAGATACCACTCCTTGGCAGTGTAATTTGGGGCAAGCTATGCAAGTTTTCTGCACCTTGTATGCTTCCTCTTGCACAAAATAGAGGAATAATTAGCTTAATGACTTCTGAAATGCCCATTTTTTAAGTCAGCTTTTCCACTGCTGTGACTAAAATATCTGACCAGAAGAATTTTAGGGAAGAAAGCTTGTTTAATGGCTTACAGTGGTTTCAGAGGTCTTAGTCCATAGAAGGTTGGCTCCATTCTGCAGTGCTCCAGGTGAGGTAGAACATTATGGCAGAAGAGCATGGCAGAGGGAAGCAGCTTGCATGATGATCAGAAAGAAGAGAGAAGTATCCACTTGCCAGATACAGATATGTACCCCAAAGCCATGCCCTTCATGCTCCACTTCCTCCAGCCATAGTCCACCTGTCTCCAGTTACCACTCAGTTGATCCCATCAGGGATTAATTCACTGATTAGTTTAAGGCTCTTACAACCTGATCATTTTCCCTCTAAATCCTCTCACATTGTCTCACATGTGAACTTTGGGGGACATCTCACTTAGAAACCATAACATTCCACCCCTGACCTCCAAAAATTCATAATCATCTGACAATGCAAAATGTATTCAAGCCATTCCCAAGAGTCCGCATAGTCTCAACAGTTCTAAGATTGCTCAGTGTTCAAGTCTGCTCTTCTCTGAGGCTCAAGGCAATCTCACTTTGTGAGCTCCTGTAAAATTAAAAGCAATTTACAAGTATCCAATATATAAAGGTACAGAGTAAACATTTCCATTCACAAAAAGTGGCACTTAGAGAGATGGGATGTGACCAAAGCAAGACCAAAATCTAGCTGAGCAAACAGGGCCTGTAGTTCTGTCTTCAATATCTGGAGCCCATGGCATGATGTTCTCTGCAAAGGGCCTGTGTAGCTCTGCCCCTGTGGCCTTGTTGGTTGCAGCCAAAGTGGCTTCTCTGTTGGCATGTCTCTGCTCAATTCCTGCAGCTTTCCTAGGACTATGCCCCATGTTACTGGCATTTCTTAATCTCAGGGGTCTCCACTGAAGCTTTGGTTCCTGCTCTCAACTCCACACTTTGACTTCTCAGGGGGTGCCCACAAGGACTCCGACCCTGCCGCACTTTGCCTGGCCTCCCAGACCTTCCTTTGAAATCTTGATAGAAGCCTCCATGTCCCCCTAATTCCAGCATCCTGCATTCCTGCAGAACCAGCACCACATGATTTATGCCAAGATCTGTTGCCATCTCCATCAGTAGTCAAGCCTCCAGGGACACTGGCTGCTGCAGTCTCTGAGTGCCTAGGTGGCTGAGCATGTTCAAAAAACTTCTTAGGCCCCCTTGTGCAAGAAGGGTGCCCCACTGGTCTCTTCTCAAGAGGATTTTCACTTTTACTCCCTTGAGCTTGAGATGGGTGTGGTCTTGCCAGCTCTTGAGATGCCTTCAAGACATCTTTCTTATTGTTTCTGGGCAAAGTCTTTAGCACTTCTTTAGTGGTGGTTTTTAACAACTATAACATCCTTAGCCCTAGTTTCATTCCCACCTTTCAAGTCCATGTTTTTTGTTTGTTCATTTGTTTGGGAGAGGTTTTTTGCTTTTTTGTACCAGGGTACATGTTTTTCAAATCTTTCTGACCTGCCTTCTGCTCCTGATTATCACAATAAATTTGGCTAAAAGTTGCTAGCAATATTCATGCCACCACCTGAACGATATGCTGCCTAGGAATTCCTTCTGCCAGACTAAGAAGTCCATCAACTTTTAAAATCAACCTCATAGAAAGTCTCCAGAAAGGGAGAAAATGCAGACAACTTCTCAGCCAGAACGTAACACAGATTGCCTCTAGACCACTTACCAATAGTGTCTTCCTTTTCCTCTAAACCCTTTTGAGCCTGTCTTCACTGTCCACAGTCCTATTGGTATTCTGGTCTTCTGAATGCCAATTAAGAATTGTCCATTAAGCTTTGTTTACAACAACTTAAAGCATTTCCAGCTTGCATTGCTAAGCATCTCAAAATTCCTCTCAGAAATTCCAAAAAGCTCCATTAGTTTCTGAACCACATGGTCAGGTTAGTCACAGCAACAACCCCACTTTTTGGTATTAATTTCTGTTTTAGTCAGCTTTTCCACTGCTGTGACTAAAAGATCTGACCAGAAGAATTTTAGAGAAGAAAAGTTTATTTAAGGGCTTATGGTTTCAGAGGTCTTAGTCCATAAAAGGTTGGCTCCATTCTTCAGTGCTTGAGGTGAGGCAGAACATCATGGCAGAAGAGCATGGCAGAGGGAAGCAGTTTGCATGATGATCAGAAAGCAAAGAGAGATCTCCACTTGCCAGATACAAATATATACCCCTAAATCATGCCCCCAGTGCTCCACCTCCACCAGCTACACTCCACCTACCTCCAGTCACCACTCAGTTGATCCTATCAGGGATTAAATCACTGATTAATTTAAGGCTTTCACAACCTAATCATTTCCCCTCTGAACCTTTTCACATTGTCTCACATGCAAGCTTTTGGGAGACATCTCATATGCAAATCACAACAGACCAATAGATCTTAAATTCTCTTAGCTGATCTGAGTTATAATAAATGAGAGAATATAAATTGGCAATGAAGATGAGGAAGATAGTCTCGGGTATCTCAGGAAAAACTTAACCCTTCAGTTAATATCCTTGGGCAGATTCTAAACATGAACAACTGCCATCAGTCATCTTATTTTTTAACTATTGCTTTTCTTTTAAATGTCTTTGTTAATACTATTATTAATAATACCATTAATAATAGTAATGGTTGATTATATTAATAATTTTTTTCATTTTTTAAAACTATTTCATCATTTATTTGTTCACCTTATCCTTTTTCTATTATGAGGTAGAACGTGAAGTGAATCTGTTCTCTTAGAGTAACATCATATTTGCATAAATTCTCCAATAAGAAAAGTGCAGAGTCAAGTTATGCTGACATATGTGGCCCTCTTTCTGACATAGATTTCTCAGCTTTCATTTTGCATGGGGATCATAATCTCCATATGTCCGGAGCCAGAACTTCTGTCTTGATTTCTTTCATCCCAGGCTTCCTTTTTACTTTTAGATAATTGAAACAGCTCACTATGTGTAAGGATGCCCCTTGTAAATGCAAATTTCTCATCATCCCTGAGGAAAACTCCTCAAACTCACCTCACAAAGGCATCAAACTTTGAACTACTTCAGAGGTCTGGTAATTCTCTTTTTAAATGCACTTTTCACACAAAGTATTTCATATCCTCACATCATTGGATGAGAAGGTATTTGAGGTAGCAGACATCTTCATCCATTTCTTCATGGTAGAAAGGGCATTGATACAATATTTTTTTGGATGTTTGATACTGGGGATTGAACCCAGGGCCTTATGCATGCAAAGCAAGCACTCTACTAACTGAGCTATATCATCAGCCTGATATAAAAATCTTAACAGATGACAGCACAATAATGTTGTATGATCTTAGATTATGCATCTTAAAGGGAAATATTCTTTTTATGTATTAACATTTTTGTTCTTTCATAAAATATTGATGGAAAAAAGCGAAAGCTTTTTTCAGATTTTGTGCTTGGCTCCCATTGATTTAAAAATTAAAAAGGGAAAAAGAGAAAGTTTGGACCTCAAAGACTTCATAGTAAAATTAGGAGAAAAGGAAAGAAATAAAATTTTATATTGTTTGAGACCAAGTGAAAATTGCTCTAATAGACATAAGACAATCTATGACAATAAAAGGAGGCAGCTGTTTCAGAGAAGAGGTGATGCTTCAATTGAGTCCTAAAGAATGGATAGGAGTCCTTCAATTCAAGACATAGGTGAGAGAGTTGTGGCTGTAGCTCAGTGTAAAGCATGTGCTTAGCATGCATATGGTGCTTGGTCCAATCTCCACATCAACCTCTTTTAAAAAAATGGAAAAGGAAAATAAAGAGGGGCATGGAGGCAATATCAGTCTTAAGTTTTAGTGAATGAAGAGCACATATTACTTTATGGAAAATGGATATTCTTTAATAGGTCTACATTACACACAATTGGGAAAGAATTGTCTGGTGGTTGCGTGAAGCTGGTTTGAATAGAAGCAAGTGAAAGGTTTGCAAAAGAATAAAAAATGAGTACAATGTCCCTTGTTTTGGGTTGGTGGTCAAGGGTGGAAGATAGATGCTTAAATAGCAGAAAGTTTTGAAATACAATCAGTAGGGCTTACAAACTGAAAAAAAAAAAAAAAGACTAACATATGCTCCCAAGTTGTAAGTATGAAATCCAAAGGTTAGTTTGAATAGAGAATTGTAAAACAGAAATGTCCCTCTTAGACATGACAAGTAGAAATACATAAAGTTGTACATTCACGTCTGGAAGTTAAAGAAGAGTTATAGACTGAAATTATATATTTTAATGTGACCAGCACACAGGTGAGATCTAAAATCAGGAACTAATAAGATCACTTAGAGTAAATGCACACATGGAGATATCTCTCAGTATCTTGGGAATATGTAAGTGGGAGAAATTATTTGGACAAAATAACTACTAAAGAAGATTAGCCTTTCATCCTTCCTTTCCCTTACTAACTGAAACCAAGAATGTATCCAAAGCATAAACAAGATGATCCTACCACAAGAATGAAGCCATTGCTAAAGTTTGAGAATGCTAATTTGTGAATGGAAATTGCAAAGCAAATAAAATGTTAACTTTGATGTGAACTACTTTTCTTCCTGCACCTATTTTCTTCTTTCCAGGTAGAAAGAGAACAAAGGGGTCATTATGTTAAGTGTGTTTTTGTTATCACACATAGGCAGAAGGGCACTCCTCACAACAGATATTCTCCTTAAATTAACCTAGAAATGTGATATTCTCGATCTGTTCCTCCTCTGATTGCTGGCAGTATTATTATTTTGCCACTCTATTTTGTTTCATGGATAAGTCAAATAGTAACCGCCTACTCTGTTCAAGTTATAAAGAATATAAAGAGTTGCATTGCTATAGATGTGAATGAATCATGCTGTTTCTGATCTTTACCAGGGAATGGAGATTGTTTCTATGCAAAAAGGAAAAGAGGGTACAAATTTTTCATCTATTAAAACATCAATGTATGCTTTGTTGGTAATAATGAAAATATTTTTAGCAATCTTTTGCTTTGTGTTATTATAATTTTATAGATGAAATGCAGAAAATATATGCTATTCTCATTTTATGGGAATAAGTGACAAGACTAAATTTGGAAAGAAGTGTCCAAAAAGTGTCAATGACTAGCTAGGGCAGAAAATGAGATTTTGATATGCTGATCAATACAAACACATTAATACAAGAGTTTTTTGCATAATAGCCTATTTGGATATACTCAGTATAGCCTTCAGAATCTCCATAATTCTTTTTGAGAATCTTCCCTGACCTTTTTTTCTTTTCTTCTACTCTGCTTCATTTATAAAGTTAAAATTTACAAAGTGAAGATACTGATGTCCTTTAGCTCATGCACTCTAGGCCCAGGATCTTGACTTTATTTCCCCTGGGTGAAATGGAACAGAATTAAGGCAGATTGGTTTTGTCTGAATCATACTCAGACTAGAGAGGGTGTGAGACCAAAGAATGAAAGTTCAACATACCAAATTAAATGAAAGGGGATTATGGAAGCACAGTAAAGATGAAACCAGAAAAGGTCTAATCTATTAAAATATATACATATATATTTACTGTCAGTTTGAGAATTTGTTTCATTTGATAGCTTGGATAAATATTTATGTACTGTGCATTATACATTGAATTTAATATAAAATCAGTTTAAAATATTCCCAATTGCAATGTAGCTGACAAGTTGAATACTGAATAAGATCACTGCTTTGAGGAAAAGTGTTCTACTGGTTTGCCTTGAGTGAAATGATATACTCACATGCCCCTCCACCCCATTATCAACTATATCAACTTGTTATCAAAATCCCAGTTTGGAAGACTTTCATATTCAAATTACTTCTCTTCTTCAAATAGTCAAAAAGAATTACAGTAAAGTCAGGGAATATTATAGCCATTGTGATTTCAAACATTAGATGGTAGGAAAGAAATATCCTCTTTCTCTCAAGTAATAATGGCTTGCACATACATGATCTGCTCCTTTAAACAGTCTTTAACACAAACAATCTCATTTGAATTTCTTTTGTAAACACACCGTACAAAAAGCAATCTTCAGAATTAATATAATCTCTATCAAAATACCAATGATGGTCTTTGCATAACTAGAAAAAAAGAAAAAAAGCAGTCCTAAAATTCATATAGAATAAAAAATGACCTAGAATAGTCAAAAGTAATTCTAAGCAATAGGAACAATGCTGGAGGCATCACAATGCCTAGCCTCAAATTATACTGCGGAGCTAGAATAGCAAAAACAGCATGGTATTGGCATCACAACAGACATGAAAACTAATGGAATAGAAGACAAAGAAACAAATCCACATAGAGTCATCTTATTCTTGACAAAGGTGCTGAAAACATACAGTGGAGAAAAGATAAACTCCAACAAATAGTGCTGAGAAAGCTTGGATATCCATATATAAAAGAATGAAACTCTCAACCTACACAAACATTAACTCAAAGTGAACCAAACACCTAGAAATTCGCCCAGAAAAACAACTTCTACAATAGAACATAGGGTTAACACTACAACATATTGGCACAGACATCAACTTCTTTAATAAGACCTTAATGAACTCAAGAAATACATCAAAAATCATTATGTGTGATGGCATCAAATTAAAAGCTTCTGCACACAAAAGAAAAAATTCAGTGTGAAGATAGCCAGGTATCTAAATCTCTGGGATTATATAATCCCAGAGATTTAGGAGGCAGGAGGATCATAGTTCAAGGCCAGCCTTAGAAATTTAGTGAGACCCTCAGCAATTTAGTGAGATCCCTATCTTAAAACAAACAAACAAAAAACATAAAAAAGACTGGGGCTGTGCCTCACTGTTAAAGCACCCCACCATTCAATTCCCAGTAACAACAACAAAAAAATGAATACGAAGTGACAGCCTACAGAATGGGAGAAAATCCTTGTTAGCTGCTTTTCCAGTAAGGGATTACTACCCAGAATATACAGATAATTCAAAAACTTAATACCAGAAAAATAACAACTACCAAAAAAATTAATAAATGGGCAAATGATCTAAATAGACATTTTCAAAAAGAAGAAATGAAAATGGCCAATAAGTATATTAAAAATATTCACTATCCTTAGCAATCTTGGAAATGCAAATCAAAACTATACAAAGATTTCATCTCACTCCAATCTGAATGGCAATCATCAAGAATGAAAACAGCAAACAGAAAATACCAAGTGTTGGTGAGGATGTGATGAAATTGGAACTTTTATGCACAGTTGATGGGGATGTAAAATGATACTGTCACTGGAAATTAATATGTTTGTTCCTCAAAAAATTAAAAGTAGAATTACCAAAAGATCCAGCAATGCCACTTCTAAATATATACCCAAAAAACTGAACACAATCTCAAATAAATATTTGTACTTACTTATTCATAACATTACTCACAATAACTAAAATGTGTTAGCAGCACAACTGTCCATTCACAGGTGAAAGTATAAGTAAAATGTGACATATCCATGCAATATTACTCAACTTTAAGGAAGGAGAAAATTCTGACATACACAATAAAATGGATGAACCTTGATGACATTGTACTCAGTAAAATAAGCTAGTACAAAAAAAATTAGTATATAATTCCACATATATGAAATACTCAGAATGTCAAAATCATAAAGACTGTAGAATGGCAGTTTCCAGGAGGTGGAGGAAAGGGAGTCTCAGTTTTACAAGAATAAGAGATGTATGGACGTGGATGGTGGTGATGAATGCATGACACTATGAATGTATTTAATACTGTATACTTAAAAATATCTAATGGCAAACTTTATGTTACATACATTTTACCACATTGAAAAGAATTTGGAAGTAAAATCAATGGGCAATAAAATGAACTGATAAATTCTTTAGACCCAGAAAGGAAACAATGCTAAATGTAAATCTAAAGTTATCTCTGGATTGATTTTCTAGTTGTTAAACAACCCTTATTCCTACATTAAATTTTTCTATAGATATAAAAATCAGGAAGCTTCAAAAGCAGGTGAGCATGAAAACTTTCACTGGTTAAACATATACTACTTTGCAATCCCCCACTGCTTTCCCCCACTATTGGTAGATACCATTATCTCCTAAAGCAATCCATTGGAAATGATAGATTTATTATTTTTTACCATACCCAAAGTCTCACTAGCCTACAGATATTTCTAATCATCATTAACGATTTATATCTGCTCTAGTATTCTTTCAGTTATAAATATAACTTTTGGTCAGTATCTTGTATTTAAAATGCTATCTTCTAGCACTAACGTGAATTTATCGAACAGAGTAGTAGGTGGGGGGATGAGGAGATATTGGTCAAAGGATTCAAAACTTACGTTTGATAGGAGGAAACATTCAAGAGATACATTGTACAATACTGTGACGGTAGTTAATAAAAATTTATTTCGAACAACAAAAAAAGAATACAAGCAGCAAAAAGATTGAAACTTCTGTACCACTGTTTAAAAAAAAAAACAAGAGAATACAAACAACAATAATTAAGGTACACTTACACATTATTTCTGGGACTGCGAATTTGGGCAACCACTTTGGAAAGCAATATTGTGATTCCTCAAAAGACTAGAAATTGACTCCCATATGACTCAGATATCTCACTCTTTTGTATTTAAAGAATTAAAATCAGCATACTATAGTGATACATTTGTACAAATGCTCATACCAGCATAATTCACATTCATCTGTCGATGGACATCTAGACTGGTTCCATAACTTGGCTATTGTGAATTGTGTGCTATCTCTCTCTCTCTATATATATATATATTTTTTTTTCCCACAAAAATGGAAAGTAGACCAATAGAGTAGAGGAAGGATAAAGAGAGAGGAGAGGGCATAGGGAAAGACTGGGGAATGAAATCTACCCAAATTCTGCTATTTGCATACAGACATATATCACAATAAACCATAATTTTACATATAATTGTAATGCACTTATTGAAGTAATTATAGTAACAATAGAATAGAAATCAGTGGAGTAGCAGGAGATCAAGGAGAGGGAGAAGGAGAGAGAAAAAGAAGGTACAATGGAATGAGATTGACCAAATTATGTTATATAGATGTATAAATATGGCATGAAAAATCTCACTGTATGGTTATAATGCCCCAATAAAAAATAAAAAGTAAGATTCCATTTTGTAGAGCAGGAAATTGAGTCAGCTACTTAAAATTATACAACTAAGATGGGATCGAACTTGGGCCTGCATTGGATTTCTGTGTGTTTTCTAGTCCAAAGGTCGTCTGCCATGTCAACCTTTGTCTAGTATTTTAAGTATATTATTTGCAAATAAAGGCAATATTTTATTGTCAACACTATACTTTTATTAAAGTTACTTCACTATTCAAAAACCAAGAGGTTTTTTTTTTATTTCAATAATAGAGTACAAAATTGTTTTTCTTGTCTTTCTTTTCTTAGACTTAGAAGGAAAAGAAATAAGAGGAAAGAAAAAAGTAAGAGTGAATGAAGAAAGGAGAGGAGAAAGTGAGGGAAAGAAAGAGAAGGAAGGGAGGAAGGGAAAAGGGAAGGAAGGAAGGGAAGAGAAGAGAAGGAGAAAAAGAGGGGGAATAGAAGGGGCAGAGAGTGTAGGATAACAAGGAAAAAGAGGGAGCGGTTAAGAGAGGGGTTGTGAAATTATTCAGTTGTATTAGTTCATCAATATTTTATATAAATTACTCAGAAGATGGGAAATCTCTTTTCTTCACTATTTAAAACAGAAGATGCCTAATCTGTAGCTGTTTTGTGATTACAGCTATGAACCATCAGCTAACCCTTGAGCAGGCTCTTTCTCAGCACCGATTCCCTCATACCACCTATCAGTTATCTTCAAGTGAAATCAATGTACTTTATTTCATTATTTATGAGTTTAAAAAGATACTACATATGTAACATGCAAACAAACGTTCTTCAATAACTCTACAATAAAAACCTTGTGATTCTATTAGCAAAACATTCCCAAACTGATAGATAGAGGTCTTGGGGAATAGTACCCATGCTTTCTTATCAAATTAATCTTGCTTATAAATTAAGAAACAGTTGAAGCGTAGTAATTATTTATCATGAACAGCTACTTCAGTGGGAAGGGAGAGATAGTCTCTAGGCTCTTAAACTGTAGTTTGAGTTGGAGGATATGTGAAAAGTAAAGTTTCCCTCATGAAACAACAAATTTTATACAAAAATTATTTTGCAATCTTTTGAAGCTATAGAATTGCAATAATGAGGACTAACTCCTTTTTTATAATCCAAAAGCTTTATCCTGTAAAAGTTTCAGAGCAGAACTTATCATTACTAGTTATCATTATTGAAATATTGCAAAAACCCTGTCCCAATAGGCATAATATAGCATCATGGGATAAAAAGAAAAATAGAATTAGAAAAATTGAGTTATAGTAACATTATTTATTAGTATGCTGTCTGAAATTTCTCATATTTAAGAAAGTGTGTTTTCCAGTTACTAAATGAACTTCTGTGATCCAGATCATATGAAGAAATTACCAAAAGGTAGAGAAAAATATAAGACACTAGAAGCAAAACAAGAAACTATATTCAGGTAAAGATATTATTGTTAGGAAACTCATTTATTTATTCTTCAATTCAACAAGTATTTGTTAGCTCTCTTATTTTTTTTCTTTATTTTTCTTGCTTCTTTTTAGTTATACATGTCAGTACATTCCATTTGGACATAATTATAAAAGCATGAAATAGATCTTGTTCTCATTCAGTCCCCAATACATCTCCCTCCCCTACCTATGCCCTACTCTTCACTCCTTTTCCTCTACTCTACTAATCTTCTTGTCTTTTATAGGTAAGATTTCTACAGAAATCATGTAGAAACTTTAGTGTTTTTGATAAATAAATTAAAATGGATAACTCATTTTTTGCTTAAAAATACTGTTAAATATAATACAATGGATAATTTTGTTAACTTGACTAGGGTAAGGGATGGCCAGATAGCTGGTTAATCATTATTTCTTAGTGTATATCTTTGAGAATATTTCCAGGAAACATTAACATTGAAATCAGTAGACTGAGTAAAGAAAAATTTCCCCCATCAATGTGCATGGGTATTTTCCAATCTGGTCAGGGCCTCAATAGAATACAAAAGTGTAAGCAAGAAGGGCAAATGTGCAATCTCTTCTTCAGATGAAACATCCATCTTTTCCTGCCCTCAGATATTGGAGTTCCTGTCTCTGGCCCTCAAATTCTGGGGCTTACACTGTTGGCTTTCCTGGTTCTCAGGCTTTCACATACAAATTGAATTATACCACCAACTTTCTTGGTTCTCCAGTTTACAAACAGCAGATTGTAGCCTGCTCTGCCTCCACAATTTTGTGAGCCAATTCCCCAAAATTAATCAATCAACCTTTGAATGGTCTGTTTCCCTGGAGAAACCTAATCAATATATATAACTTAGATTTGGAGAGCTTCAAAGCATATATACAAATTTTAAAAATATTAAGTAAAAGAATATCTAGAAATCCATAAGTCAAATTACGAGATGACACAAAGAGAATTTTAGAAGCTTCCTCTTTGCTCTCTGTATATTTTCCTCAATCATACTTGCCTCATTCAACTCAAGAGGAAAACACTCATGTTAGCTTTTCATCACTGGGACCAAATAACTGACTGAACAATTTAGAGAAGGTAAAGTTTATTTTGGCTCACAATTTAAGAAATTCAGTCTTTGATTGACAGACTCCATTGCTCTGGGCCTAACATGAAGTAGAACATCATGGCAGAAAGGCATGGTGAAGGAATGCTGCTCACTTCATGGTGGCAGAGAAGCAGAGGGATAAGGGGGAAGGAACCACAGGAAAGATGCACCCTTTCAGAGTAACCCTTGCTCAGTGACCCACCTTCTGTAGCTACACTCAACCTACAGTAAGCACCCAGTTAGTCCAAAGTAGGATGGACTGATGAGGTTTCAGTTCTCACAATCTAATAATTTCACCTCTGAATATTCCTGCATTAACACAGGAGATTTTGACCAACACCCCATCTCCAAACTATAACACTACCATTCTATTTTTTGTGATAATCAGCCCATTGAACTTCTTTATAGTTTTCAATACATATTTGTTGGCTCTGAAGAATACAGATAGAATCATACTGTGTGTGGTTCCATGATATATTCCTTCCAACATTATGACTTTGGGCATTAGACAAATTACCTTAGTTATTATTCTCTGCTGAATATTATTGTACTGTGTGAATATAGCACAATTGTTTATTCAACAATTGATTGGCATTAAAAATGCTAACCTTTTCTCTATTGCAAACAATATTACCTTGTAAACTGCCTTTGGTACACATGTAGGAATTCCTGTGTGTCCCTCCAGAAGCAGAATTGTTCCTGTGCAGGCTTATCATATTCAGGCAAATTCTCTTCCAAAATGCTTGCCATAGTTTTTACACCAGGAGCTGTGTATGAACACAACCATTGCTCTACAGGCTTGCCAACATATGCATTCAAAAATAACATGTTATTGAGACATCAGTTAGTGTGTACTTTTGGGATTGCTAATAATTTTGAACATCTTTTCATGTTTTCAACATGAAATGTTTTCATGTATTCAACATCTTATATCTTTATAGTGTCCTATCATAATATACACACATATTTTTTCATTGCTGTTGATTAAATCCATGGCTTTGTACATGCTATCATGGTACCACTGAGATACATCCCAGGCCCCTGTATGGTGACTTATAATGATCAAAAGCTCTTATGTTGTTTGATAAACTCCTTTCTGCCCTAAGATTCAAAATGTTTCTATAATAATAAAAACAGAGGTTTCTATTTCCATTTCCATTTATAATTTACAATTAATTATTTGAATAATGTAGACAGTTAATTTTACATTTTTTCAAGTGGTGAAACAATGATCCCAGAACCATGTATCGAAACATTCCTTTTTTATTGATTTACATTGCAAAATATCATAAATTAAATTAAAGTTTCATGTATGAATATGATCATTTCTGGATTGTCTGCTTTGTTCCATTTGTCTAGAATTCTGTCCTTGAGCTGATAGTACATCATAAAAATTATTATAGCATCATAGCAATTTTTGTTATCCTAAAGTAAATATTATTTAGTGTTATTTTGATGCTTTACTCCCCTAAGTGTTTAAAAGTCATCTGTAAAATTCCACAATGATTCCATTACATGGTGGAGTATTGATTAGAATTGTTGTAGGGAGAAGTGGCTTTTCTTTTCTCCAATGTGTGTTTTTGGTACCTTTGTTTTGTATAAGATAACTGTATTTATGTGAGTTTGTCTCTGTGTCTTCTATTCTGTACCATTGGTCTACATGTCTATTTTGGTGCCAATGCCATGTCATTTTTGTTATTATAGCTTTGTAGTATAGTTTAAGGTCTGGTATTGTGATGCTCCTTGCTTCAACAAATGGTGCTGGAAAAACTGGAAATCCATATGCTGCAAAATGAAACTAAACCCCTATCTCTCACCATGCATAAAACTTAACTCAAAGTGGATCAAAGACCTAGGAATTAGACCAGAGACTCTGTGCCTAATAGAGGAAAAAGTAGGCCCAAACCTTCATCACATCAAATTAGGCACCGACTTCCTTAACAAGACTCCTAAAGTGCAAGAAATAAAATCAAGAATCAGTAAATGGGGTGGATTCAAACTAAAAAACTTCTCAGCAAAAGAAATAATCAATGAGGTAAAGAGAGAGCCTACATTTTGGGAGCAGATTTTTGCCACATTCACATCAGATAGAGCACTGATCTCTATGATATATAAAGAACTCAAAAAACTTAACACCAAAAAAACCCAAACAACCCAATCAATAAATGGGCTAAGGAGCTGAACAGATACTTCTCAGAAGAAGATATACAATTAATCAACAAATATATGAAAAAATGTTCAACATCTCTAGCAATTAGAGAAATACAAATCAAAACTACTCTAAGATTTCATCTCACACCAGTCAGAATGGCAGTTATCAAGAATACAAACAATAATAAATGTTGGTGAGGATATTGGAGAAAAGGCACACTCATACATTGCTGGAGGGACTTTGGACTGCAAACTGGAGCAATCAATTTGGAAAGCAGTGTGGAGATTCCCTAGAAAACTTGCAATGGAACCACCATTTGACCCAGTTATCCCACTCCTCGATCTATACCCAAAGGACTTAAAAATAGCATACTACAGTGATGCACCCACTACAATGTTTACAGCAGCTCAATTCACAATAACTAAACTTTGGAACCAACCTAGATACCCTTCAATAGATGAATGGATAAAGAAAATGTGGTATATATACACAATGTAATATTACTCATCATTAAAAGAGAATCAAATTATGGCATTTACAGGTAAATGGATGGAGTTGGAGAATATTATGCTAATCGAAGTAAGCCAATCCCAAAAAAACAAAGGCTGAATGTTCTTGCTGAAAAGTGGATGCTGATCCATAATGAGAGAGGGAGCATGGGAAGAATGGAGGAAATTTGGTCAAAGGGAAGGAGGGGAGGGGACATGGGGGCGGGAAAAATGGTGGAATGAGATGGACATCATTGCTCTAGGTACATGTATGACTGCACATATGGTGTGACTCTACATCATGTACAACCAGATAAATGAAAAGTTGTGCACCATTTGTATACAATTAAAAAAAATGTGGCTTTTCATTATATTGAATGTTCATATCTAAAGACATAGACACCCTTCTATATTTGGGTATTCTAAGATATCTTCAAATAAATGTTATCATCTTTTTCACCAAGGTTGTGAACTAATTTTTTAGATTTATTCCTAAGTATAGGTTTCTTTCCTTTCTATACAGTTTATTTTGAGTTACATTTTCTAATCAATCATTACTTTTAATTTACATATTTATTTGTATTCATTATTCCTGTCTCCTATGCATCAAGTGGCTCATTTTTTTTTTTTCCTTTTTGAGACGGGGTCTCACTATGTTACCCAGGCTGGTCTCCAGCTCATGGTTCTGCTGCCTCTGTCTCTCTAATAAGTAGGATTCTAGGCATGTGCCACCACACCCAGCTTCCAGTGGTGAACTTTAATAGCAATAATGTCACCTGCAATCCCGAGATTTAAAGATTTTAAAAATTATTACTTCTAGCCAGGCATGGTGGGGCAAGCCTGTAATCCCAGCACTTTGGGAGGCTGAGACAGGAGAATCGTGAGTTCAAAGCCAGCCTCAGCAATGGAGAGGCACTAAGCAACTCAGTGAGACCCTGCCTCTACATAACACACACAATAGAGCTGGAGATGTGGCTCAGTGGTCAAGTGCCCCTGAGTTCAATTTCCAGCACCAAAAAAAAAAATTATTACTTCTGTCACAATAGCCTGGTTGTGGCTGTCTTAAGTATGCTTGCCAAGACCATCAGTGCAGTATTAAAGTGATGAGCATGTAAAAGTGGGCATCTTTGACTTGTCCCTGACACCAAGAGAATGACTTCAACATTTCACCTTTACATATAAGGTGTATTCTAGATAATTTTGTAGGTGTTCTATATCCCCTTAATGAGATCTTTGTCCTTTTTAAAAACTGTTTGTTTCTAAGTCTTAAATGGATTTTGTTGTTGTTGTTGTTGTTGTTGTTGTTGTTGTTAATGACTAGTCTTTGGAGATGGCCAGAGCAAAATCTTTATGCTTCTGGTTCTTTATAATCTTTTCCATTACATTTGCTATCCCACTCCTGCCCACAACTCCAGGCACACTGGACTCCTTTTTACTCCTCTCACACTCCAGGTGTGCTTCTACCTTGTATGTTTATTTTGTTATATATTCTATCCTCTCCCTAAGATATCTGCATGTATTACCCCCTCTTTCTTTGGTCTTTGAGTTATTACTAGAAAGCCTCCATCTCAATAATACATTCCCAAGGTGCTTCATGTGAAGTGGCAATCCTTACTCTTACCCTGACACTTCCTGTTTTCCTTCCTCACTTTCTCTTTGACATTAGAACTCATTGGTAGTATGCTATACAGACTTTTTATCTTGTTAGTGTCTTATTAAGGAAAAAAATTCCTTTTGAGTATGTATCGCTGCCTTCGAAAATAAATCAACTGAAAAATTGCTTGAGAGACAAATAGACTTAATTCTGTTTCTTCCATTAAATGTTTGCTATCACTATAAATGAGTTGATTATTCTTTGTCAAAATGGAAAAGTACTTCAAAAAATCTATGAGTAACACACAAATATCTGGGATTACTTATCTGTGGACCCTTGCATCAATTTCTTCCATTGATCATGTTTTCTCCTACTAGGCACAAAAAGCAGTCCTTAATTTGGTTTTGTATGTTTTAAATAGTTCATTTGCCAGATAATGATGGTCTCAATTATAAAAGAATACAATTTCTTTCCTAGTTTTTTTTAAAAAATGATATATAGAGCAACAAAAAGTAAATTTTAATATGAAACAGATTGATCAGAATCATGTTTCTATGGCTACTAAAATTCTTGAACAAAACATAAAATGACACAGAGGATACTGAATGTTATGGTCTCAGTGCATTCTGTTTTCTTTTGTGTATTTTATGAGTAATAACAATTGCTTTTATTTAAAGTATAAACAAAGAGAGTGAATTTCAACTTATTTGTGAGCTAGTTGAATTGTAGCAGACAAAAGCATGTATGGTGGCTATGTGAGGCATTGGGTTATCGGTAGTTTTACTGCAGGAGGAAAAACTAGGTGGATATTGGGGAGACAAAGGATAGACTATAGCCAATACTGAAAATTACTTCGTCAAGTCTCTTAAAACCTACTCTATTAGGAAGCTTAGAAACTAAGGCTTTTTAGTATGACCAGGACTGGACTGAAGCCAGTGAAGTACTCAGGCCCCCAAATTTACAGGGGCATTCAATCTCAGGCTTGTGCAAGTCCAGGATTGCCACTTGAGAATGAACATCTGCTTAGACTTTGCACCCTGGATGTCCTGCTTACTTTAGTCTAGTCCTAGTCCAACTTCTCAGACCCCTTGACATGTGACCTACCTTCTATGACAGTCCACCCTTGTGAGATTTGGAAATAAGAAATGATACAGAATCATTCTCCGCCTCCAGGAAGTTCTTTTATTACCATAAGCAAGAAAGGAGTTTGAAGAAGGAGTTTAGAGTTTGGATTTTCTTTATTAGCACTGTTAAGCAAAACTCTGGAGACCAGAGTCCTCTGAAAGGATTTATTGAGTGATACAGATGGTATCCAGGGAAAGGACTAGGTCCTGGAACCAGTTCCTGCAACTGCCAGGAGGAGAGCTAGGTTGAAAAGACATCTGTTCAACCTAGAGTTATGTATATCTTTGCAATGAAAATTTGGGGGAAATGAAGCATAAATTGTTTACACTGGTCTTACGCTGTGTGTAGATAAGAAGGGCAGGATAATACGAGGCAGGGAAAGATTTGAGATAGGAAGGCAGATCAAAAGAAGTAATTGATTAGTGTTGTAGGCAGAATGTGGTGGTGTCTGAGGTGTCAGGATGGCATTTGAATTAAGGTTTCAATGTACACTCAAGAATGTGAAGCAGTCTTTTGTTGTTTTCAGCCCACAATGGTTAACTGATTAACTTTCCTCATCTCTCCTCTCCATTTTCTAGTCCTTGTCATTAAATTTATAACATCTTAGAGTTTTTCTCTTATCAGCTTTTCCAGCAGTTTCAATAATCAGTCCCCACCTCAGGCATTGGGTTATTGGTAGTTACTGGTAGAGAGAGAACTAAAGGAATCTGCAGGACAGACATTTTGCAACTCAACTTCAAAAATGAGCTTCTAAAACTAGTAGATAGGATGGTATCTTATTTATACCATGCCCACAATTAAGGGAGAAGGATATCAGTGTTAACTTGGCCTCCTCACATGACCTCCAGACCTCAGCAGACCTGGGATGACTCTAGAGCCAGTACCTAGACCAGTAGCTCCTGTCTTGGTCTGGATCCCAGACTAATTTATCTAGGCAGATTTGTGGGGTGAATCATCAGCCTCACAACAGAATGGGTTTTATAAGCTTTAATATGATAATATAACAATAAGCAAGCAATAGTCATACTTTGCAATATTGAATATCATATATAATGAATCAATAATATAGAAGAAAAGAAAGAGAGAGCAGCCCCAGCCCAATAAGCACTCACCAATCAACACCAGATAACACAACACAGGTTTGCAGGTACACTCAAAGCACCATCATTACCTCCAACACCCAGCCTTGGGTAAAATAAGCAACACCAAGAATGGGGTAAACACATAGGTAAGAGTCTTTCTCCTCAAAGCACCATCATCACCTTCAAAATCCTTCTTCTTTACTCAAAACAGCATCAACACCTTCAACACCTATCCTCAGGTAAAAGAAGCAACACCAAGGGTAAGGTAAACACATAGGTGAGAGTCAGCATCCTTTCTCTTTACTCAAAACAGCATCAACACCTTCAACACCTATCCTCAGGTAAAAGGAGAAACACTGAGGGTAGGGTAAACACATAGGTGAAAGTCAAGATCCTCCTCCTTTAATCATAGCATAACCAACACCTTCAACATCTATCCTCCGGTAAAAGGAGCAAAACCGAGGGTAGGGTAAAAAACATAGGTGAGAGTCAGCTTTCTTCCCCACAAGTCAAATTCCTTCTTCTCGCTCAAAGCATCGGATTCCTTCTTCCCCGGTTGAATTTCTTCTTCTTTGGTTGAATATCTTCTTCTCTGGTGGAATTTCTTCTCCTTCCAGTTGGATCCCTTCTCCTTCCAGTTGGATCCTTTCTTCTCCTCTTCTTTCTCCTTTGGAGGACTTAAAAAGGCACAGCAACCCATCCCAACATGCAGTCCAGCGTTATGCAGCTGGCCTTAGGCTGTTAAATCTCTGTGAGGTGGGAACTGGCCAGGTTCCAAAACTCACAAGATCGAAGGCTAAAAGTTTTGAGGCACCAAGAGCTTGTTAGTGTGCCAGATGGCCGGAACAATAACCTTAAGAGTGTGTTCTTCAGAGTCTCTCCAAATTCCTCACTAATGAGCTCTCCTCTAAGTCACACTTAAGGATGGGCTCATATTACTAACTATCTATACAGCTCCCCAATTCCTGATCATGGCAACTCCTTCAGTGGCTTTTCTATAATATGTTCTGGAAGTCATCTTAGATAACCAGCTACCACTGACTCTTGAGGCCTCCCAACAATTTTTTAGCAATTTATTTCTTTTTTGCATTTTTGGTACCTGTAACAGAGTCTTGACTGATACAAACAGAGCAAATACTTTAATCTACTGAGGAAAAGAAAGATTGAAATAAAGATTTCTCAATTTTGTCATTAGGATTAACAATTGAGAAATTAAAAATTTCTCAATTTTTGTCATTAGGCCAAAAAAAAAAGCCAAAAGAAACAAATGCCTCTCTGGAAATGTATATAATAATTAAATAATATATATAGTAATATTACAATAATTAAATCAAATACATTATATATTATATATAATTAAATATATAAATATATATACATTTAATTATTCATCATACTAAACATACTGATACTAGTTTAGACTGATAAAGAATAAATTCACTTTGAGTCATGTAGATAAATAAATTAATCAACAATTCTGTATCAATTATGTGATGAGAAATCTGCTCTAGAATCTAGGATATGGGAGATCAAAGGACATATGACAGAACTTTTTAAAAGAACCCAGAGTTGTCATTTTTAAGAAAATATTTGAAGAGATAGAAATATGACTTTTCCAAGAAGACAGAAATGGAGTACCTATAAGATTCAATATATAATGTTTGAGCACATTCATATTCAAATTATTTAATTGAAAATATGTCCATAATTACGAAGAAAGATCTATATGAATCAGAAGGGGTAAGAAATGACTCTACTTTGGAGGAATGTTTAAAAACCAGAGTCACAAAGGCTAGATTGTCAAAACTTAATTCCAGTTTCTACTGCACTAGAGAGATCATTACTACTATCATACAAATTTGTGAAATTATTTTGGCTTTATACCAGTATAATTCCAGTTCCTTCCATGCTCCTTACTCTATTTCCATGCCCACCAAGTGATGTTGTTATTTTGAAGGAGAGGAAGTCTTCTTACAACATTGACCTAGTTTCTGTTTTGTTGCATAATAAACCATGGTATTGGTATTTTTGATTCAACACTCTTGAACTCACTTTATGGGGATGTGTTGCTGCAAAATTGATTACTTCTTGATAGCCTTGTAGATTGAAATTTAGGGGCTATAAGAACTGAAGATTACCGGAAAGACTATGGGAATCTTACCAAGGCCAACTGTGGTGCCTCTTCTCAGACAATGATGCATCTTCCCACAGAAATAGGCACAAAGCAGATCTTAAAAGATAGCAAGTAGAATTAAAGCACTTTTTTTTTTTTGGTACTGGAGATTGAACTCAGGGGCACTCAACCACTGAGCCACATCCCCAGCCCTATTTGTGTTCTATGTAGAAACAGGGTCTCACTGAGTTGCTTAGCACCTCGCCATTGCTGAGGCTGGCTTTGAACTCATGATTCTCCTGTCTCAGCCTCCCTAAGTGCTGGAATTACAGGCTTGCACCACCGCGCCCGGCTAAAGCACTTTTTTTTCCTCACAACTTTTTCTTTACAAGAGGCATAAAAGAATGTCTCCTTGAGGTCCTATTCCATCCATTGCTTCTAAAATTCTGAAATTTCTAAAATTATGCTTAAACTCCCTTCTTTTCCTACACAGGTACACTGAGATCAAATTCAAATCATCCATACTATGCTAAGAGAGGATATCCATGGTGTGCTATAGATAGTTGAAAATGGTGGTATATTTTTGCTATCTAATTATTTTAGGTGACCTCTAAGGTAACTTCCAGCTCCCTACATCTAGAATCTAAAATGCTCACCACCTCTTTAGGCTCATTTACTTTCATATAATGGCTTTATCGTTATAAAGAAAGCTTTAAAATGATGTTTAATTTAAACTTTAAAAATGTGTTCTTTCTTGTTAACTACACAGTACTTCCTGAATAGTACATGGTTTCTAAATGCCTCTTGATAATGATGAAACAAAGTTATTTTAACAAGAATTAAATATAAATTATACCCTTTTATAATTTTCTCCTGTATCCAAACTTGAGGAAAGCCACAATTTTTTTTCTTTGCTACTTCATCTCCTTTTCTCTGTAAAAAAAAAAAAAAAAATTGGTCATGATAATTTTTATCCAATTCTGAACCAAGAGCAGAGGATTATAACTTGGACTGTGTAGGCAATCACTTCATCAGCTCTCCAAAACATGTCTAATCCTAGACCATTTATCAGAGTGAAATATGATTCCATTATGCAAATTTTGGGAAAATAATAAGATTTGATACTTGTGCATTTTAAAAAGTACTTTACATGTATCATTTATTTGATCTTATCATCTAAGTGAGCGTTTTAGGTAGGCTAAGTAAGTGTTCATCTTTGCCTGATACAGTTGTAGAAAATGAGGCTCAGGTGATATGTGGGATTACCTAGTCACCCAGTTACATAGGAGTAGACCAAAGTCCTAATTAAGAATTTTTTTCTTTTTCTAATCAACTTTAACGAGGCGTAATTGATAAACAATACAATTCACTTTTTTGAGGTATACAATTTGGTAATTTTTAAAATTTCACATACCTATGAAACCACAACCACAATCAAGATTTACATTATGTAAATCAGCTCAAATGTTTTCTTTTGTCCTTTTGCAACCCATCTTCTCATTACCATCACACATAGCCCTACATGATCACTGACTCATTTTCTATCCATAGAGATTTGTTTTGCCTTTTCTAAAATTCCACATAATGAAATAATGCAGTGTGTGCATTTTTGTGTGCTTCTCCAGCTACACATGCATTTGAGAATGACCCATGTTGCTGTGTGTATCATTATGAACTGAGATCTTTGAGTTCTAGATAATTGCTGTTTCCAAGGAATTGTGTTGGAATATTTTATTCTCTCTATCCTGACTTTAAAAAAAATAACCCTTAGTTTTTGTTCAGTTGGACTAATGAAATTGTCTCCTAAACAATTGGGGTCTTCACCCTATCTATCATACTGATTAAGAGTCATCTTCCAAAAATATAATGTTATGAGCCCTTTGCCTAACATCGCATCAAGTATAGTAGTAGTTTCCAAATTATTTATCTGAATATAGTAAGGTAACCAGGAGCAAGTTAGAGAAGTTTTGCCTCTGGATCCACCTTTATTTTATGCCTTCAACCACAGAAAGCTGAGCCAATGTCCTACTCATTTTATAGATAGGACTTCCACATAAAATTTTGAATGGAGAAAAAGATTTTTAAATATTTGAAAGTAGCTCATCTACAGAACAAATCCATCCTCTGTCCACTAACTGCCTCTCCAACCTGTGTCTCATTCTGAATTCCCTTTTTTAACCATTTTTTATGCACAGGAAAAAACTATGTTCCAACCCCACAGAGTCATATATGACACAAATCATCAGAATCTTTTACTCCCCAGCAAAAACATATTTATACATATTGTCAAGTCTGCTTTTTGTCCTGATTGCCTTCTTAGTCTTTATATCTCTAACACCTAGCCCAATACCTGCAATGAAACTGATATTTAATAAATGCTTAAGGAAATAATTAACAAATAGGTGAGTGAATATGCTCATGAGACATAATCAAGAACACACTGCAGCTAATTTATTTAGTAATTCAAATTAAAAGCCACTGTACATAAAATTCACAGAAAAGCTGATGGAATTTAGTATAATGAAAATGACAAAATGAAATTATAAGCACAAGTGAATAAAGAAGAATTAAATAAGAAAACAAGTTCAGGAATTTAAAATATCATACTACCATGAAGTTCTAATATTCTTACATACTACAGAGGTGTCTCTCTCTCTCTCTTTCTCCTTCCTTCTCTCTCTTGGTGCTGGTGATCAAACCCAAACTCAGGGCCTCATGCATGTCAATCAAGTGCTCTACCACTGAACTACATCCCCATTCCTCAGAGGCACTTTTCTTAATTAAAATTTTTTATATATATACAATGTTGGTAGTAGTCTCTTGGGATCCCCAAAAGAATGAATCAAAAAATATCACAGTAATCATATACACAAGTGGGCAAATACATGAGAAAGTCACATTGGCCTTTGCTCTTCAGCATAAACAAATGAAGCTCACATATTCATTCCTTCCTGGATAGTATATAACAGAACTCCAGCTAATGAGCCTTGGCGTTTTCAAAAGGAAACAAATTAAGGTGATATAATAAAGATAATTTGACCTCTGGACTTTCTTTACATGTCATTAAAGAATCCATATAAATAATAATATGAGAAATACACTTCCTTTATTTTACCACGAAGTCTTATTGAGTACATAGGAGTACCAGGCACCAGATGTACAAAATAAACACAAAAAAGACCAGATCCTAGAATATGTAATAATTCCATAAGGAATATAAACAGAAAAAGAAACTGTAATTCCAAAATGGTAAAGTGTTTTAAAGGATCTGAATAAAGTACAGCAAAGGTAACCTTAAAACTCACCAAAGAAAATTCTCCAAGAGCCTAGTAAAAATATTAAAGAACATGATCTATTCTGTGAGTAAGAGTTCTGGCACATATTCATATCTCTTTAACTAAGGGTAGAAAGTCTTATTGCTGGTCTCTTCCCACCATTTCACAGAGTATAGTATCTACTAAGGGGTATTGGGGGAGAAAGGGTAGTTCACTAAGTAGAACAGAAGCAGAATGGGAGGATGATTGAGGCCTTGTTATTTATTGCCATCATAATAAATATTTATATTGCTTTTTCTTGTGCTTCATAATTTACAAGATGCTAATTATCATTATTATTATTTTGGGGATTGAACCCAGGACTTTGTCCATGCTAAGCAAGTGCTCTGTCACTGAGCTACATCCTGAATTCAAGGTACTAATTGTTACAAGTTAAAGACAGGACAAATGATTAATTCTTTCTTTATGCATGTGAGATACACTTGATAATTATATATGTGTTGGATGGATTCTGTGAAAAAGGAAGGGTAGTATTTATTGATTTCCAGAATAAAAGGTCCTACCTGGTTAAAAATATTACATTCCTACTAGACTGCCTTTGCATAAGTTTTTATGATATAAGCCATATTTTTTGATTAAAGCATTTCCTTCTAAAAGTCATTCTTACTGTGCACATGAGCTTACTGGAAAGGGAAAGCTCATTGACATGCTGGTAGTGACTAATGTGCTAATGTGTCAATGAGTGTCTTGTCTCAAGAATGATATGAAGGAAAAGGATGCAAATTGTTGAGGTTTTCTGGAAAAGAGGGAAAAGGAAATGGTCTCAAGTATGAGGAGTCACATCCTCAACTTCCCAAGAAGTCTTTCAACACAGCCAAATGCAAACCATTTATATTAAAAAATAGTATTTTTTTTTGCTTTGCCATTTTTATTGTATACATTTTCCTTATAACATCAGTTATATATATTCAGTCTAACATATATTGCATATATATATGTGTATAATTTTTTAAACAAATCTATCCATTTACTTAAGGGATTGCTGCTAACACCTACATGCCAGACAGTATTACAGAAGCTAGAGATATGATGGTGAATAAGAATCCAAATCCCTAGACCTTAAAAAGCTTACAGTCCACTGGAAGATGGAGACAAACTTAATGCTTCATGCCTGTGAAAGGAGATATACTAGAATATATCTCACCATCTCACCACTGAAGGAAACAAGTCTATGTGAAATGTTGACAATGTCCTCTAAAATAAGTGATTCTGAGCTGAGACAAGGGTATGAATAAGTCAGATGAGCCAAGGAAAGGCAAGAAGGGAGGTAAGATGGAGAAAGAAAGAGAGAGAGAGAGAAAGAGGAGAGAGAATACCATACGCAAATACCAAGCAATAGGAAAGGGAATATCCAATTTAGTAAAATTCAGTAATCTAGAAGACATTTACTCAAGTTCAAAACATAAAGAGGAATGTTAAAATGTGAGGCTATAAGTGCATTCATTTGGATTCTTTTGCAGCAACATACTGAAACACTATCTTTCTAGCTTTAATAAGTAAAAGAGAATGCATTTGTTATAAGTTTCATGTCATATCTCACTAATCTAGAGTTCAAGGATCTCCTTGGCTTCAAGAAAGAAGGGAAATGGGAACTTGAATGGCACCAGGTTCCCCTCTGTGTGGCTCCCCTCTGCTCCACTCTGCGCTGGCTCCATTCTTCTTGCTCACTGCTAACAGGCTCTCTCTACTCAATAGGCTATAATTTCATCCTTTCTTGCTTCTTGTACTGGATATCCATGAAGCTATTTGTTTAGCCTCTTTCCTTACACTGAAAGGTCTTCCTGAAACACTCATCATTTGAGGCTTAGTAGTAATTTTGCATGTAATTCATTGGTGCAGAAATGGGCATTTGGCCCAAGATGAGGCAATACAAATATTTTCTCTGGCTAATCACTTGAATGGAGATAATTTAAGCATGGTTGCAATGATTATAGAAGTTCTTTCAGAATTAGGCAGGAGCTAAGAAAACTCATGTGCAGGTCTCCACTGCAATATAGTAAATGATATAGAAATTTAGACTATAGTATATAGAAGAATGGGTTCATCAAACTGCTCAAATTCTTTATTTTACTAAAACAAAATTATTTCTTGAATAAGCATGCTATTCTAGCATATTTAACATTTGCAAAATTTCCATTTGCTTACAATTTATCAAGAACAAATTTGATGCCTAAGCAAGATGAAGTTCTTCTATGATGAATCCCTTCAGTGCTTGTGAGTTTCTGCCACCTCTCATCAAGTACCACACTGGTCTTCACAGAGATCCCCATGAGTTGGTAATTCTTTAACTCAATGTAAGCTAGGAATTGTAGGTGGGAGCTGATACTGTTCAATTGTTCTCCATTTTGAGTTCTTATCTAATAAGATTTTTCTATACTTACTTTGGATACAGTCCTGAAGTACCTCCCATGCACTATAATCTGCATTTGACAAACCATATAAAGTCATAGAAGTACTGATCTTTGGTGATGAGATAGAGCTCTTGTTCTTCTAATTACAGCTTTTTTCTTCTCTCTTTTATTTTCTGGATCTGTATTTGTTGAAAACTTTCTCATACCTGATGAAATCTTTTTCTTTTCCCTCTTTTTCAGGGAAGCTCAACAATTTTGTGTTCTATTCCTATCATTCTTAGTACAGAATTCCTGGTCATGTCATGAATGATGCAGTATGCTACCACACCAATGAGTGAATTTTTTGGCAAAACACTGAACACTACAAAGTGACTGTGTAGTTCTTTCTTATTCCTATTAACATATTTTAGAAAACATACTTAAAAAACCTCTGTATCTTGTCATATTGAGAAGGAAAGGACATTTTTTGTTTATTATACTATCATAAGTAAAATAGCAATCTTTTATTAGGTGTGTGTTATGTTTCAGATGTCTTTGTAATATTACATTTATGTGGGAGTCTTATCCAGTTTTGTTGTGATCCCAAAGTGAAGATAAGAATTGGGGAATAAAGCAGTTTCCAGAAACTACTGTGTGACAAATTAAGCCAAAACTTAGAAGCTTAAGACAACTACTTATTAGCTGGGAAGTCCTGTGGGTGAGGAATTTGGGTACAATACTTGGGGTATCAATTAACTCCAAGACTCAAAGTGACTCAAAAATTGGGTGTTGACATCATTTGAAGTCTCACCACATATCTGTCTGTCACTGAGACAGAAGAGTTCAAAATATGTAACTGACATCTGGAGTTTAATCATGTGCCCTCCTGACATGGCTTAGCTTCCCGACAGTGTGAACACTTCAGGGAATTTTACCTTCTTAAGGCTTAGGAGCTCCTGTGCAAGTGTTCTAGCAAAGATGGAGACTGCATCACCTTTCATGATCCAGCATCAAAAGTCCCAATGTTGCTTCTACCATATTCTATTGATTGAAGCCTATGCATATTCAAAGGATCATAGACTTTCCTATTAATGAGCACCAAAATTTTATGCTATATTTTGAAAACCCAAAGAATGAGACCACATAGGCAAAATGTTGTCAGTCTAGGTGGCTTCTAGAGTATACTATAGACTGGCTAGTTTAAATAATAGTATTGTTCAGATCTCTCCTTCTCACATCTTCTAGACATACAGTTTACAAAAATATAAGTAATAATATTTAAAACACTATTATAGTACTACTTTTCCTTTAGCTTTTCTGAAACATTTACTTGATCATTACTCTAAAACCAAAAATCATTAACTTGATAAAGAAGTCAGATTTTACATTCAGTCCCTCTCCTGATTCTGTCCATTAGGTATTGATAGTGACCTAGGAGTTTCACTTCACCTAGAAAATAAAAGGACACCTCATGCAAGATCATGACTTCTATATCTTTCCAGGATTCAGAGAACATAAATTGTTTGCTTTTCCTAGATTCAGTGTGTTAAGTGACTCATAAATGCAATTCCTGAGTTCTCCAAGAATGCACCAGATTAGAACTATTTGTACAAGTTTATCCATCTGGTCTTAGTGCCTAGTTCTTTTATTTCTTCTCCCATCCTTCTTTCCTACCTCCCTTCCTTTCATCCTTTCTTCCTTCCTTTGCCTGCATTATTTCACACTGTGAAGTTGACCTTAAATCTATAATCTAAGACTGAACATAGACACCCTGACTTGCTGACTGGTGACTGCTGTGCTGACATTTAGGGTTTTGATCCTGGTGCTGAAAGCCATTATATTGATTTGGACAGCTCTATAACTAACTTTGGAACCACAGCTGATGCCTCAAATCTCATTTATCTGGAAGACTTGCACAACCCTGCATTCTTGGTATCATATCTTTTAGAAAATCAAGATAGCCCAAATTACATTTGAGTTCAGTAAGTCTTGCTCACCTCTGGTCTTTAGCGTTTTGAAAGAATAGGGCTTCATTGGGACTCCTTGTTCATCATTGAAGTCATGCTAAGGTCTGCTCCTAACTGACTGCCCATTCCTAGTGAAGTTTCAAACCTGCTGTGTGACCAGTAGGTAAACAACAGTCTGAATCATTAAAAGAATATCAGAATGCCCCTTGGTGAAATTTAGCATGCTAATTTGTTTCTTGAATCTTTCATGCCTTTATTTATTTATTTATCTATCTATCTATTTATTTATTTATTGTGGTGCTGGGGATTGAACCCAGGGCCTTGTGCTTGCAAGGCAAGTATCCTACCAACTGAGCTATATCCCCAGCCCTTTCATGTCTCCTTGAACTTTGTGAAGAGAGAGGATCTAAAGTATTAAATCAGTACTGAAAATCACACCTGCTGTTAACTACCAAAATGTGTGTTTAAACTTAACATCCTCACAAAATCTATTCTCCTATATTATTAAATAAAATTTTTTCATTTTCTGTTTCTGTATTTTATCTCATTTTTTTCCTCTCATACTCTGCAACTTTTTATAATGGTTATTTGCAACAAAAGAAAAACATTTTGAAATTTTTATAAAGCTGAAAATCAACTTAATACTTTTTAATGTCTACTTTTCTGTGCACTGGCTAGTGATTTTCTGCTTTGTTCTTAATTATGTAGTGATCCTTCCAGAGATCTGCTTTATCAATTAAATAATGCTCACTCATTTAACAAATATTTCTGTAGTATCTACTCCATACATGGCACTATTTTAGACTTGGGAAATATAGGTGGAAAAAAAATGGACAAGAATAATTCCTTCATGAAGTCAAGTATCCAAATAAGTGGAATACAGATAATAAACAGGTAAATGATAAAGGTGGGGTGCAGGAAATATGCAGAAGTTGAAATATAAAATGTGGCAGGCAAGAAAGGCTGAATTGTGAATTGACACTTGAGTAATGACCTTAATTTCTGGGAACAAGGTATACGGATTCCAGGAGAGGCATTCTAGGCAGAAGAAAGAGCAAGTGCCAGTTTCACTAAAAATGTGAGCAATATTTCCAACTAAATTTTGTATCATTTTTTTTCACATTTTGATAGACTATCATCAAAATGGCTAGTGATGGCCAGTGAAGACTTAAGGTGAAGGGGGCTGAGATCAGGTAGGGCAGGTAGTGTTGAGACATGCAAGTATTGATAAAGAAGAATCAATGGGATGTATTGACATATAGTATACAGTGAATGAGGGTAAAAAAGGAATTGAGATTAACCTCAGGGTTTTGACCTAAGTAACTGGAAAGCAGGAATAGTCATTAACAAAGACAGTGATGATTGTAGTAGATCAATCTGCCCTAAGGGAAGAACAGAATAATGAGAAAATGAGTAGATGGGTGGATAGAAAGAAAGATGTGGACAGAAGAAAAATTAGAAATATACACTTACCCACCAAAGCTGGTTCCAAGCCCAGCTACTCATATCTATTTCTTGAGTAGCTATTATGTATTGAGTTTCTACAATGAACTAGGTATTAGCCAATGTTTCACTTGCCACCTTAGTCAGAGTACTGTTACAAAAACAGAAACTATGTCAGGTATTTATCTTTTTTTCTATGTGATGAATTTAAGTGGAGGGTATTTTCTATAGAAAATCTGTCATCAGTCTCACAGTTGTTGAGAAATGGGGACAAATCGTTTAGGTAACCTAAGAGTGAGAAGCATAAAGCAGTTTCTGCCCCATAAGTCTGGGAGAAAAAAATATCATATGATAATATGTAAGATTATGAGGGAGACTGTATATATATAGAGAGAGAGAAGACCTGAAAAATTTCCAATTTGTCTGGTAAGCCAACTACTGAAAAGTGCTGTGCTGCTCTTGAGATGTGTCATCTTGGCTAGATTATAGTTACTTAATTGAACACCAAAGTGTTGCTGCAAAAGTATTTTGTAGATATGATTAATGTCCATAATCACATGATTAGTTGAAGTGAAAGAGTTTATCCAAGATAATCTGGATGGGTCTGATTCAATTAGTTGAAACACCATTCAAATAGAGGGGAAGTTTCTTTGAGGGAGAAGAAATTCTACCAATGGACAACAGCTTCAGTTCACTTCCTAGTGTTCCAGTCTGTCCTTCCTGGTGGCCTGCTCCATGAAATTTGGACTGCTGAGCCAGCCCCCATGGTCAACATGGGTCTTGCAATGAACATTTTATATTCTCTAGTTATTCCTTCTGATTGATACTTGATACAAGAGCTGAAAAGAGAGGACATGAAAAGTTTGCCTAAAGCACATACTCTCCAATAAAAAATAATAGAGTGTCCAGTTATAGTGTTTTATCCTTATTATATTAAGAAATTTTATTCTCTAGATTGCTTTTTGGGGGACATTTTATTTGTTTGTTTGTTTGTTTGTTTATTCTATTTAGGTTTACATGATAGCAGATTGTATTTTGATTCATTGTGCACAGATGAAGCCCAACTCTTCATTTCTATGGTTGTATGTGATGTAGAATCACAACATACATGCAGTCATACATAGAGTTAGGACTATGATGTCCATCATATTGTACCATCTTTACTGTCCCCCTGCCCCCTCCCCCCTTACACTCCTGTGACCAAAGTTCCTCCATTCTCCCCGTGTCCAACCCCACATTATGGAGCATCCACTTATCAAAGAGAACATTCAGCATTTGGTTTTCTGAGATTGGCTTACTTCACTTAGCATGATATTCTCCAACTCCATCCATTTACCTGCAAATGCTATAATTTTATTCTCTTTTATTGCTGAATAATATTCCATTGTGTATATATACCACAGTTTCTTTATCCATTCATCTATCAAAGGGCATCTATGTTGGTTCCACAGTTTAGCTATTGTGTATTGAACTGCTATAAACATTGAAGTGGCTGCGTCACTGTAGTATGCTGTTTTTAAGTCTCCTGGGTATAGACCAAGGAGTGGGATAGCAGGCTCAAATGGTAGTTCCATTCCAAGTTTTCTAAGGAATCTCCATACTGCTTTCCAGATTGGTTGTACCAATTTGCAGTCCCACCAGCAATGTATAAGCGTGCCTTTTTCCCCACAACCTCGCCAATACTTATTGGTGTTTGTATTCTTGATAATTGCCGTTCTGACTGGCATGAGATGAAATCTTAGGGTAGTTTTGATTTGCATTTCCCTGATTGCTAGAGATGTTGAACATTTTTTCATATGTCTGTTGATTGATTGTATATCTTCTTCTGTGAAGTTTCTATTCAGCTCCTTGGCCAATTTATTGATTGGGTTGTTTGGTTTATTTTGGTGTTAAGTTTTTTGAGTTCTTTATATATCTTAGATATTAGTGCTCTATCAGATGTGTGTGTGGCAAAGATTTGTTCCCAGAATGTCGGTTCTCTGTTCACTTCATTGACTGTTTTTTTTTTGCTGAGAAGAAGCTTTTTAGTTTGAATCCATCCCATTTATTGATTCTTGATTTTAGTTCTTGTGCTATAGGAGTATTGTTAAGGAAGTAAGGTCTAATCCACCATGATGAAGATTTGGGCCTATTTTTTCTTCTATTAGGCGTTGAGTCTCTAGTCTGATTGCTAGGTTTTAATGGTTATAGTAAAACTCTTTGCTTTAATGTCTTGTGAAAAAAAATGCACATAAACAATTATATAAAACAAATTCCCAAGGAAAAAATGACAATTTTCATTGTGGACTGAGGAAAAAGGGATGTGTAGATACCAATAACATTACCAAATTGACAATTTATATAACTTGAGAGAACAATACTCTGAAAGAATAAAACATCCCGCTGCCCAGCAAGGCTGTAAAATTGCTCTCCATCTTTGAGTCAGAGGATTTTAGGAGTTACAGGTCCTAAGTTATAACTAATTCCCTCTGAAGACACATCTCTATCTACAGTAGATTTGCAAAACTCCTAAGAGAACACTTTTTGATATTGCTACTATTGTTGTCTGGAGTACATTTTTTGCATTCTCTCTTTTCTTTGCCCTTCACATCCCCGAGAGTTAAATTCAGCTATGCAGGACCCAGTTTCCCTATTTTCCTTTTTGTCCTGAACTTATCATCACATACTCTCAAAACTGTACTTTCACTTTAGACTTCTAATGTCTCTTGCCTTTTCTTCCATGTTACTATCTAGTTGTCCTGCCAGCCGGACACACTGATGGATATATAGGCTGTCATCTGAGCACCATCTCTCTTTAGTCTGATTTCAAACCATTCTGATTTCAGGAATGTAAAATGAGCAGAATTACTAATAGGAAAAAAAAGAGAAATTTCCATGATCTTTTCTCTTTACTTGTTTTAGATTATGACACATTTATATCTAATTAAAATAGAACCTCAATGTACTGTAAAAGCAGTCAGGTTAATGAATTCTAGATTCAAACAAACAAAGATTTGACAGTCAAGGTGACCATGGATAAGCTATTTAACTTCTCTCAATTTAGTTTTCTCATATGAAACAGTATAATATATAATATATAATATAATAACAGTATAATAGACTTGTGATGAGTAAAGAAAGGTAGTTGTTATAAAGCTCTAGGCTAGGTTTGTACCATACAGTGAGTAGTCAATAGTAGTAGTGGCCATAGTTGTTACACTTGTGCATTTGCTTCAGGGAATAACAACACCAACAAGAAATACAGAAAATTCCAGCAGCTCAGTGAATTAGAAAACAGGTCTTTGTCAGCCACTTATTTGCAGGCCAAAAACAGACTGAAGATATCAGATAGGAAAAATGTGGTATTTTTTGTTTATTATGACAGTAACATTAGAGTAAATTCCATGAGGTTTACCTCTGTGAATCCAAGGCTGAGTCATTCTTTGAAGGCTATAGGAAGTCATCTGTGTCTGTTTGGATAGGAGCAGCATCTCTGCTCCTGGGGACTCTCACATGTATGGGTGCTCAAAGTGCTTTCTTCGTGTTTTAGCTTTTATATACAGAAGCTCCAAGTGAGCTCTGAAATGCCTTGACAAAATTGAGCACTCTGGAAATGAAAGCCCAGTGTGTGTGCTGAACGTTGGATAATGCACCATCTCGGTAATTGCCATCACAGAACAAATGTTTAGCTCTTTGGGCTAGACTGCTTAGAAAGTTACATGTGGACACAATCTCTCTCTTAAGTTAAAGATTCTTTGTAAAGAATAAGGCTGATGTAGTGAGACCAACATTGAATTTGGCATCAGGAGAACTGGTTGGCATCCTAACTTAATTTGCAAATGACTTTTCTAATGGTTTAATCTCTCTGTGTCTCAGTTCCTTCATTTGAAAATTGGAAATACTCATCTACTCTAGAAGACTCTATGAAGTAAGTGACAAAACTTCCCACTGGAAATATTAAATAATGTGTATGTGAATCATGTTTGCATAGGAAGCTTATTAAAATGCTAATTCTTGGGGTGTCCTCCAGAGATTTGGACTTAGATATGAAAAAACCTACAAATCTAAACTTTGATCATGTGTTTTATAGATCCTTATGCAGATTCTATACAAATTACACTTTCAGAAAGCTTTTGATTTTTGTATATGCAAACCTTATTAAGTACTCCTAATGGCCATAAAAGAAGGAAATATGCCAAATTCTTTTCTCTAGTATTTGAAATATCAGCTATGAAAATCTTTAAGAAATATACAGATTCATGATGTCCTTTCCTTAACTACCATTTTTTGGCATAATTATTCTTCAGTGTTGCAAGGAATGAAAGCATTAATGTATCAACAAGCAAAGGCAGAATCTAATTCCTCACGTACTCATCACAATATCATATGCCTAAACACACTGAAGAATTGACTGTAAAGAGACTAAGAAAGAGAACAGAGGGTGATATAAAGCAAATGTATCCTTGTTTCGGCTTGGGTCAACTAGGCAACACCACTGACCTGTGTCTTCTCCTTAACCACATCACTATGGCCTCAAAAGCATCCTGTAGTGTCTTATTACCAGTACCAGAGGCCTAGGACAAAGGGATATGTGTGTGGGGGGGTCAATATCTAAAAGGATATTATGGTATTTTTGTCCTCCCTAAACCATGCTCTGAACCACCATTGTCTTCACACAATTTATACTCCAGAAACAGGTGTGATGAGTTTCCAGGCACCACTATTATAAACCCATATGACCTCTACTACTCCCATTAACAAGGATACCCATTTAGAGAGTTTTTATCAGAGTTTACCTCTGGGTTATCATTTGAAAGGTACATAAAGGACTCCCTTTCATGGCCCAAATACATTTTTCCACTGACCTATCACTGGCTAATTCCACACAGCTTCTTTTGAAAAAAGCTTTTTGGAGTCACTAAGTACTTTTAATGAATTAAATTAAATAGATGTTTTATTCCATATTAGAAGGAGTCAGAGAAACAGTAATTTACTAGGTTCCTATCTCTTTTGGGAATTTAAATAGCCATTAGAAGTTTGAAATTACATTTTGAAAGTTTTCTTTCAAACAGCACAGACTAGTTTATTTTAAAAGAACTCTCCTTCTTAGAGCAACTAGAAAATATTAGATAGATAATTGTTGTAATTGGCTTTCCATCACTATAACAAAATACCTGAGAGAATCAACATAAAGAGGGAAATATATCTTTTATTTCACATGACTGATTGTAAGCCTGTGGCAAGGGAGAACTCATGACAGAGAATGTTATGGAGCAGAGCTTCTTATCTCATGGCAGCTGGAAAGCAGAGAGAAGAAGAAGGCGGAGGAGGAAGAGGAAGAAGAGGAGGAGAGGAAGGGGAGGGGAGGAGTAGGGGAGGGAGAAAGGGTCAGAGACAAAAATATACCCGTAAAGGACATACTGCAACTAGGCCTCTCTTCTTAATTTCCACCACCTCTCAATAGCACCACCAGCTGGGCACTAAGCTTTTAATGCAAGATCCTTTGGGAGACATTCCATATCCAAATTATAAAATTCCACCCCTGACCTTCAAAGACTTATGTCCATCTGTGTAATCCTTACAGAAAGACAGGTAGCAACAAAAGAATACTGTGTTTCTGAGATGTTCCTTGCTTCCCAGGACCAGAGCCAAGTTAGGGGAACAATGAGAGCAGGATGGGACCAGAATACCTAGATAAGCATTATGGTGCAGGGCACTGCCTTTTCTCATGAATGCTAAGAACTAGGACAAGTTAATAACTGTTCTATAAATCTGCTTGTTTGCATATAAATTCCTTGGAAGGCTGTTACACAAGGCACAAAACAAACTAAGCCATTTTTTGGCTGACTAACCTATAAAACCTTTACTTGTGGTTCTTGTAGAGGGGATGAGGGCACTGTGGAGACAATATGTGTCACTTGTCCAGCCGGCCACCACTCCACAAAGTGCCATGAAGAGTGGAGGGGATTTTTTCTGGAGCAGCATCATGAAGGATGGAGTTGTTGCTTGGGGAGGCACCATGAGGATTGGAGTGCTACTGGTTCAGAATGTTGCCACTTAACTATTTTGGAATAGTAATTAATCTGTAAACCTTCCTCAAAAAAATCATCTGCCTTGTACATTGTCTCCAGGTATTTATTTTGTCTTTTCAGAAAGCTACTCCATTTCCCTGGCACAACTGGGCTGTGAAACAGACATCATGTCTCAATGAAAACTACATTCAGTCCATCTCTAACAGTCCCCACGGTCAAAACAGTTTCAGTAACGCTCAGTTATCTAAGTCCAAAATCTCCTGAGATCCAAGAAAGATTCTTAGTTGTGAGCTCCTCTAAAAATCAAAAAATAAGTCAAATGCTTCCAAGATAAAATGATATAGAATAAACATTCCCATGCCAAAAGGAAAGAATAGGACAATATGAAGGAAGGATTGCACAAAAGCAAGACCAAAACCTGGCAAGGCAGACATCAGATCCTACAGCTCCACATATGGCATCTGGGACATGTGATAGCACAATGTGAGTTCCAAGAGGCTTGTGGGGCCTTTAGCCTATGATTTGACCAGCTCCCTCTAGCTAACTCTGATCATTGCCCATGGCTTTCCTTGACATCTGCAAATATTCCTGGCATCTCTAAATTCTTGGGGTTTCCATTATAGTTTTTACTTTATTCTCACAACTTTATGCATCACCCTCTTGGGGGTTGCCCACAGGGACCCCAACCCTGCTACACAATGTCTGATCTAACAGGCCCTTCTTTGAAGTCTGCATACAAGCCTTGATGACCTCACAACTCTTACATTCTGCATCATTTGGATGATGTCATGGTATGCTGCCAGTACAAGCAGTAGCCAAGCCTGTTTGGGCCAGGGCTATGGAGACCTCAGAGGACATAAGTTACTGATTAACATGAAACAAATCTTGAGGAAACAGCTTCCTAGGTGACCTTGTGAAAGCGAGGTGCCCAGTTCTATTTTCTCAAAGTAATATTTCAAAGGAGTTCATATTTCTACATGCTTGAGCTTGTAATGGGTCAAATCTGGCTAATTTCCTGACATATCATCAAGCCATCTTTCCTTTTGTCCTGGTGCAAAGTGCCATGCTGCTTTTAAGTAGTTAAACTCCTCAACAACCATATCTTCTTTGGCCACAATTTTACACACTTTTTTTCTGGCCAAACTGCAAGTTTTTCAGATTTTTTTTTTTTTTTTTTTTTTGTACTAGGGATTATTGAACCCAGGGGCACTCAACCACTGAACCAAGTTCCCAGCCCTTTTTTTTTTTTTTTTTTTTTTGTATTTTATGTAGATACAGGATCTCATTGAGCTGCTTAGGGCCTCATGAAATTATAGAGTGAACTTGAAATCCTCCTGCTTCAGCCTTCCAAGCTGCTGGGATTGCGGGCATGAGCCACTGCACTGGGCTCAGATTTTTCCACTCTGCTTTTTCACTTCCAATTTTCTCTGTAAATCTAGCTAAAAGCATCCAGGAATACCTGTGCCATGGTCTGAATTCTTTGCTGTCTTGCAATTTCTTCCACCAGATTTATTAGTCCATCACCCTTAAACTCAGTCTCGCATCGTCTCAAGGACTAGATGAAATGTAGACAGATTCTTTGCCAGAATGTAACATAAATGGCCTATTTCCCAAGTCTCAGTACTGCTCTTATTTCCATTGAAACCTCACCATCACATCTTTTACTCACCACATTCTTATCAACATTTTGGTCTTTTGAGTCCTAACCAAAATTACCCATTGAGCTCTACTTACAGTATTTTAGAGCCTCTCTGGTTTGCCTTTCAATCTTTCTAGGTTCCTCTTACCAAGCAATTCTAAAGACTTCTGAGCCTCATCAACAGGCATAGTCATATCAATGACTGGGAGAATCAACCTAAAAAAGAAAATGCTTACTTGGCTCAGTTTTAGAGACTTTGGTTCATATTTGGCTGACTCCATTGCCTTTATGCATGTGGCAAGGAGATACATCAGAGCCTAGATGATATAGTGGAACAAATCTGCTCACCTCATGGTGGCTGGGAAACCAAGAGAAAGGGGAAGCCGCCAGGGAAAAAATATACCTTTCAAAGGCATTAACCCACTTTCTCCAACCACATCCCACCTCCTAAAGTTCCACCATTCTCTTGATGACACCATCAGCTGGGGATCAATCTCTAAATACATTAGCCTTTGGGAGGCATTCCAGATCCAAACTATAAGAACAATAAAACAAGATCTGTGTGTAAATATTATTTATAAGTTACCAAGGAAATAAAGTTTAGCAGACTAAGATTCCACAGATGAAGCAAACACAGAAATGAGAACCTGAAATTTGGAAGTTTTCTCCTCAATGCATTTTCTGATTTGGAAGTAGTAGTTCACAGGCAAAGTAAGTGAATTCAACTTTTAAAAGATTCAGAACAAAAGTTGGATATTGGAGCCCATCAAGAGTGAAAGGTCCCAAACTGAGATACCAAAATTTACACCCTTGAAATGAGAGTTGACCTAAAATATACCAATTATTCTAAGGCTTTAAATCTTCATTACTTCCATTTCTATTATGATAACATGTTTTAACCTAGATGTCTTTCAGAAGCAAATCCACTAATATAAGGTAACATTTTCCAGAACTCCAAATTATGCTTAGAAATTTTCACCTAATCTTGACTAATTATGACCAATGGTAGTGGATTAATTGGATAATTGTGCATAAAAACAATTGCTTGATATTTACTTTACACCTTATACACAAATACACATATAAATACACACACACATACAAATACAGATATTTAATGAAACTAAGTGAAAACCAAATCAACTATTCTTGTAGAATGTAGAATAAAAGTAATAACTATCTTGGATATCATATTTTACTACATTAAAATTAAAATTAAAATTCTTCTTAAAGAAAAGAAACTGTTAAGTGGGACAGCAAAGATAGTGGAATATGATGGACATCATAGCCCTAGCTTTGTTTATTACTGCATAGCCCTAGCTTTATGTTTATGACAGCATGTATGTTGTGATTCTTCATCACATACAACCAGAGAAATAAAAAGTTGTGCTCTGTGTACAATGAATCAAAATGCACGTTGCTATCATGTATACCTAAGTAGAATAAATAAATTTTTTTAAAGTGAGAAATAAAATAAAAAGAATAAAAACAACCTATAGACTAAGTCGTGATGTTTACAAAACATATACCCTGATAGGACTTGTGATCAGATTATATAAAAAATTTCTATATACCAATAAAAAAGGACAATTCAACTGAAAAATGAACATAAGACTTGAACAAATACTTTGTTTTTAAGAAAAACATACTGTTTATTTTCCCTCTTCTCTCACACTGAAATTAACACAGAAGATTTCTGTAACCAGAAAAAGTGTGTGGATTTCTCCCCACCAGCAAATAAGTAATTCAATTGCAACAAACAACAGCTGAGTGTCCTCTTATCCAATTTACTTCTGACACTATATACTTGAAATAACAACAGACCACATAGGTTTACAGTTCAGTCCCTAAGACTGTCCCCCACTTTAGATGCCACAAAACCCATATCATTTTTATTTATGCTTTTGACTGACCAGCTACAATTTAAGTTTCCTCACAACTCTTCTTTGGGTTTGATTAATTTCCTTGAGTAGCTCATAGAACACAAGGAAATACTTTCTTATGTTTATGATTTTATTATTGTGAATTAAAGTTATCTGAAGAAGCCATATCTATATTTAAGAACCTGAAGATTGTTTGACCTTGGCTGACTAGAACATTGTGATTATGGACAGAGGTAATGTTGTAGATCAAGAGCCAAAGTTATGCTGGGCTATCTTCAGAGTTACTTTTATTTATCATTTACTGTCAAATTCTGTATCTGACGTAACATCTTTATGACTACAAGAAAATACTTGGAATGTGTCTTAGTCAGTTTTTCATTTTAATGATCAAAATAATTGACAAAAACATTTCAGAGGAGGAAAAGTTTATTTTGGCTTATTGTTTCGGAAGCTCAGTCAAAAAGGTTGGTCAACTCCATTGCTTTAGGCCCAAGGTCAAGCAAAATGTCATGGAAGAAGAGTGTGATAGGATTGTGTTGCTCCGTTTATGGTGGCCAGAAAGCAGAGTAGGAGAGGGCAAGGGGCTCAGGGAAAATGAATTCTTCAAGGATGTACTCCTAGTAACTCTTCTCTTTCTGCCATGTCTCATCTGCCTACGGTTACTACCTAGTTATTTCATCCTAGTTACTAGGATGGACTGATTAGGCTTTTAAAAGCTATCATAATCTAATAATTTCACCTCTGAATGTTCCTCCATTAATGCAAGAGAGAGGACACCTCATTCAAACTGTAATATTCCACCTCTGGTACCCAAATGTTCATTTCACAATGCAAAATGCACTTAGTCTATTTCTGAGTCTTCATAATATTACATAATATTAACACTTCTGGCATTGCACAAAAGTCCAAGTCAAATTTCTCCTCTGAGGCTCAAGGTAAACTCTTGGCCATGAGACTCAATAAAAATCAAAAGAAACTCATATACATCCAGTATATAATGGCACAAAGTAAACATTTCTATTCCAAAAGGGAGGAATAGTGTCATAGAAAGAAGGGATCTAGACAAACATTTCTCATATCTCCATCTCTGGCATCTAGGGTCATGGTGGTAATATATTCTCTCCAAAGGAACTGGGCAGTCTTGCTCCTTTGGCCTTGCTAGTTGCAGTGCTCAGAGCTTCTCTTAGTCTGGCTCTCTTCACAGTTAACAGCTTCCCTTATTAGATACTACACATTATTAGCTTCTCTTAATTCCTGAGGTCTCCATTCCAGCTTTGGCTTTACATTCATAGCTTCATACATTACCCTTTCAGGTTGAACCTGCTACACTTCTGATTGTGTTACACTTTGCCTGGTTCCCAAGCCTTCTGTTGAAATATTGGTGGAAGCTTTTATGACACTTTAACTTCAGCATCCTGCACTCCTTGCAGAACCAGCAACACATGGATGATGCCAAAGTCAGTTGCCAGCTTAAGCAGTAGCTGGGCCTCTAGGATTATGACAGTAGTTGCTTCTGAGTGCTTGGGCAAGGTAAAACAACTGCCTAAGCCCCAGTATATGAAGAGAATGTCCCCAGGAACGCTTCTCAATGAAATTTTTATTTTTACACCTCTGAGCCCGTAATGGTTATGGACTTATCAATTCCTGAGATGTCTCCAAGGCATCTCTCCTATTGTCTGTGTGTGTGTGCAAAGTACTTAAGTTCTCTTTAGTAGTGGTGATGTCTTCAACAACCATACCTTCCTTGACCCAAATTTTACACACACTTTTCTGGCCAACCTGCAAGTTTTCTTTTCTTTTTTTTAAATGCATTTCAAGTCAAGGTACATACATAGAGCTCAATTTTCCATCTCTCTGGTTACAAAGAAGATAGAGTCACACAATTTGTGTCTTCATACATGTACCTAGAGTAGTGATGTTCATCTCATTCAACACTTTTTTACTACTCCCATTCCCCCTCCCCTCCCTCACCTTCCCCTTGTCCCATCCAAAGTTCCTCCATTTCTCCCATGCTTCCCACCCTCACTTCCACCCCCCCTTATGTATCAGCATCCACTAATCAGAGCAAACATTCAGCCTTTGGTTTTTTTGGGATTGGCTTACTTCACTTAGCATGATGTTCTCCAGTTCCATCCATTTACCTGCAAATGTCATAATTTTATTCTCTTTTATTGCTGAGTAATATTCCATTGTGCTGTTTATTTCCAGTTCTCACAGTAAATCTGTCAAAAAAAATTCAAGCAAAATCTATATCCCTGCCTGAATTCTGTGCTGCTTTGAAATTTCCTCCACCAGATTAATTAGTTAATCATACTTAAATTTGGCCTCACACAGTCTTCAGACATGAAAAAAATGTATAAAAGTTCCTTGCCAGAATATAACACAAAAGGCCTCTAGTTTAATTCCCCATAAGATACTTGTTCCCCTCTGAAACCTATAACCAAAGTCTTTACTATCTGCCAGGAATATGAATTATCAACAGTCTGATCTTCTGAGCTCTCACTAGAGTTGCCTACTACACTCCATTTACAACACTCTAAGCCTTCTCTAGTCTGTATCTCCATATTACTCCAAACTCCTCCCACAAAGAAATTCTAAAACTTCTGAACCACATGGTCAGTATAATCACAGCAGTGACTCTACCTCTAGGTATCAATTTTTGCATTATTCAATTTTTGTCATTTTGACCAAACTATCTGGTGAGAACAACTTACAGGAGGAAAAGTTTATTTTGGCTCATGGTTTCAGAAGTTTTAGTCAATAGCTTCATTTCTCTGGGCCCAAAGTAAGGCAGAACATTATGGCAGAAGGGCATGATGAAAGAGTGCTACTCCATTCATGGTGGCCAGGAAGCCAAGAGAGAAAGGAAATAAAGCCTCCAGGAAGATAAAACCTTCCAGGGCATGCCTCCAGTAACTTACCTTTTCTAGCCATGCCCCACTTGCCTACCCTTATTACCCCATTGCTCCATTCAAACTAGGATGGACCAAGTAGGTCACAGCCCTCATAATTTAATCACTTCACCCTGTGTATTCCTGCATTAACATAGGAACTTTGAGGGGACACCTCATTTCCAAACCATAGCAGAATATATGGATAAGATTAAGAGTACATTAGTATCCATCAACCCTAAATATAAGAATGCTATAAGATGTTATCTGAATCCTATAGAAGAGATTTCCCAAGCTGATGTAGTCCACCTGCCTGATGGTCCCAGCAGTGCTTTTGGTAAGTACATTGATTCATGACTTTTTATTGGTATTGTTCTGGAACTAATATAGTTCATGTAACCTGTTCCACAGTCAACTTGAGTCCACGTCCTTAGATCATGGTCACTTACATTTGTTACAGAATGAACTCTCGTCTTATCTACTTTCAAGAAGAGTTGTTATTTTATGTTGACTTGACGGAGGATATTATAAAATACATGAATGGAAAGATGATTAATGCAAGGTAGCAGGGAGATAAAATAGCTCATATGACTTCTCCAGGTCCACTGCTGTCCATGAATCTCCACTTGTGAGTTTTTCCCCAAGCTCTCCAAATCCTGTCTTTTAGAGCCCTACTTTGTTGCATAGACATGATTGCTAATAGACTGGTTGGGAAAACTTAGAAAGGCTATTCAGAATATTTTGGGGGAGGGGGGCTGTTTCTCTACAGCATTCCTCTCTCCATGGTTTGAGGAAGGGATCCTCCCAAATGAGGAAAGCCTCATGACATAGTATCAGATAAAAGTAGGTCAGAGAATTTCTTCATGGCCAGCTCCAAGACAGAAAGAAGGAGAAAGATTATTTTCTATGAATCACTTTGGAAAAAACTCTAGTTTCTATGGACTACTTTGAGGAGAGTGTTATAAGGCAGGAACTCTGGATGAAAACCAAACAAAAAATACTATCATAATATCACAAGTAGTTCACATGAGAGAATGCCCTAATTACTACCATACAAGAAATGGAACGAAATGAAAACTAAAAAAAGGAACGAGCCATCATTACACAGCCACCATAATAATAAGAAATTTTTAAAAATTAACAATAATGTTGGCAAACATGTGGAGGATCAAGAACAATCACATCCTGCTATTAAAAGTATAAATTGGCTGTTACCCCCCAAAAAACTACACAAAAGTAACCATTAAAGTGAACACATACAGATTTCATGACCCCAAGATCTCAATCATAGGAAGGTGTACCTATGAACACCAAAAGATAGGTGTAAGACAAGAATACTTATAGAAGCATTACCCACGTTTGCCACAAAGTAGAAAATACCCCTATGTCCATAAATAAACAAATGTATTGCAATATATTCAAACAATTGAGGAAACATATCATATGCAAAGAAATAAAGCTCTGCTACATACAACAGCATGAACAAATGTCTCAGACATAATATTGAGTGAAAGAATCCAAACTTCAAAAATCTATTTCATTTGCATGAAATTCAAAAGAGATAAAACTAAATTTGGTGTTAAAATCAGGAAAAAGCTTACTCTTGGAAAGGGAATGTTTGGAAGGGACAGGAGGGGGCTCTGGCTTTTTGCTATTCTATTTTTTGACATGAGTGGGTGTTACATGGGTATACTTTCTGATCATTTCTTGAGCTGCATACTTGTGTCTTTGTACTTTTCTCTATCTATATTAAACTTTAAGTTTAATATAGATAGTTAAAAGTTAACATTAAAAATTGCCATTAAGTCTCTGGTTCAGGCAACTGAGTTTTGAATTATGTTTTATCATCCTTTAGACTGTGAGCTCCCTGAGGATTCTGGAAGATATCATTTACAATATTAATTAGGCCAGGACCTCCATATCAATGAGAATCTTTATGAAAGGAAACCAGGAATTTTTTTTGTGGGTCTTTGTTTTGTTTTACTTTTTAATATCTCTAGGTGCTTTTTGGCAGCCACCTGAAGTGGAACCACTTCACAAGAAACCCCGGGTTTTCCTCAGTTGCATCTATATAAATAAGGCTCTTTTTTCAAATTTGGAATTAAATAATTATATTTATTAATATACAAATTTTATAAAGTGAAAACATACATTTTTAAATTTTCTCTAAGCTCAATTTTTCCAATAAAAGATGATTAATCCTTGTATAAAATTTAATTTCTTGTATTTAAAAGACTTTTCATCATATATTATTGTATATAAGACAGTTTCATATTATTATATTTAGTAAATTGAGTTTTGTTATCTCAGTGTAGATTTCACTGGGATTCATCAAGAATTTTTTAAAATAGTAAAGCTCAGAATATAATAATTCTGAGATATTAATAACCATTATTGCCTCCCTGATATTATATCTAGATGGGGAAAAAATTAAGTTCTTTTTTAATGCAGGCCTTTAGAGGCAGACATTGGGTTAGTGGATATCATCCAAGATTATTTGACTTATAGTATTACTATCATGGTAGGCAGAATTCCAAAATGTTCCACAAGATCTTCCACCCTTCTGATGTGCATCTCTTGTATAACTCTAGAAGCCATAAAGGTAATCAATTTTATTCTCATAATTAGGTCATACAATACAGTACAGTTGTCTTTAAGAAATTCCATCCATGTGGGATTGGAAGTTTTAGATGAACTGTTTAAAACTAGAGAGTTTTCTCAGCTGGTAGCAGAATCTGTCTGCTTTAGTTAGCCTTTTTGTCCCTGTGATCAAAAGATCTCACAAGAACAACATAAGAGAAAGAAAAGTTTATTTTGGTTCATGGTTTCAGAGGTCTCAGTCCATAGACAGATGACTCCACAACTCAAGGCCCATGATAAGTCAAAAGCTCATGGTGGAAGGGCATGGAAGAGGAAAGGAACTCAGGACATGAAAATTGGCAAGGGGGAGAGAGAGAGAGAGAGAGAGAGAGAGAGAGAGAGAGAGAGAGAGGCAATATTTTTCTCACCAGAGTCAAAATATAAACCCCAAAGGTATGCCCACAGTGACCCATCTACTCCAGCCACATTTACTTACTTATTGCCTATAGTTACCACCCAACTAATCTATCAGTGGATTAATCCACTGATCAGGTCACAATTCTTATAATCTAATCATTTCACTTATGAATATACTTGCATTGTCTCACACATAAACTTTTAGGAGTTACCTCCTATCTAAACCATAATTGTGTCAGAGAGCTGCATTATGATTGATCAGCAAAAAAGCAAGGATGCATTTTGTGAACTGTGAGTAGAATGAGGACACTATGAGGAGTTGAGAATAGCCACAGTTGACAGCTACCAAGGAAAGAGGGATCTAAGCTGTGCAAACTCTACAGACTGGCTTCTTCCAACAATTAGTGCATTTGAACAGGAACTTCAAGCCACAGATAAAATCTGCTGCTCCAGTGAATACCTTGATGTCAGTTTTCTTATACCCGGAATCCACTGTGCCATATTTGGCCTTTTAAAATACACACATGAGTCGCTTTTTGTGTATGGTGAGAGATAGGGGTTAAGTTTCATTTTGCTGCAAATGGATTTCCAGGATGAGGATACATAAGGGGAGTGGGAACAGGAAACACAGGAGAAATGCAGGAACTCTGGATGTGGCAGCGGGGAGGTGGGAGGAAGGAAAGGGGAATGGGTATAGTAATGATGGTTGATTGAGATGATCATTACTACCCTTGGTGCATGTACGAAGACACAAATGGTATGACTCTATCTGGTTTGCAACCAGAGAAATGAAAAAACTGAACTCTGTTTATGTACTATGACTTGAAACGCATTTAAATAAAATAATTAAATTTTAAAAAATACATGAGTTATTAAATAGGTGTTGTCTTAAACTGTTAAATTATAGAAATTTGCTACATTACAATAGCAAACAGATTTGGGTACCCAGAAGTGGGGTACAACTGTAACAAATAACTGAAAATGTGGAATGACTTTGGAACTGAGCCGTGAAAAGATTGAGGAAAATGGCAAGGAACATGATAGAAAATGCTGAAATTACCTTGAACAGACTGTTAGTAGAACTAATGGATATGGAAAATGCTATTGACAAGGGTTCAGAAGGAAATAAAAAAATGTGTTACTGGAAATTGGAGCAAAGGGGATAGATCCTTGTTATGTAGGTGGTAAAAATTGTGTACTACTATTCTATAAGGAAAGCATAACTTATATAAGCGATGAACCTAGAAACAGAGTTAAGGAGATGTTCAAGCAAGGATTTGAAGGCTCCTTCTGGTTATTTCTTGCTGCTTATAGTAAACTAGGACAGAGAGAGATTGAAAGAAAAACTATTCCATTAAGAGATTCACTGCCTGCGGGTACACTCTAGATAAAAGGCTTAGGATGTGACTCTACAGTCCTTTGCTAAAAGCTGGAAATGTCAAAAGTCAGTGTTTTCATTCACAAGCAATTAAAGGAGTAACTTATAGATCTTTCCATCAAACCAGAAGGCCTGTAGGAAGGTTGAGAGTATTGTCCCCAAGTCACCTCAACAAGAGGCCAGGTTAGAAAAATCATCTCAAAACTCTTGGATATGGATATTACCCAATAAACTGAATCCTCCACAAGATCTACACAGGGACCACAAAATTCTTGAGAAAATTATGTCATCAGAAACACTTTCAGCGTGCATGACAAGAAACAGAAATAATGGAAATTGAAAGAGACTCTTGAACCCCCCAAAATCTACTGGCAGGCAGATAAAAATTCTCAGTTGCAAATGTTTGCTACTTTTCATGAAAAGGGAAGATGACTCAGAGAGCAGAACCAAGAACCCAGAGAGTATAACCAAGTGCCCAGCAGGCAGAATCCAGAGCCATGGAAGATTGAGTTTAGGTAAAGAAATCACAGCAAGGAGTTCTGGCTGGATTTTACCCATCTAGATTTTGAAACTACTTAAGACTGCTGAATCTGCTTTACATTAATTTTTTTATCTTAAAATAAAAAGAAAAAATGCCTATAATTTTATCTTATACTTGTCCCATGGGGGTTTTTTATCTTTAACTTGTTTTTTATCTTTATCTTTTACTTGTCCATATTGGGAGTTTTAGGCACAGATAATTTGGTTTTTTTAGTTCTTAAAGTCCAAAGATGGAGAATTGTGCCCACAAGCTTCCTCTGAGGGATTCCTCATTGGTATCTGATTTAGACGTTGGAGATTTGGGACTTTGAACTGAGGCTAGACTGAGATGAGACCCCTATCATCTTGGGAGAAGAAGGGGAAAGAAAAGAATAGAATAGAGGTGGGTGGCCCCTTAAGGTTAGAATAAGAAATGGGGTACAGAGATCATAAGAACATGATTTTTTAAATGGCAAAGTTCAAGAAATGCCTAAAAGAAATGCACCGCTTCTATAATACTGTGTGTGTGTGTGTGTGACATGTTTCAGAAAATGAAAAAAAAAAAAAAAACACCATGAAGTAGGCTTGAAAGATCTCAGAGATATTTACCTTCTTGTCAGGAACAATCCTACATATTTAGAGGTTCTATGAAAGTGTATAAGATCCTTCTTCATTAATCATGTTGAAATTTGCATTTTGGTTGGAAATATTCATTAGGAACTCTCTGATGTTGTAGAAATTATAAGCTTTCTCCCCTTGATGCCAAGAATGGATGAGTAAATTGTCTCATGTTTGTATTTATTTATGCCTCACAGACTTAAGCCAAGTGTCTCATCAGTTTTGCATATGTGACAGCATTTTAAAGCACAAATTAGAAAAACATTTTCTCCTAATTATCCTTTATTTTAACCTCAATGGATGTCATTTCTCCCAGAGTTTTATTGTATCATATATTCAACAATAATGAGGCCATTTTTCCCTTTGTTTAAACAAATTCTAAGGTTGTATGCTTTATAATTCCCAAAACCTTGTCACGGTTTCTTTGGCAGATGATCTCCTGCACTGTAACTGATGACAGTATATCCTGGATTTACAAGAAGAATGAATCTCCTAGGCTTTCATTGATGATAGAGTTTCCTGAGTTGTGCAGAGGCACTCAGCCATAGACCCTCCAACTAATTAGAAACCAGTCTTGAGAAATTTTGACATAGGCCTGAGGGATCTAGAGATTATGTCATATGAGGAATTATTGGAAAATGAGAGCCATTTAATCAGGTGGAAATGGAGCGTACTTAGTGCTCACGAAAGTGACCTGCAATGAGAGGATATTAAATACAAACCACAATTCAGAAGACACATCTCAGACCTCAATTAGTTCAACCAAATAAACTATTTTTCCTGTGCCATTTGTGAACATTTCCTAGACAGCTGATTGATAGCCTGTCAAATCTCCATTGAACATCTCACTGCACTATTT
>CM053400.1:52072811-52087507 GCA_028644305.1 Xerus rutilus
TGGTGACTAGAGGCAGGTAGGGTGTGGCTGAGGGAAGTGGTTAATTGGAGATGTGGCTATGGGGTATGTATTTTGTATTTGGAGCTGTAGTCTCTCTCTCTGCTTCCTGATATGAGCTATTTCCCTCTGCCACACTCTCCCTCCATGATGTTCAGCCTCACCTCGAGCCCTGAAGAATGAAGCCGGCCTTCTATGGACTAAGACCTCTGAAACTTTGAGCCCCCAAATAAACTTTTCCACCTTACAGTTGTTCTGATCAGATCCTTTAGTCACAGCAGCAAAAAAGATGACTAAAACACAGAGACAAAGACAGAGTGCATAACTGAATGTGACCTGTATTATTTTATTTTTCAAATAGAAATTTTGCCTCAAGAATTTAAAGCAAAAATAAAGCATCATATTTCAAAAAGATCTGACAATTCTAGAATTCATCTGGTCCAGACTCCTCATTTTACTAATGTGTAAACTGAGGCCCGGAGAGTTTATGTGACCTACCTAAGAGCACATCAATGTCATGCTGCTGAAAGGTGGGCAAGTCAACCCCAGATTTTGATACTTAGATTGTAACTCTTAGCACGAGCCTGGGCTTTCTCACAATTGAAGTCCTATTATTTGTTTATTCCCTATTGTGACACTCATAAAGAGCAGTGTGTCCTTCTTCAGTTTTACTTTATCATCCCACAGAATAAGTGAATAATATTTCTTCAACTTTTCTTCCCTATCTCACTGCATTGCTCTACACACTCAGAGGTCCACCTACTTCAGTGAAATGACAATGGGCAGGTGACAGCCTGATCCAAAGGAGAGTGTACTCTAGGTCTTAGGTACACAGGAAGCAATGCTCAAAAGAAAAACCTTTTACTTGGTATTATTAAAATATATCAGAACCTCTGATCTGAAACCGAAAGTGATGACAATCAAAAGAACAGGGAAGGAAGGCTTTAAGAAGAAATTTAAGAGACAATGGGGTAGGAAACCCGAGACTAAGATCTCTAGACATGGACAAAGCAGGAAGTTATGGGAACAAAGCTTCCTTGACCTTGACCTTCCTTGACCTTTGAAATTTGATCCGACTCGGTGCATAAGAAGCTCATTTGCTTGCCCTAGAATTTAGAAGCTGACAAAAATTTTGATATGAAACTTTTGTAGCATAATACATTTTCTCTGGATTTCCAGCCCTTTTTAAAATTGTGTACTTACACTAGAAACAGTAACAAAAAAAATGTGAAAACACTATTTTCCTTTTATTTAATGGGTCTCAACTTTTTTGAAAGATTTCTCCCAAGATACATTATTTAAACACTGAATATAAAATGAGTTCAAAATTGTTTATCTTGTATTTGGATCTTAGAATTCAGAATAAAAGGAAAATCTGTTTTAGTTGGCAATGCACAATTCATCTAAACCCACCAACTGCTCCTAGTCCCATGTTAATCACATTCTTGGTTTCAGTGTGTGTATCATGCATGTGTAGAATATTATTCTGTTTATTCTGAGATCTTTTTGAGACATTAAAATATATGAGATAGTTTAGTCTATTCTTATAGTTCCTTTTTCATTTGAAATTGTATTTTTCTTCCACTGATAACACATTTCGTGTTCTAAGTGGAAAAGTGCATTGAGTAAACATTGTTTTGTTTTCTCCAACTCTCTGCTGTGCACTGAATACTTCTGAGAAAACATCAGACTTCCTTCCACATGGAGGAACTATGTTAAGCACCAAATAGTTTTGTCTAGGGTTTTGTTTTTTTTTTAACAGAGTGGAATTAGAGGAAAGTTGATGGGGAGATGAAATGCTAATGGCAGTCTTTAATGATCTATGAACTCTGATTGTTTCAAATATGTACTTGATAAAAATTTAAGAAAAATTATAGCTACCCAAATACATTTGGAAGGTCAGGATATAATGACATCTATGTCAAATCATTTAAGTACAGGTTTTTAGAATGGATATGTAGTAATCAGCAAACTCAAAAAGAAGTAAGTCTTGGTAATACACATTTGGTAAGGAGTATTGGTAGCGCCCATCCAGGCCCTCATTATTAGAGAAGGAAGACGGGAGACATTGGGTTAAATATGTATCTATAATAATGCTTGAATGTTTTTAATCTCAGAACATATGAATATGCAATGATTTGTTAAGAATAAGCAAATTCATGGTGTGAACATAAAAGTCAATTTATTTTACTGTACATAATTATATATTTCCTACTCCAAATAATATGTTTTAGTTACAGTAACAATTTTAAATTGATCCTTTTTAAGGAAATGACAGAAATAACATCCACATCTTTAAGACCAAGTATCTATTCTATTTTTCTATTCTCCATCCTTCTTCTGCCCACATGGTTTATATTCTGAGTCACAGGATGATCTTGTTTAAGATAACAATGATCTTTAATTATATTGGAATGTCAATAATCTTGTATTTGACTATAATTTCTAAATAAAAATAATAATTTTATCCTTCCTTAAGGTTCAGGTTGAACACTAAGTCCTTATCAATGATATGTTATATCTATTGGATAAACTACAAATAAACTGTGTAAAAAGTGTAATGTTGTTTATAGTACTAATATTAATTGATTTTAAATATATATTCTTCTGGAAATTAAACAATCAAATTCTAGGGAAAAAAGGATCTAGTAGCACTCTGGTCTTGCCATTTTTGGAGCAGGATGACAAAATAAAATCTACATTGTCATTTACCCACTCTAGAAACCATAAACACATACTATAGGTCAAATGGTCACCCCCACTGCTACTTCTCTTTCCTTTACTGATTTCAAGGTACTAAATCCTATGTCATGGCCATTCTGTGGTCCATGTACAAAAGATACATTCTGCACATTCAAAAATCATTAGACTATGAATACCTTTTGTACTTCCACTATGGAATATACCATCTTAGTTCTTATTTTTGTTTTGGCTCCATGAACATATTTGATGTGTGATTACTTGAGATTCTACCATAGAGACAGAGTTACAAGTCCTCTCTGCTTTTGGATCTCCAGGTATATCTAGAACATTCTATCTCCTTCTTCAAGAATTCTATGTGACGGGGCAGGGGCAGGGCACAAATCTACTTCAGGGGGAAGCACCATAGACTAAGTTGTTTGTTTTTCTCTCTCATTTTCTTTCAACAAAACTCCATCTAATCTGGGGAGAGAAATAAGTTGGATAGCTTATTTCTTCATATTTTCTTTCAAAGTTGTCATTGGTGGGGCTGGGGGTATAGTTCATGGGTAGAGCGTTTGCCTAGCATATGCTGGCAAGCCCTGGGTTCAAACCCAAGTACCACATAAAATAGTACCAAAGCAATAACATTATCATTGGTGGTGTGTTCTTGAGAATTTAAGCTTTTGAAAAACTGAGGACTAGGTTTTTGTAATTCTAAATCATTTACTTTTTAAATGTTAATGGGCTCCAAAGAGAGAAGAGCAAAGGGTACAAGAAGATCCAAAGCAAACTCCCATCATAAATATTTCTAATACTAGCCCTTGTATTTGCACTCCTTTAAAATACTTTGGATGCATCCTGCTGTGCCTTCCAGCACTGTTTTGTGTATGTCTGTTTCTCCTCCAGTCGCCTCTGTCTTCTACACAAATTGTAACAACAGGAGGGAACTTTACTTTTCCTACAAAAGAGCTGATTTTTAATTTTCTGTTTATGACATTAGTGTCTCCCCCATTGGGAAGAAATATGGATGCTGTGACACATACTGAGCTATGTCATTAAACATTCTCCTCTCTGCCACACCTCCATCCTGCTGGTTTTCATACCATAGCAAAACAATCATGTCATAAAGCCATGCTCAATAGTGTTTGTGCTTCAGATGCATATGACAAACTCTAAAATGCTATTGATATGCTTAATGCGAAGCAATCAGTACAGATCAAAGAATGAGCTAGTGTAGTAGGATAAGATCCAATTTTAGCTGCTGTTTGCAAGGAAGGGTCATGTCTAGAGATTCAATATCAAGAGTGTTACAGTAATTGACTCTTCTATTGAGCATAGTGCAGATGTCGACACTATGTTGCAGTAGAATAACATATTTAATAAGTAATTGATACTGCCTCAGTCTTGGTCTAAAGGACAGTCACTGGAATTTCTGCAAGACCAACATGTAGCAGGGAGACTATGAATTCTGTGCCCATAATACATCAATCTGATGTGAGATTGAACTGTACTAATTAATTAAGCTGAAGGATTCTTATCTCCTAAAACCCATACCTGCTGGAGCTTAACAAAAACCTTTTGTCTGATTAGCTAAAAAGCTCTACTAAAAGAAAGTTAGCAAGTAGACAATTTAAAAAAGTACATTTTTATGCAAACATAATAGCATTCATCTAAAGACATTTTTTTCAAATATTATGAAAAGACAGTTATCTGAATGTTCATATTATTAGGGAGATAAAAATTCTTCATGGAGAAGTTGTCAACTAACACAAGTCTTAGAAGATGCCTAAGTCTTTGAATAGCAGGTATCATGAATAAAAATAAAGGATATATAAAGGTCATTAAGAGAGAGATAAAAGATTGACATATATGTGACAGTTTATTTATAATTTAGCAAAAGTTAAAGAAAGCACACTTGACAGAATTTTTTTTCCCTCAACAGCTTTTCATCACCTATCACCTTTGGTAGATACTCTTAACTTGTTCTTTAGGGGCCTTAAACATTTCACTTCACACCCACTTTTAGGTTACCTTCTGCTCTTAATAACTTCTGCTCTTACCATGGGACATATCCAAATCACCTACTTGGATAATTTTCTATCTTATTTATGCTATTTTCTCTCTTAATACACAGGGCCTCAGTGGCCATGAGGTTACAAGCATCACTTGACTTCAAAAGTGTCTGGGAAAACTTTTTGCTTTTGATGTTGAAGAAAGGACAAGTAGAAATCCTCTTAGAGTTCAAACAACTTCATATTCAAAGAAAAAATTTCCCACACCCTTCTACTCAGAGCATTTTTTGCAGAATTTTCATGTAAATGCTTGGAATATTTTGTTTTACTCCCCCCTTTATTTCAGTGGACTTTAATATAGACTCTTTCTCCACATATAGGCATAGGATAGAGCAAGAGTAGGGACATTAAAACCAAGAATTCAGAGACTTAGTATAATATTAAAATACTAAAACAAAACAAACAAAAAAGCTGCTTTCCCATAAAGCCAGGCATGATGGCAGGCACTTGTGGTCCCAGTCACTGTATTATCTATTGTTGTATAAGTACCACACACTTGGTTACTTAGAACAATGCACCTTTATTATTTCACTGTCTCTGAGGGTCAGAAAGCTGGGCACAGCTTAACTGGGAGCTCTGTTACAGAGCCTCATAGCACCTCAGGTTGTTAAGCAAGGCTTCAGTCTCATCTGAGCCTCCCCTGGGGAAGGATTGGCTAAGATGATTATGAGGTTATTGTAACATTCAGTCACTTGAACATTGTTGGATTGCAGATCTTCCCCACATAGCTGCCTCATTCCTCAAAGCCAGCAAGAAGAATGTCTCTCTGGGAAATGGCCATTACAATCTTGCATTCATGATCATATGCATGTTATCACATATATCCTGCCACTTTTCTCTAACAAGTCTCAGGTGCTGCCCTGAGGAGAGGGGATTATATGAAGGTGTGAACCAGAAGCCATCACAGAGTTTGTCCATACAGTAAGTTGGACACATTCAACTTTAAATCTGGAAATGGTGAGGAAGAATCAGCAAGAGTGTGAATCCATCCTGTGTCACTAGCTGCAGAAGCAGTGGTAGTGGCTGTGTGCTGGGCAGTCTTACATTTAAATATTGGCAGCTGAGCTGGGGGCACAAGGGAAATAGGTTCATCTGCAGGGGCCGTGGTATTATAGATGAGTTCTACAGCATGACTTTGGCTATGGTTTTGGCTACAAACCTCCCTTATTTCTGCTTATTTTACTCACCTATTTGTTCAGGTTTCCTAATGATTTGTGAGCTACCTGAAAACTTTCCAATAAATTCATTTTATGCTTTAATCAACTAGACTTGGTTTCTATTGTGTGTAATCAAGAACCCTGACTGATAGACTTAGCTAAACAAAAATTATTTTCTAGGATTCTAGCCTGTGCAACTACACCTCTTCTGTTTTTCTTCACTGTAGACAACAGAGGCAAGATTATAATCATTAAACTTGGATATGAACAACAAAACAGATGTAAAATATTCCTTTTCTCTCTAGAAAACCCTCTGACTCCTACATTAGGTTAAGTACTTCAGCTACAGGTTTCTTTCTAGCATCTCCCTTTTACAACAATTATTACTTTCAGCTATGTTATTTGTTAAAATAAAATCTTTCCTACTAGACTCAAAGTCTTACTTGTCCATAGATTACATCAGCCTTTAAACCAGTGTCTGGTACAATAGTTCCTTAAATACTTGTCAAAACAATGAGTGAGTCAGTGAATGGCAAGTGAACTTTTATGACTACGTTGTCTATAGTGATGATCCCTCTTGGTCCCCACACACGTTTAACTTTGGGTAGTTTCCTGTATTAAAAGCTCCAGAATTAACCTTCCCTTAATGCCATTTTGAATTTGTATCCGCAGAGTACTGGTTTAAAAATTTATTCATAGATGAATGTTTGGATTTCTTAGGTTTAATGTCAGAAAAGAGAGGTAAAATTTTATCTTTTGACCCACCTGAGATTCCCTAGATCATGTTTTGACTTCATGGAATTGACACACATCAGAAAAAATTCTTAGCGAATGTTTGTGGTTAAATTCCTGTTTCACTGCCATATTTTTACTTCACATTCATTTATTCTTCCTGCTTCCTTTTGTATAGTCTTTTCTGATCTACTCAGTTTCTTATGTGGACCTCTAAGGTTGACCCCTACACCTTTGTTAATCCCCCTCTTGCCCCTTCTATGGTTACTTTCTCTTACATATTTTTCAAATGTACACATTCTTCAAGATCCAACAAAAATATTATGTATTCTTTGTAGAAAACACTCCACTAAAGGAAAGTCTGCCATTTCTATGACAAGCCCCCCAAAATATTCCTTCTTTAAAATCTCACATTATTTTGTAATTTCTTTAATGACATATATCTTATCTCTTTTAGTACAATATAAGTTCCCAGAGATTATGATGCATGACTAATGAAGATGTATATGCTTATTATATGCAAATTTATTTACTGTCTATATATAAATATATCCATATGTACATGTGATATACATATTAAGTACATGAATGATCTTACAATGAGGCAAACAGGATACAATCACTATAAAATCAACTTCATTAAATTTTACTTATGAATATTGAGTATTTTACAAATAACAGATGACAAGTTCTTTAAATTCCTTCAACCTAGATATATAAGTATAACACAAATCACATCTGTCAAGGTCTTTGAATTTCTTCATGTTAAGTATAACACAAATACCACATCTGAGTGTGACCCAAAAAGATTATGAAATCCAATTGATACCACTCATAAAAACCTTGAAGAAAATATTTTTTAAAAGATAAAACTTTGTACAATTGATTACTTCCCCCAGTACTATGATAACCATTAATGATGCTATGTAACAAATATTTCATATTTTCTTCCAACTATCTTCCAAGTAAGATTTGGTATCAGGTGGGGCCCTGTGACCAGTCTTATAATGAGTATGAGTGAAAATCCAGAGCCATAGCATTTAATTGACTTTTTGAGATTTCAAAAGCCTTCCTTTTCCTCTGGCATGGTAACTGCTCTCAACTGATACCCTATGGGAACCTGAAACACTATGAAGAATGTAGCTCCTTGCTGACCTACAATGGACATATAGTATGAACAAGAAATAAAACCACAGATTTTAAGCTACAGAAGGTTGGAAATTTTTGTTTCAACCACATAAACTAACATATTCTAACTGATGTATATTCATTTTCTTTTCCTCGTAGGAAATCTAGAGACATTTAATAATGCAAAATCCTGAAGGTTTCTCATTTCTTGCTGTTCTCTGCATCACATTTTTTTTGTTTCCTACTGCTTAGAACATCAGTCATAATTTATGTACATATGAAGGAAGATAGAATCAATGAAGGGGAAAACTAGCTATTATGAATTGAATATGGAGATAGGCTTATTTAGTGAAAACATAGGGGTATAACAGAATAAATTCCTTTAGAAAAGAAGTAAAGGATTTAGCATTATTTTAAATGTAAATGCCATGGACATTTGTTGCTTATTATTTATAAAAGAAAGACAAGACGATGAATACAGCCAATAAAGTTCTCATTTCAAGCTATGATTATAAAGGTCAATTTTCTCTGTTAAAAATAAAATCTAACTTTCATTTATTTTATTTTATTTTACTTAGATGAGCATGCTCATAGAGGAAATTTATAATAAATACAAATATAATTTTCTAAAGAAGAATACTATTGTCACGCACTACATGTAATTTCAATGAACTATTTTTTATTTTCTAGAAGACCTAAATTTTAAAGACAAGTAACCTGCTATAAAACATTAAGTCAAACAATACAAGTTTAAAAAATAACACAACCTGCCCACTTAATTTTAAAATGATTTTTATATTAACAATCTGCTTTCTGATAGTTCAAGACTAATTTTAGTATAATAAGCATTTCTGTTGAAGATGAGAGTAGGCATGCTGTGCTCAAAGTCTAACATCATCAATTCCAAATTGAAATTTCAGTCAGGACACCCAGGGATGCAACACAGGGATGAATTGCTGACCACGTCATTGGAATGATTAAAGATACAAACATCAGAGGAAACTTCTACTAACTTTCAGGATCACCACCACAGGTGTGGTATGGAAAACCAGGTGGTTACCATATTCTGCCAACCAAGAGAAGAAACCATAGGAAGCTACTCTTGATGATCACAGCAAAACCCTACAAAATCTCACATCTGCTAAAGTCATGGCATTTGCCTGCCACTGCCAGGCTTCTGTCTCCCCTCCATCTTCTAAATTAGCTACAAATGGACCTGACTGGTATAGCATAAATTATATTCCAAGCCCTGGAGTCAAGAAAACCAGGAGACTGTCATTCCTACCCCTGCAAAACAAAGAAATACTAAAATTGTTTCACTACTTGCTCAATGAAGGCAGCATTTTTATCCTCTTAATAAATACTTTGAAGAGGTTCAGTGCATGAAACCTAACACGCCTCCTTCTATCAACTCCTCAAACCTCTAATTCCCTGTGCCGCTCCCTCAAATTTCAGTCACCCTACTCAAAATACCATTCACTCTCTTCTCTTTCCTTTTTTACCTATACCCTTCCCTATGTGCCTTTGTTAAATTGCTTAACATTTTAAAAAATGAGCAAGTTTTGATTTTCGTACTGGATGTAAGATTCAGGGATTTTAGCAGTTTTTATGTAAATATCCTAAGGTACTTAATTTATTTTATTTTCCTTATTTTAAATTCTTAGAGTTTTACAAGATCATGATCAACTCATAGAATAATATGCTCCTTAATCTGCACTGATTCTTTTATAAGAGTTTTTTTTTCCTTTATTTACTCACAACTTCACTCATTTTGTTTTTCTTGGACTAGGGATTGAACCCAGGGCCTCACACATGGTAGGCAAGCTGCTTGACTCCTGAGCTACATCCTCACACAAAACAGCACACTTGAAAGTCATTATCCACATAAAGCATTTGGTCTGTCAGGGTAAAGATTCCAAATAGCATCATACGGCAAAGGAAAAAAATGCGTGTTCAATACTTCTCTTTCCTCAGCCACCCACCACTGAGAGATTTTTCCTCGTGTTCTCTCTAGATTCTCCTTGTCCCCTTTCCCTGCCATCTCCTTCCATTTCTTCCAGTTCCCAATCTCTCTTCATTTCCATGCAGAACATAAATTTCCTGATCTCTTTGGATTCTATTGTAGTTGCAAGGAGACAAGGAGCCTCCCACTTTCCCTACACAAAGCAGCCTATGGAGACATTTTGTTAAATGGAAGATCCTTTATTCTGAAGAAAAATTATGCCATTCCCACAAGGACACAACATTGTTCTACAGAGAAAAATTGGTTTTGTATAATGTGATTCAAACAAAGACCCACTCTTTAACCCTCAATTCTTAACCTCATAGAAAAGAACTATGTAAAAGAAGCAAGCCGAAGATTAGAGTGTACAGAGAAACAAACCACCGTTATTGCTAGGGTGATAATCTGGCATTGAAGCCAGGGCACCACATACTTCCTCAGTGAAACCTTTTGAGATGTGCCCAAGACCAGAACAATAGTAATGCTTCCTTCCTAAACAATGTGTTAGCCAATTCTATGGAGAAATGGTGCATGTATCAGGCAAAAGCACAGAGTTTGGAGTTAGCCTGCTTGCATTTGAATCCTGTCCCTCTTTCTTAATTGTCATGCAATCTAAATAATCTGGGTCTAGAACAACTTTGCCAACATCTCTGTCTTTTGTAAAAAAGAGATAAAGACAAAAGTCTGCCTCCCCTCATAGCCATTGAAAATATTAAGTAATGCATTATTTAATAGCAATAATATTAATGACAATAACATATAAAAATGTATGCACATAAACAGTTATGAAATACAAGTCACTTCCCCTACAGAAAAGAAAAAAATTAAAAACACCTATAGTTATTCCAGGGTCTGTTCTCCACTTCGTCTTGAGTATCAACTTGCTCTCAACTTTTGCCCAATTATACCTTTTAAAGATCTTTCACATCTTTCCCCTCCTGGGTATAGTGTAAGCCCTCAACATTACGGCATCTCTTGTCTGGACTGTGGCAACCACATCTCAACTCATCATTATTATTATCATGTCATTCCTTTCCTTCCTTATCTTCCACCTACAATACAGTCAGTGCTCTTACTATATGGAATATGGGATTAGTCTAATTCTAAATTAAATGTCTTCTTTCTTTCCCAAATACTTGCAGAGTGAAGTTTAATCTCTATGGTTTAGTAGATATAAATCTCTTCATTCAAATTCACCAACTTCTTGTCAAATTTTAGAGTATATCAGATTACCACTGGATGTTTATAAAAAATTCAGATTTTAGATCCTTACTCTATGGACAGGGTTATATGATAGGTCTCAATTAAGGATTATCAGTATGAATTTTTACCATTTAGTCCAGGAAATAATAAAGCAAAGTTCCTGAGGACATCTTTGAGAAATACTCTACAGTCTCATGGACAACCATTTAGCCACTACACCTATTCACTGTCTACCCTATATGACAAATGAATCTTCAAATATGACATGCTTGTATGCCTTCTGACTGTGTATCTGCTATTTCTACTCCCAGGAAGGCCCTTTCACCCTTTCTGGTTAATTTCCATTCATATTTCAGTATTTTATTCAATATTACTTTTGGTTGAACAGATCCCTAGTCCTCCCAGGAACTGCTCGCTAGATATGCTTCTATGTTACCATAAAGTCCTGCACCAACTTTGCTTGTACTTGTTAAATTGTGTTATAAGCATAAATGGTAGTTCTCTCTTAGAGTATGAAATCATGGCCAGTGAAGAAAGCATTCCATTTACTCTTGTGTTACCATTATCCAGTGCCTGGCACACAGTGCATGCTCAATAAATATTTTCTGGATGAGTGAAAAACTAATAAATATTAGAAAGTCTTTTACTTGGGATTATTTAAGGATTTGTGTCACCCCCATGTGACAAATTTTTCTTCACAAGGTTTCTGCTCTCATCTAATTTGACATCATTGTATGTTACCTTAAATCTTCAAACCACGCTAATATATATTTGTACACACATAGAAACACACACATACATGTAATAGATATCCATATATTATTAATACATGTTTTTAATTCATTCTAATTAGTTATACATGACAGCAGAATGCATTTTAACTCATTGTACATAAATGGAGCACAACTTTTTATTCCTCTTGCTATTCATGATGCAAAGTCACATCATTCATGCAATCATACATGTACATAGGGTAATAATGTCTGACTCATTCGACCATCCTTCCTACCCCCATAGCACCTCCTTTCCCCTCATTTCCCTCTGCCCAATCCAAAGTTCCTCCTTTCTTCCTCAGCCCTTCCCCCACCCCCATTATGGATCAGCATCGGCATATCAGGGAAAACATTTGGCTTTTGGTTTTTTGGAATTGGTTTATTTCACTTAGCATAATATTCCCCAACTCCATCCATTTATCTGCCAATGCCATAATTTCATTCTTCTTTAAGGCTGAGTAATAGTCCATTGTGTATATATACCGCAATTTATCCATTCATTTGTTGAAGGGCACCTAGGTTGTTTCCATAGTTTAGCTATTGTGAATTGAGCTTCTATGAACATTGAAGTGGCTGCATCACTGCAGTATGCTGTTTTTAAGTCCTTTGAGCATTGATCGGGGAGTGGGATAGCTAGGTCAAATGATGGTTCTATTCAAAGTTTTCTAAGGAATCTCCATGCTGCTTTCCATGTTGGTTGCACCAATTTGCCCACCAGCAATGTATGAATGTGCCTTTTGCCCCACATCCTCGCCAACACTTACTGTTGTTTATGTTCTTGATAATTGCCATTCTGACCATTATTAATCTTATATTAGAAACATCTGATGGGCTATTTTCATTCAACTAATTTGATTAGTTGATATTAATGAAGGAGAAGTTATAAGACACTGAAGAGATAAAAAGTGGAGAATTTAGCTTTCCTTTTATTTCCTTTTATATACAATGTTCAGAAGAACCCAAGTCTCACCTGAACTCCTGAAGATCAAGTTCTCTAACTATCCCAAACAATTCCCAGGTACTGCAAATAGAGTAATTCACCTGACCACAGGTATGGATGAACCATTGTTTACTTGAGAATTGCAGCCAAACTCTTTACAATACAGAGTGACCATTCAAAGAAAGGTTAGCATCTTTCCAGCTTTCACTATTTTACTTAATGGAGTTATTAAAAACTGACTGTGTTGAATTTTACATATTTTTTGTGCTCCTAGAAGATAGCAATGATTAAGAAATCTCTCCACTTTTCTATATTCCAGCAAATGGCTTACTTCAATAAATGAATAAACAACAAATATATAAAAACCACCCTTTCCAGTAGAACTTAGATAAGATTACTATATGGCTTTCTTTTATACTTTTAAGAAAGCCAAATACAGATCCTATGAATTCCCATTATGTGTTTTAAAAATGATTAACTAAGCTATTTACGCCCCCTCATCAATTTTACAAAATGCCAAGTAGTTTGATTTGACCAAATTGTAGATAGGCATCTCTGCTTCCTCTGGGCCCTTGAATTTGTCCTATCCTTGAGCTTAAACAATGGTAGTTTATATAGATACACAAGCATGAAACAAGAACCATTTAAAAGACTCTACCAAAATTCTGCTGGTTGAAGCAACGACATGTTCTGCTCTACTATATAATGATGAACAAGGCCCACCTGCTCCTCCTGCTCCCCCACCTAAGTCCCAAAGCATACTAGTAGATAAAGAAATCAATCTTTTCTTCTCTCCTGAAATGCACTGGACCACGGCAGGAATTTCTTTTTCATAACTTTACAGAATTATGTCTTTATGACAATTCGTTAAGTACAGAGATGAGAGAATAAACAAAACACCTATCATTCATTGATTTGGGCTTCTACTATGGACTAAGAAGTTGTGTTAGAGTTTCATCTTTTAAAAAAGACAGGAGAGAGCTACAGTTAAAAGGTAACTCTATGCAAATGAATAAACTATAAATAATATATTATTTAAATAAGGTAACAATGCATCAAGATTGAGATTTAGTTATGGAAAGTTGTACACAAGAGCAGGTCACCAATTATAAGAACATTTTTCATTCAATAGGTAGAGGAATAAGTCATTAGGTACTACAATTTCTGGGTGAAGTCTCCTAAGAATTATAGAGAGAAAAATGTAGAAAGTTATAGGAATAATTTTCTAATACAAACTTGCTTTTAAAAAATTGCTCTACTTGCCTTCAATGAGATCCTGACATACAGATGTGGACACTAAGGGATTTCATATGGAGGGTCACATCTCAGGCAGTTAACTTAGGATGACTGATTTTTTTTCTCATTTTCATGGTTCTCAAGAAACGTGTTCCTTTTTTTCTATTTGTTAATTAAGGTATCACTGTACAAGGCAGCATGCAATTCATTTATTTTAAAAGCTGCACTTAAAGACCTGCATGGTTCTTTGTCATCAAATTTTATTATATCATACCAGCATGTTTAGGTAAAATTTACAAATTGAATGTTTTATTATGTTTCAATTCTAGGCATATTATGGAAATCATTATCTTTGGCTTGCACAGTCTAATCACATTCCTAAGATATATAGGTGTGATTAGAAACACTTGGATATTCAATGTAACACGATGACATTCGAAAGTGATATTTATGGCTGGTAATATGTGTGCTTCATCATTCTCTATTTAGCTATTGCTGCCTTAAACAATGAAGATAGCTATGCTCTTAGCAATAAAGATAGAGTATGCAATAAAATTAAAAAATAAAAGTTTAATATTTTGACATTACAATGATGTTTTGACTTATTTAAAAAATAATACTAATGGAAGGAAATAAAAACCTATTGACAATTAAAATTTCACTATGAAATGAATAGTGGTACCAGTGGGTGGAGGTGCACTAAAAATCTGCCATTGGCACATATGATTTCCAATATGGCAATTTACCAAGCACTGAGCACTTGACCAAAAAAAA
>CM053400.1:52088007-52121312 GCA_028644305.1 Xerus rutilus
CAATCTGGTGAACTTCCAACACACCCCCTACTGTCTGCTGTGAGTTAGCATCAACATATCAGAAAGAAAGCATTCAGCCAGCCTTTAATTCTTTGGGATTGGTTTATTTCACTTAGCATGATAGTCCTCAGTTCCATTCATTTACTGGCAAACCCATTTCATTCTTCATTATGGCTGAATAATATTCCATTGTTTATATATACCACATTTTCTTTATCCATTCATCTGTTGAAGGGCACCTAGTTTGGTTCCATAACTTTGCTATTGTGAATTAAGCTGATATAGACATTGATGTGGCTGCCTCACTGTTGTTAGCTTATTTTAAATCCTTTGGGTATATACCAAGGAGTGAGATAACTGGGTCAAATGGTGGTTCCATTCCAATTTTACTAAGGAATCTCCATACTGCTTTCCAGAGTCATTGCACCAATTTGCATTCCCACCAGCAATGTGTGAGTGTACCTTTTCCCCCCACATCCTCACAAGCATTTATTATTACCTGTATTCTTAATAATTGCCATTCTGACCAGAGTGAGATAAAATCTCAGTGTAGTCTTATTTTGCACTTCTCTATTGGCAGGTCATCTGTACATTTTTGTTGTTGCTGTTTACAATTTACCATCTTTTTTTCTTCAAGTCCTGACCATTTGATCAAACTGCTAACAATATTCCATAAATCAATGCAGATATATATAGCCTAAATCTATAATGAATATTCATTATCTCTCTATTAAGATAAAATGTCAAACAGATGAACTACTTGATTTCTACACTTTGGGAAAATTCCTTATTCTCTTATCATTTGGGTATTTCCTTAAATAGGACTATCATGTTGCAATAGATCTTTTCTGTTTAATGCCAAAACATTATGAAGACTGATTAGTAAGCCCAAGTTTAATATTTATCTTCTTCAATGGACTAGTTGTGAGGAACTCAGTGTGATAGGAATTGGCAAACAGTGACCTGTGGGACAAACCCTACTCTCTGCTTGTTTTATAAATAAAATCTTATGATAACACAGCTACATTCATTTGATTCCATATTGTCTATGACTGCTTACACACTGTAATGGCATAGTTGAATAGGAGTGATCAAGATCACTAAGCTTCACAAAGACTAAACTATCTAGCCTTCTATAGAGAAAATTGCTAACCTCTGCTGTACAGTTTCAGAGAAGTAGACTGAAAGAGAGGAAACTGTATGGTTATCACAATAGTCCATGGTCAGGCAACTTAATTTTGCCTTCAAGACATACTCAAGTCCAACCTTCTATATTAATTCCATTTTGTGATGATGTGTTGGTATATTCACTGAGTGGTTGGATTAAATAAACCCAATCTAATCACTTGCTCTGGAGTCTGGGATTCAGACATTATGTGTGGCCAATAGCAAGGCAGATATTGTTGTTTTAAAAGAGAACACTAGTTTTCTAAAGAGGACATGAGTTTGTTCCCAAAACCCTGTACCTCCCCCGTATCTGGACCTATGTCAATAGCATCCCCATCTACCATAGATCATTTTGTCATCATCTGACCTATTGGATCATATGAACCAAGAGGGAAGCTTGCATTGTATACTGGAGCTGTTAAAATTTTTCTTTTCCTCAAGCATCTCTAAAAATGGTTAAAGCTTATGAGTTATTTGGTAACTGAATCAGAAGTACCAGAAATATAGTATTCATTGTTTCTAAAATTTAAATAGGCCCACCAGGCATTGTTTATTTTCTTAGTAGTGGTTGCATAAGGACTGAAATTCTTCTGATTTGGTCATATTCCAGATCACTATTCAAACAAACTTTACTAAATACTGTAAGTTTTCATAAATGCCACTTCCACAGTAGGATTTTTGTGTTTTACCAAATCATTTAGGATACTTCTTGCAGTGTCTCCAATTAGTGTACTGTTGTAAATGTAGGGGGCCGGTGGATATTTTTATAAAGGCAAAATTGACAAACATTCCTCTGGTCTAGATCATGACAGAGTCAAATCACTGACATACCTCTGAGAATAACACAATAAAAGTACACAATTGTCAATGCCAGACAAAATTAAACTATTTCACATGGCCCTTGCTGAGCAATATGAGAAAAGCATTTTTCAGCTCATCAACTCTGTACCAAATGCCAGGGGCTGTGCTGATTTGTTCCAATTAAGAGCTCAATCTGGAACAGGAGCCACAATTGGAGAAACCACCTGGTTAAGTTTATGATAATGCACATTCTCCAGGACACATTGGTCTTTTTGCACAAGTCGAAAAGTAAATTAAGTGAAGATGTTTTAGGAATCACTACCTTGCATCTTCCAAATCTTTGATAGTGGCACTGCTTTCTGAAATGTCCCAAGAAGTATGTATTATATTTTATTTTCTATTTTGGTAGATATTGACATTTTAGTGGCTTCTTTTTGGCCCTTCATAATAATACACCTTACTGCACAGGCTAGAAAGTCAATGTGGGGATTTTACTAGTTGCCAAAAATGTCTGTTTCAACTATACTTTCAAGAATTGATCATGTCTGCATAATCACTGTGCTCACTAGAGAAGGTCTTGATTTAAAACACGACTTTTTGATTTAAAACACGACTTTCAGAAGTCCCAACTTGAACTATTGAACCACAGCATTATTTCAAGTCCCTGGGGATTAGTGTCAAATCAGAGCCATTGTTTTGTAATTTTCTGAAGTCTAGGGATTTCTCTTCATTTCTTTAATTTCTTTGACAAAGATTTAAACATTTTTATATTACATGGGGCAATCTTGCATGGGAACTTGAATTCTCCTTCAAAAAGTGACTCATCTGTGGTATATTAGGTAATGAAACTGGAGAAAACCTATTATGGCAACTCAAGTCAGAGATCTTGCCACAAGACCAACAGTTTTATTTTTATGTTATTACATCATGTAATATTTGAGTAGGTTTTCCATGCCTGCTACTCCCAGAACCACTGAGATTACTTAGCTGCTGCGTTTTTATTCTCCTCTGGCTTTGCTGCCATTGAGCTCGCTGCACCTCACATTGTGTATAGTATCATAAGTACCATCACTAGGTTGCCAATATTCCAGGATCCTGTCATCCTCCCTGAAATTAAGAAGCCCCATTCAATCATGCTTTCTTTCAACCATCATTTCTTATCTGCAGAGTAACTACACTAAAAGGTTTTCAATGGATGCTGATGTTGTGCTCCTTCAGGAAGGAACTGAGAAGTTTCCTTCGTAAAAGCAATGCCTATGCACTTATTTAGGTGAGTTTCAAATTTTGGTTACTGGAACAGCAGCTTGAACATCACTTGGGAAGTTTTTAGAAGTGTAAATTCTCTACACTCCTCTCAGATCTACTGAGTCAGAAACTTAAAGAGTGTAGTCCAAGAATTTGTGTTTTAACAAGCCTTCCAACTGATTCTAATTTGCATCACCAAATTATTACCATTCTACATAGTATTAGGAAAGCTCTGGTATTGAATATTAGTCATCACTTAGGTGAGATTCCAAATGAGATCAGAGGTTTCAAGTCAAGCAAATCACTTGTTTGATCTACTGCTAGCTTATTAGACTAACAGTAGAGAAGGGTGGTATGCTAGTTTTCTAGGGCTACCAAAACAAAATATCACAGACCAGGTGTTATAAACCACAGAAATTTATTTCTTCACATTTCTGGAGGCTGGAATCCAAGAATGAAGTATTAACTGACTTTCTCCTGAAAACTCTCTCCTTGGCTTGCAGATGGTTCTATGTCCCCACATGTTATTCTGTACTCGAGCATCCTGGGCATCTCTTCCTCTTGTTATCATGACACCAGTCCTATTGGATTAGAGCCTCAACCAATGGGCCTCATTTTACCTTAATTAGATCCCACCCATCAAAGTATGTGTCAGTTAATCTTACTTACCTCTCTTAAGGCCCTGTCTCCAAACATAGTTACATTCTGAGGCACTGGGATGGAACTTCAGCATACAGATTGATGGCAGGGCACAATTCAGCTCACAGATGTCAGGGAAGTGCTGTATGGTGTGGCTTTATCCACCTTGACCTGGCACAGAGTATAATCTCATACATGTCTTCCATGTACTCATATAAATTGTCACAATCTTACAATACTTTTAGTGCATATATTGTTTCCTCCATATTAAAATTGTCTACTTGGGAATACCTGAAATATCTGATTCTCGTTAAACAGAAATGGAGATTGGTGGGATGGAGATGGGAGAGAGTAGATATCATTAGATGAGGTCATTGATGCTCTTCAAGTAAAGAGTGCCTTGTTTCCTAAACAAAACATAAAGAGCTACTCCACAGTCAAAGAAAGCTCATGATAATACAGCACTTCAAGTTCTCAGGTGCATCCTAATTCAACCAAATGGAATTATTTTTATATACAGGATCTCACTCTTTTATAGTCATTGCCTTAATGTCAGACACCATGGCAAGTTTGAATTCAATTAATTTATGTTCTAATTCTACAACCTCCAAGAAAGCCTTTGATATTCATAATTAGTATGGTTTAGATGTTAGGTGTCCCCAAAAGCTCATGTATGAGACAATGCAAGAACTTCCAGAGGTGAAATAATTGGGTTATGAGAGATTTAATCCAATCAGTAAATGAATCTACTAATGGAGATTAACTGAGTGGTAACTAGTCTGGTAGGATGTGGCTGGAGGAGGTGGGTCATTAGGGGTGTCCCTTTGGGGTATATATTTTGTATCTGGCAACTGTAATCTCTCTCTACTCCCTGATCATCGTGTGCGCTGCTTCCCTCCTCCACACGCTTGGACCTTAATGTTCTGCCTCATCTTGAGCCTGAGGAATGAAGCCTACTGCCTATGGACTGAGACCTCTGAAACCATGAGCCCCCAAATAAACTTTTCCTCCTAAAATTATTCGTGTCAGATCTTTCAGTCACCGCAGTGAAAAAGCTGATTAAAGCACCCGTGGCGTAGCTATTCAGTCTTTCTAGAAGTCCTTCATTGTGGCCACTGCTTAAGAGAAAGGAAGTAAAAGCACAAAAAAGTCCCCTGTCCAAAAATATTGATCCTAGATAGAGCATCAAATTAGCAAAAAAAAAAAAAAAAAAAAAAAACACACTCAAGATTTTCACAGTAGACAGGAATTTTATTCAGAAAGGAACAAAAGGGTTGGTGTTATCTTAGGTTTCATAACCGCAAGAAGTCATCCTCACTCTATGGAAGCCTGGGAGCTCACACTGGGATAGTGAGCTTAAGCAGCTGTCACGACTATTTAGTGGCAGCTGAGTGGCTTTCACTCATCACTGACACATCCAGAGCCACTACTTGCAAATAGACATCCCTGGAGCTAATGCTACTGCCACTTCCAGAAACAGAAGTCTTCTTTCTACCTACCACCTTCTCATCTCAATTGAATTCTTCTCACAGTCTTCACAAATGCTGTCTCAAACCATTTGTATTTGTTGATTTTCCCAGTAGGACTTTTCTAATCTAGAAATATAAGGAAGTTAAAGTGTAGAGTGGTTTCCATTACATCTGAGCATTGACAGCCATTGTCTATGACTGCTTGATCCTCTTCTGACTGAGATTCTGCCAACTTCAATAACCAATGAAGGCTGCCCTTCATGTTTCTCTGGTATGATTACTGCTCACCTCTTTTATTTTTGGATATAGGTTAAAATAACTGATTAACTACTGTCAAATCACTGATCCTCCCAACATAGCAGAACTTTTATACTCAAATATGAGTCCCATAATTTTTTAATCTAACAAACATTGCTCTACATATTTTTAAAATATTAATGCATTAATTTTATATGTTCTTTATGAATTAGGGACTATTCTTCCTTCCATCTTACAGATGAGAATGTAGGTAAACAAATGTATAGTAACTTGCTTAAGGGTATGGAGTTCATAAATGATAGAACTGGGATTATCAACTCAGGCAGTCTGATTCCAGAGGACCCACGCTTGACCAAGATGCTATAATGCTTTGTGAAGTTAAAAGTTTATCATTCTAAAATTCTTTTCATATTTTTAAATTCAGTGTCAAAGTGTGGATTCCCAACTATTCTCCAGTCTCTATAGTCCTTTTCCTGAACCCTTCCAGGGTACATGCATATACCCATATATTCACACATGTATATATTCTCTCTCTCTTTAGGCTTCAGAAATATTGAACTGCTGGTAGTCTGCACAGCACAACCCACTGCGTTCTACTTACATTCTTTTGCATATGCCTGCTCCTCTCTCCCTCCCTCATATGCCCCATCTTACTTTACTAACCTGGGGAACGCTTTTTTTTTTCACCTTTAAACTCCCCTCTGATACCAACACTCATACTTTTATACTCCAAATAGAATCACAGCTTGTTTAATCACTGAGGTCTGACACATGAACAGACTTCTGTTACGGCAATTATTGTTTATATGTCTGTCTATTATTACACTACAAGCACTATGAAGATAAGGTTTAGATTTCACTTATCTTTATGCTCCAGAGCCTAGCATAAATCCTGGTGCTAGTGTATATTCTATAAATATTTGCAATTATTTAACTAAAATCCATTTTGCCATGACTTTGCTTAATTTTTTAAATTGCTTATTATTTTAAATGAAGCCTAAAATCCCATAGCATTACATTAATCTTTGCTTCATTTGCCTGAAAATTTCTTTTCCAGCTTTGATTGTCACTTAAACAAAAGCACACACCATATTGGTCTCCAGCAAACCACCAGTAGGTCCCACAACACAAGATCTTGTGGAGTATAAGATCTCATATCCAATAAACAAAAGATCCAGAGTGAAATCCTTATTCTTCTCCTGCACCCAAACTCACTATGCTTTATTCCCCATTTTTTGTATACCAATGCACTATCCTCAGTATTTCATACATGCTATCATATTGATCCTTAGAACAAACTTGTGAGGTATGTATTATATTCCACACTTCCAAATGAGAAAATCAAGATTCTGAAAAAATTAAGTTATTCTCTAAAATTATTCTAAAATTATTTTTAAATTCTCTAAAATTCACATAGCTAATTAATGTGAACTTAAAATTTGAACCAGAACAAAATCATGTCAATCTTAATTTTAAATTATAAACTGTTTTCCACATAGGTCTTTCTGTTGCAGTGCTTTTTCTCTTTGAACTATTTGGAGTGTGGAGAGCAAGCAATAACATTCTCATCAGATAATTCAGAAGCTTTCTTCAGACATGTAAAAGACTTGAAATGCCCCACAATCACATTCTATTTTATACTGCTAAATGATTTCCTTTTTTATCTGAGTCCCAGAGTAGAAGAGAGACCCAAAGCTACATCTAATTGATTTATTAGTCACCTAGTTCCCTTTTCATGAATCATTTTGGGAAGGATTATCGATTCACATTTGAGCTGATTTTTTAAATTAGTTTCTCTTTTTCTGATAATAGTATTTATGGTTATATTGATCAGCAGGCAGGTAAATAACTCATGACAGGTACACTTCCACTTAAATTCTTAAGCAGTGTCTGACCTTCTTGGCTTTGACAGAACCCCTGTGTTCAGTGATTTGTTGAGACAAACTAAAATTTTTAATGGGCAGAAGCCCATAGCATCAGGCAATAAGCAGTAAGATAAATACCTGGGTTGATGCTAATCCCTAGGAAGGGAAGGAGGACAGAAACCTCAGGGTAGCCTGGCCCTGAAGCAAACAGCCAGCCCTCACCACATGGCATCTGCCCATTAGAGCAGATGCCCCAGAGAAAACAGCTGCACATTATCTCCCTGACTGATTTGTTTACCACAGTAATGGTCTTATAAAAAATAATAGTAACAACAATGGCACTCTTCTGGTCTTCTACAGTTCATAGTTTTAAAGGCTTTTCCTTATACTATGCTTCTTGAGTTACATGGGCATGTACCTAGAAATATGCAGGTACTCCAGGGTTTGGCACTGTTTCCTAGAACACCAATTTTATTCCATTTTTAGGTCATGTAAAACATTATTTCATATGAAGGCACACAGGTGTATTATGGAGTACACTGAAAAATTACCATGAAATTTTAAGATAAAACATGAAATTTCAAAGAAATATCATACTTTATTTAGTTTATTTGAACATCAGAAGTTTTTGCCTTTGCTCTACGCTGCCATTGGGGTATTTAGGAGAAAGTTTGAGATGCACTGAAAACAGATCATTTGAAGTCTATTAATCTGATGAATATTTTTTATTTATTTTGCTAAGTGGATCAGGATGGTCTTCATAGTTATATGGGAGGTATTTTAATGTTTTCAAGCTTCATTCTCCATTTCCTGCCCTTCCTACCATCCACCTATAAAACCACTTAAAGCTCTGGGTGTTTTATAGACCACATGGAAAAATGAGTGTGTGCCCTAAGATGATGGAAGAATCCACCACATTCCACCTTAGTGTTCCTGTGAATTCACATTCACAGACTCCTTCTTGACATTTTTCCTACTTCTTGTATTAATCTACTAGTCATAACTCAGTAAACCCTTTTGAATGGTATATGTGGCCAGATAACACCTTATGTAACCAATGGCCCACTTTCACACTTCAGTTCATCAGTCAATAATTAGCAATAATTCTACCAATATTCTCTGCTTTCATAACTTCAACTCATCAGTTATATCCTAAGTGGTACTTGATCATTCTAACCAAAATGCTTTATAATGCTTCTCATTCACATCTTCTCTATTAAAATAGATCTTCAACACAGACTTTACCTTCAACAGTTGCAATTAATACAACATTTGAGAAGAATTAGTGCATGCCCTCTAATATCAGTAAAGCTGGGTTTTAATTCCAGTCTTACCACTGACAAACAAGTTGTTCAACTCTCATGTATTAATTTCTTATCAGCATAAAACAAAATATTTTCTTAAGACTGATTTAAGAATTAAATGAAACACTAACTTAAAAAGTACTCTGTCCTTTACTTAGAATATGTGATCAATAAATACAGACATTATTGTTGTTTTGATGATTTTAGTTAAGTATAAGATGAAAACTTAAAATCTTTGCTGTACAGCTCAATAAGATCTTATGAAGTGAATATAACCGGATCAAAATATTGGCATCCTAATAACTTTGTTCATGCTTCATCTGGTCATGAACTACCTAAATGGAACAATGCTCTTTGTTTTTGTCATTGATGTATTAACTGAATTTGTATGAGTTATCTAAGTTAGATGCATAGAAAATATGGTTATGTGTACTTTTACACAACTAGCTTCCTTTTCTCAATATTATATTGTGATTTCTTCATGTTGCTGCTGACAACAGCAATTTGTTCAGTTTTATTTATGGGTTGCAGCAATACAAAATGTTTTTATTCTTTTTTGTTGATATTCATCCTACTGTTAAATGATAATATTTATTTCTGCTTTGAGGCTATTTTGAATGAATACTGCCATGAATGTTTTTGCATATGTCTTGTGTTCTCATTTATTTTTGGGGGGGGTTTATGCCTCGTTTAGAAATGTAGAACCATAAAAAGTGTATTTTCAGCTTTAGTTGATACTGAAAAACATTTGTCCAAAATGGTTGGTCCAATTTACATTCTGACAACGTCTGAGAGTTGCAGTTTTACCAGATCTGCACCACCAGTTGGTATGGTCAATTTTTAAGTCATTTTAGATGAGTATTAAATGACACCTTGTTGAGGGTGTAATCTGTATTTTCCTGGTGAGTAATGAGGTTACTTTCATCATGTTTAATGACAATATAATGTCATGCTTTCATTCCAATCTTTCCCCAATATTTCTGTTGCACCCTGTCTTTTTTTCTATGGCTTACTACAAATTTTGCATATACTTTGGATTTGAGTCCTTTGTAAAATATCTGTATTTCAAATACTGTCATCTATTCTGTGGGTAAGGTTTTCACTCTATTAATGAAGTTTTTGTTTTGTTTTGTTTTGTTTTTTTTGGTACTGGAGATTGAACTCAGGGGCACTCGACCACTGGGCCACATCCCCAGCCCTATTTTGTTTTTTTTTATGTAGAGACAGGGTCTCACTGAGTTGCTTAGCGCCTCGCCATTGCTGAGGCTGGCTTTGAACTCGCAATTCTCCTGTCTCAGCCTCCCTAAGTGCTAGGATTACAGGCTTGAGCCACCATGCCCAGCTATTAGTGAAGTTTTTGATGAACACATTTCTTTTCTGTTTTTATGAAATCTGATTTTCTATCATTTTCTTTTATGATAAATGTTTTTAAATTTCCTATTTTTAAAGTCTTTAACTTTCTCAAGTCCACGAAAATATTTTCTTATGATATCTCTTAGGTTTATTGTTTTAAATTTCACATTTAGATCTACTAGGTAGATTAAAAAAATGCATCTATGTATGCAAATTAGAGATTAGGTATCATGCTGTTTCTATAATTACACCAATCCATCCAGCATCCATCCAGTGTGCTTGGCTAAAACATCATTGAAAGCTACAGAGGGAAAAAGGAAAAGAAAGGTATGGGACTAACTCACGAAAATTAAAGTAAAATCAGCAGAATAGAGGAAAGAGACCAGGGGGAGGGAGGAGGGAAGAGAAGGGAAAGTGCTAGGGAGAGAGATACTGACCGAATTATATTGTTTTGTTGTATGTATGTATGTATGAATATGTTACAACAAATCCCACCATTATATAAAACTATAATGCATCATTTAAAATGTGAGGAGAAAAAGAGTTATGGAAATGGATGGTGGTGAAGTCTGCTCAACACTGTGGATGTATTTACCACCACTGAGCTGCACACTTGAACACTGTTGACATGATATGTTCTGTTATGCATATTTTACCACAAGAAATAAAAAGTCCATGGGGGAAGAACGTCACCCTTTCCCCACTGTGTTGTACTGTTACTTTAGTGAGTTTGCTTCTGAACTTGGTTTCATCAGCCTCCTTGCTCTCTCCTTATACCAGCACCATATGATCATGGTAACCATATAATAATTTTTTAGCTAAAAATATAAATCCTCAACCAATTTTGCTCTTTTTAAAACATTGTCATCAGTATTCTTGTTTTTCTTAAGATTTCCATAAACATTTAAAATTGGCTTTTCAGTTTCTACCATTAGCTACCCTCTGCTCCTATCACTAAACAAAAACCTCTTGGAATTTCAATTGGGATCATATTGAACCTATAGATTAATTTTGGAGGAAGTTATACCTTTACAACATTGAGTTTGCTAATCCATGAATGCTTAATATCCTTCATTTATTTAGGTCTTTGAGCTTTCTCAATAGTTTGTAGTTTTATCCGTAGAAGGTCTTAGATTTATTTTTAGGTATCTGACATTTTAAAAAATAATTTTCAAAAATATTTGTTCAATTCCATTTTCTAGTTTATTAATAGTAATTATAAATACAATTTTTGTGTTGATTTTTTATTCAGTGACCTTGTTAAATTCATTCACCCATTTCAATCATTTATATGTAGTTTAATTTGGATTTTCTATATCCATAATATGACTCTTCTGAATAATGAGAATTTTACTTCTTTCCAAGCTTTACCTTTCTTTGCTTCTTATTTTATTGGAATGACTTGCTTTCCAGGTTAGAACTGATTAAAAGTGGTGAGAGTACACATCTTCATCTTGTTCCTATACAAAGAAACTTTTCGCAATTCACCATTAAATATATATATTTTTTATTATAGAAGCTTTATAGATTACCATTATGTATCTTTAGCTTTTTAATGGTTTTATCATGAATGACTTTTTAATTGTATCAAGTGTTTCTATTGTATGTATTGATATGATCATTTGGATTTTCTCCTAATTTCCCCTTTGTAGCAAATTACTTTCATTGCTTATCTAATGATAAATCAAACATGCATTCCTGGAAGTAACTTGTCTTGGTTACAATGAATCATTATTTTTGTGTATTGTTAGATTATGTTTGTTGATATTTTGTTTAGAATTCTTCAACTAATCTGTAACTTATTTTTCTTGTGATTCCCTTTTTGACTTTTGTTTTGAACATTATAATGGTCTCAGAACATCTTGGGAAGTATAGCCTCTGTTGTATCTTCTGCAAAACCTTGTGTAAGATACTTGTCACATCACAAAATTAAGAATTGGTTTCATTTACTGGTGGGGCAATCTGGGTCAGGAGTGTTTCTTGTGGGAAGGTTTTAGCTATGGATTAAATGTTTTTGAAGAGCATAAAGTCATTGAAATTTCTTATTTTAATTCTGTCAAATTTTTTGCAAGAAATTTCCATTTTATATAAATTGTAATTTTGTTGGAGTAAAGTTTTCATAATGTCCTCTTTTTACCCTTCTTGCATCTATAGAACATGACATTATTTCTCTCTTATTATTCCTGAAATTGTCTTTTATTTATTTTTTCTTTTATTCTTGGTCAATCTTGCAAAAGAGAGAACATTTTATTTGCTTTTACAGAGAATCAGCTTTTTCACCCCTTTGTGTCTGTTTTATTTCACTGAATTATTCTTACACTATCATTATTTTTTCCATATTTTGAGAAAATTTTGTTTTTTTGTAGTTCCTTGAGATGCATGCTTATAATAAATCATTAATTTGTAGAATTCTTACTCCCCAATTTATAAATTTATATATAAACATTGCTCTTTAACTGCCCCATATGTTCTGATAAGTAGCATTTTAATATAATTGATTCAAAATATATTCTAATTTTCATTTCTAGGAATCTCATGGGTTATTTACAAGTGTATGGATTAACTTGAAAGCATTCGAGGATTTTCTAACTATCTTTATTATTATTAAGTACTATTTTAAGTTCTCTGTAGTCAGCAAATTCTCTGAATTATCATGAGACTTGCTATGTAGCATAATAATTTGTTGTTTTTGGTAAATGTTCCGTGAATATTTGAATATAATATGTTGTCCGGACTGGTTGATGGTCTTTAAATATTTAAATAGAATATTTTGCTATTCATAGCATCTAAGTCTGTTCCTTACTAATATTTTTGTCTGTTTTTTCTTAGTGACAGAGATATGATAAAAACCTCTGGATATAATTATGGGCTTTTCTATTTCTCTTATAATTCTCCAGTTTTTGCTATGGATATTTTGGATTCACATTTCAACTGTATACAAATAATTCAGTGTTTTTTTTATTGGATCAACAATTTTATTATTGTGAAAAGTCCGTTTTGTTTCTAGTAATAGATCCTTGCCTTCAAGTCTAACCTATCTGCTATTAGTCTGTCCTCTCTGGCTTCTTCTTGGTGGCAATTTTTATAATTTATCTTTTTCCATTTAAATATGTCTATATTTTTCATTCCAGAATTAAAATATTTCTTTTTAACTTGACATCAAGTTATTTGGGTTTGGATGTAATATACATACATATACGTGTATTTATATACATATATATATTGTTGTTGTTTTGTTCCATCTCTTCTCTCTTTCCTCTCTTCCCTTAGATTTGTTGGCTTAAGCTTGTTTCATTATTTGCTTCCCTATTGACCTTTTTAATCACGCTGTCTTTTATTATCCTTCTAATGGTGTCCTTGGGAATAACAATAAATCTCCTTGACTTGGTACATTCTACCTTACTACCTTTTCATTCTGCAGATAAAATAATGACCTCAGGACTCTTACTTCACTCTCAGCTTTTATACTATTTTCACATGCATTGCCGTTACACATATTGGTAAACTACACAGGCATAGTATCATTGAGACAATTATCAAGTTATTAAGGCCCCAAGTTATTACTGTCTGCTTTGTCATACTCACGCCACACCCTCTGGACTTTTCTTCTTGCCTCTCCGGGATCTGCAGGATGTGAGACTTTTCCAAAAAAAAACAGAAGACAAAAACATCAGGGAGCTCCTTCCTCCTGGGTAGGGTCCTGCATGTTTTTATTTAGCATGAGTGCCCCACTAACCTCACAGGGCAATTTCAACCACCTCTTTACACCTTGCTTTCCTCACTCAGTGGCCATTTCTAAGAGCTCCAGTTGTGCTTTTTGGAACTCCAGGCAGAGTTCTTTTTCACCCACCCAATGACTCCTAGTGAGAAAAGTCCCAGTAGGCTGCTTGCACAGCAGCCCTGGCCACACTCAGGGGGAAATTGTCTCTGCTTTAACAGGTCTCTTTCCCTATGTCATCTCCAGCCTGCACACACTTTCCAGAAAAGACAACATGACCAGTTCTGGCTTGCTCCCTCTGACTTTTTTCTTTATGAATCTGAGGCAACATGTTCCTATGCCCTCGTTAAAGAAGTCTGAATCTCATCTTTGGGGAGGAAAGCTACCCCATTCTTCCTCAGCCTAGAACTAGCAGCAGTTTATGTTGTTTTTGCTTTGTGTGTACAGGCTTCTCATAAACCCTATATTCTTTTATGTCTACCTCCCACTTTGTTATGGCTTGGATATGAGGTGTTCCCCAAAAGATCTTGTGTTAATCAAGGAATGTTCAGAGGTGAAATGATTGACTTATGAGAGCTGTAACCTCATCAGTCCATCCAATTTGAATGGACTAAGTAGTAACTGTAGGCAAGTGGGGCATGGCTGTAAGGGTGGGGTACCCCAGAAAAATTCATTCTCCCTGCAGCCCCTTCTCCTTTTTCTCTCTGCTTCCCTGCCTCTGTGAGGTGAGCAGTGTTCCTGTGCCATGCATGCCCTTCCACCATGATGCTCTGTCTCATCTTGGGCCCAGAGCAATGGACTTGACTGACCATGACTGAATCTTTAAAACCATGACCCAAAATGAACTTTTACTCCTATAAGTTATTCTGGTCAGGTATTTTGGTCACAACACAAAAAGCTAACACCCTCCTTTTAGTAGTTAGTGACTTTAATTAGTAAATAATTCTTTACATTAAATTTTTCTTATTAACTTATCTAGTTTCCAACTCCTGACTGGAGCCTAAGTAACATACTCAAAATTCAAGTAGTGTTTTCCACTATTTACCATTTTTGAGATGCTTTTTCCCTTTCAACATTTCCATGATTCCATCTGAGATTATTTCCTTACTGTGGGAAAAGCACTTTTTGCTATTTATTGAAGTGCATGTCTGCTGACAAAAAATAATCTCAATTTTTGTCTACTTTACATTATAAATGACTATTTTATGTTATTTACTGAAGAACAACTTGATCTGTGTAGAATTTGATGTTGACAGTTACTCGTTTTAAGCACTTTAGCAATGCAATTTGTGGTCCTTGCTTTATCATTTCCTTTAATGAGTCAGCTGTCAGTCTCATTGATGTTTCTTTGAAAGTAATGTGTCTTTCTTTTGTTTGTTACTAAGGTTTTCAATTTTTGTGTTTTTTTTTAGTAGATTTTACTATGCTGTGCCCAGAAGTGTTCTTCACACTTTCTTAGAGTTCAAAGAAATCTTTGAATTACACTGACTTGATATTCATCAGTTCTAAGAAACTGATCTCAATCACTGATTTTTTTTCAATATTAGCCTTGCCCCATTTCCTTTTTGTCTTCCTTCTGTGACTTCAGTTACATTTATATTAAATCCCTTTTCACTCTTTTGTGTATCTTCATGCTTTTTCCCCTCCATGTATGTGGATTTACAAATGTTTTATTGACCTGCCTTCCAATTTAGTATTAACCTCTTCTGCAGAATAAATTTGCTATAATAATAAATTTGTCAAGTTTTCATTCCCATCATATTATTTCTCATATATGCTATTTCTATGAATTTTTAAATATAGGTCAGTTCTCTTTCTCCATATTTTATTCTACTCTATGAATATAGTAATGACTTATGTTATAATATTTGTCCAATATCTGTACCATTTGAGAGTCTACATTTGCTGTAAACTTTCTTGACCATATTTGGTTGTCTATTGATTCCAGATTAAACATCAAAAATTCTATAAAATGTGTAGAACCTATCTTAATTTTACTTTTATATTTTAAATTTTCCATTACCTTCAAAATAAAGTCTAAATTCAATATATAAATTTGACTCTGTGTTTTTCTGTATATATATATGTGTGTGTATATGTATATATGTATACAGAAATATATATGTATATGCATATATATACAGAAATACAATATATACATATTGTATACAATATGTATTGCAATACAATATACCACACAATACAATATACAATATACAAATATATCATAGGATATATCCTAGAATTACTGTGTATAATTGAAATTAATATTATAAACCACTCTATACTTGCTACTGGATTTTTCACTTTGTTCTGATATCGTCTAAAATCTGCCTATATAAAAGTAATAGATGTATTTTATGAAAGCCTATATAAAAAAATCTCAAGTAAATATCTTTATTAAAAGAGTAAGTTGCATTTGGAAGAGATTTGTTTTTATCCTGGGGCTTTCATGATATAAATATAGAACAGGTAATTATTTTAAAGTCTTACAGTTGGCATTAAAATGAAGAAAAAGCAACCAAGTAGCTGAAATTTTTATGTACATTTTAGGCCAGTAATGGGTCACAGATATTTAATATCTGGATAGGTGTCATCATCATTGATAGTATAATGCCAAAGAATTACATAGTGAAAAAATATTTGTGGAGAAAAAAATCTTTGAACAATTGTGAACATGACAGTAGGCAAAGACAGAAAGAGAGAGCAGAAAGCAAAGGATATATAACAAAAGAGTAATATTTCCATTGATCTTGCGTTCTGCCATTGTGGAGGAGTTATATTTATGTCATATCTAAATATAACAGAACAAGTCAGTATGTTGAAGAAAAGGAATTAAAATAGAACTAAGTGCCTGGGCCTGGATGTTAGCAGGCAACAGAGGCAGACTTCAAATTAGAGCTTGGAAGAAAGCATTTTCTTACCAAGTTCTAATCTACATTTACCCCTGCCCTGGGTATTCTCATAAGCAATACACCTGCCTGGGTTAATTCATCTTAGGACAGCTGCTGCACACTTTTGACACCTACTATCTCCTAGGGTCCAACAATTTTACAGTCATATTTCCCATATAACCTACAAAAATGAAACTGCCCCCAAAGTCTTAGCTTTCAAATATTGAATATTGATCTGTATGGCATTAGTGATAATGAACTAGGATATCTAGGGGTCTCCATTATTTTAGAAGCAATATTGTTAATCTTTCAGTGAGATAACTTATATAAATAAAATCAAAATTCTACCTCTTTCTATGACCCACAAAATGGCTAAGCACCTTTTTCAAAAAAATCTGAGATTATATCTTTGATGGTCTGAATTAACATGATTGGGTGTCAGGGTGTTGACTGCTATCTCTAGGACCAATGAAATATTGAACTTTGGTGAGAGAAAAAGAGTGTATGATTACACAGCAGACACTCAATACAACTTGTTAAACAAATCTTTGATGTTGCTTATCAAAATTCAGTACAAAGCATGGTACAGCATGGACTGGAGTTTCTGAATTTAAAAAAGATAATTCAGTGACAAAAATAGTCACATTACAACTAGAGAATTGCTTGAATTTTTAAAACAACATTTTTGAGTAGGAATTATCTTGCAGCTTTAAGAAATGCAGGAAAATGACAAACCCAAAACATGATATTTTAAATACTTCTATTCAGATCTTCAGAAATCGTTTTTTCTTTACCAATGAAAGCAACCAACTACATTTTTATCCATATTTAAATCCGTCTAACAATCACACTTTCTTTTGATCCAAAACTGTATTTTGAATTACAAAAGCGTCTATCTCACTGTTTCCAGAATAAAAGCCTTGATGTTATTCCCAGTAGACAATCTTTCTTGGGATTTCTCTGGAAAAGCTTGTCATACTAGGTTCTTTCCATCCCTATTTGTCTGTGCAAGGAACTCTGCTAGGCACAAGCTATACAAAGATTAGCAATAAAGATTTCCTTCCTGGGCTGGGGTTTTGGCTCAGTGGTTAAGTGCTTACTCACATGTATGAGGCACTGGGTTCGATCCTCAGCACCATGTAAAATAAATAAATAAAGGTGTTGTGTTCATCTACAACTAAAAATAGAATAATATATATATATATATATATATATATAAAATTTCCTGCCAATAAGAGATAAACCACAAACTTGCAAGAACACACACTGTGTTGATTAAATATGGATTTCAGCCTGGTTTTCTAACTCATCTTTCAGCTTCCTAAGTAAGAAATTTTCTAGATATTTTATCAGATTATAGTTCAAAATATAGGTATGGATCAAACCAAATACAAATGCAAGCTATTTTGTTTATTTTTATAACTTTTTCCTCTAAGGAAAATAATAAAATATTCTTCTCTTCATAAAAATGAAAATTTGCCCCAGAGTAAAATTCAGAGCATTCTGAAAATCTTTTTCTTTATCAAAGCATTGGTTATGTGAGATTTTTCATAAAGAGTTCTAATCAAAATGATTTTGTGAAATAATGTTTTTTATAATTCTTAAGTGGAGAATCCCAGTATATACAGTGTATTGAAATATTTGAGAAGTCCTCTCAATTAAAAATTCTATTTAAGTTGATTTAGCTTACTCAGCTTTTTCCAAACTTGTTTAACCATAGAATCTCCCTGTTGATCACACAAAAAACAATGCATTATGGAAGACAGTGGAATAAGTAGAGGTCATACAGCAAGCAATAGAACTAAGCAAGACCAGGATTTGTATTCTCAAACCTGGGTGTTTCCCAAAAACACTTGCCTGGGCAAATAATAAGAAAATAAAATAAATGTACTCACACAGATAGAGCTTACACCATGAGTCTTGCAAGTCATAAGACCAAAAAGTGGAATATTGACCAGAATATAAACAAACAAACAAATAAATGCTATATTAGAGAGAGTTTCCATAATCAAATGTTTCTTGAAAAAGCCTGGTAGTGGTAACAGCAAAAGCTCTAGATCCAAACTACTTATGTACAAATCAACTTTAAATATATTAGCAGTGCAACCTCAAAAATTTGCTTAACACTTATATGCCTTAGTTTGCCCATACATAAAGTAGAAATAGTAATAGAGGCTATCACAATCATTTATTATAATCCCTGAATTAGTTAATATTGTTGAAGCACTTAGAACAATATGTAGCACATAGAAAATAGCACTTAAATTTATAAATAAATGATCTTTTTTTAAAAAATATTTTTTTAGTTGTAGATGGACACAATATCTATATTTATTTTTATGTGGTGCTGAGGATCGAACCCAGTGCCTCATGCATGTGAGGCGAGCGCTCTACCACTGAGCCACAACCCCAGCCCCAATAAATGATCTTTGCATTCCATTGTCTTTATTAAATCTTTAATTGGTGGATTTTCTCCTTCTAAATTGGAAATTCCATTTTTCTTACAAATTCAATCTCACTGGGCTGACACCCATTAAATACCATGTCTGGAAATTTTTGTAAAACATGTTTATGGAGTGAATAGTAAAGAAAGGAGAGGAACTATTTCTTATGCTGGCCAAATCTTCAGCCCCTGTTCTTATTCAATACCTTGGAGATTGTTCACTGGAGAAAACCAACTAACCTTATGTAATGAGAACCACAGATTATTTTCTGTATTGGTCCCTATTGTCGCCAAATGCTTGCCTGTGGACCTTGATTATGCAATGCTAATAATAACAGTATATTTATTGAGTGATTACCATATGCCCTGTGCTCTTCTTAGCAATCTGTTTGTAATTTGTTCAGCAAATCTCTACAGTAGTCCTATAACTTAGATGATGTTATTATCCCTATTTCATAGATGAGAAAATAATAGGAGATATCTTCTTATTACTAAACAAATTTAGAGTTTCATAATCTTTATAAATATCACAAATATTTTGGTTCTTTCAACATGGACAATAGCTATTAAGCAAGAATCCATCTAAAAATGGGATTTGGGGACAGAATAACCATAGCTTGCAGGTGGTGGATATTTACAATTTGTCAGTTGCCAACAGCAGTACTCTTTGATACCCACCAGAAACTCAGAGGTTGCTATTCTTTCTACATGTTACAGAGAAGAAAATTGAAGTTCAGTGAGGCTAGCTATGTTTACAATGAAAATGATTCATTTGTCTCTTAAAACTTGGCTAAAATATATGAACATGAAACACTCAAACTTTTATCACTGAGACTACAGAAAGCATTGTAAATGCATAGTTAGATTACTAAGAAATCATCAAATGTAGAAAGGTGCTTCACTTCTGAGCTAGAAAAGCAGAACATAATTCAACTCAAGCTTTAATAAGAATTTTCATCTTATTGCCCATTTTCACTGAGCAAAGACTAATTATGAATTCCTTTATCTTGTCAAGAGCAAATCATAGGAAAGTAACTTTTGTATGTATTAAATAGGACAAACAGAATATGAACATTTATGTAATTTAGTATTTCCCGTGCAGGTACATGTACAACTCTGAACTGAACATGGATGTTCAGTTGCATTCTGTTGCATTTGTAGGAACGGTCAGAAGAAAAATCACAGTGATTCTTTATTGCATCTATTTGTGTCTAATTTCCCTGCCAAAATGACCAGGAGTGTCCTCCAAAAGGCATAAATATGTATCTCATAATTATATGCATATTTCAAAGTCACTTCAGTTTCAACAAAGAACACATTGTTTTTTATCCTCAAAAAGCTTGCTATAAGCCTGTCTACCCCCAGGAACAAAATAAATAAATTTCTTAATTTCTAATGGTCATTTTGAGAACTTTCATGCCTTAGGTTAGTTATTTTAGAGGAACATCTTCACACTGCATAAGGTATCATTTATTTCATTGCAAAGATTGGGAAAACATAAACTAATCATCAGGCAAAATTCATTTTTTGTTCCAGGTTTCTAGTATTAAATATTGAAAAAACAAAAAAACACTCTTGAGTTCACATATCATTTATTGTAGAATTTATTTATTGTAGAATTGCCTAAAATATGATAAAATAGTGTGTGACAAATATCCTTTGTCTAAAGATATGGAAACTAAAAAAGAAATGTGATTCAGTTTCCTCTTATAACCTAGATATAAATAATGTCTGGTTTAAAATTCATTCACATTCAGAGAATTGCAAATAGTTCATTGTGATGACAACATGGAGTTAAAATCCTGGGCTCTAGTAAAAGGGTAACTTGAATCTCATTCAAGTATGCCAATAACTGATCCTGTGACTGTGAGCTAGTGACTTTATTTTTCTTAATCTCAATTTCTTCTGTGAAATTTCGGTAGTTATAATGATTAATTATGAAATATACATTATAAGTATTAGTGCATATCTATAAATATTTGTTAGTTCTTAATATGAAAGAATGTTATAAAGCCCAGATGAGATGTTAAATGCAGTCTACACAATGTACTATGTAAATGTAACCATGATTATCACTTTGACTAGACCAAAAATCATATTTAAATTGAAGAATTCAGAGCCACAGTTTGACAAGCAGCTCCAGCTGATATATTAAAGCAGAGATTTCCCATTGAGTCCTCCCCAAATAGTAAATTAACTATTCTAGATGTTGTACACTACTAAATTTTGGGTCATATTTCATAAAGCCAAAGTAAATAGTGCAGAAGCTAAGAAGAAAAAGAAGAAGAAAAAGCATAAATATAAATTATTTTTAGAAGGCTTTAGCACTAAAATATTGCAAGAGAAAAATAAGCAAATTGGTGGAGGAGGAGAGAGTCAAGAATGTATGGAAGTTGTTTATTTAATTATTAAAATTGGGCCAAGGTCAGCCACATGAATGGAACATGAATATGCATGTCAGAAAAAGGTACCATCAGTGCAAATTACATATCCTGGGGGACACAGAGCACACCAGGGAAAAAAAGGGTATGATTTTTTTCACTGTTTTTTTTAATTGAGGCATTAAAATTATATAGTATAGTGGGATTTATTGTTACAAATCATATAATTTGATGAATTTCATTCTCTAGTACCTCCTTTTTCCTTCTCCCCTTCCTTCTCCCTGGTACTCTTCCTCTACTCTTGATTTCCCTCCTGTTCTCATGAGTTCCCCCCACTATTTCCCCCCTTTTTTTCCTCTAGCTTCCACACATGAGAGAAAATATACAATCCTTAACTTTCTGAGTCTCATTTATTTCAATTAACATAAGTCTCTCAAGCTCCATTTATTTTCCTGAAAATTCTATATTCTTCTTTATAGCTGAATAAAACTACATTGTGTGTATATACTACATTTTTCTTTATTCATTCCTCTGTTGACAGAAACCTAGGCTGGTTCCATAACTTGGTTATTGTATACTTTGCAGCTATGAAGATTGTAATGCAAGTATAATTGTAGTATGCTGATTTAGCTCTTTTGGATAGATACCAAGAGGTAGGATAACTTGGTCATGTTGTGGTTCCATTCCTAATTCTTTGAGAAATCTCCAGATTGCTTTCCAAAGTGTTTACACTAATTTGTAGTCCCACCAACAATGTCTAAGTGTTTCTTTCTCCTCATATTCTCACAAGCATTTATTATTATTTGTGCTCTTAATGCTTGCCATTGTAATTGAAAGCAAGAAAATCTCAGGGTAATTTTGATTTGCATTTCCCTGATTGTTAAAGATGCTGAACAATTTTTCATGTACTTCTTGGCCATTTGAATTTTTTTCTTCTGAGAGCTGTCTGTTTAGTTCATTTGCTAATTTATTGATTGTATTACTTGCAGGGTTTTTTTGGTGATAAGTGCTTTGAGGTCTTTATGTTTTATTCCTCTGTCAGAAGAGTAGCTGTAGGCTCTCTTTTCTTTGTTTTCTTTCCTGTTCAGAAGCTTTATAATTTGATGCCATTCCACTTAGAGATTCTTGGTTTTATTTCTTGAGCTTTAAGAGTTTTAAGAAAGGCACTATCTGTACCTATATTTTGGAGTTGTGCTTATGTTTTCTTCTAGAATTTGCAAAGTTTCTACTCTAATTCTTAGCTATTTGATCCATTTGAGTTGATTTGTGTGTAGGGATATAGATAGTGATCTAGAGGACATTAGATGATGGAAAGACTTTCCTTATTCTTGTATAGGCAGAATTACCAAAAGCTATCTACAGATTCAATGCAGTTCTCATCAAAATACCAATGACATTCTCCACAAAACTAGAAAAAAATCTTAAAATAATAGGGAAAAACAAAATACCTATTTTAGGCACCATAATACCAGACTTAAATTATACTGCCGAACTATAGTCACAAAAACAGTATAGTAGTGGCATGAAAACAGACATGAAGAAAATGGAACAGAGTAGAAAACACAGAAATAGAGTGAAGAACAATGGAACAGAATAGAAGACAGTATTACAGTAATCTGATCCTTGATAAAGTTACCAAAAATAAACATTGGAGAAAATACAGCCTTTTAAACAAATGGTCCTGAAAAACCTGGTTATCCTTGTGTAGAAGAATGAAATTAGCAGCTGGGTGCAGTGGCGCAAGCCTGTAATCCCAGCACTTACGGAGGCTGAGACAGGAGAATTGCGAGTTCAAAGCCAGCCTCAGCAACAGCGAGGCGCTAAGCAACTCAGTGAGACCCTGTCTCTACATAAAATACAAAAAATATAAGGCTGAGGATGTGGCTCAGTAGTTGAGTGCCCCTAAATTCAATCTGCAGTACCAAAAAAAAAAAAAAAGAATGAAATTAGCACCATTTAGTTAAAAATCATTCTTTCTCCACTTCACTAGTGTCATGTGACTATGTATGTCAATCAGTTTTTGGAACCTATTCCATTGATCTGTTAATCTAGCCTTCTACCAATACAATACTACATGAGCGTTTTTATTAAGCTTTGATTATGGGCAGTATAAGGTCTCAAGTTTTGATAGCTAAAATTGTCTTAGCTATTGCTTTCTCTTTGTATTCTCATATATAACTTATAATTACTTGTAATTTTCATAAAGAAATAAAATCCTACTATACTTTTTATTGAGATTGCAAGTAAAACTATAGAATAATTTGGAGACAAGTGACATTTTTGTAATATTAAAACTTCCAGTTCATGACCATGGGGTACTGTCTGTTTCATACATTTCACCTCTACCATTTTTGGGTTCTTCAGCTGGACCTGAAAATCAACCGGTGCAAGAGAGATCAATTAGAGAAAAATATACACATTGATTCAAAACAAGTTTGACTTTACATTGGAGAGTTCAAAAAGAAATATAAACCCAAAAATGCAGTTAGAGAGGAACATTTATATACTGAATCAGACAGGTTAATAAATTGTAAAAATGTAACAAGTTAAAAAGATTTGAGCTACAATAGTTAATTGAGTAAAGAAACTGCTAGAAAGATGTTAGTGTGTGTGTGTGTGTGTGTGTAGTGCTCTCTCTATATATATAGTGTTCTAAGTTTATATTTTCTCAATCTAGGTTTGAATTTTCTAAGTCATTTGCATATATGTATATATGTATATATATAGTTTATACATGTAGTTATATATAGTGTATATGTAATTTATATATACCATATATACATATTATATATAGTTTTTTTATATATAACATCATGTCATCTACAAATGTGGACAGCTTAATTTCTTTCCCAGTTTGGATGCCCTTTATTTCTTTCCCTTGCCTAGCTGTTCTGGCTAGAATTTGCAATACCAATGTTAAATAGAAGTGTATATCCTTATCTTGTTTCAGAACTTAGAGGGAAAGCTTTCAGCTTTTCTCTATCAGTATAATATTAGCTGTGGGATTGCTGTACATGGCCTTTATTGTGTTGAGGAACATTCTTTTCACACTTGGTTTTTTGAGAGATTTTTATTATGAAGAGATGTTGTTTTTCATTAAATGCTTATTCATTTAGATGTTATGTTTAGGTATGATAATTCTCAAATTAATTAGTGTTTGGATTATGGTATAGAGCATGATTTAAGTGTTATTTTGTTTTTCTACATAGATGTCTAGTTATTCCAGCACTATTTGTCAAAAAGACTTTCCTTTCTCTATTGAATTTGGCATATTTGCTCAAAGTTAAGATTTATTCCTAAGGCCTTCATTCTATTTCATTGAACTATTGATCAACCCTTATGCCAGAAATATATTATCTTGATGTTTATAGTTTCTTAGTAAGTCTTGAAGTCAGGTAATGTAAGTGGTCTAAATTTATATTTTATCAATCTAGGTTTGGATTTTCTGAATCATTTGCATGTCCATAAAATTTTAAATTCTAATCAATGATTGGTTTATTTAGATTTGCTTAAAATGTTTTCAAAAGTTTTTTAGTTTTCATTGTAGACGTTTTGCATATATTTTGTTAAATTTACAACATTGCTGTTGTTTTACTGTGGTTAATGTAATTGGTTTTAAACTTCATTTTCTGATTGTCTGCTACTTGCACATACAAATAAAACTGATTTTTTATATAAACCTTATTTTCTTTAACATTAAAGTCAATATTTAGTTCTCCATTTAGTTTATAGAATTAATGGAATTATCTACTTTAGTAATCATATTATCTGCAAAAAAATATTTTCTGATCTATGCTTGTTACTTCTTTATTAAACTATCAAGTACCATTTTGAATACAAGTCTTGGGAATGAGAATCTTCATTTTGTTCCAAATGTTTTAAAAAATTTAATATATCATCATCAAATAATATGTTTTATATGTTGTTTTTTTCACAGAACTCTATCAGATTAAGGAAGTTCCTGTTTTTAGTTTGACAAAAGATTAGAAGTTTACTGTATTTCTTTGTTTTTTAACATCAATTAGTATTGAATTTGATCCAATGCTCTTTCTTCCTTGAATACATGAAAAGACTTCTTTCTCTCTTTAATATTTGAAAGAACCTTCCAGTGAGAACAGGTGAATCTGAAATGTCTGTACAAGTTTTCAGAAAAAAGTTCAGTGTCTTTAATAGATATAGGGCTAAACAGATTTTTGTTGTTATCAGTTTGGGTTGGTTGTATTTTTCAAATGCTTATTTAAATATTTTTTCAAATATTTTATCTAAGTTAATAAATTTGTTGACATACTTGGTCACAAAATTCCTTTATTATTCTTTTACCATGTATGGAATCTGTAACAACAATCTTTGATTCTCGATGCCGATAATGTGTGTTGTCTCTTTTATCTTTGAACAATGTTGCTAAATCTAGTTCTGTTAATTTTCTCTCTCTTTTTTCATTGATTGATGTCCTTATGTTTATTATTTCCTTCATGCTTACTCCCTTGGATTTAATTTGTTTCTTTCCTCTACTGTCTTAAGGTAGAAATTTAGGTCATTAATTTTAAAGATATTTCTTTTCTAACATATATATTTCTATTTAAATAATTATTTTGCCATTTTGAAAATGGTATCTCTTATCTTCTTCATAACATAGTACCAAATGAGAAGTCTGTGGTATTTCCTCATTAGCAAACATGGTTTTGATAGTTACTGCAAAATCCTTGAAAGCTCATTCCAACACCTGTGACTTCAGGGATAACCTCTGTTTTGTCTTTTAAGAATCATTTTCAGTTCTCCTGGTTTTCAGTTTTCACTTCTTTTTTAATGTTTTGAATGTTTGCAAAACTGAATCCTGTTACAGTCCTCTAAAGAACCTGGATTTGCCTTACTGCCTATTCTTCTTCTTGATTCAGATTCTTAGTATGTAAAAACCATACTTTTATAGGTTCACAATATGTCTCCCTCTAGAGATGCTTCATCCTGTTTTTTCATGGGCAATAGAGAGCAGATCACCCAAATCTAATCATGGACCTGATGGGCTTAAGTTGAGTTAGTAGTCAACACTTTTTTTCTCCTTTCCTTAGAGTATAGCCCTCCGGGGTTTGCCACTAACAAACTGGGTTGTATTTTAGAGATCTCCTTCTTGGTAGCTTCTAAACCCCATTTCTTTCTTCAGTGCAAGAAGACTGCCAAAAATTCTACTCTGCTTTACAGTCACTTTCTACTTAGCTTGCCACTGGCAGCTGAAATGGCATATGTTTTGGTGGTTAAACATGTGTCTTTTGTCAAGGTGACTTATTTGCACCTTTCTTCTCACTGAGATCTTAATCCTTCAAATCCAGGCTGTTTTAGCAACTGCAAACTCAAATTTTATTTTCCCAAACTAAAGAGATTGACTTTAAATTATTTGTTTTTCTGCCAACATCTATTCTGGCCAGTTTCTTGGCCTCCCGGTCTTTTGACCTACACTGGAAATGGGCAAATGCCTTAAGAGGAAAAACAGTATGCCAAAGGTTGGGCACAGCTTGATGAGTTTCTCCTCTCTGTGGATCTGGCCTCTCTAACTCTGGTTTGGGAAATTCTCTAGTATTTTCATCAAATATTCATGGAGATTTTTTTCTGACTTTTAAAATTAATTGTAGACAAAAGCATTAGTCTGCTACATAAAATTCTACCATGACCAGAAGTATGTATAAATATCTTTAGATATTTGCTAAATTGTTATTATAACAAATTTTATGATCACATTATAGTTTATTGAAATGGTGTGCTATAACTACCTTAAGATCCTTACTTAGATCCCTTTTTTTGTATAAGTGCATTTACAATGATCTCATTTCTAAAACTTTTTTCAGCAAGTATCTTAATTTATGTAGCTTGTTTCCTGCATAATTTATTTTTTTCCATAATGAATTTCTGGGAACAAGAGATCTTTTAATGTTTCAAAGGATATGAACAATGTATTGCTCACTAAAGGCATTTCTTGATAAACTTTCAAAAGGATTATACCAATCTGTATTACCACCTACAATGTATAATTTCTGCATTTTATTACAGACTCTCTAGCTCTGAAGAATTTTAAAATATTTGATTTTGGATGATTTAATTATAAATAATTTATCTTATTTCAATCTGAATTCTTTTTGATCACTAACAAATTTAAAAATGGTATTATATTGGAGGAGCAGAGAGTAATTTCAAAGACTTCATTATCAGTAGAGGTATTGGGGAAATTTACATATTGTATCAATATATACATCCATTTCCTCTGTTTTTATGGTAATTTTTCTCATATTTTCAGAATTTTGCTTAATATCAAGATGTAGAATATACTTAGTAAATGTTTATTAAATTGACTACTACTTCTGTTTTCATTTTCCAATGACTTTAAACAAAATCTTTGAATATCATTTTCGAAGCTTTAATTGCTTATGGTACAAAATGTGGCTTATCTGTTTGAATCACATACCATATGTCCAATATCTTTCTCTCTTGAATGCGTTTTTCTGATCTATTTTGCCATAATGAGAAACAATGGATTCAGTTGTACATTTGTTATATAGACTTACACCAGTAGGTTTTTCTTTTTATTGGTAGCAAACTGGCAAGGAGGAAACAGCTGTATCCCTGGACTTGAGCAGGCACGTAATGACACAGTTATGAAAAATGAGGACATTACTCAAGGCTGCCAGATAAAGCATGTCAGACAGTGATTTTGATTGGAAAACAGTTTTCCTCAAACATCACTCTATAAACTCCCATCTTTCTGTAAGCAAAGATAATGTAGATAACTTGTCATCAGTAGTGTAGATTGACGTTGCTTTTCCAGAGGTGGTAATCAATTTGCAATGATGTAGTATATAATTTCTGGACTACTTGAAACCATAGCAAAGAACAGAAATTTGTCACAATAAAATATACAATATCCTTTAAAATTCTTTATAAAATTTAAAATTACTTAGAAACATTAAATGTATTATATGCTTCTTGATTTTTCTTATAAAACCATTATATTTGCTATATTAAATTTAAAAGTATGGTTTACTCAAACAATAATTACAAACACACTAATTTAATCTGCTTAATTTTTTAAAAATATACAGCCATAAGTTATTTAATATTAAGGATTCTAATACCTTTTGAGAAATTAAAAAGGCTAAAATCTGCAAAAAGAAAAAAACTGTTTGCTAAATAAAAATGAAAATAAATATGTACTTTAGATCCATTTTCTTCTAGGAAAATAAACAAAAAAGCACTCATTTGTTAGTTGACCTCAAGAAATACAAAAAAAAATTTCCTTTAGCTCCTAGAATAAAATTTTATTTATTTGATTTGATTTACAGTTTGGAAAAAAAAGTAAATATGTTCCACTCCTCATTCATCCAATGAATAAATCCCCTTTCCATCATCTCTCATGGAGAGTGATGTACATGCTGGGATTTCATAGCTGATGAAAGACATTCATTTCAGGAAGTATTCAGGGAAGCTAATATTGCTTAACAACTCCTTTTGTCAAGATAAAAACAATAAAATTAGAAACAAAGAAGACCTAAGTTCTCCAAATGCTTCTCAATAGAAAGGTTATTTTATCAGCCCCTCTGCCCTCCCCCACAAATAAGAAAGATATAATCTCAAGATAAGGACAAGCTTTTCACTGAATATATTTAACTTTGTAGAAAAGTCATTTTTGTTTTTATATTTCTCACTTTTATATCTTTACTGAATAATAATTTTTAGAACTCAGTGTGGACTGCAGGGTACATTCACTTTGCCTCAATAAAACAAAAATCACTCAAACATTTTTCTTAATAAACGTTCATCAACAATCAGTGTTGGTGAGGTTGTGGAGGAAAAGGCAAACTGAAACATTGCTGGTGGGACTGCAAATTGGTACAACCAATCTGGAAAGCAGTATGGAGATTCCTTAGTAAACTTGGAATGGAACCACCATTTGACCCAGCTATCCCACTCCTTGGTATATACCCAAAGGACTTAAAAACAGCATACTACAGTGACACAGCCACTTCAATGTTTATAGCAGCTCAATTCACAATGGCTAAACTGTGGAACCAACCTAGATGCCCTTCGATAGGTGAATGGATAAAGAAACTGTGGTATATATACACAATAGAATATTACTCAGCAACAAAATAGAATAAAATTATGGCATTTGCAGGTAAATGGGAGGAGCTGGAGTATATCATGCTAAGTGAAGTAAGCCAATCTCAAAAATCCAAATGCCAAATGTTCTCTCTGGTAAGTGGATGCTGATCCATAATGTAGGAGAGGACACAGGATGAATGGAGGAACTCTGGTCACAGAGGTGGGAAGGGGGAAAGCCAGGGGGACAGTAAAGGTAGTGGAATATGATGGCCATCATAGCCCTAGCTTGATGTATGACTGCATGTATGTTGTGATTCTACATCACATACAACCAGAAAATTAAAAGTTGTGCTCCATCTGTGTACACTGAATCAAAACACACACTGCTATCATGTATACTTAAGTAGAATAAATAAATAAAATTTAAAAAAAAGAAAATAAACCTTTACCACAGACTGGAGTCAATGATCAGAGTAATAATATACATCTAATGCAAAGAGCTCCAAACATAGAAAATTCATAAAACCAATAAGTTCTAAGTCTTAGAAATACTTTTATTATTTTAAAATAAAATCCCTGTAATTTTCTCCAACATCCTCTAGGCCTGTCTTTTGAAACCATTTGGGAATAAGTACATTCTCCTTTCCTGTAGCGCATCTCTGTATTACAACAGTAGTGATGTAAAAATGTTGGAAGCACATTAGTAGTTTCTAAATGTCTTCATGCCACATTGTATTATTTTCAGGTACATTTGAAACCCAAAGCTTTGAACATATTGATCTCAATTTTCTATGATTTAATGTGCTAGTTTATTTCTTGATTTCATCTGAGTACAAGCAGATAGGTGAGTTTCTGATCCTGGTGGACATTTCTGAAGTAAAGAGGAAGTCATCATTCAGTGCTTTACTCCCAAAGAACCAGGAGGCTCTTGGAAGAACCTGGAACTGCATTTCTGGATCAAAAAGCTGAAGGTGCATCCCATTCTTTCCACCAGAAGTCTGCATGTGTAACACGGTTTTTTCTCTCAAGTGTACCATAGTAGCTTACTCCCTATCTAATGAAAAGTGTCCCTAGAGACACACATGGATCTTACTTGCTTTAAGGAGTAGTAAAATTTGTCCTTGGTTACAGTGATTATCTACTCCTGTGTAATTTAACATTCTCCTCTTAAAAATTCATACGAATCACTCCAGGGGAGTAAAAGCAAGTAACAGTATTATGGCATCTAACCAAAGGGATTTAACTATAGTATTATTCCTATCTTATTTTCCATGCTTTTACAAAACTTCTCTGCAAATATATTCATGTCATTTTCAAAGTAAAATGTAAGATCATCTATGTAAGTGGGAGAACCTTTCCGACCTGATCCTTGCCACCTTCTCTGCATTGTCTTTTGTCATGACTGCCTGTTTTAGTTTGGTTTTTGTCACTATAACCAAAATATCTGACAAAAACAACTTTGAGGAGAAGTTTATTTGGGGTTCAGTCCACAGTTAGCTGACCGTACATCTCTAGGCCTGAGGTGAGGCAGAGCATCATAGTGGAAGGGCATGCAGAAGAAAACAGCTCAGAATATGACAACCAGGACCCAGAGACAGACAGCTCATCAAAGACAAAATATAGACCACAAAGACACACATCCAGTGACCTACCTCCAGCCACACCCTACCTGCCTCAGATACTGTCAAGCTAATTCATATCAGTGAATTAAAACAATGGTTAGGTTACACTCCTCGTAATCATTTTCTCTGAAAATTCTTGCATTGTCTCACATATGAGGTTTTGGCAGACACCTCTTATCTAAACCATAACACTGCCCTAACTCAAAACCCCAACAACATTGAACCACCAGGCCCTTAAAGCCCTACACTCATTCTTGATTGAGTGGGTTTGTGACAGCTGTTCTGTAAATGCCCTGTCCAACCAACCACCTGGATTACGTGCACTAGTATATATAACCTCATCAAACAAGCCTCCGTAAGCCCCATGCATCTCTAGTTCCATTACCTCTCAAAGGACGCTTGTGTTGGGGCCTTGATTTTACCCTCTCATAGATTGTAAGCTCTTGAAAGGAGGATCTTCTTGTATACACGTGTATATTCCAGGCACTCTACACAGTGCCTGACACATGACATGGCAATCTCCTTGTGTAACTTATTTTTCCTGTCCTGCACTTTGATAATTGATTAATGTTCTCTAATATAATCTATTTTACAACCAGCTACACATATTTATAGAAAAACTGGCTAGTAGGTTGGATGAACATCAAAAGAAACAAATCTACCTGTCCCTAATACCTCACAAAACAACACATATAGTCTCATTGCCAGAATTGTTCAACTACATAGTGAACACATCATAAACCTTTTGATATTCTTTGCCTTACTAGAAATAATAGGTATTTCCCTTTTTGGTAGTGCAGTGATATTTGGTGTTTTTGTAAAGATACATCGAATTCTACTGCTAGTGACAACCATAGCACCTATGTGACCACTGTATGTAGAATAGCTGACAACTGTGAAGTCAGGATAACAATGAATTTGTCATGCTCTTTTATAGTGACAAATAGAAAACACTGCTTTATATTTTCAGCTTCCTTGTGAGTACATTTTGTATCTTCTTTCAAATATTTCCTAGTCATCATGCCTGATGGATTGACAAGCTCAAAATTATTTTCTCACAGGGAAGATTTAGCCAGCATTGCAACCTGGTCCAAGGTAGAACAAAGTTCAAAAAATAAAAGAACATGAATAAAAGAAAACGCTGAGTATATCAGGGCAGACTCCACCTAGGTTAAAGGAAAAAAAATTCCCTGCAAAAGATCATTTCACCACAAGATCATGCACATATTTTTGTTTATATGCAATAAAATGGCAAATGCTGCCAATAGAGAATTCTAAAAATAAAGTAGAATATTTTTCTTAGGAATATTCTATTAATAATAATTTATTAAACAGATATTTTAATTGCAATAATCCAAACAACTTCTCTTTTAACTCTGCCTGTCTGTTGCTACTAATAGGACTGGTGGATTTAGCATGTCTATGTGGTGACCCCCACAGCCTCCTCATGTTTAATCACATGCTGTATTACCATATGCTGTGGGCACAGGTGGGCTATCATATGAAATGATTATTTACTCACCATCAATGCTTGGAGGTATTGACCATTTTCATTACATTTATAAGAACTGTGTGGGTAGTTTTATTTACTTTTTATGATGGAGGCAACTGTGTCTCAATTAAATAACCAAGTCAAAGTGAGTTCATACTCCCTACTCTTACCATGGTATTACACTATCAACAAGACACCTCATTTATGTTTCCATCTTCAAATAGTCCACATCAACACATCATACTTCATGAGGACCTTCTCAAATAAGTGAAATTTATATTTTATCCTATCAAGTTGGTCTAGTTTATTGCTTCAATATCATTTGCACAGATTTCTTAAATAGTGTGTATCTAATTTTTACCTCAGATATACATAGTCAGAAATCTTTAAAGATAGAACCCAGACATCTATAGGTTTAAAAACTTCACAGTTAATTCTGACATACTTTAAATTATATTCTGGTTTCTTCTAACTTCTTAAATTCATAATTATTTACTGAAAATCTGCTATAGTACTATACCAAATGCTAATATTGTTACAAAGTTCTTGTAAGTACCAAAAAACCCATT
>CM053400.1:52121812-52142084 GCA_028644305.1 Xerus rutilus
GGATATTCATAGCAGCCATGTACTGTATTTTCCAACCATATGACATTCTAGTATGTAAAAACTATGTAGACATTAAGAAAGATCAGTGGTTGTCAGAGGTTAACAGAGAAAGAAGAATAGAGCACAAATTTTTAATCCAGTGAAACTACTTTGTGTATGGTAAATACATGCCATTATATGTTTGTCAAAACCCATAGAATGTAAATGCTAAGAGTAGAATGATGTCAATATAGGTTCATTGATTGCAACTAATGCACCACTCACTGTGTTGTGAGTTGTCAATATCTTGAAAGGTGGTTTGTGTGAAAGGATAGAAACTTACTGCTTAATTTTTATGTGAAGCTAAAACTTCTCTAAAAATAAGCTCACTAATTTTTTAAGATGCTTAAGTTTTGGAATATTATGTCTAAATACCAAAATTAGTATTTAGGTATGAAAGTAATATGTAGTAATTATCCATGATTTTGTAAAAATTTGGAACACATTGATCTAGTGATACTGAATTTGATTAGATCTACATATTTACCTGGAAAGAATGAATCATTAAATAATTATTTGGAATCAACTTATTCCATTATTTGCTTATTTAACTTAATGATAAATGTTGAATAAGATATCTATTATAATTTAACTTTCATAACAAGAGAAGGAGCTCAAACAAGTATATTTTCGTAAACCATTTATTAGCAGTCCAAAATTTTCTCATTATACTGAGAGATCACACACTTACTGAATAATCTATAAATTTTACCAGAAATAACAATATTGAAAAATATTCCTTAGTTTCTAGTTTATTTTTGTTGTTAAAAAAGCAATTGCTTTATGTCTATCTAATTACAGAAAATCTCCCAGAAGTCTACATGTTGTAACATTATCCACAGAAGCAAAAGCACATCTTGTGGTTGATTAAGTGTGTATAATGATATATATCATAGACCTACTACATTCTGCAGTGGTGCTTTTTGCCTTTGTGAAGATACTCAACTCTACTTTTCTACTCCGCATATATCTAGGACCTAGTCTGGGAGATACACATATAACCAGCATGATGAGGTAAAAAGCAATCTCTCAATTCCAACAGAGCTGTGAGTGTGCTGGTTATTCATCCTGCATGTTCCTCAGAAATGTTAGAGAAACATAAGAAACATCTCTAACATTTCTTATGACAGCCAACCACATCAAAGGAGAAAAAAAGAGATACTAACATGCAAGGTGGTGAAGGTTGCTATACAAGCAAAATCTTACTGAACCGTAATATCAATGAGACTTGATAGGAAGCACAGACCATGAGGACTGACAGAACTTTTCTTAGTGGGGGCGTGTTTCAAGAGTTTGAGAAGCCCTGTGAAACCTTGATGGTTTGGATTTATGCAACCACTACCTGAAGCTGATAGATGACAGAAAAGAGCTGCTTCAAAAAAATTATTCATCTCTATAGGAATTCCAGCACCCAAAGGAACACTCCTATTTGTAAAAAGGATTCCAAGAGTAAAGGTTTGCAGTTTTACAGGACGCCAAGTTTAAAATTCTCCAACAACATGGGAAATAGAGGGCCACATCCAAAGTTCAGAGAGATTAAGCACATCTGAACACATTTTGAGAGTGTTGTTTCAAGGCTATGGGATGGGAACCTGAGTGGTATCACACAAATGTACTTTGTTTTAACTTCCCTGGAATTTACTCCAGGTTTCATTAAAATGGTGGATGCTAGGAGAAACTGGGAGCCTAAATTCAGAGACTCTAAGAGAAGATATGGTGATAAGACAATACTAAATAATCAAAGTCCTCTTTCCGAGAACATAAACATAAGGAGAGGTACCAAAGGTGAAATTTTGAGCAGAATCAGATTCACAGGAGACAATAAGCACTTCACATCACCATTAGGAGCAAAGGAATAGCAGCAAAACTTCTAGCTCACAAGGATGGACAAGAGGAAGAATGGTAACTATGGACCAAGTGGTGGAATAGAAGAATATCTACCGGAGAGATTGACAGGGTGTAAGTCTCATTTCTTCCCCATGCACCTGAACTCACAGACAATACTTTTTCAAACCATTTCTATTAGCCACACATTCTAAAAATGGTATGTCCCAAGTATGCCAGAATTACACAAATAAGTATATCTAAAAACTAATCAATGATGAATATGGGAGGAAAACTTTTCTTTAAAAAAGAAATAGTCAGCAACAGTAAGGCTAAAAGTAATGAAAAATTAAAATATGAAGATCTCTTCAGAGAAGGTTCACGACTCTGAACATGTCACTGTTTTTACTCCTTATAGCCTCATATAAAGATCAGACAGGTTCAAGCACTAGGTCTAGCAAGTTGATCTGTCTGTGCCCCATGTTGATTTGGTTTCAAAGGAATTTTACTAAGGTTATATCATTGAGAAAGGTATGTACAAAAAAGCTCAGTATTTTCTCCTAGGAGAAATGCCAGTCATCATTTTTTAATCACACATGTGTTTGTGTGATGATATTTGATGGGAAGACAAAATACCAGTTTTAGGAGATTATGTCAGACAAAATTCTTTAGGCAAACAAAAACAATGCCTCAGAAATGAAGACCCTTGAAATGTATGTTTCAAACTTAAAATACTCATTTTTTCAAATATATGTTATACGAGTGAAGTAAAAATTTATTAGCAGAAAGTACATTTAAATCTATATTAGTCAGGGTTCTCCAGAGAAACTAATCAATAACATGTATGTAAATATTAAAAGCAATTTATTTTAAGGAACTGTCTCATGTGAACTCATGCTGACAAGTCCAGGGTAGATGTGAAGGCTAGAGACCCAGAAAGAGCAGATGCTGCATTTAAGTCCAAAGGCTTTCAGGCTGAAGAAAAACAACAACAAAATATCCACTGATTTACATACTATTTTTATCCAAAAACACCCTTACAAATTGTGTGACCAGCTATGTTGACACATAAAATATCCCTTCGAAGTATCAATAAGACATTTATTTTAAAATTTTCATTCTTTTTTCCAAAAATCAAAACATGATTGTTATGGAAAAATTCCTACATATTAAGCATTTCATTGACTATTTATAATTACATAATGAACAAGAAACCTTTCATAGCTCCTATTAATACAGTACTTCAGACGTAGATATCTCTAGCATTTTCTCAGTGGTCAGTATATTAGCTCAAAATTTACCACAGCAATATGTCTCTGCTTAATAATCATAAGATAGAAATATGAAAGGCTACTTTTCCCAGAAATGTGCTCCCCCTATAGTCAACTTCACATTCAAAGCATGTATAACATTTTGAAATACTTCACACCCATACAAGGCTAGTATATACTTAGCACACACTAGCCATTCAATAAACATGTAGGCATTATTAGAGATTGTCATGAATAGTATGCACCTCTCCTTGCTTCTTAAGATAATATGAACCGAATATATTAGAAACTTCAATATCACACGTTATGAAGATTACTTCACTGCACAATTTTATATCCCTCTTAATGTGGACTTTGTTTCTGATTGCAGTGCAGTGCTCAAGCTCATTTTTGAATATTTTTGAAATGTACCTTTCTATACACATCTCTATTCAGTTCTCAACACAAACAGAAATTTCTCTTTCATTATACACTTCTTTCTAATTCATCCCCTTCTTTTATCTTACTATATATCCCTTTGTTTTGTATCTGTCATGTCTGTTTTCTTCTTTGGCATGTTTTAGGCTTAATAATGCCTTTCCCTATACCCTGTGGTGTTTCTTTTCCTTCTGCAGGCTTTTGTTGCTAAGTAGTTATTCAGCTTTCAGTGGTTTTAAGCTCATTAATTCTACTATTTGCATTGGTGCATTTAAATGTCTATTTCTTGATGTACCCTCTACAAAGCTTAAAGTTGATGACAGATGTGATAAGGGTGATTGTGATTAATGATGCTAATGGCGATGATGATCATGTTGTTGGCAAATGACTTCTAGAGAAAACTACTGACATTTCTTTCATCCCTCCCTTTCCTCTCTTGTGTTGATAAAACAGCTGAGCTGCCCTTTCACAAGCATGGCCTTTAGAACTCCTTCTCCTTTTTTTTTGGTTCCTTAGTGAGGTGAGCAAACAAACAAAATGACATCTGACAATGATGACTAAGTCAAAAGCAAATATCTGACTCAGATAAAACCCATGTGGACTCTCCAGTGACACTGGAATTATTGGAAAAGAGAATCATTGGATCAGTATAATTCCAACTCCAGGGATTTGAATTCTGAAAAACTTTGTTAGTGGAATGTGGTACAGCTGGGAGGTCATGATAAAAGTTGAAGTTGTTGGCTATTATCTGAATATATGCATCTGTATAAATCAATCAAGTCTGAGGTTACCGGGAGTTGGTGGTGGAAATAAATACAGTCAATTTAAAAGAGTCTCAGAGGGCCAAGAGACTGTATAGTCTAACAGACTCAAAGTAATCTCATTTTCCATTTGAAATTTCTATTTATACTTCATTCCTCTCGAAGATTCATAAGATCCCCAAGTGGTTCTTTGTTCCTTGGGATCAGAAAAGTCTTAAGAGAATTTCAGAATTCTCTGTCTCAGAAGGAAGAACAACTATGTTTTTTTTTTATTATCCTATCTTTAAACATATATTCTACATAACTATTCAACAATATTTATTCAGCATCTACTATATACAAAAACCTCCCTAGAAATCATGATGAGGTTGAAATTCTATACCTTGTCTTCACAGATTTAGATAACTTCCTTGCCTTTTTAAAGTTTTACTTCATTTCTGATTACTAATTGAACTTCCAAGTTTTTGCAAGCCATGTGTTTCAGCCAAAGTGTGTTCCCCTAAGTTTCCTTTGCAGCTCAGTGAGGTCATGTGACCAAGTTGTACCAGTAAATGAAAGTAATACATGCAATTTTGGCTGGGTCTTCACATTCACTCTATTGTCCCTTCCCCTTTTACCACTGGCCAAAGTGAGGCATCGTTGCCATAATTTTGAACTATGATATGGTAGTAAGACCATGACAATGGCCATCTGTATATTATGGACCTTTCATTTAAGATCTAGACTCTTTATACTAGTATTATTGCATGAAATTTATGTCAGTTAAGCCATTACTTTGTTAGAGCAGCCAAAGAGCTATCCTCATCAACAGTATTGATAAGGAGATTCTGTTTATAGGAGGAAGGAAAAACATTAAAGCTAATCATGTGAAATAAGTTGTAATTTAGAAATTTGGTAGCAACTGCATATTTCACCAAGATGTTGAATAAGACAGGCAAACAAATAAGTAAGAAACTGCACAGTGTATGTGCTCTCAAAACCACAAAAGTGAAGTGAGTAAACAACACAGCAGATGTTTCACCCAATATAATTAGGACAGAAGTTAAGGTTGAACTTCATGTGTCCCCTCCTAATTGCCCTGAAAGGAATCCTCTTTCTTTATAGTAATGCCATTAGGGAGAACAAAAATACATGCAAATAAAGAAAATAGAATATAGAACCAGCCACACATGGCCTAATTAACACCACATCTATAGTAGCTCCAGGTGTTTGCCATCAACAAAGGGGTCATGAGTGAAAACACTTGAGTTGCATAAAACATGCTTAAAATATTCCATGAATGACAAGTTTTTTTTTCCTATGATTTTATTGAAAGTATTGTATAAGTATGTAGTTGATATCCACATGGGCTTACCAATTCTAGTTACTGGCATGACTTCCGTCAAGAGCTTTTTATCTGAGAAAGGGTAGAAGCTTTTTCTCTTGGTGACATATGTAAGCTGCTTCAGGATCAAATTGTAATAGAAACTTGTGGCTTAGACTATTTTCCTTGCATTTATCACTATCAACCACAGAGACTGGAATGGCTCACAGGAGGCAGTAGAAGAAAGAGAGACAAGAACCTTTGGAAATTTTAAGAGTTTAAGAAATATTCCAAAAACAAATATTCTGAATCCAGATCAGCAATCAACATAAAATATCATTATTGTGATGACAATAGGATCTAATATCTTCTCCACAGCTATGATGGTGATTAATTTGAGATAGAATATGAGTCTCAATTTAATCAGAGATATTATATGTCTTTATTCTTGTAAAATATTGGCTTTATTTTTTTGTACACAATATAATGACCAATATTACAGAATTGTATTTGTGTAAACAATTATTATTAATGCTTGCAGAAAGCTATACATTAAGATTTTAAAAGATGATGCAGAATAAAAAGTCAATAATACTAATTCATATGAACATGCCACATTTCCAAATGTCAGAATCAAAGTTTCTTCTCTCAAAAGTGTCAGATGATTTTTAGTCTGGGAAGCTTTTTCAGAACTTCTGCCCATATCTAAGCTGGGTGATCTTTCTCCATGCTCCGGTCACACAATTTATCATCCCATTATAACACTATGGTAATTTATTTTTATGCCTTTGCATGCAAACTCTCTGAAAGTAGGGACATGTATTACTTGATTCTCATGTGTTCCAGTTATTGACTCTACATAACCAATCACTCCAAAACTTCGTGGTTTAAATAAACAGGAATCCTTTATTCACAATTCTACTATCTGGACAGGACGCAGCAAGGAGATATTGTCTTGTCTTTTTTTCCACACATTTACAGTGGGATATCTAATGAGACGGCTTCTTCGAGTAGCTGGTGTATTCATTGGCTATTACTGCTTAATAATTTAATTCAAATTTAGCCATTTGAAAAGATGGTGTTCATTTTTCATATGGTTTCTATGAGTCAAGTAGTTGAGGGAGAATCGACTGAGTGGTTCTGCTTAGGTTCTGTGATGGTGTTAGCTTAGGTTCTGTCATGGTGTTATAGCCCAGACATTGATTAAGGCTGCAGGCACCTGAAAGTTGGGCTAAGATGGGAGAATCTGCTTCCAAGAAGGCTCATTCACATGTATGGTGAGCCAGTACTGGCTTTGGAAGAAGGCCTTGGTTCCTCATTGCATGCATTTTTCATAGGAATGTTTTAGTGACCTTATGACATGGCAGTTGACTTTCCTCAGAGTGGTCTGAGAGAGAGCAAAGCAAGCTGCCATGATTTTAAATGCTTAGCCTAAGAAGTCACACATTGTTATTTCTGCAAAATCCTATTGATCACGCTGTTGATTCCTATTGAATGTGTCCTTTAATACCAGAAGTCAGGAATTATTGTGGGCCACTTTAAAGGCTGGCTAACTACCACAGCAAGCCTATTGGTATTGACTGTTATAGATCCTTCCCTATAAGGCTTCTTGTGCTTCCTCACAGCTTGATGACTGAGTCTCAAAAGAGGCAAGGAAGCCAAATGGCAGGAAATCACACAGTGACTGGGATGATTTTTAAGGCCAGAAATTATACAATATCACATCCATCTTATTCTGTCAATGAAAACAGCTATTTGTCCCACACAAAATACTTAATAGTAGGAAGGTCATTGTTAAACCTTGACATGACTATTTGATTGTTTTTTGGGGGGGCTATGGACATATTCCACAAGCATTTTAGAATTTTGTATATATGTTAGTATATTCACAAATTAAATGAATAACAGCTACTCTCCTATTCCAGCTAAAGTGCATATTACATTATTTAAGATTGGCCGTTTAGCAATGCTCTTCCACAAAAAGAAAATCAAATCATGGAAGCCTCTTTCTCAAAATAGTTTTGTAAAATTCTTATCTTGAGTGCAATCTGAAAATATTTAAGGCCGTGATGGCATAATACTGTTATTATTTCATGCTGAAAAAGGAGACCATATATAATACAGAAAGTAAAGAATGAATTCATAGAATTTCTGTCAATGAAATGAGAACCTTATAAGATAGAAACATCAGAGGAAAGTGAATCAAATCTGCACAAAATTTCGAGATATATTATGAAATATGGCTTGCTCATAATTCCAAACAGTTTTTTGCATGCACTGCTTAACAAAGATATACCCACATTGGTTTGGGCAGTACTCTTTTAGTTAAAAACAGCACTTAAAGTATTAATGTCCATGTTGCTTACACTTTTTAACAGAGATAACTTTATTTTTTGAAAGGTAGTAAAATAAAATTGCAGTCTGGCTGAGTCCAGTTTCACCTTTAGACAGTTCTTTTCAACCAAGTTATAAAGCCTTTATACAAACAAGGCAGACATTTAATTACTATTACCAGAACAGCGCCATTCCAATACAACCTTCGATAACACATATTATCAATCAAATTGAATTTTTAATACTGCTTTGTGCAGAATACACACTCGATTATGTACTCTGTGTCATGACTAGTTTTCTAAGGACTTCAATCCATTTTGGCTTTAACTGTGTCCCCCAGGGTTCTTAGCAGCATTCAATCTGAAGTGAGAAATTGTAATGAATAGATAAACAGCACAGTACAGTATCTAATAGTAGTATGCAAACCATAGCACAGACTGGATTTTATTGCTATTTCACAGCTAAGTACAAGCTGAAACTTGACTCTGACCTAAATAATCAGAAAAAGAAAACTTGCATTAATTTTCACCTTCAATAAATATGCTGAAGTTTTATCAGAGAAAATGTCCATAAAACTTTCTATTTATTAGTTCTTCTCCTGGTAAATTACTTGGAAATTAGAGTAAAGTCTATAATATTTTCTTATATTAAATACTATATACCATGAAGGTAACTTGTACACCATGAAGGCTAATAGGGATTAACAAGAAAAAAAATCCTGCTAAATTTGCTAACAGAAATCAATAAATAGACAAAATGTTATTTTTAGAAATAATGTTTAAATTTAAACCTGGAATATGAAAAGAAGTCATATTTCAAGGAGGCCCAGGAAGATGACTGCAGTTGCAGGGAAAGAGAAGTGCAGAGCCTAGCACAGGAAAGAACTTTACATATACAAAGAACTATCAGAAAGAAAATGTGTGGCCAAAATGTAGACATGAAGCAAGGGAAAGCATGACACAATATGAACTGGGACAGATGGGCAAGCAATACATTATGAGGATAGTAAATGACATGATAAAGAAAGTAGGGTTCTTTATAAAAACAACTGGAGGAGACAGAATTTTGAATGAGAAAATACTATGGTCAGATAAGACTGTAAGCAAATTAAAACTATGGAGATAAATCAGAAGATGATTTCAACAAGTTTGGAGGCAGTGGTTAATTCCACTAGGGTAGAAACTATTATGATTGAGTGAAGTATTCCTATTGAAATGCATTACATAGAACCAGTGCAATAAGGGATTGATGTGGGATCTACAAGAGATGAATATATCAGAGAGGACTACCAGGTTTCTGAATTGAGTAACTGATATGATTTTAGTGTCATTACTGGCATGGGTGAGACTGTAGGAAAAAAATCATCTTGGGATAAAACTTTATACTTTTATCTTAGAATATGTTAAGCATGAGGTGCTTATGAAACATGTAATTGTGCAACTCAATTATTCTTTTCTTTAAAAGAAGTCAGAATGTTGCCAGGCATGGTGGCGCACACCTGTAATTCCAGCACTTTAGGAGCTGAGACTGGAGAATTGGGAGTTCAAAGCCAACCTCAGCAAGGGTGAGATGCTAAGCAATTCACTGAGACCCTGTCTCTAAATAAACACACACACACACACACACACACACACAAAAATAGGGGTGGGAACGTGGTTCAGTGATTGAGTGCTCCTGAGTTTGATCCCTGGTACCAAAAAAAAAAAAAAAAAAAGAAAGTCCATGCTGCTGATATAAATATAGGAGTTGATAGCATAAAGATCATTTTCAAAATCATTATTTCATAAGAATTGATAAGTTCACTTAGAAAGCAAGTGTAAAGACAAGTACTCAAGACTGAGCTTCACACAGAATTTTAATAGTTGAACATAGAGTAGCTAAAAGTTTTGGAATAAAACCAGTGAAGAATAGGATTATGAAAATTGAGAAAAGGGTTGTTCTAAAAGAAAGTATTCAATTCTGTTGGAAGATGCTTCAAGGTCCAATAAACATAGAAAATACCTGCCCCTGAAAATTTAGTAACCACATAGATAATCTTTGACAATTAGAGAACATAATTTTCAGTGGCTACTGAGAATCGAAGACTAATTGGAAAGGTTACAGTATAAACAGGGTACGAAGATTAGAGACAATATATGACTCTTTTGAAACATTTAACTGTGGAAGGGGAATAAATTAATGTGTAGAAACTAAGGCACATATGTAAGATCCTGGGGAAAATATTGTGAAGTGGGAAATATTCTAGCATATTTTTTATACTGATGGGAATAATACATAGTAGAAAAAGAGAAAACAAAGATGCAGAGAAGGGGGTTCCATGCAGAGCCTCTTCCTGACAGGTCTTAGCAGAGCTTTTTCTTTTTTAAATAAAGAGGTGACAACAGAATTGTTGTCTTAAAAGGAGTCATATTCTTATAAATATGAGAAGTACAGAACCTAAAAACCAAAGAAAAAGGAGGGTTGCCTTGTTTCCTATAACCAAAGGAAGCAGGAGTAGATGGGCAAAGGAAGGACAAGGCATGAAATAATTATTTCATAGAATGAGAAATAATTTCATAGGAGAACACAGCAGAACTAATGTGCAGAACCAGAAACCTGTCTGAAGTTTGTAATTATGAATTTAAAGTGAGGCAAGAGCTCTGTGATTTTCTCTGGCAACATTCATTTCCTCAGGTGCAGATACAGAGGAGAAAATAATTTGTTTTCTCTGTGATTGGATATACATCAGGTGATTTTTTTTAAAGGAGAAAGAGCAAGTGATCTAGGGACATTTGCTAAGGTGTAATTATGATCTAATTATAATTTAAGAAGAACATTGCATATCAAACTCTAGTATTCTGCCCTGACCCCCAAATGCCCTTATTAAATGCATTAGTCCCCAGGTTGGTACTATTGAGAGTTGGTAGAAACTTTTAAAAGGTAAAGCCAACTAACTGAGTGGTCATAGGTCATCTGGGGTGTGCTTTGAAGGGGATAATGAGCTCCCAGCCCCTTGCTTTTCCTCTTTGCTTCCTAGCCACCATGAGGTGAGCAACTTTGCTCCATCACGCACTCCCTGCCATGATTTGCTGCTCCATCACAATAACAACAGCATATGTATGCTCAATCATGCACTGGAATCTCCAAAATTGTGAGCCAAAATAAACCTTTCCTCTTTTAAAATTTGTTTTATCTTGGATGTTTTGTTACAACAGCACAAAAATGACTAAGAGAGAAAAATAGGGTCATTGCTATGACTACACCTGAAATGATATGGAGGAGCCTTTGGAATTGGTTTGCATGAAAAAATTTGAAAAATTCGAAGAAGTAGGTTAGAGAAAGCCTAAAGTGCTGTTAGTGGAGCATAGGGGGAAATTGTGGTCAGATCTCCTAAGACCAGAATGCTGATAGAAACGCAGATAGCAATGGTTATGCTCATGAGATTTCAGATGAAAATCAGGACTCTATTTGAAATTAGACTGAAGGGCATTCTTTTTACACCATGAAAAGGGATTTGGCTACATTGTATCCATTCCCTGAGACTATGGCTGGCTGAGTTTAAAGACAATAGACTAATTCATCTACTAAAGGAATTTTCAAGGCTGTACAGCATTCAGGCAGTGGCATGTGTTTTACTGACTGCTTTTAGCCAAATTTACAGTTAAAATAAGAAGAAAAAAAAACAGAATGGAAATATTTGAAAATTTCACAGCTTTTTGAGAAAATGAACAGATTTAAAGAAGAGCCAAGGAGGGTATAGTTGTTAAGGAGATTAGTGCTATTAAAAATAAGTCATGCATTTTGCATTGGGACAATAGGAAAGATGGATTGAGGCAATCTCAGAGATCAGCAAGATCCTACTCATCACTGGTTCAAAGAAGTAAAAGTGAAAATTTGTTTCAAGGACTTTCCAGGGAAGACTATTCTTTGAGAAAAGAATCACAGCAAGGTACTCAAAGCCACTATATAACTACAGTCCAGATACACCCAATATGGCTCATGCCAATCTCAGATATTTGTGTCATCCACATAACACTGGTGTTGCAGGCATGCAAAATTTAAGAATTAGGCTATCATGGAGGCTTCCCCCTAAATTTCAAAGGAAAGTCTGGGAGCAGAGCAGTATGTTGTGAGGCTGGAATCCCTGCAAGCATACCCTGATAGTGCAATGTGTGGAGCTACGAGAATGAAGCCTGGGCTACAGAGGATACCCTGCAGGACACAGATGCCAGAAACAGGACACCTGCCAAGAGAAGCTGCCACCAAGAGAGAAGGGCTGCCCAAGTTGGAAATCCTCATCCTGCCAGTGTGTCCTGGGTTCTGGACACAAAGACAGAATTTAATGTTTGCCTTCTTGAGTCACTCTATTGCTTTGATCCAATCCTTCCTTACTATTTTCCTGTTCCTCCCTTTTGGAATGGAAATGTTTTCCTGTGCCTAACCACCATTATGTCCCAGAAGTATGTCACTTGTTTGTTTGATTTAAGGGCTCACAGATGAGTTTGCCTTGAGTCTTAGAGGAGACTTTGAACTTGAACTTTTGAGCAATGCTAGAATGGTTCAGACTTTGCAGAGTCTTGGGGATGGACTCAACACATTTTGCATTATAAAAAGGACATAAGCACCCCTTGGGGACCAGGGGCAGAATACTGTGGTTTATATGTAGAATGTTCCCCAAAGGCTGCTGTGTTAAAGGCTCAGTCCTTAGTTTGGTGCTATTGGAAGAAAGTGAAAATCTTTAACAGGTAGGGCCTAGTAGGAGGTCTTGCAGTTATTGAGGGCATGTCTTTAAAGGGGATGTAGCATGTGAGTCTCTTGCTCTTAACCTTTTGTTCCTAGCTATGAGGTGAGTGGCCTTCCTCTGTCACATATTCCTACCATGATGTAAAATGCCACCACAGGACCAAAGCAACAAGGCCATCCAGTAATAGACAGAAACCTCCCAAACTGCGAGCCAAGAGAAAACTTTCCTTCTTATAAGTTGATTATTTCAGGCTTTTTTTTTTTTTTTAATAATAACAGAGCACTGGTAGTATAGTGAGAAATGGTAGAGTCCTTATTTCATGTCTTAATGAAATCAAAGAATTAAAGAAACTGTGGTTTGGAGCAAATAACTTAGAAGTATTAAAAGTCATTTTTAGACATTCAGGTATTTAAAACCTAGATCTAAAAGAAAACTCAATTTCTGATAAAGACAACATCCAATGTGCATCCGAAGAGCAGATGGCTGAGGTGGTGTGGAAGAAACAGACATTGGAGGTGGAGAGAGAAAGCACTCAGGTTCAAGTTTCCGTAGAAATCATTGATTTGTTAGTTACTAAGGATGTGTGAAGGAGAGGAAGACTCAGCCAGGAACAAAAGTCTTCAATGTGTACAGTATACCAGATTTCAATCAACTACAAATGGATGATATTTATTTCATTAAATTGGTCTTTTTGATGCAATCAGACTTATTCCTTTCAGTTTCCATGAACTCATGAAAAATTGAACTTTTTCAGGTAATTTTTAAAAATTATGTATAGTGAAAATTTATACATTATAAACTAGCACACACTGCTGTTCTAAGAGATGCTGAATCCAGAAATGACTGAGGAGAGCTGCTGAGTTAACAAAACCCAACTAGGTAAGTTAAAGAAGAATTAGACTCCTGAGAGCCAAAGACAGAAAGATATTTAAGAGCAAATTCCATAAGAATGGAAGGGAGAAATTTAGGTGGGGTAAAAAGCACATAATTCTTAAAAAGGCATGCATTATGTACTCAAATCTTTACTATATGTGAGCTGAAGAATGACCAAAACAGTCCAGCATCTTGAACACTACATAACATGAAGATAATACCCATAATACCCATGAGATATGATTATCTTAAAGATTCGATAGGGTAAAATATATAAAACTCATCTATTATTTAAGACACAAACTACGATGTTGTAACAAATAAACCTAAAATTCCAGTTATTTGAAGAAGAAAGCCCCTTCAAAAAATAAATTTTCTTTATTCACTGCTTAATACACCAGGGTGAGTAAGTGACCCTGCTTTACAAGACCATTCAAGGACTCCGTTCTTTCTACCTTGCTGCATCCTATGGCATGATTGTCCTTGTGGTGAAGCTGGCTGACCTTCATGTCTGCATTCCTTTTTGTTGGGGGGTAAGAAAGGACAAAAACAAGGGGCACACTTTGGGAGGCTGAGACAGGAGAATCACGAGTTCAAAGCCAGCCTCAGCAATAGCGAGGTGCTCAGCAACTCCATGAGACCCCATCTCTAAATAAAACACAAATAGGGCTGGAGATGTGACTCAGTGGTCGAGTACACCTGAGTTCAATCCCTGGTACCAAAAAACAAACAAACAAAAAAAAAGTCAGGGGGGCTGGGACTATGGCTTAGCGGTTGAGCGCTTGCCTTGCATACGTGAGGCACTGGGTTCGATCCTCAGCACCACATAAAATAAATAAAGATATTGTGTTCATCTACAACTAAAAAAAAACCCAAAAATATAAAAAAAAAAAGTCTGGAGCAGACAGTCTGATTGGAGATGGACATGTGTTGTACATGTTACTTCAACTTTCTTCCCTGCTAGTCTAAACTTAGTCACGTGGTTAGTGCAGCATGCCAGCCCTGTTTTCAGCTTTAATATTGGAATTTAAGGGGTCTATCACCAAGAGAAATAAGAAGAAAATAAATCCTAGAGAAGAGTTTCAGTATCCACAGTATGTCTGTTCACAATAATTGTCCATGTTATTTGTAAATAATAGCTCTATTAACAAATATTTTTATAAATTCTTTTATATGTTCTTTATAGACTTTTGAGGCATTGAAGTGCAAACACATTGGATTTTTATTCATAAGTACACAGTGAAATCAGATTCTGGGATGATTACTCACATAATCTGTCAATATTTCAGGAACACTGAACAGGTGGTCTCCAACTTACATTTCAACTTATCTTTTTTTATTTTACTTTCTGATGGTGTGAAAGTGGTATATATTCAATAGAAAGTATACTTTGAATATTGATCTTTCCTTGAGTTTGAATACAGTTTGACCCTTCTAAATCACATATTGAAATATGGTCCCCATTGTAACAGCATTGAGAGATGGTGGGATCTTTAAGAGATGATTACATCATTAAGAGGAATTATTGCCTTTTTAATGAGAATGTGGTCATTCTTGCCAAAGCAGGTTGCATAAAGTGAGGCCATGCCTTGTGTTTGCCTCTCATGCCTGCTTCTTCTCTTCCAATAGATTGCTGTCATGAATGGAAGCTGCACAAGGTCCTCATCAGAAGCTGAGCAGATGCTGGTACCATGCTCTTGGACTCGCAGCCTCTGGAACTATAAGCAGCAATAAAGCTCTTTTCCTTATCAATTATCTAGTCTCAACTATGCTTCCTTAGCAACATAAAATGGACTAATAAATCAAGCAAGCCATATGTGGCATGAAGCTCTTTGGCAATGCTGAGTAGTGGCAATGAGCCACAGTTCCCAGTCTTCAGGGAAAGTGAGTGAGATGCTAAGAGCACTACCATGGTCCCCAGCTGTGTACTCAGTAGTTACATGTATTACATGCTCTTTTGATTTACAATATTTTCAACTGATGGTAGGTTTATCAGGACATAACCTCAATGTAAGTCTAGAAGCATCTTTACAAGTATGTACAGTATTTATCCTAGTGCCTTGCTGATCCTATTCTCATAACAAAATAGTAGCACAGAGCGTGTTTTAGGTATTTGGACAACTTTAATACAGAATCTACACTCAGACACTATATCTAGACATAGGTGGAGACTAATCTATCACTTGACCAAGTGCAACATACTTATGTATTTAGACCCAATTCAATTAAAACTATTTATAAATAGCAAGTTAATAGAAATAAACATAAATCAAATTGTATTCACTTAGTTTTTTAAGTTACCTCTACTGTTTATCAATATGCCATTCTCCATTGATCATTTCATATTTCACTTTTCCCAAAAGGCTTTCTGTGATTATTCCCTGGCCTCCTGTGTTCCATTTTTAATACCTTAAAGTATTTTTAAATTTGAAAAGACTTGATGATATATAAATCTGAAAAACTACATCATTATGATTTCATTATTTAATTCATAATATTGTAAATATAAATAAAGGGTTAAAGAAAGAAAATGGCAAATAGCACATGATATATGTGAGTTTCATTCATATATGAATTTTCATTCAATCAGTGCAGTATTGTGTGGCGGTTGAAACTCATGTTCCAGAACCAGATAACTCTAATTTTAACTGGCTGCTGGCCAACTTCTTCTTAAGTAATCATACTCAAAGTAAGCACAAATTTCCTCATTTTTATAATTACAAAACCTACTCAGCAATGTTGCTGAATGATAAAATGGAGAAGTGTGTACAAAGTACTCAGGTTATACTGATAGGTAGTAAACCGTAAATAAATATTAGCTAGTGGTATAGTTATTACCAATTCCTTCTGAAGCCAGAGTTGTTCTAAGCCCAATTGTATAGGTGGCAAAACCAAGCTCAAAGATTTTTGCATAACCTGTAAATGTGTAGAATGGAAGATTTAGAATTCAAAACCTAGTCTAAATCCAATTGTTTTATATTCTTATCACTTTTGTATCATTTGGTTCTTTGTATCTTTCTCTCCACCAACGCCTAAGCAAAATACTATTGTTTTTCTGAATGATTATTAGAACAGCAGCCCATTTCTAGGCAGGGGGCTGGTTGGTTATTCTGTATCCTTGTTGAGTTGAAACAGAAAGATAATAGTTGCTTTCTCATACATTTTGGCTCCTGTTGCTTTCTCATGATATTGTTAGATAGACCATTGTTTTTATTATTAAGTAGCTTTTGTTCTTCAAATCCATATTCTTGCTTCTCTAGAGCCCCTTCTTTACAAAGGAAGGGAGAGGAGGAACAGAATCAAAATGGGTCAGACTAAAAGCTAAATGTGTACACAGTGGATAGTGAAGAAGCTCTGCATTGAGTCTGAAAATTCAATTGCTTTCTGTCAGACTCCAGAGCTAACATTTTTACTAAACTACCTGTTTTGTTTCTGCTTGGGAGAAAAACACATTATCATTTTAGAAACTGTGTAGGAATTTATAAGCTCTAAGTGTTGGAACAAGCAAAGAAAAATTCAAGTTCAGATATCACAAAGAACATACAAATATCAAGTTTAAGGATGAATATCTGAGTCACCAAATGCCTTTGGAGGTAAATTGCAGTCCAGCCATATATATGCATACATATGTATATATACAGTATTTATATTTGTATGTATATAACATGTATGTGTGTGCATGTAAACTTAAATTTAGTGATTAAGGTCTGGGACCTTGCTTTTTAATTGACAGGAAATTTATTTATCTTAAGTCATAAATTTTAACAGACATGTTCTACTTCTACACATATCATTTTGTGAAGCCAGGTCAAAAACAGCACTATATAGTTGTAATGTAACTGGTGCTTGTACTCACTTTTAGAAGCAATGCTATAAAAGTTGCTTTGGTAGGGGGGTAGGATAAATGGAGGGAAAATAGGAGATAATTGCAATGTTCTAGGTGAATTAGATGTGTTGATAAAGAAAAGATATGTTAAATAGTCTGCAAGCATCATACTAAATGAATGACTAAAAGTTAGAAGGAAATAAAAATGAAAGAAATGAAATGAGGCTCAGAAATGGGCTTTGATGACAGGTAAACAAGCTTTTTAAAGAAATGTGGAAACAATTAGGAACAAACATGAGATCATCAAGGTCAATGAGGTGCTAGCAAACTACACATAGTAACTTAAAGTTTTGAGAAATTCTATCCAAACATTATCCAATCACTTAAAAATCTGTATCTTTCACCAACTGTGTACTTTATAATAGCTCCTCTCCAGCATCATTTTGAGATATCATTATTATCATTTGTAGACTTAACTTAGAAGAAAATGTAGTCTTTTTAAGAAATTAATTGAAAATGCTAAAACAAGTATTTTGAATCTGTCTGATGTTTTTATCTTTATTCAAAGATTTGTTTTGCTTTAATGTAAGGTTATTTCTGGAACAGAAACTTTTGCAGACCAAAAGTTTTATGTCTTATATAATGGGTTATATTTGTTTTAGCTAAATGTTGTCCAAAAAAAGGATTTTTAAAAAGTTAATTCATTGCTTTGATATCATAATCAAGCAGAATTCATTCCACTTAGATTCTCTCAGACATCCAGATTGAGGTCAAACATGTAGTTAATTTGCATGAGCCAGGGACATTGTAAACACCACCTCAAGTCTACAATTCAATTTTAGCATATTTTTTTATCAAAACAAGTGAGTCTTATCCTGATTTTTCATATTCTAGGATACTAACTGTTCAGATATTCTACATCATCCAGCTGTTAACCAAAATTCAGATGCAAGATTTCAATTATGACTACAAATGAAATATGTTTTATTTGGTGACTTTCTATTGACACAGCCTTTGATATTTCTGTTGCAAGCATATTTCCAGTTTTAATTTTGGATTTGGAAAAAAAAAACAGTTTTGCAAGGATGATTACAGTTTTTTGTTGGTTGGTTGGTTGGTTTTTACCATTGTTCCCACTTTCCATGTAGAAGTCTGCAACTACAGTGTCAAGGAAGCATTCTAATAATACAGATTTTTGAATGATATAATTCTACTTGTATCTTCATGCAGAAAAGTTTAAAATTATGGAACAACTGAGGTGCTATCAAACTACACATAGTAACTAAATGTTTTGAAAAATTTTATCCAGAAATTATTCAATCACTTAAAACCTGTATCATTCACCAACTATGTGTTTCGTAGTTGCTCATCTCCTAGCTTACAGAGGAAATGTGGACACAAAAGTAAACAGCCTCTAATTCAGGTACCAGGACATCATTGCAAGTTCTATTTTAACAAGGCACTAAAATTCTTGTCTTCACTTCCCTCGTTGAAAAATATCAGAATAAAACAATCTAATTCCCAGAAGGAGCTCAGGAAGGAGGTAATAATTAGGATATCAAGTGAAATAGTAAGTATAGAGCATGTTTGTAAAGTTGCAAAGCCCTATTAATTGCAAGGAGTAACTTGAGCATTCAGCAAACATCAGACACAAAATATGTGCCAGCCATTAGGGATATGAAGACAAATAAGGCAAAACTCCTTGTAACAATAGTCTGAGGCTAGATAGAGAAACGCTAACATGAACAAATACAATGTGACAGGAAACATAGCCAGGTGTGCACAGGGCTTTGCCAGTGCATAGAGGAGAACACATCCACATCTGCCAGGAAACCTGAAGGATGAGTTGGAATTTTTCACTGAGTTAAGTAGCTCAGCAAGGTAATCTTACCTTAGGGATAGGACTTTCAAAGGGAAAGAGGCTTAAAATGCTGACATTTCAGGTCCCACCAAGAGGTAGTAGCCTCATTTATCCCAGGTCCTCCTCTTTTCAATCAAAAATGCTTGGACTAACACAGTAAATAAACAGAAAACTTTTTAAAATAGGACAAAAGTCAGACAACGTGGAGAAATGGGGACTTCAGACTTGTTGCTGAGTTCCTCTCATTTCCTTACTCCCTCTCACATATCCAGGACAGGATGCTTCATGTTCTTCTAATCTGGACACCAATAAGCACAGACAAAAAGAGTTCCAAAAAAGCCCCTTTCCTCTAGCCTGAGGACCAGGAAAGGGATAACCTAACAACAGAGAAACTTTGGGGTAATTCTTGCCTATACCAGCCAACAACCAACTGGTAAAATCACACCTTCTCTAATTGTTGTGATTTGACTGGGGCTTCCTGCCTCCACCAGGGAAGGTGAGGCTACCATTCCTGCAGCACAGGGTAGTCTTTACAAAGTGAAGCTGAATTCACTCAGTCCTGCAGTTTTCCAACCAGGAGAGATTCAGCAGAACCCAAGGGTCAGCTAAACCTCTACGACTAAACATTCATCAGAATCAGCCAGGTGGAGAAAGGCAGAGCTGGTCTAGTAAGCTGGTGGGACGCAGTGGAAAGCAACAGAGTGATGTGAACATCCCCCATTTCCCTCCTCCTTGCTAGTAGCAGGGCTCAGCAGGGAGTTGACCTCACACTCCTTGGGCTCAAGGAGGCAGAGCAGGTCTGTGTCCCTCTGAGCAATTGAAAACTTCAGCAGGGGGAATGGAGAAGGTGCTTCTATCCCACTCATCTGCCATCAAACAGAGTGAATCTGACTAGTGACAAATCAATAATTTAAGTTCTTATCTTAAGTAAAAAAAAGAGGGAAATAAACTCAAACCTAACAGAAGAAATAAAGTAATAAAGAACAGAAATCAGTGAAATTGAACATGTGATAACAATAGTATATATATATATATATATA
>CM053400.1:52151306-52205920 GCA_028644305.1 Xerus rutilus
AAAAAAAAAAAAAAAAAAAAAGTTTTTGCACTGCTTTGGATTTTAACAATAAGCATCTTGAATTTCCTTTTATATCATTGTCAGAATCTAAAAAGAACTAAATACTCTTACTTTTCTACCTTTTATTTCTCATTTAAACTCTTAATTGCTAGATGAATGTTGGGAACATCTTTCATGATTTAAATTATGCATACTGCTATCACAGTCTGAACAGAAGATTTTAGTTAAACAATATTATTAATGCTATCGATTAGTGCAACCCATAAGAAAAAACAACACAATTGTGTTGATCATTTAACTGATGGAGATAACTGGTATTTTAAACAGATTTTTGGTTTCACTGACAATGAAAATATATTAGGGCCATAATGAATAATAATTAGAATATGTTTTTGTTTCACTTAGAAGCTATCAATAAAGTTACATACTTACTTTGTAGCTACATCATGGTGACAAGGTTTGTTTCTACTGCCAACTCTTATGGTGTCATGTTCAACAGAAAGGAAATACATAAAATTTTATTAAGCCTAACATGAATATTTGGACATCAGAAAATTTTTAAAAATCTCAAAAATTACAATGTAAACAGATAAGTAAGTCCACTTTCAAAATATGTCAGGCTTAATATCATAAAAATACTTCTACAATAAAACATAAATGCTGGTTAAAAATAGCAAACTACCTCTATTTTTATTTTTTCATGGACACAGGAAACTACAAAAAATTATTGAAGGAGGGAATCTTTGGAGGCCAAAATTAAGAGAAATCAGGAAACACAAGATGAAAAGCATTAAACAACTCAAAGCATTTAAAATTCTCATAAGGGAAGTTGCCAATTTCAGTCATCTAGAATTTATCTACTAACAGTCAACTGAATATTTCACTAGACCTTTAGCCTAAGAAAGGTGGGAGTTAAATAAAACCTCTACTTAAAGGTGAGATCTTGGAAGGGTTTCATTTTTACAACACTGTTATTTCAAAAACACCTACCTACTGAAAAATAGGGGTTATAAGTTCCATTGTCTGCATCAACTTTGGCTCTGGGTGGGGAAGAAAATCTTTTCTATAAGGATTCATAATCATAGGCATTCCCTTTTCAGCATTTGGAATTTATTTGTGTGATCTGGGAAATAAACAGCTACAAACTGAAATGATTTAAGTAGGTAGCTCCCTGGAGCTCCTGAAAGAAACAAATACAAATTATTTTTGGAGAGAAACAATCAAAGTTTCACATAATTCCTACAGGTAAAGATCAATGGAAAATAAGCTCACAATACAAAAAAATACACCATCATGAACAAAAGTCAGGAAAAACTAAATCAGCCCCTCAAATTAGAAAAGAATACCATATACTGAAATTGGTACAGCATATAATATTAAATAGTAAATCAAAAATATGAACAAGAAATATGATGCTTTCAGAAAAGATCAGAACATTTTAATACATAACTAAATACAACTTGAAATTATAAATGTAATTAGTGGTATTAAATACACAATGAAGTGATAAATATCATATTAGATAGTTGAGAGAAAATTAGTAAACTAGATAATAAAGACCAGAAATTTGCAGAAAATGTAATACAGAGATAGACAAAGAGAAGAAATATGAAATAGATGGTAGCAGATATAGAAGATAATGGGTATTAAAAATAATATTTAAATAGAATGATAAATTTTAAATCCCTAGTGACATGAAAAGAAAGAAATAAAGTAAAATAAAATAATAGGAAATAACATGAAAGGAAATCCCATATCTAAACACATATTATTCAAAGAAGGGGGAAGAAAATGGCTCGTCAGTCACCAGGATGGTGGAATGATTGGCTACAAAGATATGACAATTATACCAAGAACAGACATTGCAACTTCAACAATGGACACCAAAGCCTGGGGGAAAATATCTTCAAAACACTGGGAACTATCCACTGTGAATTATATGCCACTTAACTTATTATTCACAAATAAAGTTAAGAAAAGACATTTTCATTATGCATTTGGAGATACGGCAAGCACAAAGAAAGAAGAAGTGATAACTATTTTCTTGCCCTGACTTCTAAAGAAAGACAATTGGTGCATCATAGTTTATTGGTTTATCACAGAAATGATTTGGTGTCCATAATGCAAAGATTCTTGGATTAAAGGATTGTGTCATCAAAGGGAAAGTATTGTATGTGCTCTTAATTGTGTGTGCATGTAGTCTGAACTCTGGTCAGTTGCACGGTATGATTTGTATATTTGCAGACTACTGGATATTTTCAGTAATTTATAGCTATCATTTTAAAAAGTGACATAAAGTGATAAAAAGTGATATAAAGTGTTCTAGAATAAACATCAACTACTTACCTGTTCTTTAAATAATTCCTAACCATTCAAGTTAATAATAATGAATTGTATTAAAATTTAAGAACATGGTATAATGCAATTTTGGGGGTGAGTACTAGCGATTGAACTCAGGGGCGCTTGACCACTGAGCCACATCTTCAGCCCTATTTTGCATTTTATTTAGAGACAGGGTCTCACTGAGTTGCTTAGAACCTCGCTTTTGCTGAGGCTGGCTTTGAACTCTAGATCCTCCTGTCTCAACCTCCTGAGCTGCTGGGATTACAGGCATGTACCACTGTGCCCAGTGGATAATGCAATTTTAGAATTTGAAAAATTTTAGATTAGTTACAAAATATTAATTTTAGAATAAAGAAATGTATTTAAAATTTTTATATAGTTATGAAAATATCTAGAGATGACAAAGATATTCTCAGAAAATATTTACACTGTAATATGTTGACAAACTTATCCACATTTTTTTCCTTAAAAGATGTTTTATTCTTCTTGGCTGCCTTTTTTGCTCAGATTTTATCTAAGATGAGATTTCTGTTAGACTTCTAGCATGATAAATGCAGTCTGAAGTTCTTGTGAGAGCAAAGTGCCAATTTGATATAGCACTACACAGAACACAGACTTGGGAGTTCGCGATCTGTTTTTAAGAGATCTGTAGGGTGAGAAATATTAAGCAAGCAATGTGTACCACACTTAAGAATTAATAACACAGAAAGAAAGAATGGAGAAAAGCCAAAGACATTTTGAAGAACAAGATGAGGGACCTTGTGCTCCTTATATATCAATATTGATTATAAAGTTATATTATTTCAGATAGTTTTCAAGTTGGACAGGATAGAATGACAAATGAAAATAAATTAACAGCTCAAAAAATAGACCAACAAACTAATATATGATAGACTATTCTGTAGTACAGTAGCACCCCTTTGGGGGTGGGGAATAAGCCCTACCTCACACCATACAGAGAATCAAATTCAGATGGTCTAAAGTCTGGAAGGAACAGAATCTAATATTATAAAGCTTTAAAAAAAACACATAAAAGATATTCAAAACATTTAAGTGGTAAAGCTTTCCTGAAACTAGATACAAAGCATATAATGGAAAGAATTAATAAATTTGACAATACTGAATGAAAGCTTTTTTCATAAAACTGAACCCATATTGAGTAAAAACAAAAGATGAAACATAACTGACAAATAATTAGAATCCAGAATCCATGAACACATGCACACTCACAGAGTATTAGTCAACTTTGTTGTTACTGTGACCAGAACACCTGAAAATAACAACTTAGAGGAGGAAAAGATTATTTTGGGCTCACCATTTCAAAGGTTCAATCCATTGTCAGCCAAATCTGTTGCTCTGGGCCTTAGGTGAGGCAGAATATCATGGCAGAGGAAAGATGCTTGGCAAAAGGCAGCAGAGAAGGGGTGGGGGGCAGAGGGAAGAAGGAGAGGAGAAAGAGAGAGAGAAAAGAGCTCTGGTGAAAAGCCAGGGACACATGTAATCTCAAGGGTATGCCTCCAGTGATCTACTTCCTCCAGCCATGTGCCACATGCCTATAATTACCATCCAGTAGTCCATTTAATATTAATCCAGCAATCAATTAATCTACTGATTAGGATACAGCTTTCTTAATGTAGTCACTTCACCTCTGGACATTCCTGCATAGAATAGCATGTTTCCAACACATGAGATTTTTTGGGGGGGGGGGCACTTCAGAGCCATATTACACAAACACACACACATACACACACACACACACACACAGATCAAGAAAAAAATTGAAATGAATGAAATATATACATAAACAACTGATATTGGAAATGTGGATGGCAAATAAACCCGCTAAAAGGTACTCAAACTCACAAGCAAGCAGGAAAATATGAATCTAAAATGTGATAGATTCATATCCCACAGACTGTACAACGTGAAAATGTCTGATAATACCAAGCATTGCCAGCATATGGTTCAAAAAAGACTTTTTAAAATTTATATTTATTTTTTAACTAGTATATACAAACATAAAAGTTGTACAGTTATGGGAGACCATACAAAGTTTCAATACATGTTTTCACTGTGTAATTTTCAAATCAAGGTAAATACATAATCTCATCAAATATTTATCACTTTATTTATGATGAAAAAATTCAAAATCCTTGCTTCTAGTTTTTTGAAATACCTAGAACATTATCTTATCATTATCTATAGCTGCTCTATTGTGCAAGAGCACACCAGAACTTCTTGTGTGAACCTAAATATAACAGTAACCTTTGACTATTTTCCAGCCTCTGGTAATCACCATTCTACTCTCAACTTCTATGAGATCAAGCAAAGAAAGCTCAGAAATGCTACTATGAATGCAAATTCTTGAAGAACAATTTAATATTGTGCATATTATACTTTACAACCCAGAAATCCACTCGTAGGTGGTATGTAAACTCAAAAAACTCTTTTATGAATACACAGAGGTATAAACAAACATGGTCATAACAGTATTAGTTATAATAGCAAGCATTATCATCAGAATATAAAAATCATAAATTCCTACCATCAACTATACTGCAGAGGTTAAAATCAATGAACAAGAGAGATACATATCAAGATTGGATCATTCTTACTACACACATAATGCTGATTTTTTAAAAAAATTAAAAGCATGTTATGAAAGGAAACATTATTTCTGTAAGTGTTAAGTATGCAAAACAGTACAAAAATAATGTTAGTGGCATAAATGCACAAAATTTATGAATATACAAATAATATAAAATTTAGGAATGAGGTTGCAGGGCCAAGGGGAGATAGTGGAACTGGATTGGAAGCTTCAATTATATCCATAATGCATAATGCTCTCCTTCTTAAGGTAGATGGTGAACACATCAATGAACATTTTTGTATATCTTAAATATTCAAATTAAGTTTTAAAAATAAAAAATAATAACCCAAAGGAATTAAAATCTACAGTGAGGAAGCACTCTCTTTAGCTAAAACTGATGGTTAATCTGAGAGATCAGTTTTCACAGTAAAGGCCATCTAAAAAATTCATTTGAAGAATCATAATGACCTACTATCTTTCCTATTCAAAACTTCTTCCTGGCATTTCAAAAGCTAACCACAACAGAGCTTTTCTGCCCTTATGGTACCCAACTGATATTGATATTTTCATACTAGACTCTATCATCTCTGAGCTCTTCAGAATTGTATCTCCATGCCTCAAAATTTAACAGTTTACTATTATCCCCATTATCAATATCTCCTGAAGCCAATCTCCTTAAGATATTAATTCACAAAGCTGAGTATTATCCTCTCTGTATATAGCACTATTTTAATAAAAATTCACCAAAGAGGATTTCTTTTAAGACAAAGGACATTTTATGCATCCAAAGAAAAAATATTGGAAAAATATTTGGTGCCTTTTGTTTAATATCAATCACCATGTATTTCATTTTCAGATAAGGTTAGTCTTGTTTATCCTGGGAACACACTATCATTTCAAAGATTTTAGTAGCATGGATCAAGAACTTGATTAACAACATATAAAATTTTATAGCCTTAATATATACCCATTTATAGATTCCTTCTGAACAGCTAGTCTGTTAAAACTATCTTGATCTAATTTTTAAAGTTGTGATTGTTGGACTTTTCCATGGATGACAGCAGAGGACGTTTAGCATTTATCTTTCTCCAACGCAGTCATCTGCATTGATGGTGGGCAACTTGGAGTTTAAAGACAGTATCTACTTTGCATTCCAATAGTTCCATAATTCCATGAAAGCACTGAAATCTCTTCAATATGCTTCATTGTTTAAATAGTGAAGGTGGCAAAATTTTCTTCAAGATTCATAAATCTTCAGGAAAACAATTGGGCCATGGCATTCAAAGCCTATTCTAAAGAGAATGTCTTCTTTTATTGTTTAATGCAAAACTCATGTTTCATGTTAAATCTTTTATCCATTTGGATTTTTATGACAAAATATCGAGATTGTTAAATAAGCTAAGTGAGAAAGGACATGTGGCTTAAATATATTATAGCAGCACCATCAACTCATAATTTGGGGTCCCCTAAGTACCACCTTTGTCCTCATTGGAAAGGAAAAAGCTTGTTTTCACTCAGGAAAACAATTTCACTCAACACACGGGATGTCACTTCATCAGTAATTAGGTGACCTGCAGTTACCCATAATTGGTTGTGGTTTTATATAAAATAACTTCTATGAAATATTTGGGTATGAGAGAATCCTGGAGTTAAATAAGAAATTCTGAGTTCAGGAACAGGGCAGCTGAGTACCTTTCTGAGATGAGCCTTTTTGCCTTTCTTCTAAGTGTGGATCTACAGATTTTTAGGAATGAAATAATATATATGACAGTATTGTGTAAATCGTATTCAAGAGAACTGGGAACCTATGAAGGATTGCTTTAATAGGATTCTTGTATCGAATTATTGTTCAATAGATATCTAAATGTTTTATATTATCCTATTTGGCTGAGACATTAAGATGGGGTGAGATGTTCACAAGGACAAAACTGTGTGAGAAATTAGAGCTCAACAAAGGTTAATTTAAAAACAGTTGTTCTTTTGACATGTTTTCCCCCATTTATTTGTCATTTTCAGAAGCTGTTTCATGGTGTTTTGTAGCACTTAAAAAAAAAAATGATCAGGCTTTCCAAAACATATTCTCACTACTTTTCCTTTCTACATGCAAATTATACCAAACACTGGGAAACCACCCTTAAAAGTCAGCCCACCTTTCCAGTCAAGATAAAGTGGACAATAATCTTTTTCCTTGGTTCTCTGCAGATTCAATTTCAGCCTCCTAAGGCTTTTCCTAGACAATCCTCAGCAGTCAGGAAAAATGGTTTTTAACCTTGAAGATTTTAGTATTCCAAATCTAATACAAGCAAGTGCTTTTTCTTTTTAGTAAACTGTAAGCTTGCATACACCTCAGCATGGCATTTAAATGCCACACACAGTCTGACTGTATTAACGATTAGAGAAGGAAACGGATGAGTCTTCCTCTTCTATAAGAATCAACAACAACAACAACAACAACAAAAACCCTATAGGCTATATCCCACAAAAGAATGATTCCAGGACAATAAATCTGTGTTATAAGATTGCATCAGATGTGTCTAGAAAATAACAAGTCTACATATATAGTACTAGTTTCAATATTTTTTAGCATATCGCTGCTTATAAGAGTTTAAAGGGAAGTGTGTGAGAACAAAGTGTGGGTGCCTTTATGCGAGGAAGTGTGTGTGTGTGTGTGTGTGTTTCTGTGTGTCAGGGCAGGAGGAGGGGCGGTGACTAGCTGAAGCGAAAGTTGGGAAACCCTTCTGTTTTTGCGCACTCCCAGAGCAGGAACCCGGCCCCAGAATGAGAAGGGGACGTGAGAACTGGCACAAGGGTCGCTGCCATGACTGATATGAAGCGACTGGACCCGCAAGCAGAGACTTTTCTCCTTGGCAGCCAACAACCTGCAGCAGACAAGGCGGGCGGGGGAGGAAACCCCGAGGAGGCGCTCCCGGCCGCCTCTTTGCTGAGATAGCAGGAGCAGCAGCCTGCGGAGCCACGAGCTCAGCGTCACTGAGCTGGTGCGGGTGCAGGGGCGCGCAGGCAGGCGCACAGGCAGGGAGGCGCTTCTGCCACCCAGTCGCAGGCGCTGCAGGACAACCGTGCCGCCAGAGCGCCCAGGGCCGGTCCGCAAGCGCGAGAAGCCTGCGGCTGCGCTGCCCAGCGCGGTGCCGCGTGCCACCTGCCTAGCGCGCCGCGGGCGACAGGAGGAACCCAGAGAGCTCGGCCTGTTGTCCGGTTTTCGAAAAGCAGCCTGTGGCGGCGGAGCCGGGAGAAGGATAACATTTCAATTTTCTACGGGACTGAGATTTTTTTTTTCTCCTCAGAATTTGGGGGGAGTCCTAGTAGAGGTCAGAGGGACAAGAGAGTATCTCAAAAAGCTGCCGAGAGCTGTGAACATGGGCACCCCCTCCTATCATTGGAAAATCTCCTTGACATTTTTCACACTTTGAAGCAGCTGCAGCTGGTGTCGTCGGAAAAGGGGGTGGGAAAAAGGAGAGGGGGCGGGGAGAGCAGGGAGACACAGGCAAGAGCCAAGAGCAGCGCCTCCTCGCCTGCCAATCCTGGCACCTGTGCACCGAACCACTGCACCGAGGAGGACCCCACTCCCGGCGAACCCCAGGCTTGAAGCCACGGACTCCCAGCCCTTGGGCAGCGGGTTCTCGTCGGCGGGACCTGCAGCCTCCCATTCCGGCCACCGCCGCCGCCTTCGTCCGCCGGAGCACACTGCACCTCCGAGTAGCCCGCTGCGTCCCGGCCCCGGGGTATCCTAGCCCAGCTGAGGTGCCGCTGCGGGCAGCGGGTGTTACGGAGTTGGGTCCCTTTCCTGCTCGTCTCTTCTCCTCTCAGGATTTATTGTCTGTGGAGCTTTCTGGAGGCGGACAGGGAGCTGCGCCTCCGCCACCGCCGCCGCCGCTGCTGCTGCGGTCGCTAGCGCGGCGCGCTGGGCAGGCGGAGGCCGGGGAGTGGACGCGCTCCTGCCTCCCCCGCCAGCGCTCTGGGCTTCCCCTCAGCGGCTCCCCGCGGGAACCTCACCAGCCGTCCACCTGAAGGGCATCAGCATCATGGTCTAACGTGGCACCTGCCTGGAATCCCCTCTTTCTCCTCCTCTTCCTCCTCTTCCTCCTTCTCTCCTCCTCCTCCGAGGACTCTCGCTCCTACTCTACTGCGGACCCTCGAACACTTTAAGGAATAACCCTTAGCAGCTGCACGGCTTACGTTCTCCAGAACCTCATGGGCAGTTTCTCCCGCCGACGATGTGAGTAGAGCACTCTCGCAGGGTAGCCGAGGAGGCTGCGGGGGGCCTCGCTGCCTGCGGCCGCAGCGACCCTAGACACAGGAGGTGTGGGACCCCAGAGGTCGGCGGGGGTGGGCATGGGAGGGCGGGAGTCTTGGGCGCTCGCTGGGAGCTGCTCGTGAGGTAGCCCGCGGAGGCAGCGGTGCTGTGGTAGGTGCCAGGCATTTGGAAATGGGATGCTAGCTGGGTGAGTGCACGGGAACCCTTAGTGGCTTGGGCTGGCAAGAGACCCTAAAGGGTTACATATTGCGAAAAGGAAAGGTAAAGAGCGAATATTGGGCGCGGGTGCTGGGACCATTGGTCCAGCTGAGGTTAGGTTTTGCTCCTCTTTATTATCTTGGGCATCTCCAGTCAGCCTTTCCCCGGAGGTGTGTGAGGGATGAAGCGCGTGTTTGATGGACACACACACACACACACACACACACACACACACACTTGTGGCAGGTCGCACACGTTTATCTTGGAGGATGGTATGTTACTGTCTTGATAGCTAATTGTTTGAAAAATGCTTTTAGGAGATCTTTATGTCATTGAGGATTGCAGGGGTGGGGCTTAGGGGGATAAAGGAGAGGAAGGAGCATGAAAGACTAGAGGACGGAAAAAAGTGGGGGAGAATGGGATGAAAGCTTTCCCTAGGAGTCAGGGGAAATGATGCCTCCCTTTCCCTATACCAGGCAACTCCTACCCGCTCATCTCCTTTGTGTTCCAGTGAGAAGCGGTGAACCTGCACTATTCCTAATTCAGTACTGGGCCCCTTTGCATCCTCCTCTCCCAGTCATTAAGAATGCAGGACGTGTTTCGGATCCTGTGGGGAAAGAGGGAGGAAAGCCCATTAGCATTAGGGTAATCATGGCACCCTAGCTCACCGGACCATAAGACTGGCTACCCGAGGTCTCTAGTCTGACTGTTTTTAGAGTCAAGAACCAGGAGGTGGGTGGGGATGAGGTTGTACATACTGCCTTTAAAAATAGTGTGACTTCATAATAACGGAGATGGCTGCAGAATTGCTTCATTACACTACTTCACTATCCTCAGGGCGGAATAAAAGACCCTCCTCAGTCCTCTTCTCCCTCTTTTCCTTCACTATCTCCTCCCCATCAAGTCACAAAGCAAGCGGGTTGGGCGAGAAGGCACAGCACCAGGCGGAGAAGGGAAGGGGTCACTTTCACAACTCCTGGGAATCAGCTACAGAAAGAAACCATCTGCGACTCCCACGTTCCTTTCGAAGTTCTCCTGCAAAAGGAATTAGAAAAAGCGGGAGGGGGTGGCTGGGAATCAGTGAGACACAGGGGTCCGCCACCTGCTCTTTTCCATTACTTTTCCAATACACTCAACACCGAAATTTACCTGCAGGGGTAATTGGGTCAGCAGGTAAATATGTGTACCTGTAAATGTTGAAATATGTCTCTCCTAATGGAAGAAAAGCAATTTGTATTTGAGCATATTTTAAGCTGGGCAATATTTCTAAGCACAATAGAGATTTTATAGCGTGGGCGAGCAGAGTGCATTCCACCGAAAGCAGGACACGTGATCCCTCCAACCGGAGAGATACAGTATTAGGAACTCGATTTTCTTTGTTCCAGGCTGAGCCTATGAGATGCTCAGCATTTCAGTTGCTTAAGTCCTCATATAAAAGGAAAATAATAATAACAATAACAGCAACAATAAGTTGACCTTAGGCGAAAATAGAGCAGAAAGGAGCCCAGGTAGATGGTTGCCCATGAAGGGCTTGAATCCTCCTCTAAAATTCCATTTACTGCCCACCTTCCACCCCCACCCGGGCCCCAGCCAGCCCCCTCTTTTAAAATGAGGCATTCCCTGTGGGAAACGCTGTGGAAAAGTTCTCCAGCCCCTGCACACGTGGGTTCCACAGCGCCTCAGAGCCTGCTGCCATTCGCAACAGATTCTGCCACCTCCCCAGTCCAAGTGTCACGCCTCAATTCAGGCATCCTTAAACTGACTTCCCAGACTCTAAGGGAACTACCAGGAGATCTTTTTGCAAAAGACTGTAGAGCAATCATGTCCCTGCTGCTTGGAAACCACTGATCAAACCAGGAAAGAGTGAGAAAGTAGAGATGCATAAAAGATTTTATTTTTCCTTAAAAGGGGAAGGATTGAAGTACCCATGTATTGAGGGGTGTGTTCAGCAACGTCTGCGTTCGGGTTCCTGAGGTGTCTCTGGCTTGTGGGATGTCCTGAAAGCTGATGATTTATTAATTTAATGGAGGTAAACTTGTTCTCCACCCAAAATTTAACAAGGGTTATGTGACTTAGAAATTTCTTTTTTCACTCCATGTATTATAAGCCATCTTAACGGGCTAAAGTTTTTTAAAACATAGGATATTTCTGTCCTGTGCTGCATTGCATCATGCTAATATGTCATGGCTGAGAAAGCATAGTCAATTTCCATAACATAATGAAGTGAAAGTTCTTTATACATTTTTTTAAAATTTGACTGTCCAAGAAAAGATGTATACTTACCATGGCAACGCTTGCATTCTACATCACTGGTGCCTGCACATATGCAGCTTCAGAATTAGAAACAACTTCATAAAGGAACAAATATGGTCCAATTACAGTAGCCATGTTTTATTCAGAATTTTATCACAGCTTTAGACTAGAATTTAAAATTTTCTTAATTAAAATATCATTCCATTTTATTTCATATGATTTTAGTTTTCTAATTCATCTATAAAGAACAGAACATACACTTAAAGTATTTTTGTGCATCTGTATTTTGGGTTGCTTTGGATTTTAAAACATTATAAAAATTATTAATTAGTATTATGAAATTTTATTCCTTAGAATCTACATACTTTTGATTCCCAGGGGTATTTCTTACATTTCTCTTATTTTCTAATAAGTAATGCAGGATAAAATTTTAGGTGAAAACCCAGTCTTCTTAATAATGACTTAAAATGTCCATTTTAAAGGACATGTCCGTTTTTTAAGATGTTAGATTTTAATTGATGTATCAAAATTATACCTTTTGATACTATAATTTTATTTTCTGAATGACTGTGGCCTCAATATAAGAATGAATCACACATTCTATAAATTATAACTTCATTCCATACCCATATTAACCAAGTCAGAGAGTAACCCACTACTCATAAGTCATCATCTGGAATATTTCTGGATTCTTTTCTATTTTCTTCTTTGCATAAATCATTTCATAATTTTTGGAAAATTATTCCTTTTGAAGATATATGGTGTTTATTGAACACAATAATCATAATAATCAAACCAGCAATAAAAGACATTATTTAGTGTATTTTGTTCTCTTCAGTAATGATGACAGCTTTGTAGAATATCATCCACACTTTCTTTGGATGAGTCATGTGAATCTGCAACTTAACTTTGGGGAACTATTAATTTGAATCTGTGACACAGAACAGACATTTAGTTGATGACAAGCCCTCTGACCATTAAGTAATTCCTCTCTCTGAGGAAAGCTATACTGGAGATGATTCTAGGTGAGAACCTTGAGGTTTTTACTTTGAATATCTTCAGTGTAGGGGACACTTGAATCTTCATTAGAAGATTCTATAGTATCAGTATTAAAAAGTGATATTTTAATATTAAAATAGCAATGTCAACCTATAGTGTAATGATTATATCCTATTTTGAGGAAGCACACAAGTAGAAGGAGTTTCATGGATAGGATTCTTATGTGGACTTTTATATAAATGTTTATTATAATAAACATCCATAATCAATGGACCCACATTGATACATTATCAACCAAAGTGCATTGTTTACATGAGAGTTCACACCGTGTTTTACATTTTGTGGATTTTGACAAATGTATGATAACATATCCTCCATTTTAATATCATACAGAATAGTTTCTCTACCCTAAAAATTCCTGTGCTATACTCATTCATCCTTTCCTCCCTAAAACCTTGGTAAACAACAACTTTTTACTATCTCCATAGGTTTTCCTTTTCCAAAATGTTGCATAGTTGGAATGACACAATATATCACATATTTGGCTTGGCAATATTTGCATACATCTTAAAATATTGAATTGTGAATTCTTTATAAAAAATTAAGTGATAGTAAAAATCAACAATATTTGGAAGATGGTGACCACAAATCAATGATCTTTCCCCTTTCTAAAGCTTTAACCATTTTCTGTAAATAGTTATGAATCACTGAGAATATGTTGTTATAGAAATGACTGTAGAAATTTCCCTGAGACAGTCAAAGAGGGCTAAGAAAACCTTAGTTACTTCCAGAAGTAACATGCAATTGCGGATAACACAATCTCTTAAATCTGCACAATAGAGGTTCTAATAATTGCTAGATAATTGTAGTACATATCAAATAATAAGACAGAGCAGTTTGGATATTTTAGAAGAGTGCAGTGTAAACTTTTAAATATAAATTAGTTTTTCTACAGTACTATTGTGTTTATGTGTGTATGTGTGTAGTTGTATGTAGTGATGGCATAGTATATTTTAAAAGAATGCCATTTAAATAATTGAATATTTCTATTTTCTCTCTTGAAATTAAGTAAATATGCTCAGTAACCCACAAACATCATGCTTCTCTTACATTAAATAGTTCCTGAACTGTACTCATAATAACACCTACCAGTCACTAAACATGTTCTATGTATCAGGTGCTTTACTTCAAAATCATCCTATAAGAAATATTATTCACATTTCAATTATTTGAAAATAGAGGCTTAATGATAGCATAGTTAGAAAGTGATGGGCCAAGACTTACACCTGCATTTGGTTCCTCGACCTTTACCCCCATATCATGTTCTTCATGGGCATAGATTGAAGTTTGTCAAGTAGCTCAAATATGTTATAAAATAGAACATTTTCCTGTTGTATAAAGAACAAATAAGATTTTGATCTAGCTTTTCAAAATGATCTACAGGTTTGACAATAATTCACTGTATTTTTAATATTAGTATAAGAGATATTGTTGTTTGTTTACCTGGCATAATTAATTCATCACAGAAACATTTATGAACTTAGAGTCTGTCATAAAAGTACATTAAGAAAGTTTTCAATAAAGCACATTTTGAGTCAATAGCTGTCATCTACACTTTGAAATTTTGATATAGTTGATAAATAAGCCTCCAGAGAAGTGTCAGATGTGCTATTTAAATTATTAATCATAATAGAAAAATATCATTTGTCACTCAAAGACACATGAAGAAATTAATAAATTTAAAAACTCAAAGAATTTTCTATGCGCATTTTCATTGCATTGCTCCCTGCTTTGTTAAACTACTTAAAATTTCTATAAAAATTATATTTCACTTTAATATATATGCAATATGGAGTAGTTACCAGAGATGAAGTATTAAGATTTATATTCGCCATGACATGACCTGTTTAAATATTTTAACAATGAAGTAGATGTTTACATCGCTTAAAGAATTCATTTACTGATTTCTTAAAGTTAACATTACTCCAGTTGCACTAGAGTGTTTCTCTACATCAAGTTCAGTAAGGTCAAAAGCATATTTAAAACCAGGAGGGTTATACTATGTCCAAGGTAGTATCATAACAATATTGTTATATTGAAAACAAGGGAAATGTAGAAGGCATGGTGTGTGTGTGTGTGTGTGTGTGTGTGTGTGTGTGTGTGTGTTCAGATGGAGAAAATTAGATCTTGTGGTGCTCAAGAAGTAAAGTAGTATGAGGACAAGCAAGAATTTACAACTTATTGTAGAAAAGAGGTATCTGACCTGAAGAAAACAAACATACTGATAGTGTAAGTACTCCCACTTCTTTATGAGATTTTCATAGTAAGAAAGAGAAGAACATAGTACTATGAAAAACACTAAGGCCAACCTAACAGAAAAAAAATATGGGACAAACAGTTGGAAAACAGCTATTAGATGTAATTCACTGAGAAAAAATATGCAGGATTTTATGCTATTATTTTGGAAGAGACAGAGATACTTTTATGTAGTGGTGAAATATTTTATAGAAGTATGGCTGCATCATCAAGTTAGATCATGGAAGGAAAATCAAGAAATGAGCCTTACTAAGATAATGCCTAAATGTTATAAAGACATCTGTACTAAAAAGATGAGCAATATGAACAAAGCTAAAATATGTCAGCTTAATTTAAAGAATTAATATGATATAGGTGGTGTAACTAAAATAATTAAAAAGTGCAAGTAATTAGACTTCTTGAGTAGCAATGGCTTAAATGTTCTGCATTCACCATGGTAGGTACACCAGCATTAGTCTCCTAAAAATCATGAAGAATGGACTACATGTTTATGAGAACCCTCATAACATTGAATATTTGTTGTCTAGTGTTATTCTGAGTTAAGCATGAATTGGGACATGAAAGTTTTCTTCTTTATTTCTAGTGTGATTAATTTCTTAATCACAATTACAAAAGCTATTGTAATTAAATCAAATACCTATTTAAACTCTGAGTGATTCTTAAATATTAGCAATGTCCTTAGGGTAATACGGTATTGTTGAACAGGTATAATGTGCATATACATATATTGCTATAATTGTTCTATTTCACAACACATACACATATAGCTGTAATCTTACAGTTTAACACATTCACAACCCTTAGGAGCTAGAAAGGACTTGAAAGTGTCTCATTTTATAAAACAGGAAACCAAGGCCCAGCTAAGTTTCCTTTCCTGATTGAAGATGCAGAGCTACTGGTGGGAGAAGTCAGCAATGGAACCATGTCTCTTAGCTCCCAAACTCTGCCAGTGAAATCACACCCTTGGAAATATTGGAACTCTTTCTCTCTGAGCAAAGACAAAGAGGGAAATGAATCTTAATTTAATCGATAGATACAGTTAATGTAGCCACCCAATATGATGATACCATCTAAAATATTTCTTTTTCATTTAACTTGGGCCTGAATTTTTCCCTTTGTTTTTGTTTGTCTTTAGTATTTTGGGCAATTGCCTTTTTTCTTCTACTTTGGTTTAACTCTTTAGGCAGACTGCAATGTTATAAATTTAACATCCATTAATTCTTTGTTTTTAAAAAGATCCCTTTATTTAAGAAGTATGAATTCATTTTCACTAATATTGAAATATTCTAAATCTGGGTACTAAACCTTAATGAGAATTAAAATGTTCTCTTGAATTATTAATTTCTATGATAATTCCAGCTAAATGAATATTAGATGATGGAAAAATGTTCAATTCATTTTAAATAAGTGAATTATTTCTAAATCCACTAATTTCATTAAAGGTCAATCCATGAGTTAAATCAAAAGCAGTAATGATTTAAAATGTTGTTAGTCCTTTCTATGAAATATTTCATCAAATATAAATCAGGAAAATATTTTAATCAGGAAGATAAAATATGATATAGTCTATTTTAAACGGATCCATTTCTGTGAATATTTTTCACCCTCTGTAAAAAGTGTTTTGTTGGCTTGCTAGCTTTGCTTCCCTTGACACATCTAAGGTTTGCTTTTCCAGACAAAAAGCATGCTACTGGAACTCAAAAGTTAAATTTCAAAAGGTCCTTCAAAACAAAACACTCCTTCTTCCAGATATCTGTTTAATTTGTGCTAACGCTTAGTTCTCCTCCGAGAAGCCAAATTTGAAATAAATTTTTCTTGCTCAATATTTTCTGTAATGCTAAAATTATCACTCCACATTATCTAGAAGCTTTGGTTATTGTGAAACTTAGGGAAAGAAGTTTTTCAACCTACTGACACAACATTAGCAACAGTTACAAAGAATTTTTGAAATTAGGATGTAAATCTCTTAAAATAGATGCATTTTCATTATAAACAATGAAACATAGACATATTTACAAAGGTGTTAATGAAACAAAATATACTTGTACAGTCCCATTTAATAATCCTCTTAAGAAGACAAATTAAAACTTCTTAGTACAAATCATGTTTAAAATTGAAGAAATGCCATGATGACTAAATTAGTGCATTGCATATCAGCACATTAACCACACTCTTCATTTGTAGAGTGGTTCTTACTCACGCTGCCTTTCACTGTTCTGTTCTAAGACTCGTGGGTGTGATGGAACGGAACACACTTCTGCATCTGTGATATAATCCCACACACCATTTTACATGACAAAATCTGAATGTCCCAAGACCATGTGTTACCATGAAGACATCAACCTCTACCAGCTCAGATTTTGAATCACCCTCAAAATAATACCCATTTTATCTTTCAGAAAATCTTGATTCATGCAGTGGGATGTTATTTAAATATACAACATCAGGGAAAAGGGCATTTTATGTTTGTTTGCTTGGTAGATTTTCTGGCCCTATCATATCCGTTTGTTTCCTGTAGACAAAAAATATTCCACAGGAACTCAAACATAGTAGATTCCAAATTGGGTTATAAACAAAGGAGGTTGGTGAAAAGGAGACAAACTTTTCTATTTTGATACGAGAAGAAACTACTAGAACTGATATATATTTATTTTCCAAATAAATTTATAAAACTAATAAGCTTTATTAAAAGTTACTACATGGATTAATAGAATCACATTCCATATTTACATAGGGTACATGAACATTTATGAAAATAGATCCCTTATTTATGAAAACATAGTATATAGAAAGAAAATAGATACTGAGAATGCATTTACCTTAAAGTACAATGTGCTAGTGAGTAAAAAGGTTAGAGCAAGTTTTATATAAAGAGTCTTCAAAGGTTGCGTTTTTATTCAGTTCCTTAGCTCTAAGAACTTTTTGCTTCCCACCTTAAACATATTCTCTGAAATGGATCAAAGACCCTTGTCATCTGTAGCAATCAGCAAGGTATATATCTGCTCTATTGTTTATCAATTAGTATAAATTTAGCTCCAAAGACATGGTGCAATAGTGACTGCTGACAGAATAATGTCACTGTCTCCATCTGTTTCCTATAGCTATAAAAGAATTCCAGTGACTGAATAATTTATAGAGTAAAGGTTTATTCACCTCATGTGTCTGAAGGTTGGGAGTTCCCAGGTCCAGGGGCCATATCTGGAGAGAGGGCCTTTTTGCTTGTGAGGAAGCTGTAGAGCCCAGAGGAGCTGCAAATTATGACTTGAGGAGAGGGATGCATTCAAGAGACAGAGCCAAACTGGATTTTGTAGCAGTCCTACTCTTAAATCACCTGTCAATCTGTTAATCCATGAATAGGCTCTGTTCTCATGATCTATAACCCAGGGCCTCACGCATGCTTGGCAAGTATTTTACTACTGAGCTACGTCCCCAGCCCTCTAATCACCTCTTATAGGTCCCACCTGGTACCATTTCTCTCTTAAATTTCAGCATGAGTTTTCATTTCCATGGGGAAATGAAACCATAGCAGTCAGCATCTCTGTAGTCTTAGGGATGCATTTGCCAATCATTTTGTCTTTACTTAGGACCAAGATAGCCCCAAATCTCAAGGGCACATTTCTTTTTTGCATGTGTAAAATTGTCCATAACTTGTAAAAAGGAATATGCTATTTATCCCATTCCTCCTTTTCCCGGTAAAATTTTTTGAAAGATTATATGTGAAACATAGATTGAAATACAGAAAAAGGAACTTGTATTTGAGTTATGGGAAAATAAATGCTTTCTAGTTCTAAATATTACTTAATGGTTTTAATAGATGATAAAATCACATATTTTCAGTATAGAAGATAGGAAATTTTATTGGGAGTTAAGAATTATAGTCCCATGAGCCAGCATTATAAAAATCATATAATGACTGCTATAATTTACATCAAAAAAGAAAGCAACAAAAATCCCTAGGACGTGACTTAAAGGGTTTTGCATGCTTCTCAGATGGAAGTTAAGTGAGAACTTTATCTTGAAGTTGAGTTATGATTATTGGTACCTTGTAAAGTCTTTTTAGAGTAATTCATTGAATAAAAAACATATTTAGTCAGGTCATGGTGATGCACACCTGTAATCTCAGCAACTCTGGAGGCTGAGGCAGGAGGATCCCAAGTTCAAGGTCAGCCTGAGCAATTTGGCAAGACTCTCAAAATAAATAAATGAAAGGGCTAGTGATGTGGCTCACTGGTTAAGAACCCTTGGGTTCAATCTCTAGGACAAAAAAATAATAATAATGAATAAATAAAATTTTAATATGTAATGGTTTAATGAAACTTCAGAATTTCCTAACAGCATTCTCCATCTCTTCTTAAAAATGATCTCACCTTCACTTTCAAATAGTGTGATTTGTGTGATCACCCAAAGATCACTTTAAGTTGTTTTTTTTTTTCTAGGATGCTTCAATATATGGCCCATTTATTCCTAGTTATTTAAATAACTACTTATTTAAATGGCTGTGCCCCAAGCCAACACATACCTAGGGATCACTTGAGTTTTCATCCCTTTAAAATTAGTTCACAGCCTAGTGCAGAAGAAAAAATGCATGTTGTATGAATTAATGATTGACCAAATCAATAGTTTCACTTGTACTTCTGATGTCTCTGTGAATCTTGCACATTTTAATGCATTCCCCCTCAACTTCTTCTCTTCTATTTCTGAGAACACCATAAAATTTTAGTTCTCAGCCCCTTGTTGAAGTTAAGTACGGCCATGTGACTCACTTTGGCTAATACAATAGAACAAAAAATGAGGTGTATCTCTTCTGTATGCACTGTTCTCCCTTTCCCTGGGGTAGCAATTGTAGAAGCCTGTCACTGTGGAGCCTCCATCCACCTGGTCCTGAATAGCTGCACCAGATCAAATTTTCCCTGTGCATGTGCATTCAACATGTAGTTTGAACCAAAAATTAGTGTTATCCTGTTGAGATATGGGGGTTGTTTCTTACTGAAGAATAATATAGCCTTTCTTTCCTCTTAATTTGAGAGACAAAGGGAAATTGTGGTGAAGGTGGAATCCTGATGTACAGTTTATGTTGTCACAACTAGAAAAATGTTTTATGAGCATGCTTCTAATTCAGTTCTTAATGTAAACATTTTCTGAATGATTAGAGTTATAGGAATTAACACAGTAATTATTTAAAATATATAAAGATTAATTCTCTTGATAAAATTTTGAGATTCTCAGTTTGTAATTTTGTGTACAAGTATATTTGATATACCAGAAGTCTAAGAACTATGCTACAACTGTTCTTGTACAATTCAGTAATGGCTTCTCTAGCTTATAAACAAATCAGAGAAACCAGGGTGATACATACTTTCTTATTCTGTGTACTTTAGGTAATTTTTATAATAATAATTGAACTTTTTTGGTTGTGGAAATGGAAAGACGTAGATGGAACTGAGATATGCTTTGCAGGAACTATTGGACTCATGGTAGAACTGGTAGTGGAGAGGGTTAGTGAGAAAAAGTGTGATATCAAGGATTATCCCAAGATTTCTGGTATGAGAAACGGTGTACATGTAGGTACAGTTTGTAGACTTAATTATCATGGAGAAGGAACTAAATTATTCATGTATATCCACAACATTGATATTAACATGAAGAAAACTGACATATTGGAGATGCATGAATCAGAGTATTAATTAATAAAAATACACACTTATACCTATATAAAATTACTGGAAATATAGTGAATACTTTTGTGGAGAAATAACTAAAGACTCTTTTTAAGAAAAAATGTTTTCAAATGATAATTGGATTTTCAATAGAGTGACTTGAGTGACTCACTTTATATTGCTATCTTGGTTTTCTTTTAATTATTTTTTGGCATGAGAGGAAAGTATGAATGTATACCCATTCCCTTTGAATGCTAATTTCTTCCATCTTTTTTTTCTCTCTCTCTCGTTCTTTTTTCTTTTTGCTACTAGGGATTGAACCCAGGGGCACTTAACCACTGAGCCACATCCCCAATTCTTTTTTTTTTTTTTTTGAGACAGGGTCTCACTAAACTACTTAGGGCCCACTAAGTTGTTGAGGCTGGCTTTGAACTTAAAGATCCTCTTCCCTCAGCTTCCTGAGCTGCTAGGATTACAGGTGTGTGCCACCACACCCAGCTTCCATCTTTTTCTATTATACTTTATAGTTTGGAAAGAACAAATTCACTCCTGATCCTTTTATACTTGTTTTTCTAAGATATGCACAAGACCTTCTGCTCACAGATAGTATATTTTGTGTCCATTCAAAGTATATTGGCCAAAGTAAGCCACATAATCAAGTCTGGCTTAATGGTTAAGTACACATGCTTGTATAAAGACTCAGTGATGTGGTCAGGAACTGTGACTCATTTAAGATCTGCATCTACTTATAGGGTATTGGTTTCAGTATTTATATGTTGAAAGATAAGTTTTACATCCTAACATAACTGCCTCTGACTGGACTAGCATGAAAGGACAAAGCAGTAGTGAAATATGCATAGTTGTAGAGTTCCCTAGGTCTCTTCCTTGGTTTTTGGATCCTGGTCAGCATGCAGATTTATTTAATGCAGTTCTACTTATAAATACGTAGTGTTTTTTCTTTCTCAATTGAGTTGAAATGCATTTTACACATTTCTCAGATAAAATGACTTTGCTATGTCCTACTATTTCCCTAAGTTATGGAACATTTGTCTTGAAATTAGATTAATAGCAATTCAGTTTTATTTTGGATAACAGAAATTCATATCTTTTTGAGCATTTTTGAGCATCGAAGTTTAAGTATAAAATAAAATTTTATTTTATTATCAAAATTGGGGAGATTTTCAGAGTGACTTAGATTTTAAGAATGGATGTACCTTGGAATTTTTGAGATACCTATCAATTCAAAAAGCTTGAAATTCCTTTAAATATTCAAAGCCTTATTTTTGTTTAGGTCTACTGCATCCAAAACTTTGAGTTATAACTATTACTTATTTTGTGAACTACATATTCACAAATAAAAAATGTTTGTTTTGCTTTATTATTACATGGAATCTTTAAAGTCATGAGTGTATTAATTAAATTCTTCAGAAGTACATAGATAAGACCATTCATATTTCTACTTCCTCTGTGTCCTTTTGAAACTGGTAGGACTCCTACTTTGAAGGATGACACAATAACCTCTGGAATAATGGTTCTCAAATATTTTATGATTATATCAAATGTAATGCTTATATCAAGTGTAATGCTTATATCAAGTGAAATACTACAAAGAAATCTAATGCATAAAACAAAACTGTGTTTAAGATGACTGTTTATGTTTAAGAAAGATTATGGCAAAGTAATTATTTCACAATTTCTTACTTTAATAGAAAAATAACCCCAGTTGGGAAAATTATATAAAATAAAGATATTATTGCTATTTTTAGGTATAGATTACCAACAAACTCATGGCTGAACAAAGTCATTCAAATTGTGTCTACAAATAGGGTTCCTTTGGGTTAGCTCTCATTTTTTTTTTGATTGACAAAAGTGATATTATTCACATTGAGACTCTCAGAGAGGGTTACTTTATCACATGAATTATCAGTGCATATTTAAGACCTCTCTAATAAAGAAAGGTGTTTGAGACTGCCAGTCTGCCTCTTAATGAATATCTTTATTGTTCAAGTAAATAAGCAAAAGATGAAGAAAACAAAACTCCAGGATAATATGAGGCAGATGAAATGATTTACTCATTTTGATCAATGTGGCTTATTAGGATAGCTTTGGGTTTTGGACCTGTCGGGGTTGAGATTGTTATCTTCCCTCATCCTAAATATTGGCTACAGTTCTTGTGTACATGGGCTTTAAGCTGAGCAGCAAAGAACCACTTTGGAGGCAAAAGTAAACAGAAATATTATTTCCTCAGAATTCCTTTGCTCTGTTGTCCCATAGGACAACAATATGTGAAGGTATTTTGAAGGTCTTCTATTTTATATGACATGGAATTCTTATTATTTTTTGTTGTCTTATCTGTATGACTCTCTCAACATCTGCTATACTGGCTTTTGAATTTTCAAATATCTCTTAAAATTATACTTTGCTGATTCTATGGTTTAGTGACATGCAGAGCTGAATTATAGTCAGATCAAAGATATGAGTTTTTAGAATGAAGACCAATAGAGTATAGGAAAGGAAACTGGGGGAGAGAGCAGGGGAGGGAAAGAGGAAATAATGTGGACTGAAGTGGAGCAAATTATATTTCATGTATGTATGATTATATCAAAATGAACCTTATTGTAATATTTAACTGTAATGCATTAATAAAGATGGTGGAATGTGATGCATATTATAGCCCTAACTTTATGTATGACTGCATGTATGTTGTGATTCTATATCACATAAAACCAGAGAAATGAAAAGTTGTCCTCCATCTGTGTACAATGAATCAAAATGCATTCTGCTATCATGTATTCCTAAATAAAATAAATAAATAATTTTTAAAAAGAATATACTGAACACAGTATATTCTCTTCATTTCTTTAGGTCTTTTTTCATTTATTTCATTAGTAGTTTTTTAGTGCTCAGCTATAAATCTTACACATATTTTATTAAATTAATACATGTTTCTTGACTCTTTGATGCTATTGCTAATTGATTTTTACATCAATTTCAAATTATTTGTTGATATAGAAATACAATTGGTTTTTGTATATCAACTGTGTATTTTATGTAAGATTGCTAAAATCACTTATTAATTGTATTACTTTTATTATAAACGTCTTTGGATTGTCAACATAAAAAAATCATAAATAAATGATTTTAAATTCTTTTCCATTTCTTTCCAGCGAGGTGACCTTAAGAAAGTTATTTTAACTTTACACATCATAATTTACTCATACTTGAAGTGAACACATAATTGCCGTTCCACATAAATGCTGTGATGATTAAATAATTTAATAAAGAAAAGCAATCTAGCACCTTCTTATTAAATTTTTTATGTGTTCTAATTAGGCATACATGACAGAAGAATGGATTTTGATTCATTGTACCCAAATGGAACACAACTTTTCATTTCTCTGGTTATACACAATGTAGAGCCACACCACATATGCAGTCATACATGTACCTAGGGTAATGATGTCTATCTCATTCCACCATCTTTCCTGCTCCTATGCCCCTTCCTGCTTCCTCACTCCCCTTTGCCCAAAGTTCCTCCATTCTTCCCACGCCCCCTTCCCCCCCTGCATCTGGATGGACATCCACTTACCAGCGAGAACATTCGACCTTTGCTTTTTTGGGATTGGCTTACTTCACTTAGCATATTCTCCATCTCCTAGTACTTTAATGTTACTTTGGACATGCTGTTTGAATCACATTTACCCTTCCCACACAAAACATTTTATCAGTTTGCTATTTCTTTGGAGATAAAGACCAAAATTCATCATTTTTCCTGCAAGGCCCTCCAGCCAGCTATAACATTCTAGCATTGCCTCCTATTTGTCCCAAAACACTGGTTTTCTTGAAAAGGCCTTGTTTCCAATTTCGGGGCCTCTACACAGGTTATTCTAACTGCTTTCTTTTTTTGTTTGTTTTTTTTTGGTACTGGGGATTAAACTCAGGGGTACTTGACCACTGAGCTACATCACCAGCCCTATTTTTTTTGTGTTTTATTTAGAAATAGGGTTTAACTGAGTTGCTTAGCACCTCGCCATTGCTGAGGCTGGCTTTGAACTCACGATTCTCCTGTCTCAGCCTCCCAAAGTGCTGGGATTGCAGGTATGCGCCTCTGTGCCCAGCTTTAACTGGTTTCTTTACCTGGTAATTTCTATTTTATCCTATTTGAACTCAGTGATAACTTCTGGGAGAAGCCTCTGCTATCATGTTCTCTTTTGGCTCTGTATATATAGCAGAATGATACACAAAGAGTTCCATATATGTGCATTGACTGTGAACTGCTATACTGATTCACAGCTGAAACTTTCAGATTATTTGAAATGCTTATCTCAAAAATTTATAAAAACTGCTTAAAATGAATTTATTTAGAAATAGAATAGAATAGAATTTGAATCACATTTACCCTTCCCACACAAAACATTTTATTAGTTTGCTATTTCTTTGGAGATAAAGACCAAAATTCATCATTTTTTCTTCAAGGCCCTCTAGCTAGCTATAACATTCTAGCATTGCCTCATACTTGTCCCAAAACACTGGGACAAGTTATATTTATAGGGAGCTCACTACCATTTTAAGAACTCATCTAGGTATACTATACATGTATTTCCTAATACAATCCTTACAAAATTTTTCAAAAAATATCATTTTTAGGAAGAGAATTAAAATATATCATTGAATGTCTTTGGTATAATTCAAGGGGGAAAAGGAGGCAAGTACAATATATCAACTAAAAACGTACCTTTCTTTTTTGTATAAGAAAATTTTATTACATCAGGAAAATGTATTTTAATCTTTTTATTAAGTATATCTTTACCATGTACATAGATCAGGTTAGATGGAGTTTAAAGCTTTTCAAAAGATGATAAATAGTATATATCCAACACATAGTGTACTGTATTTACAGATTAAGTCACTATTATGAAAATAGTTTCCATCACATATGAAAGTAATCTATAATGTTGGTATGCATATGTACCATAAACTCAAAAATAGAAGCTTTGAAAGAGCCTGCATGTCAAGAATAAGTTGTGGACTATCACAGTAAACATTTCTTGGAAGTACAATATGTGATAAAACACTTGCAGCCAGTTAAATGAGGGCCAGTGACCTTGTCAGAATGACACAGCCAGCCACCAGAGAGTTCAGAAGGAACTACATAACTATTATGAAGAAATATATCCTTCTAAGAATTTTAATTAGCAAATGTTCCATTGTTTATCTTAAACATTTTACAAGATAATGCCTTTGGTTCCTTTGTACCACAGATGAACATTAGCTACTAAAAATCTTTGCTTGTAGAAATTATTCTTAAAATGGAAGGACTATAGATTCTCATACAAATCTGTAAATAATGGAGGTTTATGGTAGACTTAAATCTACTATTGTTAAATAGTGTAGGTACTAAGAGCTGGTCTGACACTCAGCCAGCTGTACTATTTCCAGTTACGTTAGAGGATAAATCAAAATTCTGTAATAAAATTAATTTAAATTCCTGTCAGTTAAAAATATTGGCCTATTTAAAAGGTTTTTCTTTCTACCTTCTCCATATGTAAGAACTTAAATATTATTATATTTGGTCTTTCCAATTTTAGCTTCCCTCATCCATCTGTCAAATTAATCTTAGTGAACATCTTATTTTCAGAATTATTTTTTCTTTTCAGAAATCCCTAATAGTTCCCCTCATTTATAAAAAAAATCTAAATTTCATAAATTGATGCTCACAGCCTACTAACTCCACTTGCAACTTCTCAAACTCTTCTCTACTGTTTCCTTAAGCAAATGTTCCACTCCATTAAAACTCTACTGAGTTCTCCAAAGAGACCATGCATATTCCCCCAGAGAGATGGTATGTGGTAGTGGCTAGGACACTGAGTGTGAAGTCCCATGGATTTCTGCTCTGTCTACCTGAGAGCTAGAAGTTTTTAAGCCAAAGCTCCCTCCATTCTCCTCTGCTCTTTGATTTCCTGCTCTCTACAAGATGAGAGACTGCAACAGTAACTATTAGCTACTGCCTAGGATTGCTTTGTTTGTTTGTTTTGGTACTGGGGATTTAACCCAGGGCCTCTGGGTTGCATCCACTGTTCTACATCCCCAGTCTTTTCCGTATTGTTTGAGACAGAGAATGGCTTAGTTGCATAGGGCCTTGCTATATTGCTGAGGTAGGCCTTAAACTTGCAATCCTCCTGCCTCAGCCTCCAGAGTCACTGGGATTACAAGTATGCAGCACTACATCTGCTCTAGGATTGTTTTGAAGACTAAATGGGATAATAAATACATACAGAACAACAGGTAAAGAGTCTAAAAGTACTAGTTGACCAATAAATGCTAGTCTTCGTACTTCGGCTTTATTGAGTTCCTGCTACTCCTAAAAGTATCAGTAAATTGCCCAAGACCACAGTGAAATATGTGTCCTATTGATTACAGAGCCAAATGTGAAGAGAGACAGTGCAGGATTTGTGGTTAGGAGCAAGGGCCTCAGCTTTGGCTGGGACTGGAGCAGCCTCTTGCTCTGCCTTTCCCCAGCTGTGGACTGTGGACAAGTTGGTCTCTGTAAGCCTTGGATTTGAGGTCTGTAAAATATACAAAGTAATTCTGTTCTATTCAGAGGGGAGGTTCAATGAGATAATGCAAACTGTTTACTTAAAATAATTCCAGTAACTCTTAATAAAAGTTATTTATCTTGTAAGTGAAAAAAAATGAACTGCATCTTTTTAATTCAGTTGATACCAATATAGATGATTTTTTAATTGAAGTATTAATGTAAAAAGGGCACTTTTACCTAACTGTATTCTTGACATTTTGAATGTTATTTAAGGCATTAACACTTGTTCTTTATTTCTCTAAAATGCAGTCTTTTGTCAATTACTAAGCAACAAAATCTAAGATCCTAAGAAATTTCAATTACTGTTAAGCCTTGGGTTTTCTCTTTTCTCAAGTCTGAGGAACCAAATAGAATCCAAGTGACTCTAATAATTCCTAATATGTTTAGTTATATCTTTAAACAGTGCCTTGAAGGCATCATTTTCTTTGACATATTTACCTGAAGAAATATACTATACATATTTGTTTATCTAGATGTCTGTTGTCACCCTGGAGTATTTTTAACTAGTGGTGAAATATGGTATAAGATCATAGAGTATTTTACTGATAGGAAAAAAAATGTCTACCTTTTAAATCTGTCCTCTTTGATGATCTTGTATATTACTTATTCATTCAAACTTAAATTCTCCTACTTTTTTCCTTATTTGCATATATTTTCCTTAACATTTTATGATTGCTAATTCCTAAACAGTTTTCAGGTTCCTTTTTCTTCATTGTTCTTGTCATTGCTCTCCCAGTTCATGCTTTCTTACCAACTCCTCTGCCCTGCTCTAGTGTTCCCAGACTGGATCTGGCTGATCCATTACTTCCTCTGGGCTCTTCCTCCAGTCCCACCTCTATGGGGCTCTCCAGCTTTGAGGCTTTGTGAAATACAGATCTACTTGGGAAACTTCTGTTTCAACCAACACTGACTCCCTGTCCCCAAACTCTAACATGGATTGCATATACACACAATGACCTCTGTTTTAACCCTCATTTCCATTCAATATTGTGGCCATACTGAGATATTAAAAGATCTGAAAATATACTCCATCTTGCCCAAGACTTGCTATCTGCCTGAAACACTGGAAAATTCCTTATTCTTTAGATTTTAGTTCTAAATTGTCTTTCCTTTTGAAGCCTCTCCATGTCTTCCTCCCTCTTCCATCCCAGGGAAAGTTAGTGGCTTTTTTCTTTCTGTTTTGAAAGTAATTCGCATATATCCATATTATAAGAGTAATTATGTTTATTTTAATTTTTTCTGTCTTTTCCACTATGATAAGCATTGTTTTCAAAAATAGTATCTTGTTCTTTTCTTTATAGCCAGCTTTTGGCTCATGGTACCTGTTAATAAACATCTGATAACAAATGAATAGCAAAAGAATGAATGAGTATGAAATTCACAACTGACCTGAATATACATATATTACTTATTCTATCAGGCATAATGTGATCGGGCCTAAATTCTAAATTCTGTTTCTTCTTGTTGTTAGATTCATATGAATGACTACACTACACATTGTGTTTTCTAAGTTGAATATATAAACATTAAATAAAATAAAACCAATGCAGAATTATGGAGAAAGTCTGAGCGTTGGCACTGTAAAATTCAGATTTGAATTTGAGCTGTGCTAAGTAATAGTGAGGAAATTTGAAACAGGCTACATAATTTTTGTTAAGCCTGTTTTATCCTCATCTAAATAAAGAAAATGATTAATTTTCCTTACTATGTAGTTAAATAAGGTAAATGGAAAAGTTTTGCAAACTATTAAAGACTAGATGTTTTTAATTTAATATTTTATTAAGTTTATATTTATAGTCCAGTCACAAATTCACATGTGCTAACATATAACTTTTAAAATCTATAACTGATATTTTTTTCATACTTGTTAAATTCCTGGTTTTAGGGGGGAATTTATCAGGTGGCTTTTTGTCTAAAACAGTAGCTTCTTCTTTCCTTCGTCTCATGCTGTTGTTTCTGCTGCTGCTGGGGGTGGGGGTTGAGGGAGGGGTACCTATTGCCCATGCCATTGTCTTCCTCTGCTCTCTGACTTCTGCCCAGGTATCTGACAACTGAAGTCAACTGCCTTCTCTACAGCAGCTCACATTGAAATTCCTGTGCATTCCACCAGTACTGTGACTCTCTCAGTGCCAGTATTTATGCTCTCCTTACCCAAACTCCCTATTCTTTTAGCATCACCCATTGTTTCAGTACTTTATGCTCACCTCAGAAACTTTCACATCTCACTAAGGTATAAAGAGTGCACTAGGACCTGATTTTTCAGGCCATGTCTTTAGAGACCTCTCTCAGTCTGCTCAGTGGACATCCTGTTGCTCACCTACCCAAAGATCCAGAGTGTTCTAAGAGCCTTACAAATTTCAAGGGTTGTATTTTTGGAAAGGAAGCACTTGAGCAAAGTTTGTCATTAGAAGTATTTTGATGTTTTTTTCCACACCTACTCTGGGATGCTTTTTAATCCCACTAATGGGCATCCACTTGTATCCAAACTCCAGTTTTTTCACTTTGAATCATGCTCTCTTCCTACAGAGTGACACACCTGTTTCCTTTGAAGAGAGATGTCAGACACTAAATCAAGTACTCTTTGAAACTCTGCAGCCATTTGTGAGACCCTATGTCCATTTCTCATAGTTTCAATACCTAATGTCCAGCTTTTAAAATTCCAAGAAAAACCTCTTTCTCAACAAATGTTTGATTTTCCAACTATTATGTCAGATAAGGATGTTAAACACTCTATTTTGAAATTCAAGGCTGAGCAATGACTTCTGTATTCTCAGCTATGTGTATCCTCTCCCTTTGCAGTGAAGTCTTCTGGCTCCACCGTTGTAAGGAATACACAGGAAATAGAAAGAAAATGTAATTACCTAGTCACAATGTAATTTATATTATTATCTGTAAGTTACATGTTTCACATTTTCTTTAAATAAGCTATTAATTATATTCCCAAAAATATAGATAACAAATTTGATTGTTCAATATGTTCTGTGTCCCTAACTATATTACAAATTTGAGACAGGTTCTGTGTTCAAGTTTCCTCATTTGTAAACTGTAATGTCTAACTCATGGAGTGATTTGCGAATGTGCTTATGTAAATAGAATAACCAACAAATTCCTAGCATGTGGTAAAGTGCTCAATAGATTCCTATCCTTCATCTTATGTTATTATGTTGTATTCTTCCAAGCACTTAAGAGAGTTATTTAGCAATTAAAATAGAAAAACCTAATAATATTAACAACAAATGGTCCTAATTATTGGTTTAGCAGCCAGCTATGGTAGACTTTTGTAACCTTTCCATAAGCTCTACCGTACTTCAAAAATTATCAGCAACTATGGAGATTGAAAAGCTTTTTAAGAAATCACTTTCATTACAAGAGGTATGGTAATATGTAATAGACTGTAATCTCACATTGAAGATAGCTTTTCATGTCTTTGTGGCCTTTAAGAGGTAGTTGTCAATGCTAACTTGTGTCCAACAAATCCTGACAATGCCAGTCATGAATTAATTGCATGTGCTGATATTGAGTGGTTAAACTATTAGATTGTGTGTAGTATTAGCTTCTTTGATAGTCCAGGCTTAATATCAAATATAAGCTATAGACATAAAAAATACATACATGATAAGATCTTTGTAGAAACATAGGCACTCTCAGTCCTATTAATCTTATAGTGATAGAAGGCTTGAAAGAGAATAAATATGGCAACATTTTAAAATATAAGATGCTACAACATATCATAGAGTTATTATGAATGTTATTGTTGCTATCATTAAACTGAGAAATGGAGGTTAGAAACTAAACTATTTTGCTTAAATATAGGGAACTTACACCATACATAAAGTGAAGTTTAATTTTAGGTAGATGATAATGATAAAATGAAATGGGGAATGAATTTTAAAATCTTATAAAATAGTAGATTATAATGATTGATTGTTGATTCTGGGTAACATACCAGAAGATATGCCCAGCCAGTGATAGTTCATTCGCTTTATCCTTCCAAACTCTCCAGAGATTGCAGCAAAATGAACAGGCAAAAACAAAAACAGTGATAATCAGAGCTGAAGATGGGATGTTCAATCACTATGGAAGAGCGTCCACTTTATATACAGTGTAGTTTCATTAGTTCACATCAACATCTAATATTTATGAGAAAATCTTATATTGGCACCTCATAAAAAGGGTAGAAGATAAGAAGCTATTTGGCACAAGAGTGGTTTCTTCATAGATGTCAAGAGGAAAAATCTCTCTGCTCAGCAAACATAAATCATACCTACTTTGAAGCAAGGCCATATGATCCTTAAATAATCTCACTATGGAAAAGTGTAATGAAAACAATAGCTTCTATGATGAATTTACTCTAAGAGCATTTATAAATCTGATCTTTAGTATTTTGACAACTCTCTGTGATTTCATGGTTTTTCATAACCCATACCACCAAGATAAATATTTTTATTTTTCTATGTTACTTGGAAATTCACTAGAAATCAAATTGGATTCAGGATTAATGATTAGGTGAGTAGTTACCTCTCCATTTCTTCATCCAGTTAGAATCAGATGAAGCAAAGACTGGACATTTTTCTCTCTTATTAAAAAGGCATTAGCAAGTTTATCACATCAGTCTATGCAATATCTCTTTTAGGCTCTTGTACCATCTTACCTCAGTGTTACAAAAACTTCCCTTCCTTCTCTCTAATCTCATTTTTTTTTTCATTTCCTCTTTTATTTTCTTCTTGCCTTGTAAACATTTATTCAAAAATTCGTTGACGTAATCATTCCCCCTATGTGAAAGGACTGTGTCATGTGCTGGGGTGGACTTAACTCCTCTTCTCACCTTATCATTTAGTATCATCTACAGGGGGAGAAAAGCAGAGCTACAGGGTGTCTAGGTTAACTTGCTTTTCTACATTACGGCTCATCTCTCCCCATCCTTACTTCACACCACAATATCAGCATAGGCCTGTTGGATCTCTTCAGTCTGTAAAAAGGAGCAGATGTTTCAATCTAGTCAAAATTTTAAATGAAATTAAATCATTACATAAAATCTGCTTATTCAAAGAACATAAGAATATCGCCTGAAATGGAGCAAAAATGAAAAATTCAGAGAGATTGTATTATAATTCAAAGAGATTAGTTTATCTCAAACAAAAGAATGAAAAAAGAGCAAATAGTTTTTTTTCTTTTTTGATCAAAAAAGCTGACGTTTCGGAAACACTTGAGCATTTTCATAACTTTCGAGTTTTAAGTCATTACATCATAAGTACCAAGCTAGTCAAAGACCATTGTAAATTTCCTGCCTAGATCTAGAGCAAACACTGCTTTGAGTACAGGATTAAATTTATGGCAGTTTTTTCTCCATCAAGACTTTGGCTGCAGCGTAGTGAGATATTTTAAGAGGCAATGTGGAAATTTAAGAATTTATCTTAGAAATAAAATTGCAAAGTATCTTACTTGTAGATTTAATAAAAGCAGCTGATATTTTTATTTATCAAGTGTACTTCAATAAATGTCTGACACATACTTAGCTTCACAACATGGGGAGGAGAAAGGAAATTTTATATTCTCCAGTTACAAATGAGGTAAGTGTGGATGAGTGATTGGGGAAGATGAGTGACTTTCCCAAGGTCTTAAGAAGCAGTGCCAAAATCCAAGCCTGGAAGTTCTGTGATTTAAATGCTACTTTTAATGTCTCACAATGACTTCAGCTTCTTCTTTTTTACACAAACATTTTCTAAAAACATAGAGTGAGAATTTATTTCTCACTAATTATAAGAGTTCAAACATAGTTAATCCTGGCCAGGCAACTCCCCTTTATATATATGTATTTCCAATTAATTTGTTATTTAATTCCACATGTAAGTTTTTCAAAAAATCAATTTTTTTCAAAGACAAATTTGTTGTCTTATATAGTGTGTATCATGAAAGACATGGAGAGTAATGAAGTCTAAAAATGAGCACTTGTTAATTTGGATTACTTGGTAATTTCCATTATTTAGAAATTTGATTATTCTTAGAATTTAGTTAATTGAGAAATAAAGAATCATATTTCATTATAAGAAAATTAATGAAAATGAAGTAGATTCATGAAAAACATAATAGAATCCAAGTGGTTTTAATATATAATATTTAGAAAGCTACCACATGATTTATATTATTTTGCTTTTAGAATCAATTCACAAGTGATTAAAGGAATATTTCAGATTTATCCTAAGCAAATAGTAGATATTTGATAAATATTTTTTTTCATCTTTTAAAATTCACTGATAGTGTGAGATGTCCACAAGAGACCTGGGCATGTGAAATATACTCTAAAACATTTTTCTTCTGAGCCATGATAATCACTTTTTAAAATGCCCTGTCTTCATAAAAACAAATTGCAACAAAATCTAAGGAAATTTTTAAAGTGTATAAAATAATGTTTCCACTTCTTTTGCATTCTTCTTTTATTTATCTTTTAGGTGTACACATCATGGTTGAAGCCAGAGACAATAATGACTGTCATGTTTTCTGATTTAAACATTACTTGTTAAACCAACATTCAGAACACAGGCTTTGTAGTCACAGGAACCTAACATGTGAGTTTGAATCCCATCTGTGGAAATAGAGATTGGGAATCTCTTACAGTCATGAACACAAACAATTTACCCTAATTCCCTTAATATAACCTATGCCCAGGCAATATATCCAGTTTCTTTGCCACTCAATAGCTTGGTGGCCTTACCAAATTTTCTTAAGCTTTTGCAGCTTATTTTTTTCTTTCTAAAATAAGGATAACAATGCTTAATGTTGAGGATTGTGATAACTAAATGAAGTAAACTATGAAGCATCCAGTATAATAAACTTAATTAGTAGGAGCTATAAAAATGTATAGTTCTTTTGTCTATATAATCTTCTGTGAAATTCTCATAGTCTATAACCATCTGGATATAGAGACATTTCCCTAGTATCAATAATGTCTAAGCTACATATTTATGTGCACAGTTCTTTATCTCCTGATTGAATAAATTCACCAAAATAATTTATTGTAATTAAAATAAAGAAGAAGTTTTATAGCTTTTTATGTATATTATCAATTTGTTTTCCAAAAGTATTATACTAATTGTGGGTGCTTACAGTTTTATTTGGCAAATATTCCAGAATGTAAACAATCACATGGGCATCTTATACTTTCTTCAAAGTGCCCCTGGAAAGCTCTGTCTGATGCTAATGATTCTGTTAAAACTTCTAACTATTCTGAAACATCTTTGGAATTACTTTTATATTGTACTTCTTGGGGCTGCATATTGAATACCCCTTTCCTTCCCTACCTATATTCTCCATTGCTAAGTCCTGTCCATACTCTATCCATAGAGACCTCTGAGCTTACCCCTGCTTTTCCCATCATAGCATTAGTGCCCTAGTTCAGATCCTCATCATGTCTGGCCTAAAATATTCCAGTAGCATCTTCACTGATCTTTGTGCCACCCATATTTTACCCCTCCAGGTAACAATTTTGGTGACAACAAGCATCTTTTTAAAACCTGTATCTGGTCAAATCCTGGATTTAATCCATGTCTTATGCCATTTGTCTTCTCAGTGACTTGAATACTCATTTGCTTACCTGAATTTTGCTTCATGTGAATGAGGCATTAACTAACTACCTTAAAGAATGGGATGGAGTATTTCATCAGTCCCTTTTATTACCAGTATACACAAAAGTTGATAACATTGTACCTAAAGAGTGTTAAAAATGATCATGGTCACTTGTTTTGAATGTCCAAGAGCTACTTTAAATATTTCAGAAAGATGGACTCAATTAAACCTCACAGCTACCTTTATAAGATAGACACTATCATCATGTCCACTTTTCAAATGAATAAAGTAAGGCACAAGGTTAAATAACTGGCCAAGGTTTATGTCTACTAACTAATAGGACTGAGATTTTAAGCTCTAAATGTCTGAACTGTTACAGGGTCAAAAGCTGCCTGGTGACTCATATATTTTTCATTAGTTAATCACTCTGCTGACACCACTGACTTTACAATATTATTTTCCCTACCTTGACTTTCCTGCTCTGATCATGTGATGGAACACTACCCACCATGTAGAAAGTTCAACCTGTACTGACTTCAGAGCACATCAGACATGGTGCAAAGATGTATCGCATCACCCCATTTCAACAATCAACTCTGGATAGTGGCACTTTGGTAATGTTATTGTGTAGTATGGAATCTGAATAGATATCCCATTATTTGCCTCTTTTTGAAAATACTTAACTGCAATTAAAGCATTTAAGTCTCCACTATATTTTCTTTAACTTCTTTAGCTTTTATACTAAAGGACATATTTTTAAAAATATATATTAAATAAAATATGCATTAAGTAATTTTGCCTGCTCTTAAGCTATTAAATTGTCTCAGAGTAGTAGATTTGATGTGAAGATCTAATTACCTTTTACATGAATCCTTTATATAATTATCCTTAATCACACACAAATGGACAATGATACTTGAGAATCTACATCTATAGGAGAAGGACTATCTGGGTACTTTAAAGCACACGACTTTTCATTTTCTGTCCTTAGGGAAATCCGTAATAGTAAGAGCACTTAATTTGTTCCAAGCATTATTCTAATGACTTTACCAAGATTACCTCCATTGCTCTTCACAGCTGCACTAGTGTTAGTACCATTTTTGGATTAAAAAGTTAAAAAGGAAGAGAGGTTAGGTGGTATGTTCAAGGCAACACAGCATAGTAAGTGATGAAGCCAGAATAGAAACTCTGGAAATTTGGCTCCAGAGTCCTTATTGTTACCCACCAGGCAACAACTATCTCATGTAATGCCCCAAGCCTGAATTCTTAATGTCAAATACTTAACTCTTCATAAATGCCAATTAAAGCACAAACTGATACATAACAAGATACATTAAATTTTTGTTAGAGACAAACTAGCAGATGTAACCAATAGTATCCATTGAAGTGTCTTAGAAAGAGCAATTGTTTTATAACTAAAAAGTAGTTATACATTTTCAGCTTTAATTGGAGCAAATGTTTTTCTTTCATCTTAAGTGAATAGGAAATCATTCATTTAGATATGCAGTAAATTTGTCATTAGGTATAGCTAAAAACTGGACCACTTATATTCTAATTTGGAGATAAAACTTTTTAAAATTTTTATTGGTATATTATAATTGTATACAATAGTGGGATTCATTATGCCCTATTTGTACATGCACATAACATAATTTGCTTAAATCTTCATTTTGAGAATAGAAGTGAATGGCAGATGATTTCAAATGAATTTCCACAAGTTTACGTACGGGTGTATTTTGCTTCATTATGGAGTGAGTGTGCAGTGGTAATGTGAGCAGTATTCCTTCTTTCCTCTTTTGCTGGTGTTAAGAGTTGTACAGTTTGCACAGGTGTAGTTGCAGTATGTGTTAAGAACATTCTGATGTCAGTAACTTGGTATGTTGATGAGGCAGGCAGAGAATGATTAGCTTCAGAAATTAATTTAAATTTCCATTAACTGTCTTATAAAACACTAAAAACTGAAAGCCAATAAATATCTCTTTTCTAAGTTTCCATTTTCTAATATCTTTTTTATTACAGTAATGTTTAGGTAAATGATAAAAATAAAAGATTATTTGTGCTTTTAAGATATTTACTTCTGGATTTATTTTCCAATTTTGAAAATAGCTTCTGTGTCTATATTAATTGAGATGCAGTACAGGGGAAAGAGTAGAAGACAGAAGTTAGGCCGGCCCAGGCATTAATCTTACTCTGTCACTTGTTAGGGAAGCTTGGATGGGTCATTTAATTTTGCCGAGTATCAGATTCTTTATCCACAGAACAGGAATATCTCCCAGAAAAATTGTTGCCTGAATTAGAGGCAATCTATGTAAATAACATAATATATTGTCCCAAACAAAGTAGGAAATCAATAAATCTACTGTTATTTACTATCTTTCCCAACTCTTCTAACCTTTCTTCCCTGCTACTAGATTCTATAAATAAAAATTTTTCCATTAAATGAGAGTAGTCTCACTAGCTATAATTTGAGTAATATATCTTCTAGATTTAATTTGAATCCCAGCATCAAGCACAGTGTGTCCAGCACCTGGGAAAATGCTTGAGCCATAATAAATGGTTAATAAATTGCTGTTGACTGAAAAAGTTTATTGATTTGGAATCTTAAAGTGGCTATGTTTCAGAATGAGTGCAGAGAAAGTGCCAAGTAGAGATATCTGAAAAGCAGCCTTTTAGGCTGATTTACTTTTTTCCTTAGTTCCAAAATAGACTACCAGGGTATCAATTCAAAAAACTAACCTCATGCCATGCAATAGCAGCACTTTCTTTGTAGTTCTCACCTTTGCAAATACTTTCGTGACTCAATGAGCTCATTTAAATTATGGTCATAGAAAACAGGGAGAAAGAAAAGAAAATAAGGAGGGTTCAATCTATCCCCTCTCCAAATTAATACATAATCACTAGACAATTTCTACAACAGACTGCTCCCCACTCCAAATTTTATAAGAGACTTATTGATTTCTGGAACAAAATTCGATTAATGGATAACCTAAATAAATCTGAAACTGTGGTGACTTGTTTGCGTGTATGGAAAGGTGTGTTTAGTCAGTCACGTGAATTGTAGCTTTTTAATGAACTGTGGATTCTTTCTTCTCTCACTATAGAGTGACAGGTTACTAAGCTTCAATTTCCTGTGATCTCAAAACTAAAATTTCAGGAATATGATCTATGGTAAAATAACAAAGAATATGTGTTGATCTGGTATAAACAAACTGAAATGTGATGGCACATTTATGGGCTGCTAATCATTGCAAAGACCTTATGAATGGCAAGTCAGTATATGGTGAGGGCACGAGGGCAAAGTCATGATCATCTTCAGCAGTTATGAGACATTTTATCCTCATATTAGAACTTCTTTCCTCAGAATTTTCCAAAAGACAGGTTTATATCTTTGAGGACAGGCTGTACTTCTCCAGGGAGAAGTCTTATTTCCATCAAACAATTGATCTTTCTCCAGCAGACTGTGCATGATTTTTAATGTGGTAGGAAAAGTTACCCATAATATACTTCATAATTAGAAAATACCTTCCACCTACATTAATATGCATAGCTACCCTATGAAGGACATGTGATCCTTCCCATATAGTAAATGTAGAAAATATAACACCAGAGGAGCAAACCAACAAGTTAAGAGGCAATGAGGAAATGTACCAAGAATTAGAAAATGGCAGAGCTTGAACTGAAATTAAGTCTTTTACCTTTGCCTTCATTATATGTACCTTTTAAGTCTATCATGAAATGTATATGGCAGGATTCTCAGAGAAACAGAACCAATAGTATATTTTATATATGTATATATATATGTATATTTATATATATGTACACATACACACAGACACACACATAGAGAGAGAGAGATTTTTATGAATTGCTTCACATGATTGTGCAGCTTTGGCAATTTCAAAATCTGATGGAAGACTGGAGAGTTAGGGAAGAGTTACAGGTTGAGTCTTGAAGCATCCTGCTGTCTGAATTAATCCTTCCTAGAAGGAAGTCCAACTTTTTCTTTTAAGACATTCAACTGATTGGGTGAGGCCCACCCACATAATGGAAGGTGATCTGCTTTACTCAGAATCCATTGATTTAAGTGTTAATCTTATCCAAAAAAAAAAAATTCACATAGTATGTGGAAAATATCTAGCAGAAGGCTATTCTGACCAGATATATATGGGCACCATGATCTAACCAGCTGACATATTTATTACACACATTCCACAGTATTTCCATTCCAAAATGTATCAAGAAAGACTGGGTGCAATTAGTTAAATTGAGGATACCATTAGTGAAGTCTAGGATCTAACATTCTCCTGATTTCATGTTCCAAGTGTTTCTGTGGAACATTATTAACTCTGGTCCCAATGGAGACAGTTACTCTCTTTTATATCCACATGCTTCAGACTATTTCAGGTCACCATGGAATTAATGTACTTTGTTCACACATTTCTCACCTGACCTAGCATGCCAAATGAAGCATAATAATTGGCTCAATGTGCCTGAAGCTCTAGTCTCTAAAACAAACAAAAAAAGACTAAAGAAAAATAGCATAGGGTGCTTATTTCCTACATCTAACTATTGTATACCATATAGAGATGAAGTTGAATTATCTCAGTTTTACAAGTGAAACATCAAAGGAGAGGTAAATAATAGGTCTAGGAACACACAAATGGAGTATAGTGTAGTTGGGGCTTATACTCATCTCTCTTGGATTACATGTTCTTTTCATTCTATTGCATGTGCCAAAAAATTCTTGTGTACTCACAAAGAAACAGACTGGCAGCTTTCTTGGACATTTCTTATATTGCAGTCCTTCTCTCTGCCCTCCTCAAGAAGTGTTGGAGAAGGATCTGCCCATTTTCAGCTCCAGTGGAAGTTGTGATTGCTCTAACGCAATCATGACCTTTCCAATCTCTTTGTCAATAATTAGACCCAGTTTGAAGACATAATAAGGAAGTCTGCAAAAAGCAGTATTTTCTTTTTTGTACTGGGGATTGAACTCAGAGATACTGACCATTGAGCCACATCTCCACCCTATTTTGTGTTTTATGTAGAGACAGGGTCTCACTGAGTTGCTTAGCACTTCTCAATTGGTGAGACTGGCTTTGAACTCGCGATTCTCCTGACAGCCTCCTGAAGTGTTGGGATTACAGGCGTGCGCCACTGCACCTGGCTCAAAAAAGCAGTATACATTCCCAAGAAGAGAAAACAACCAACTGTTCCCTTTGACAGAATGGGAAGATGGAAGCTCCCAAACTCATTATGACATTTTGAAATACTGATTAGATTAAACCTAGAGCCACCCTGGCTTTAGACTTCATCTTAGGTCAGAAAAAAACAATATTCTTTATTTCTAATTAAACTTTTTATTTTAAAATGTATTTAGAATTGTGGAAAAATTGCAAAGATCATACAAGGAGTTCCCATCCCTATATATACTTTATCCTTTTTTATCTTGCACTAGTGTCACACATTTGTCTTAATTAAAAAACTGGTATTGCATATATTCTTCATTCAGACTTCCTTAGTTTTTACCTAAAATTGATTTCTAAATCATTGATATCCATTATTAATTTTAAACGTTTATTCTATGATATTATATTAGTTTCCTAGGGCTGTCATAACTAGTTATCACAAGGCGAGTTTTCTCAAGTAACAGAAATGTATTCTCTCAGTGTTCTGCAGATTAGACGTTTGGAGTCAAGGTGTTAGCAGGTTGATTCATGTTGGAGGCTCTAGGGATAGTCTATTTGCTCCATGCCTCTCTCCTAGCTTTTGGTGGCTCAGGCCATCCTTCACAATCCTTGCCTTACACAGGCATCATTCCAGTCTGTAATTCTATGTTCACATGGCTTTCTTCCTGTGTGTCTCTGTCTCTTCTCTCTTTTTCAGTTCCCTTATATGGAAACTCATGATTAGATTCAGGACCCTCTCTAACACCAGCATGATCTCATCTCAAGATCCAAAGATCCTATTTCCGAATAAGATCGTATGCTAAGCTATCTGATTACGATCTGGGCATACTTAGTCACTGTTCAGTACAGTACAGATGTATAGCTCAAGTGACGGAATTCAGTGACAGCATGGATAGATTTTGTTATGAACTTTGGCACATCGATGGTAGCCATACTTGATAGTGTTTTTATTGCATAAAAAGATGATTTGTGCATTTACTATAATTCATATTAATTATATTTCATTACTAAAATAGCCTTCTGCTAGATATTTTCCACATATTATAAATTCTGCTTAACTAACATCTTAATTTTGAAGACTAATGGAAACATTAATTTTTAAGAAGATAAGTAGAAATGTCTGTTTTATTTCTTGCTTCTTAGATCCTAGGGGCTGAAGGTTTGGAATTCTATAGCTAAAAAAGAAAATATTTTTTTGGTAATAACTTTAATAACTCTTCAAATTTCTTATCTTATTTTCATTTGAATTTATCATGTGTTTTTTGGAACACCAGTGTGCAGATGACAAACGGGCAGGTGTCGCAGCCCACCTCCTTGTAGCTACCTTGCTTGTTCTACTTTGTTCTTCAGTTTTTGATACCTTTGTGATACTAAAAGGTGATGATATTTTTCTTCTCTTTTTTTTAAGATATTGAGGGACCTTTATTTTATTCATTTATATGCAGTGCTGAGAATCGAACCCAGGACCTCACACATGCTAGGCAAGTGCTCTACCACTGCGCCACAACCTGAGCCCCGATGATGATATTTTTCATTCCCAAAAATTTGGTTAGAAAATGAGCAAAGTGAATAATTTTTTTAACTTGAATTACTTTTATTTTTATTTTTTTATTTTTTTATTTTTTGGAGGATAACATTTCATTTCTCTGGTTGTCAGTGATATAGAATCACAACATACATGCAGTCATACATAAAGCTAAGGCTCTGATGACCATCATATTCCACCACCTTTAAATCTGTGAAGACTTTAAAAAATTCAAATGTCAGTTTTATAAATTACTTTTTTGCCTTTTGAAGCTCTTGAATATTTTAAAAGGTTTCTCCCACCTCATCTCCACCTCACTTTTCTCTGGACCTGGGAAAACAAACTATATACTAAATTCTGTCTTGAGGACTTGTGAAAAAGGCAAGTCTTGACTTCTGTGTTATTGTTTCTGGGACTTTACATATGTGGACATGTTATTTTTAAATTCAAAATCTGAACCCTAAACCTCTTGAAAGTTTTGCAGTCTACTCATTTAATTTTATTTGGTCTGGGCATTACAGATTTAATTCTAGCCCACAGAAGTAAATACCACCATTTTATATCTGGTCTTCAAAGCAAAATAATTTCTCATTTTAAACAAGTATCAAAAAATATAACAATGTTTTGTGAAGGTCCTTTAAAATAATTTACAGCTTGTAATATCCTTAACTAATCCTCTCCATTGGTGAGAGGCAGATGAGTTACAGAAGTCCTCTGTTAAGATTCAAAATGTGGAACTAAAAAAAACATTAAGTCATTAATGCTTTAACTTGATTTAGTGATTTGTTTTATTGGATTAGCTCTAGCAGAGAGCAGGACCCCAAGAGAATAGCATGAATGATAGGCTTTGTTTGGAAGAAGGAGTACAATGTTTTGGCATCACTTCCTATTATTTTATGAGCTTTGCTTTTATTATTTATAAGTAGTTCTAAATATACCAACATATTTTATCAGTCCCTTGGGTTGGCTTCTATTAGTTCATATTTGACAGCATGTATCAGGATGACTTGAAGGAACTTTCTACCACTTTAGAATTTGTGATATAAGAATACAAACTTGAAAGTATTTACTCTATATAAGAGTTTGTTTAGCTGTTTACTGCTAATGATATTAGACAACATAGAAAAAAATACTTCATAAACATGTAACAATATTAAAATAAGCCATTCAACAAATGTGTGACAACAATCTGTTTTTCAGGCACAACACCCTATTGAATATCAGAGTGATTGACAGGTTTGCTAGGTAGGCAGGTGCCTTCTCAGTTTTGTGATGTTGATTGCCCCAGCTGAACTGGACAATTCTGTGGAAAATATACAGTGTCTTCAACTAAGCTGTTAGAAGTTGCTTTGTGCAAAGCATTTGACTGCATGTCATAGAGGATACCAAAATTAATAAGATGTTATCTCTTCTTTGGAAGCATTTCAGTTTATTAGGGGACATATAATGGTAATAATCACAATTAAGGTAAGTGGGTAAGTGCTATATAACTGTAGTTTTGATTAGAAGGAGACAACTATTAGCTCAGGTACTCGAGCATATTTCCTATAAAAGCTGTGAATACTTTAAAAAATACTTTTCCTAGAAAAGGAAGAATTTATTTGGATCTTAAAAGATGAAAAGTATTTCAATAGATCAAGATGAGGTAAAGATATAGTGTAAAACACACATGCACACACAGAGCAGGCTGTGAGTATTTAGTTATTTAGGATGAAAATCTACTTTGACTAGAATGTAGGGTTTCAATGAGAATTATGGCAGGAAAACAAACGTGCCACATGGAGTGATTTTAATGGCCAAGAGTTAGATAATATTCTCTAAAAACTTTAAATCAAACATAAAGTTATGTTATCTTGTTAAGAATTTTATTGCTCTTAAAGTGTAATAACTATAAGTTCTTTAAAATTTTTTTAAAAGGATCAAGAAGGAGAGATGGAGGGAGAGCACAGGAAGTACTGAGGAATAAAATCTGCTAAATTCTACTGTTTCTGTATATGAATATACCACAGTGAATTTTATGTGTGTGTGTGCACCTGCACACACATAAATATATAGTTATAATGCACTAACTAAAATAACTATCAGATCAGAGAGGGGAAGAGGAGAGGGAAAGGGAAGTTATTGGGGAATGAGATGGATATTAAGTATATGTATGAATATGGAATAACAAATCCTATTATTGTATATAATTCTAAAGCACCAATAAAATACTATATACACACAGAGAGATCTCAAAGTTTCTGATCTGCACCAATTCTCTCACTGATGGATGAAAATTGTTTACAAAGCAAGTACAAAATGCCCTTACATTCACATATTTAAAATATGAGATCTTTTCTACTGATTGAGGAGCTATCCAGAAAATCCACAGTACTAAAATATGATTTCCCTGAGGCATCACCTTGAACAACTCACTTGTACATCTAGTTTGGAGCTAATTACTTACCTAGATCTTGAGCCTAAGAAACTATCAGATCATGTGAACTATCAGAGAACTACCAGTTCTCTGATCATGATCTCATACACACTTTTCTGAGAAATACAATAGTGTTATAAGGATATGTCCTACTCTAAATGTTAAGCATTTACTTTATGTAAATATAATAAAATATTTTTAAAACTCCCTCAATCTTCAGAAAATCATTCACTTCCCTTTCTCCCACTTAAAAGTACTGATGACAGAAGCTGATTCATTAACACACAGTATTCAATTTCAATAAAATTGGTATAATATATGATTTTACTAAAACAAAAGTTTTTAAACAATGTAAAAAATTATATTATTATAGTGGTCAAGTTCAGCTGTTTATATTCAAACTCCCTAAGCTCATTAAAGGCTTTAGATAAAGCATCATATTTGATGTATCTAAGTGTAATGAAATGTTCAGGATCTATAGAGTCCATGGCAGTTTGACCTACTGTGTACTGTCTTACACGTTCTCTCTTGAAGCTATAATGATGGAGTGGAATAGGTAGAGGATGAATTTCAACAATACCTAACAAGAGTGTTATTAATGAATAGCAAGCATTGGTTTTTCTACTTGGAAAGATTCTTCCTCTCCTGGAGAGCCAGCTTCCTGAAGAGGAACATGTATTCATCTTTCACAAATAAGTCTTTGGGGTTCTCACCACTGTCTGATTCCATTTCAGAGGGAAATACTTCCTGGTTTTGAAGGTTCCTTTTTTTGAAATGAAATGTCAGCAAATAGTTGACATAGAGGTAGTAACATTTTTTCTTAGGGGAGGGGATAGGTTAGGATGAGTTTCAATAATGTCCAATAGAAGCATGATATTTGGTTAATACTTGTTTTATGCGTTTCTTTTATTGTTTGAAAATAAGAAATTTCAAGAAACACATTTTTAAAGAACACTCTTTTTAGTTAAAGTGAATTTGGTTACTTCATAGTTCATGCTGGCTGTGCACCTCACTTGGTTGTCAGGGTTGGGCTTCATTGCAGGATGGTATTTTGGGCTTCTTTCCCTTGAAGTTTTTCATTTTGCAAATCTAAAACTGACATTCCGTTGTTGTCCAAATAATTTCTCAACAGTATACAAGTGTTGGTAATTATTTGATACCACGAAGCTTCAAAGGACTTGTTATTTGCCAATTTTGCCAAGTGTTTAACTTCTTTTCCCTTTCATTTATTTCTTTAAGTCTTCAAGACTTACCTGAAAGGATTTTGAAGACACCTTTCTCTGGCTATCTTCTGTTTTTGACACACACCTCAGACCTCTTCATATTTCAAGGCTCCACAGGCTATAGGCATGGCCCTGGACCCCCTCCTCCCCGCAGTTTATGAAATCACCTATGACTTTTGCAACCCCATTTGAAGTTTTCCACCACACTAGCCTATTGGCTGGTTTGGGAGGCAGTCATGGTATATGAACATGCTACCGGCTAGCGCAAGCACAACCCAGCTCAATCAGTCATGGTCCAATAACAGCCTAAAAATAATTAACATCATGGGCCAAATATCTTCACATACTCAGTTCTCACATAATTTCTGCATCAAATTCTGTAAGTGTTTGTTAAGAGCATAGAATAAGATGGACATTTTACTAGGTGCTGGAGATAAAGAAGTGAATAAGAAACCGAAGAGTTGCGCCCTCACAGATCATCTGTCTTAACAAATATTCTACCTAAGTGACTTTAAAGTGAGAATTACTATCTGCTCTTCGTTGTTATATATGTTAAACTTTGCATAGCAAAAAAAATAATCAAGTTCATGTAATCTTATGTAATGTGATTTTATAAAACTGGTGTTTTTTCATAAGAAAAATGTCCATGTGAGGGGATATTTAAAAGTTAAGCTTGTGCAGATCAAAAGTATTAGACTCTTGTTTTGATGGGAAAGAATTAGTCTGTAAAATCAAAGAGAAAGAAGAATGGAGAGAGAACATTGAATTCACAATTTTACCTGATCTCAACTTGCCTTGTTTATTACAAAGTTTTTAGTAACAGAGTTCTTGTTACTTCTAGTCTGTACATTCATCCAGACAGTGTGACATTTTATCCTCTGATTATTTAAATCTGACTCACTTTTATATGTTCATAAAGGTGATTAATTAGATATAACAATAGAAGGAAATGACTCAATATGTTAATTTTTATGCTATTCCAATCTCTACTGGTGAAAAGTTTTATTACATAAAATCCAAAGAATGAATAAATTTATTAGTCTGTCTTAAGTTTTTACATATTTAGGTACATACCAAGAGAGAGGCAGGAAGAGGAAAAGGCTGAAACTGTAAAGAAGGGAAAAATTAACAGTGATCCTGTTACCCAGAAATAAACTGATAACACTGAAACCTAAAAGTATTTTAATATTTATACTATTATAATTACCATGTTATACATGAAGAAATTGATGCTTGAATAGTAACATGTACAATGGAACTCAGCTAGTAAATGACAGATGTTTGAACCTGACTACGTAACTTGATTTATCTTCCTTCCTTTCCCCTTGTCTCCTATTTCTTTTTATTTCTCTCCCACTCCCTCTCCCTGTCTCCTCCTCCTCCCCCTCTCTCTCCCTCTCTACCTCTCCTCTACTGGGGACCAGTACAGGGACACTTAACCACTGATCTACAGCTATATCCCTTTTATTTTTTATTGTGAGACAGCATCTCATTAGATTGCTGAGACTGGCCTCCAACTTGCAATGCTCTTGCCTCAGCCTTCCAAGTTGCTGGGATTACCAGCATGTGCCACTATGCCTGGCTTGTTTAAATCAATGTAAATAATAATTTTAAAAATTATAATTTATGGGTGATATATACATATACATGCTTATATACACATACATATCCTCTCTTGGAAATTAAGTTGTTATTTTATATTATACAATGATTCAATAAATATTGGACATTCTTATCTACTGTTTACATAGAATAGTGCCTAGAAATGAGATGACTAATACAACTGACAATTCATGAACCGCATTCCAGTATTCTTTTTCAGTTTTTTCATACATACAAGCCGAAAGAATGTTAAAATGGACCTAAACTATCCCATCAGCCAGCTTCAGCAATGATCATTATTTTACTACTCTTGTTTAACTTATACTGATATTGTTTACTATATTTTTTTAAAATCTCAATAATTTATCATTTCACCCATTAGTGTTTCAGATAAGACCTGAACTGTGATGATTTCTTTTTCCTTTCCTGCAATGCCTTTGTTGAAGAACTAGGATCATTTTCCCTCAAGAAATTTCCAGGATCTAGCTTTAATACTTTCTGGTGTTAACTTATTCCTTTATCCATCTTTTGGTTCTATAAACTGATGGGTAGATCTAAAGGCTTGATGAGACTTACATTCAATTTTGTGGAGCAAGAATATGTTATCAATGGTGCTGTGTGCTATATCAGGAGGTGTATAATTTTAGTTTGTCCCACTTTCACTGATGACAAAATTGGTCATTGGATTCAGGCACATGTCCTTTAGCCTTTACCTCCTTCTACCTTCCTTTATCTCTTAGCCTTGTTAAATTATTGCTCAAAAATTTCAAAAATAGGGCTGTGGTTGTGGCTCAGTGGTAGAGCACTTGCCTAGCAGGCGTGAGGCACTGGGTTCGATTCTCAGCACCACATATAAATAAATAAAATAAAGGTCCATTGACAACTAAAAAAATTTTTTTAAATTTCAAAAATATTAATAGGAAACTTGAACTAAAAAAAGGTATTGACATGTTTTGAGAATAAAGATACCATGGAACCTATCTTTTGTTTGGAAAGGAATTTAACAAATATTTATATATATTTACCATAATAAATACTTTATTTATGCCTCTTCTGTATCTTTTTATCATAAAATTAAATTCTGTGTTTTTAATAGAGACATGATCCTTTTTCTGTAATTGATTCAATAATCAATTATAATTTTAATGATTTTTAAATTAATTTTAATAATTTTTTAAAAATCAAGAACTGTTGACATTTGAGCCTGAGATGTTTGACAGAGAAAACTTTATTTCTTCAAGAAAAGTTTTTTTCCTTAATTTCGTGAAATCTTTTTGCTTTGGAGATTAAATATACTCATCAGTCTTATAACAGTTAACCACTGGCTATGTGTTAATTAAGTCTGTATGTAAGAAATGATTATTCTTATTAGATTAGGAACACTTTTTAAAATGATCCCTTAAAATGTTTTATGCCATGAATCAAATAGGTTGCTAATCTAATTATATCAAAATACAACAAAAAAATGTTCATTCTTCCATTGTAGAAAATGCTACAATGAACAAAAGACAAAAAAAAAAAAAAAAGAGGTAATTCACTAGAGTAGTTCAAAGGCCAATAAGCAGGTTCAAAAGTCAACTAATAAAAATCATAAAAATGGAAAACAAGAAGTTACCAGTTTCAAAACTTAACAAAAATTAGGTCAAAATCATTTGACTTTCAATATATTTTTATTTTAACCACATTTTGGTATTAAACTTTTTCAGATAATAAAATAGTTTTCCTGGGTTGTCTTTTGCCTTTTGCCTCATTTACCTGATTTGGAATTTATGATAGTTTTTAATTATATGAGATAAAATATATCAGAACAGTCTATTCTTGTCATTCATGGTAGTTATGTTCTATAAAGTTGCTTCCTCAAACACTGAATTTGTGAATACTAAATCATTGCTCTCAAGGGAAATACAAGGTTAGGTTCTTGTAAGCCTCTGGTCACAAAATTCTCATTAACTGATCAATACATAATCTTGTTTTATGTATTTTTCTGTTTAAAGACACTTTAGTCAATATATTTTGTTGGTTCATTAACACAGAACTCATGGCCAGCAGCCCTGTGAGTCCTGCCTGAACCAAGCTCACCTAACACATTTCCCCATTGGCACCTCACAGCCTTCTTGGGCTCAGGAACACTAGACAGTGCTTTAACACTAAGCTCGGAGGCCATTTTACACAGCACAGTCACCAACAAAAGCACAAGTGAAAATATGGCACTGAGGACCACAGAAAGGACATTTGTTTACAGTGTGAGAGATAAAACTACAAAACAACACCTTAGCCATCCTCAGCTGAAAGTGCATGTACATGTCCACAATGACCATGAAAGAACTATAGGTTTTGCTTAGGGATGAAAAAAATTTTAAGTAGGAAACTTCATAAATTTTTAATCTGTGAGTAATGAGAATAGACTATTTTTTCTTTTGTGATGTTTCCTTTGTTTTTCTCTGTCAACCCCATTTAATAACTTTGAATAATTCCTATATCTAATGTTATTAACTTATATTCATTAAAAGTAAATAACTTTAGTTCAGAGAAAAGAAATAAATAAATTACAAAACCAGAATTTCCTGTAATCAAATAATATATTACAATTTTTTTCAGAATTTAAGTCTTAAACCTGCTCATCAAACCTTGATCTGATATGAAATTTAAAAAATATCACTCTTCCTTTCTTCTAATCAACATAACTAATTGTATTCCATATAATTCTCTATTTCATTTTGCTGGAGTTAATAGCCAAATACCTGTAAAATATTTGAATTCTCGTATATTAAGTTTTTGTGAAGTTTAGGAATTAGATGATTGGATATTCTGCTATATGGTTTAATTATTAGCATGTAGGCATGGCCTCGCTTGAACATAAAAGCCAGTATGAAATATACTTAACAGGAAGGTGAGGTTTATTCTGCAACTCTTGTTACTGATGTAGAAACTTGCTTTTTACTTAAAGCAATAACCATAATGGTGACGAAACTTGTCAGGAATATTTGGGTGTTAGTTTAAGGCAGCTTTCTTAAGTTTGTTTGTGTTGTATGCCATCTAATGTATAATTTTCCTAAAACATTTCTCATATTTTAACTTAATTTTAAATTAAACATACATACATAGTGTCTTTTGCAACTCTATATTAAAGATATTATTATCTCTGCCATACAAATGAGGAGACTGAGGCTCGGGTGCTTAAATAACTTACTAAATCAAGTAACTTGCTCAAGGACACATAGCAGATAAGTAGTAAAGCCAAGGCTCATGTTTCTACTCCTCACATGATAACCCTCGCTACATAAAACAATTTTGAGTTCTCCAGCGGGGCATATTCTTTCTTACCTCTTCACTTTCCATTTGCTAATTCATTGAGCATACCACTGAATTTTCACTTAATGAACTTTCACTCATGGTCTTAGGCTGTATCCAGATATATCATTCATAGACTGAGTGGCTTAACCTGCAAGCATTTCTAACAGTTCTGAGAGGCTGAGAACTCTAAGATCAAGGTACCAGCAGATCTGGTGTCTGCTGAAGATCTAATTCCTGATTTGCAGATGGCAATCTTGTCATTGTATCCTCATATGTAAGAGATGAGAAAGAAAGTATGTAAGATCTCTCAGGGTTCCTTCTATAAAGACACTAATTTCTTACATAAGTATTTCACACTCATGACCTAATTACCTCCCCAAACCCCCACATCTACCATCACATTGGTCCTTAAGATTTCAATGAATGAATTTTAGGAGGACATATTTTCACCATAGTACTCCACTTCCATAATTCATCTCAAGCATCATCTTCTAGTCTGCATGAGGTATCTGTCAAATGCAATCAGTGAATACTCAATGTATCCTTCTAGGAATTTACCACAGTATGTTATTTTTGATCCTTCTTTGCTTGTATTTCTAATTGATAAAGTACAGGAGAGTGCTTTATTCACTGTTGTTTTCTCAACTCTTACTGACTGGCATGCAGTCAGAATATTTTATTAGAAATAAGTGACCATATATTTCTAAATGTTGGGTAAAACAACATGTTTGTGGATTTGTCAAATGGAAGAACTGTGACAACTTCTGGTAGATCAAATGAAACCATTATTATCAACCAGTGCAGTAGGAAGCTAGAGAAAATGAATTATTCTGAAAATATATCTTAGTGTCATTATGTTACACTTGTAGCATAAATAACAGAAATATATATTTCGAACAAGGAGGAATAATGAAAGGCATTTTTTATTAAAGACCTGGAAATAGTAAGGACTAATGAAAAAACTATGAAAATATTTATCTAACACATAATTGTGAGAACATAGTAATTGTCATTCTTAAAATTACCTAAATTTGAAAATATTCATCTACTTATGTATCTAATAACTTTGTTCTTTACAAACATGTTTACTTTTTTGGTATCAATTAAAATATATACATGAATACATCATATACTTACAAGAAGTGTGCACTGGAAAATTTTATCATAAGCATTTATTAATCACCTTTGTGCTTGAGGTAGCACATGATACTGATATAAAAATAAACAAGACAGACACAGATCCTCTCCTCAAATTTCATTGTAAACACAAACACCAAGAAGCATAATAATAAAGCATTCATTATGACAAACAATTTCCAAACCTGATGCCATTGTCACCTTATTTCAATCAGTATTAAATAAAATTAAATACAACCCTGAAATATGTGAAAACTGTGTATTGCTCTTTTCTAAGCCACCAAAATGGAATGCAAGTCAGCTGGGGAATGTGTTCATTTTTACCTATTAGCATGGTAGGCAGATAAAACCTTCATTTGTCCTGGCCTCTGTGGCATGTTGATATCACTGACCAAACACCAATTTGGAGTGTGTTCTTTTGTGCAGGGAGGAACAGGAGCAATTTAAAATTACCCTTAGGCGGCTTTCATTGTCTTCATTCATGTTCCCTTTCTTGGCACTGATTACTTATCTTAGCTCTCCTATTAACTTCTGTGTGACTTGAGGGATACAGAAATTTAACAACTTGTGTGATCTTATTTGTAAAATTCAACTAATCTACTTACTGCAGCAATGTGTGGAATTGCTAATGACACCAGGCAACTCTAATTACCTGACTGACTAGAAGCAATTTGCCATGAATTTGGAGGCTAGATATGGGTTATCTTAAGTCTTGCATTCTGACATATACATATCTCCACAACTTATCCCTCTGGGTCCAGTGGAACTAGCTAAGGCATATTGAATTTTGTATTTCATTTACAAGAGCCTAGGATAACTTTCCTCTGTTTTTCCCAACTTTGAGCCAAATATGTTGCATACAATAGTCAGAGTAAATGTAAATATACTGAACTAAAGATCCATATACTCTTCCTGCTTTAAAATCATTGTTAAATCTTATCACTATCGACTCCCTTGATAAAAAACGCATGCACACTTTGTAGCAAATGCTGTTAGGCCTCTTCTCCCTTGCCACCTGCATCTGTAGGGCTGCAAATTTATTTCTAATTTTCCCTGCTTCCCTTGCAGCTAAGGTCAGCTTTGTGACAATAGTTCTAGTCAGTGACACTTTAGAGGAAGACTGCTGGGGAGTTCTTGGGTGTTTTAACTTTCTTAGTAAAATAAATATAGGCTGCTAATCTGGCTTCTTCTCTTTTCATGTTGAGAGAAGGCTGCAATAGCCACCTTGAGAGTTATAACAGAAAATATTGACATTACTGAGCTGTCATCTCAATGCCAATAGCTTCCTACTTTCAGAATTCTAATAACATGAGAAATATAAATCTTTTAAAAATTAAACCACTGCAAGTAGTTTTATTTTAATCAAAACACATTCTAGAAACAAGATGAAATAGTATATACATATTCATGCAATTTTACATATAAATATATACACACATAATTGTTAATGAAGTAAGAAGTTTGAGGGAGAGAAGGTCCAAATATTCAATTGCATAAAATTCAGTTTCTTGTTATTTTCAGGTTGATGAAAATCACTACTTTAACACAAATAGTATAATTGCAAAAGATTTTTAAAAGAATACCTTTATTCTGTTCATAACTAACCATGCTGAACTGAGAAAATCCACAATGATCAGGAAGCAATCACTTCCTAACATTTTAACATGCCTTACTAAACTGCCCCTCACCACAGAGCAGACAAGAATTTTACCTCCCTAGGGGCTGGTCAGAGGATGAGACTTAATCACCAATTATGTGTTACCCAGATTCATATTAATGAAACTCTTAATTGACTGTAATTAAAAAAGACAAGGCAAAATTTAAATATGATTATCATATTATTATCAAAATCTAAATATGATTATCATAGGATTCAATAAATCTTTTCAAGTACTAAGAATACAGTGATGTTAGCATTGCAGGATATTACAAAAAATGTATAATTCTTAACACCTGTCTTTAATAAGCTTGCAATACATATTGCATATATTTGAAAGAAACTTCTGAGTTTGATTTATAGTGCAACAAATAAAATTTAACATCAATTTTATATACATGTTGAAAATTTTTATTAGTAAAATCTGGATCCTTTGGCTATTATAAACAAATATGCCTAACTTTAGTACTTAGATTAAAAATAATCAATAGGCATATTATTCTTGATTAAAGTAAAAATCTGAAGTAGTATTAAACTATATATAAATGCATAATAATATTCTCATAATCAAATATACAATAAAACAAAAATACTCCATAAAATAGAATACTAGTCTTACGTGAGTTGGCTCCCTCAGTCAGCTCAGCAATCTTATTTAAAGTGACCTTTATTACAATATAAAAAGCTTAATAGAAAAGTGATTTTCCAATGACAATACATTGTTAAACTCAATGATCAAGGAAAATAATAATCCATAACCCAGAATGTCCAACTGAAAATAATTTTTACTTAAAGTATACTTCATTGCTAATGAGTGACCAAGCTCATTTTAGTTTCTACCTTAAAGATAATATCAAAAATGTCAACTTTGTCAGGACTTCAGAGAAATGAGATGGCCCATATTTCAAAGGAAAAAAGACACATCCAACATGGCAAGGGACAGGCCAAAGAAGGGCAATGAGGACAACTTAAGACTCATTTCGTGATTAACTATTTCTGCACACCCAAACTTCCATGTCTAGAATATATTGCTGGAAAGTGAGAGAAACATGTTCCTAAAGAAATTGTGCCTAGTATTAAATGTCTAAACTATATTTAAATGTTGGAAGTCAAGGTTATTCATCGTCTTTTTTTTTTCCTTTCCTTTTCTTTTTTTCAGTGCTGGGGATTGACCCCAGGGCCTTGAGCATGCAAGCATATGCTCTACCACTGAGATATACCTCCAGCCCTCATTGTCTTTCAAGAATAATTTACTTTCTTTTTTTTAAAAAAAATATTTTTTAGTTATACACAGACATAGTGTCTTTATTTTGTTGTATTTTTATGTGGTGCTGAGGATCGAACTCAGTGCCTCACACGTGAGAGGCAAGCACACTCTGCGGCTGAGCCACAACCTCAGCCCCAAGAATAATTTACTTTCTATGTTGTATTCTGATTTTAATCGTTCTCTATTTTTTCCAAGAAACATGACTAAAAAATTCAATTTCTACTAAATAACATGACTAGTGGTCAGTTTAATTGTCGGTGTCTCTCTTTTTAGTACACATTTTACTCACAGCTATGATAATCACATGAATGTGCCAATTATGTGAAATATGAATGGTAGCAGGTAAAGTGTGGAGCTCAACACTAAGCAGGACAAGTAGGGAATTCAGCCCAAATCAAGCCAAATGTAAATGAGGTAGCAAAAGCACTCAGATTATTTATTATCATTCAAGTCTGATTTGCTTGCTGTGGTATCACTAGCACGTACTACTACAATACCTAGCACATGCTAGTTTTTC
>CM053400.1:52206420-52232625 GCA_028644305.1 Xerus rutilus
AGGAAACGATTTTAACTTTACCTGAACTCTTAATTCTATTCGAGGATGTTACTTTTCTATTCAGTTGACAGTGGCCATAGATATTCCTTCAAGGAAACTCCAGCCCAACCATATAGACATGTTTGTAGAAATCCCCCAGGAGCACAGTAAATTGTAACCAAATTCACTCAAATTAATGCCATTAGGATCATAGATTTTAAATGATACCACATGACAGAAGACATTTTTTGCTGTCCTCAATGACTTGAAGATGGAGTGGTAACTGTCATGTAATAATCACAGTTAGCTGAGAAAAAAATAATGTTTCTATCTGAATTCTAAGTGTGTCACTTTAGTAAAAGAACCACAGGTTTATATGGCTAGATAGGACATGTAATTTCTCAGTTTACACCATCTACTTGGCAATATTGAGGTATACCCCAAGATCTAAGGCTTTACATTTGTGTAACTAAAAATCCTTAGAAGTGGATTTTTCCCAACAATGGGAAAATCATGTTTAAATTTAAGCTTCTACTGTCCCTTAGGAATCAAGACTTAAAAAATTTAAAACTTTGCATTATCATTTCAAAGCATACACAAAAGCTACTAGTAATAATATAAGGAATGTATGTTTTTAAAGAAAAACTCAGAATAAAATGAAACTTCTTGCATACCTCTCTCCAGTCACATTTTCTTCTTTTTCTCTAGAGAGGCAAAGAATCTACATGGGTACCTTATTAAAAAACCACAAAAATATATGTGAAAAATTTCCATCTTCACTAGAGTAAGAAAATTAGTCTGCATGACTTTTTCAGCTCTTTGGTTAATTAAATATTGGAAAGCAGGTTGTTTAAAATTAATAATAGCAACCAATTTAAAACTACTTGCATATTAACCATGGAAAAATGAATTTTAAAATCATATTTTGTTGCGGACGGAATGAATATAAAGACAGCTGTTAATGATCTTTTTTTGATCTTCTTCTTCTTCTCCCTATAACCACACTTATGTGACCAGGTCTCCTACAATATTTATTCAAAATGGAATACCTTTTCATGGTAACTATTCCATGAATTTGGTGTTTATCATCCTTATGTGTGATTATCATTTTAGTATAACTACATATATAATGATTTTTATTGTTTCAAATGAGATGTAAATAGTATATACTATACATGTCCTTCTGCCACTTGCTGTTCCTGTCTAACCTTATAGGTTTTACTTTTTTAGATTTATCTGTGTTCCTGAATAGGATTTCTGACTTTAGCTATGTAAAGGTATTCCATTTTAAATAAAACTTGATTTTAAAATCTATTTTTCTATGGTAGACATGCAAGTTGCTTTCATTTTTTTTGCTATCATCAATAATTCAAAATAACCTGCATTCTAATATTTAATCATAAAGCATTCAAAAAGTCTTAACATACAATGTCCTATAGGCTAATTTTCTCACTCTAGTGAGGGTGAAATTTTTTTCATATATATTTTGATCTTTCTTTTATAAAGTAGTATTTTGACTCTTTGCCATTTTTTCATTGATGTTTTAGTCTTTATTAATTTTAAAATATAATATAATAAAAAGAAAAAATCCTCATTAGACATAGATGTTGTTTTCTATTTAACAATATTTTGTTTTATTGAATATAACTCTTAAACAACATACAAAAACTATAGAGCTGAATGAATGATCACAAAGACAATATCCATATAGTTAACATGCTAGTCAAAAACACATTGTATACACTCTGGTATCCATTTATCATGCTCTCCCCCTTACCCCTCACTGTCTTCCTTCTCCCTAAAGACATTACCAATTTGAACTCCAATACTATATTGGGTTTTACCTGTTTTTTAGCATCATGGCAGAGGATATACTTTTCTATCTTCCTTTTTATCATTCAGTACTATATTTATGAGGTTCAGTTTATCCATGGTCATTTTTGTATATATTGCATTCTTTGAGTGATACCCATCTCTATTTGTCTATTTGTCTAGAAGACTTTGAGTTTGACAATGACTTTAAACAACACTAAAGGCATGATCCATAAAAGATATAATTGATAGTCTAGTCTTCATTAAAATTAAAATGTTTGTTGTATGAAAGAAACATGCTGTTAAAAGGATGAGAAGACATACTACTGTGGGGGAGAAAATGTTTGAGAAAGACATAATCTGATAACGTAATGGTATCAAAAATATGCAAAGACCTCTTCAAGCTCAATATTAAGAAAATAAATGATCTAATTTAAAAATGGGCAAAAAATATCAACAGATACCTCACCCAATAAGACATACATATGGTAAATAAACATCTGAAAAGGTGGTCAGTATTGTATATCAATAGGAGTTGCAAATTAAAACAACAATGAGATGCCACTACACACTTATTAGAATGGCAAAATTTGAAAATATTGACAACACCAATGGGGACAAGGATGTGGAGCAACAGGAACTCTCAGTCATTGTTGGTAGGAATGCAAAATGATACTATGAAAGACGTGTGGCAGGCGTGACAAAACTAAGCATGCACCTAAAGCATGATCCAACAAGCACATCCCTTAGTACTTAATGTTTTGAAAAATTATGCCTACAGAAAAACCTGCATCAGTGTTTACATCAGCTTTATTCAGAAATGCCAGAACTTGAAAGCAACCAAGATGTCCTTCAGTAGGTGAATGCATGAATAAAGTGTAGTACATTCAGTCCAAGGAATATCATTCAGCAATGAAAACAAATGAGCTATCAAGTTATGAAAACACATGAAGGAAATGTACATGCATATTATTAAGTGAAATAAGTCAGTGTGAAAGGGTTACATACTGTTTGACTCCAACTATATGACATTTTGCAAAAGGTAAAACTGGAGACGATGAAAAGATCAGTAGGTGTGAAGGGCTGAGGGGAGGTACATATGAAAAGATGGACCATGGAGAATATTTAGGGCAGTGAAATTACTCTACATGATGCTATAATGGCAGATACATCTCATTATCCATTTGTCAAAGCCATATATTTTAAAACAACACAAAGAATGAACCCTAAAAAACTACAGGCTTTGAGTGATAATAATGTGTCAATGTAGGTTCATCAATTTTAACAAGTGTGTAATTCTGATAGGGTATGTTGATAGGTGGGGAGGCCATGGGTATGTGGAGGTAGGGATATACGGTAATTCCATGTATTTTCCATTCTATTTTGTTCTAAACTTAAAACTAGTCTAAAAAATTAAGTCTATTTTTTAAAAATCTATTCATTCTTCTCAAAATATTGTAATAGCCTCCATTATTTTAGTTGAATAAAGATCTTGCTTGAAAGTGCAAATAAATAAATAAATGTAAATTAATATTTTTGATGTGTTTATAGTATTCAGTGGAGTATTCCATGAAAGAGCATATTATTCATACCTTGAATCTTGCTATCGAATGACATAAAGACCTTTTGTCACCTCACACTTGAGCATCTCACTCTGTTCCCTCCACTTCTCTCAGCTCACTCACTCTTGTCTGTTATTCATTCTTTAAATACATGGAGACTCTAGTCGCATGGTGAGTCTATATGTTCTTCTTCTACATTCTTTGTGGCATCTCCATTTTGAACTAGTTAACTTTCTTAGTTTACTCTTCTCAAATCACTTGTGTGTTCACTCTCTCTCTGTGCCTATTTCAACTGTAGATGAAGTTAAAGAGCCACAGATTGATGCCATTAGTTCTACATTTTACTGTTAATCTCTTATTCCTATTCTATTCAGTAGTGATTCTTACCTTTGTTTTTTCACTTCCCCAATATCTTGCTTGACTCCAATGCCTCCAACTCTCAGCAGGTAAGATAGTTTTCTTCTTAAACTGTGGAGAATATAGACATTATCAGATTTGAAATTTATCAATTTCTTGTCACCAAATCTGTAATCTTTCTGACATGTGTACCTGTCCTGATCTCTTCCTATATCTCACTACCGATAAAGGTCACTCACATGCTTTATGCTGTGCTGACTTCTGCCTCCATCCACCATTACCTATACTTGCTCTCTCTTTACTTGTTCCTTCCCTTCCTCATTCTCACTTCCACAAATAGCTCCCATTAAAAAACAAGCAACTTTCCTCCACCACTTTGGCTCCTGTTTCCTATATCTACCATTGATTTTTCTCCTGTCCATTGCAAGCCTTTAAAGAATTGTCACCTTTCCTACTGTTAGACTGTTTTCAGTATTTTGCCATTCCAAACATCAGTGAAATTAACACACATTTATGTAGGGTTGACCTAAAGATTGCTATCAGTAGGTTGTGCGATTTAAATGTTTATAAAGTTCACACTTAACAGGCATGTGCCACTACGCCCAGCCTATTCTTATGTTCTCAATAACAACTACTTTTGGTTCACCTAAAAGCTAAAAACTGCACTGCATGGCTTCAGTATTCTTCAGTGATTAACATATTGAATGACTTCCGACATTCTATTGGTTGATCAGTTCAGTTCGTGTTAGTTGACTTGTTTCTGCTGTTTGACCTGATGCCATATGCTACTCTTTTGCTCTTGCTTTCTGATTATCTGTTAAGTCTTTATACTCCTTTAACTTAAATTTCTTAATTGTCAATATTCCTTAGAGCTTTGCTATAGGACTTCATCTCTCCTCGTTTTCCACAAATGACGTGATTCACCTCTGGATTTGCTGTTATAGTGATAATTGGAGAATGAGGTATCTAATATACCATCATGGCCAGGGCCTCAGGATGCCACCTTCCTGCCCTGCTAGTCACACTTCTCCCCCTAACCCATAAAAGCCCTGCAGGAGCTTTCGAAAGTACCCAAAAGGGGAAAGATGCCATTTTGTTATCAAAGCTGAGCTGGGGTCAAGAAGCCCTCAATGCAGATCTCTTAAAATAGAAAATAGTGAGATGTTTAGACCTCTGCTGCTACCTTCCCCTGAAGCCTCATCTCTATCTTTGGATCTTATTATGCTCTAGCTCTCTGCTCGACAGAGAAACTCAGGCTTGTAATCAGCCTCCTCAGTGTTCACAGTCTATTTGTGATTCAATAGCCAGAGTGTTCATCGTAATCTTAAATCTGATCATGTCTCTTTCCTACTCAAATGACTCCAAAGGCTCTTCCATTGACCCAAGGTTAAAATCCAAAACCCTTATCTTGTCTTACAAGACTTTTTGATTGACCTCTCTTTCCAACAGTCTCTTTTTCTTTCTTAATATTCTTCTTCTCTCTGAACCAGCCAATGTGAACTTTTAGATTATCTAATAAAATGTGTTCCCTCTAACCTTAGAGACTTTGTGCACAGTTCTCTCCAGTGAGAACCCCATGCATTTCCTCCCTTGGCAAGTGACCACTCTTAGCTGTGTCCATGACACCATTACTTCTATCCATTCCTCCAGCACCTATCACATGTTGTCCCTCCCTGAATACTTCCTGTAGCTCATACTAGACTTTGAGTTATAGGATGCTGGGGCACAGTTTTGCTCACAGTACCATAATATCTGCAATAAATTTTATGATCTATAAATTGTTGTTGGATTTATAATTAACTGAGTGCCAAGTATGCTTTTATACCATTTGAAATTTTTATACCACTCATTTTTAATTTTACATACTATTGATTGTTTTTATATAATTAGTTATATAAATCCTACCTTAATGATTTTGCTTTTCAATAAGATATTTTTACAATAATCTTTCCCTTATGTCTCAGTATTTTGTGCCACTCTTTTACTTATATTCATATTTTGTTCTTTTCTTAGAGTGTTTTGTACCCCTTTGCTTGTTTAATATTTACTAGCTTATTGAGTAAGTGCTTCTGCCTATCCCAAATAGACCAAAGGTTTAATCCAAGCCATGACCGTTTGTCTTGTTCAGTATCAGAATCTCAGTGACTGGAAAAGTCACTCTGTACATGGGGCTAATGAATAAATACATAACCTTAAGGGTATAATTTTGCTAAATAACTCCTAATTGCTATTTTAATTTTCTTGATGCCCTAAAAGTTAGAGAATCTCTATAATTTCCAAATAGTTGAAAGTGTCTTTTTCTTTTCTTTTTTTAAAACTTTGTATCATTTTAGTTCTAATTCAATGAAATCACAAATATGAAGCATTTACAATATGTGCTTTTGAAAACTTGTTGAAGTTTTTATGGGACAATATCTTATTAATATTTTTTTAATCTTCCATGATTACTTTATAAAATTTACATAATAAAGTTTGACAATTATTAAATCTATAATATAGTATTTAGATCTCATTTCTTATTTAATTTTTGCTTTCTAGAAATCTCCTGAAATAAATCCAGTCTCTCCTTATTATTATCTTTGTTTTAATTGACTCCATTACTAATAGCTCTGTAGATTATATATTAATACCCCAATATTTGTTGCATACAATTTACTTGTTGTGGACTAAGTACATTTTTTATCAAAATTAGAATACTGTGTCTGTCCATTTTAAATCTAGTTTCATTAAAATATGCTAAGTACACAATATTTTAATATTGGACTTCTTTTTCATGTTTGCTGGTATATTTTGTCTAAACTTTATTTTTAATCTTTCTTATCATTGTTTTGAATGTGTCCCTTGTAAACAACTCATTGTTGGACTTTATTTTGTGACCCAATCTGAGATAGGATTTAACTCATTTATATTAGTGATATAAAAGTGAAAATTAAATAACAACATTGTGGAGGCAATGATTGTGAGCCATGTACCACTCTAAATACTTTTAAGTCTATTAAACATTAAATTCTTATAATAGCCCAATAAGGTAAATAGTATTCCTATACTCATTTTACAGATAAAGAAATCAACATGTGTAAAGACTATAAGTGATTTTCTAAAGTCACAGTGTGAAAAAAATGAGACAGCCACAAAATATATAAGTAGCCTGACTGCAGAATCTCCTTTAACCTAGTTATAGTGTCATGTAGTTTTATGTTGATTTTGAAAACTTTAACTAGTAAATTACATACACAATGCATGGTCTGCAAGATCTTTGAGTTAGTCATTTAAAGACATTGCAAATATATATTTTTTTTCAAAATCTGGGCTTCCATGTAGATCAGCTGTTCTGCTATAGTTTTCATCTACGCTCTGAATCTTAAAAATGCCTCTTAGTTCTGGAAGAACATTGCTATACATACCTAATTTATAGTTCTAGGGAAATTTTGTTATCTTTGTTTTCTGAATGAGTAGTTAAGGGAAGGATCATTTTCTGTTAACTTCATTTCATTAGATACTTGTTCCTTTATATCTGTAAATAACCATTTACCCTTTCTCTGTCAGCTTTCCAGTTGTATGCCCAAATTCCTGTGACTTCACTTCTTAAGGTATTTGGAAATGGCACACTGTAGCCTCTGGCATCTAAGCCTGTGAGAACATGGCAAGTGGTGATATTTAAGTTTAAAGATGAGTACGGGAGGCCAGTGGTTCTCACAGTACAAACTCAGCTTCAGGTTGAAGCAAATGTAAGAAAAAAATGTAACAAGAGAAAAACAGGAGTGGAAAGTGGAAATGTCTGGCATTCAAGTATTACTTTAGTTGTTTGCTTTAAGCTTAGTGGATTAGATTAATCTTTAACTACTAAAAGACTAAATGGAAAAGAATGACAATGAAATAATTTTAATACTATCTATTATGGCACTAATTGTTTTGATATCTTGAATCAAAAGGGTAAAGTAGTTATTCTAAGAATCTAAAATTGATCAATAACAAATAAAATTTAAAAAGCAGAAGTCAGAGAGTAATAGCATAAATGTTACTGACAAACAAGCAGGGCAAATTTGTATTTTTGATAAGAAGTATTTTGACTTAATTTTTCATTACTTTTCCATCCAATATGCTTATTTAATGAAAAATAATTGGAATTTTTGATACTGGAATTCATTTTTCAGGTCATAGTTTAGTGTAATCTTTTTTCATGTTTAGATTTTTAAAAAACAACATTCTAGAACAAAGAAGTAATGTTTGCTCATAGAAAACAACCAAAGATTGATGGGCTGGAGTTGTGGCTCAGTAGTAGAGTGCTTGCCTGGCACATGTGAGGCATTGGGTTCGATTCTCAGCACCACATAAAAATAAATAAATAAAGTCATTGTGTCCATTTACAACTAAAAATATATTAAAAAAAGAAAACAACAAAAGTTGAGAGTATGTATATACAAGTTAGCAATATGCATCTAGTACTTAAGAAACTAATGTAATTAAAGATAGATTGCAATAATGTACATATCATGTGTTACCCTTGCTTATTTTAAAAATATATGTCAATGTAAACTATATGAATCATATAAAATAATCTAGTAGAGGCTGTTAAATTAGTGGACATGAGCACAATGCATACCATTTGTAACCACAAACCATGTCAGTATTAGCTAATAGATCAAAACAAGTTCCCTTAACAAGTGGAATTAATTTATATATTTAAGTTAGTAAATAAAATATTAAGTAACAATCTTTGTTTGGGACATATTTATTAGATGATTGAAAAATTAATGCTGAGCCTATTTTCTTGTTAGAAACAACCCACTGCATATCAATTCAACACTACTTGTGATAAGCCTGTATTTATGCAGTTCTTGAAAAAGGAATGACCATTCATATTTGCAAGCCATACAAACACCTACATGATTGTGTTCAGTTCTGTTCAATTTTAAATCTTTTGAATATTTTTTTCTGTTCTTTCCATATGACTTTTTCTTCTGCTAGGCATTCTTCTTAGGCAAAAGGAGAATACAAAGTGCAGTCAACAATAAGTAAATCAAATAGACACTAATATCACTACAAAGATAGAGGATTTTTCCACAGATACATATATGTGTGCATGCACCTGAATCAGATGAAGTAGATAGGAAGTAGAAGGAAGAAAGGCTGTGGTTATCTAAAGACCTTCTGCAATCCTTTAATCATTTGCTTTCTTCTTGCACTGTTTTAGAGTTCCAGGAGAATGTTAAATACAAATATTGATAGCAGATAGATTTATTTTGTTTTTTGGCTATAAAAGGAATGCTTTTAATGTTCAACATTAAGCATGACTTTGTTGAAGGCATTGGGTAAATACTCTTCCCAGGTTAAAGAAATTTTGGTATTCCTATTTTGTTGACAAATGAAAACCTCAGTTGAAATTTATTGAAAATATTCCTACACATATTAAAGTGGTTAGATGTTTTTTCTCTTTTAATATATGCATCAAGGCAATCACAATATTAGTCTAAAGTTGAACCAACCATGCATTCCTGGAATAAACTTATATTGCTTATAAAAGATATAAATATTTATATTTGATTGGATTTACTTTGCTAATGTCTTATTCATGATTTACAGCTTTGTCCATGAATGAAATTAGACTCTCATTTTCTTCTTTCAAATTGTCCTTGTCTTGCTCTTTGAGGTAAAAGTTACAGAGATTTCACATTAAGCGAGAGAACATTCTCCCTTTCTTTCCTTCCCCTCCCCTTTCTTTTGCATTTCACCCTCCTCTCTCATCTCCTTTCCTCCCACTTTCTCTCCCTTTCTTTCATTTCTTCGGAATTATGTTGCATGGATTGTCTGAAAACTCCAGCCTACTGGGGGGTTTTTTGGTGTTGTGTGTTTGATGATTTTTTTACTGGAGGTAGATTTTAAACTACTAAATAAATGTCTTTATGGGTTCTAAATCAATTCAAGTTATCTGATTATTCTTTGGGTCTGTTTCAATTGTTTATGCTTTCCATAAAAAAATGCCATTTTATTTACATTTTCAGACCTAAAAGAATAATATTCTACATGGTCTTGTGACTATTTCTAATTAAAGAACTGAGTATTATGGAGATGGGCAGAAAAGTAGCAATATATGACTGATAGGGGACTTGATTTCTTACCATAGTACTGTTATTAACTAAACATCAAGACTTAAACAAGCTGTTGTATCCCACTAATTCTACTTTCATATCTAAAATTTTGGAAGATTTTCTTAGTTTTTTTGAAAATTATAAAAGATAATTTATTTTTAAAATATCAAGTACCTCTCAATATAGTACTCAATATAGTACCTCTCAGATGGTACTAAATACATGCTAGCTCTTTCTCTTTCTACTCTTTATATGAGCATCCATAGATATCTATTCTGTGAATTATCTTTAATGACTTGTTTATCTTATGTAATCTATCTTCTTATAACTAGCAGATTTTTTAGTGTATTTCTTATAACTAGCAGATTTTTTAGTGTATTTTTAGTGTGTTTTTGGGTACATAGAATCAATTTCCTATTTTCCAAAATATAAAAATTTAGAAAAATTTTAAAAATTTTATTATAAATAGCAAGCAAAGAATGTTTTTAGTGATAAGAAAAAAGACTCATGGATGAAGCAAGGCTTAATTTCTTACATGCAGAAAAAGAAAGTATCTTTCCAGCTGCAGTGGTACATACCAATAATCCCAGCTACTTGGAAGGCTGAGGCAGGAAGATCAAAAATTTGAGGACAGCCTCAGCAACTTTGCAAGGCCCTGTCTCAAAATAAAAGAGGTTGCAGATGTATCTCAGTGGGAAAGCACTCCTAGGTTCAATCAGTATTATGGAAAAAAAAGACATAGAAAGAAAAGAAAACATTACCTTGAGAGAATCTCAGTAGCATTCGAGAAAAGGGAAGTCAAAGGAGGAGCTTTTAGAGGTTTAAGAGCATAAGCTGAGATTTTTTTGGTTATGCAGATTTTGCAAGAAAAGAAATATTTGGGATTGGTTATCACAATGGAGTTAAGGCTTGAAATGTAATATATTAATCTCTAAAAATAAGTTTTTGTTAGTTGATGGAATTATGTTTCATGTGTCAGAAGCAAATATTTTATAAAATGATGGCCAAGTGTATTTTGCATGTTCTCAATATTAGCTAATGATGGAAAAGTATGCACTGTTTTCATATTGCTTAATTTAGGTACAGGAAAGTAATGTGGATCCCATTAGTGTTTAACCCAGTGTCAAGAAATTACATTCATTTCAGTTCTTAATCTCATTCATTTGGACATTTCTAATCCTAAAACTAAACATGGAGTATTATGGTTTGAGAATAATTAATCCAGATTTCAACTCTAATTTGATGGATCATGATTATCAAATAGGATCATGTCATCATTTATTTGATAACTTCAACACTCATCAAAAGTTATAATGAGAGTTTATAATCTACTTCCAGAAACAAAAATCATTTATAGAGTTATTGTACACTGTTCTTTGTATATAGAACACAAAGATATTTCTAAAAAGTAGATTATCTTAAACAAGGATGTTTTAATTTATAACTAATTTATGAGAACTAAGTATCTTTTGGTTTGTCTCTCCTTTTTCTTAAAGAATTTGAAATTTCATAAATGAAGTAGCTGCTTGGTATGGTAGTGCGCGTCTGTAATCTCAGTGGCTAAGGAGGCTGAGACAGGAAGACCACAAGTTCCAAGCCAGCCTCAGCAACTTAACAAGGCCCTAAGCAACTCCAGGAGACCCTGTCTCCAAATAAAATACAAAAAGTGTTGAGGGAGCGGCTCAATGTTTAAGTGCCCATGAGGGGTTCAAACCCTGGTACTAAATAAATAAATAAGCTATAATTCTGAGTCATTTAAAACTTGGGGAATGAATCACAAACTAAGTTCTACTATTCTTTCATTTCTAATATGAAGGAGCAAAAATAATTTAGGTTTAAGTGAGATACTAATAGTTTTATTATTCTGTGTTGAGAGTTAAATTTGGAAACGAAAAAGCTAATGAAGATTACTAGTGGAGTAAAATACTAGCATAAGCCATAATACCGGCAAAGTAGTTGTAGGCAATATTTTATAAATACATAGCAATAAATAATTATTATTAGAAACAATTTTTTTCAAAAATAAGAAACTGATTTTTTCAATGATTCAGGAACTGAAAAAGTTTAGAGTCAAAAATATTTTTGGTGATAAAAGGAAATTCTTTTACCTGGATAGAAAGCTTGAACTTTACTCCTTTGTATGTTTCTTATAATGAGTCATGGTAAACAATTTATAAGTCTTTCACTAGGAAAGAATCCACCAACATGGGAGTAACACTGCCAAAAATTTTTGAAGATATTCATATATTTCTTCCAATTCATTGTTCCTAAACACTAAAAACCTAGGCAGGCCGCCTATTGGAAACCTATTGTGTATGGTGTACCTTCAAATACATCTTCTATTATCCTTTCAGTAATTTTTAGTTAATCTTAAAATACTTTTATATGTACATGTTGATATGTACATAAATATATATGTGGCTAATAATTCACATATGGTCCATAAAAGTTTATGTGTTAGAAATGTAATTCCCAAGTTCATATGTTGATAGCATTTGAAGGTAAGGCCTTTGAGAGGTAATTAGGATCAGATGAGGTCAGGAGAGTAGAGCCCCCATGATGGAATTAATGGCTTTATATGAAGAGGAAAAGAGACACAAGTTAGCATGCTGGTTACATCTCACCATGGGATACCCCCTGGCATATTTTGATGCAATAAGAAGGCCTTCAGGAAATGCTGAGCAGATGCCAGTACCATTCTCTTTAATGCCATAGTTGGTAGCATAATAACATTAAAAGATTGCATAACACTAAACAATTTTAAATGATTCCTAATATGATTCTTCATGTATTTGAATATAATTTTGTGGATTTTTTAATGTTAAAGCTTCCAAATGGAAGCAATGTTGATTTATAGGGCCTGTTATGAGTAAAAGAATTTTGCAAAGTTTAAATCATCAAATATTAAATCAAACTTTTATTTTAATAAGATATAATGCTAACACTATTTTTACAGAGGGGATGAATCAAATACTAAATGTAGAGTTGTTTTACATCTTAAATTAAATCATCTTACTCATCCAAAATATACAGAATCTTGCCCGAAATTGTTTTACCATAAATAAGTCATTATATTTAAATACCAAAAAGTTATGATTGGTTTACTTCTGAAAGTTCTCCTGGAAAAGGAAAAAGGTAAGCATAGGAAGATGAAGAAAGGGGAAATATAAAAGGATATTATCTTTAAAAAACATAAAGGCATCTGCTATGTTTTTAGGGAGACAAGACAAAATATCTATTCATGAAGATGTTTTCTCTTTTTATGCTTTTCATCTCTTTTTTCTCCCCCCAAATAAGCACTTTTTTAATGTCAAATTTCCTCATAATAGTCACAGTAACTTCAGATTTTCACTGATGAAATTATTCTAGTTTGAAAGATATGCACATGGCTTACAACTTATAGAAAACATGTTATTGTTGAGATCCAAGATTGAAAACTCCATGAGAACTGCAGTGGTCATTCTTATTAGTTAGTATTCTGGAGAGACTTGGAACCAGTTAGGTATATATAGAGTGAGATATATTATGGGAATTGGCTAATGTTGTTATGGAAGAGGCTAAATCCTATGCAATGCCATCTGCAAGCTTTAGAATAAGGAAAGTTGATGGTGTAACCCAATCTGAGTCTGAAAACTTGAGTACCATCTGAGCTGATGTTATTCTTATTTCAAGGTCAACAACCTGAGAACCATAGAAGCAGCCACTGGGATAAGTCTCAAAGTCTAAAAGCCTGAGGATTTTGGCTTTTGGTGTCTAAGGCAGGAGAGGATAAATGTTCACTTGAAGAAAGAAAAAGAGAATTCTTCCTTTTCTGTCTTTTGTTCTTTCTATTCAGGCCCTCAGTGAATTAGATGATGCCCACCCACACTGGGGAGGAGGGAATTTCTTTGCTCAAGTCTATTGATTCAAGTGTTTCTCTTTAGAAAACACATTCACAGACATATTTATAAATACTGTCTCACCAGCTATCTGGGCATCACTTAGCCTATTCAAGTGAACATATAAAATTAACTATTACATTCATAAGAATGCTTGTACCTATGTGCTTCTCCAAAGCTTGGTCACAGATGAGCCAACACCAACACCATTTGGACCAATGAAACCCTCAAATCCTGGCAGATAAAACCAAATAAAATAATTCTCAAGAAAACAGAACAAAACTAAGGGAAGTTTTTTTTTAAAGTTTTTGTATGTTTTGTAAAGTTGAGCCAAATCAAAGTTATTCTGAGAAATGCAAGTCTGAAAACTACCTCTGAATTCATCTGATATGGAATTCTAGAAAGGATTTGGAAGGGACTTACCAAGGCTATGCCCATTTTCTATCAATTGACCTTCTTTTGTAGATTGACATGGAAATTGAAAAGGATGAATAAATAAACCAACATTTGCATTGCTAGGTTTTCACTGAAGAAAACCATTTTTAAATCTGATCCTATAATCAAAGGATTCTTAGTTCCAAAGAAACTATTTAGAAGCTTATTGAAGATAAATCAGAGCTCAAGCCCAGTGAAAAACCTACCTCACTATTGAAATTGGAGAGAACCCTGGATGGAAGGCCCAAGAAAATACAAGGAGGGCCACTTGCCCAAGGTCTTGAGTCCCAGCAGTGAGGATATCTTGACTAGATCTGAGACTTACAGAAAGTGAAACGTCTGAAAATCTTATTAGTCCAGCAAAGCTAAGTGTATTCAGTGAAGTAAGAGAGAAATTCATCTTGACAGAGTCTTAGTAGAGTAGAATAAGGAGGATGGGGGGATATTTTTAGAGTTTTAGGGCCTGGGCTGAGAAAGTTTTAGGTGCGTTTTGTAAGATGGAAAACTAGCTGGCTGGGTTGGGTCATAGTATATGATATTATAACTTGAAATTGTTGAGCATAGCAAGGCAAGTATCTTTTTTTCCCAATAAAATGTTATTTATTAAATGATAGAAGTTATTCAGTGTCTTTTATAGTGTCACCCAGTGATACTCTATTATAAAAGCCTTCCTTCTCACCCCCCTCCTATCACATGTTGAAGGTATTGTCAAATGTCTGGTGTTCTTTGAACATTCATTAATTCTCAAAAGTGGGATACAGAAGCTCTGCATGCCAAGATGCACTATCTTAAGAATGGGCTTTGTTAAAATTTATTAGTCAGTGAAGGCAAGTGTCTTGAATTAGTTTTTATAAGTAAGCTGACAAGTTTTCTCCATAAATTATTTTAATTTACTAGTAAATTTGAGTAAAATATTTTGATTTTATTTAGTTCATAGTCTCGTCTTCTAAAACCAACTATTTCCTGGAGAAATAACATAGTTTTTTTTATTGTTTAGTATAGGTTTATCAATATATGCCTGCACCTATCATTGTTAATCACAGATAAAATCTTAATGCTGCTTTCCATTGTTAGCATTAGTGTTGTGTATCTACCTTAGAAAACAAACAACAGAATCATAAAATTCCTGTGAAATGCCTCATAAAACAATGATAATTTAGCCATTTATTCTTTTCTTAACAGATTATATAATTCTATGTTTATAAGCATATACACTATTTTTACTATTTTCTACTATATCATAGTGAGAACTGAAATTTTCTATGTATTTCTGTACCATCTTCTTACACCTTTTCATGGTTTTAATCATAATCTTGCTTTAAAATGAATCTCAGTGGGATTCATACATTGGTTTTATTTTTTCCATTAATTGAAGAACCACACTCTCTCTTTTCTGACCCTTAACAATATTTTGGGCAGATTCCTCAATTTTCTGGTCAATTTTTAATATTTAAAATTTTAGTCTAGTTTAAAACTTCAATCCCAGATCTATATCCCTGTTTCCCTTCCCCCAGAACCAGCCAGGCCAACTCAATAAGTAAGGGGAATGATCCATTTTTTGTTCCTCCTCCTGTTCTTAAATGACTTATCCTCCTATGAATTAGAGAGAGAAAAATGAGCAAGTGCGTCTTACTGATCTGGCTCCTATGGAAGATCAGAATTGACGGTTAATGTATCTATGTATCTATTATATCTTATCTTCCTGTAGTACCCTGTAGCGAGGGTGTTCATTTGCTGACTTTCTTGGGGGACATAGGTATAATTACTACAGAGGAACCTTCAGGAAGGGTCTTTTACTCTGCTGTTCTTTGATAACAGAAATACTTTTTAGCCCATTCTCTTCTAGCCTCCTTCAGTTGTTTTCCTAAAGGCATAGCCCACATTCTTTTGCATTGCAGGACCTATTTTCCCAAAGTTGAATAATATCTTCTATGATTGATTAGTCATAGGAAAATCTTGCTCCTTTCTAAGTCACATAGTGGATACAGCTAAACTACCATAATTCTTCTCTTGTTTTACCATAACTCTCAAATTCTTTGCTGTCTTTACTCAAGGTAAGAAATTAATGTCGGATTAATTTGGATTAATTAATTTAAATTAGTTAATGTCAGATAAGCAATTGATAGAAATCTCAAGATTGTCTAATTATTATGAGGTATCCATATATTTTTTTATTTGGTTTGGGAGGGAGACAAAGTAACCCCTCTGCTGGACTATGGAATGTCTTCCCTGATTATATCAGAATCAAATCAATTTAAAAAAACAACCTACAAAACCTCTAAGTGTTTTAAATTAAACAACACATTTTGAAGAAATCTCATGAAAAATTATAAAATATTCCAAACTGAATAAAAATGAAGATATGTTAAAATCTGGGGGATGTATCTAAAGCAATGCTTAGAATAAAAGTTATAGCTTTAAAAGGTTTATTGTTTCACTGTTCCATACAGGCCTACCTTGGAATATATTTCACATGTAGTTGTGCATGCATGCAGTTTGCATCATGGAAAATGTTCAATCCTTTTGTTTTCAATTTTCCTATAGTTTTAGATAAAAACTATGTCTCTTGTGTACCTTGTTTTTTTTTACCCAAACGATTTAACTGTGAAGTCTATTAAATATTAAAGGAAGAAATAATATCAATATTAAGCAGACTCTTTAAAAAAATACTGAAGGACAAAACACCAACTAATCCTGATACCAAACCCAATACTGAAAGAAAAGAAAATTAGAGACCAACATCTTTCTAGGGAACATACAGAAAAAAGACCTTAACAAAATATCAGCAAATTGAATATAGCAACATGTATAAAGGAGAATATATCATGGACAAGTAAAGTTTATCTGAAGATCATTATTGAAAAATCAGCCAGTTTAATTCACCATATTAACAGAAAGAAGGAGAAAATCATATGACTATTACAATAGGTGCAGAAAAAGCATTTGGCAAAATTTAATGAACTTTAAATAAAACTCCTGAACAAATTCAGAATATAAAACTACTTACTTCATTTAACAAAGGTATCTGCAAACATTCACAGATAACATTATATTTAATGATTAATTGAATGCATTCTTCTAAGATAGGGAATAAGACCAGAATGTCTACTTCTGTAATTCCAAAAAGTTCAATATACAGAAAATTAATTGCATTTCTATATAATAACCAACAAACATTTCCAGAGTGAACTTTTTAAAAATTGCATTTAATATAGAATTTTAAGTCAGAATGCCTAGTACAAGGTGGACCTTCAGAACATAGAGGCTCAGTCTTCAGTTCTGGAAAATTGCCTTGTCTTTCCATGGTTCCTCCATTTTCTGTGTTCTTTTAAGAATTTCAGTTTGTTAAGACATTTGACCTAAATGGATAACACTAATTATTCATTTCTCTATTTTTTCAACTTTTTCAAAATTTTCTTTATGTGTTCATCATTGTTCACTTTTTATAGATCAGGCAAGTGAGACACAAATAATATAAATAGTTGTCCAGAATCACTGAGCTAATTAGTATTTGAACTATTATCTAACAGCAGGCAGTCTGATTTCAGAGCACACAGATTCAGGCCCTTCCTAATACTGCCCCTTTTAGAAAATTTTTTCATAATGAAAATTTCGTGTTTAATGAATAAATGTCTTATAAAAAAGAGAGACCACTAGACGATATTACTACATATTCAGAATACCACAAGAAAAAACAATGATCATTTTATAGAAATGATTCTACAAAAGTTTCTAACTGATTTTGTTTTAGAACTATGATAAATCTTGGTATGAAATTGATTTTTCTAGTGTACATTTAAAATAAAATTTAATGTGAATTTTTTTTCTTGTCCCAAGTTCCAAAATCCTCAAGGTCAGAAGCTATATTAATATTAAATTTTAGCTCTCCAAGTGGACATTTTATAATAGTTTGTTATAAATGCCTCATCACTGACCTTCTAAGATTTTGAAAGGCATATTAGTTATACAGATGATTAAAAATATGTACACATAACCAACTATACAACATGTATATAATTAGGCCTTTTATAAGCAGAAATATATGGAGAATACATATCATATGTTTTCAATTTCATATTTGTAACTATAACAATAATGTAGAATTGCTTTTACAGTGCTAGAGCATCATATATTTATTTTACTTTATTTTTTCCATCTGCCAAAAGGTGTTTGAGAAAAATATGAAGATCTCATGAATATTTTTGCATAGATTTCCACTTGTAAGCCATCACTTTACATTTTTCTTCCATCTTTTAGAAGCAAAGCAATAAAATAAGTATAAATAAGCAAACCCATTATATTTCAAAACATTATAACAACATGTGGTACATATATCACACTTAGAATAGCACTAATATAAGAAGGATGTTAGGAAAAGTTAAATGTTGAGTTCCAGTTTGAAATGCATGATTTTTTGAGCATACCACAAATTAGCTATGAAGAAAAAGAGAAGATTGCAACGTGAGACAGAAAACAAATGAACATATTCTGTAAATAGGTATTCTCATTGGCTGTTGATGCCATCTGTTACAAGGAGAGAAACTGCTATAATTGACCTTTGGGCCTTCCTATACAATGCCCCCATGATTTCAGGGCAGTCCTGGCTCTCCACTTATCTAGTCTCCAGCTCTGAAAATTCTGTATTAATTTCACAACAGTGATGCTGAACCTCTCTACTAGTACTCATTAATCCTGGTTGCACTAATACACTTGTGGGTGCACTTTAAATGATTTGACACTGTCAGAGTCTTTCTTGGTAAGTCTGAATGGACTTAAGAATCTCAATTCTTTTTACTTTTAAAATTTTAGATTTTTTTGGTACTAGAGAATGAACCTAGGGCCTTGCAGGTACTCTACCACTTAGTTACTTCCCTCAACCTTTTATTTAAAGAATTATTTTATTTTTGAGAAGAGTCTTGCTAAGTTGCCCAGGCTGGCCTCAAACTTGCAATCCTCCCTCTTCAGCCTCTAAGTAGCTGTGATGATAGGTGTGCACCACTCCACTCAGCTAAGAATCTCTATTTTTTTTTTCCGGTGGTGGTGTTAGTGATTGAACCCATGTCCTTGTGCATGTGAGGCTCTACCAACTGAGCTATATCCCCAGCCCAGAATCTCTATTCTTAAGAAGTCTCACCATTCATTCAGATTTAAGAACTGTGGTTGTTAATTTTAGAGGCAGCCAGCTGTAGAGTCTACCAACCAGATGTCAGAACCTGTTTATATCAACCTAAAAATCTAACAAAGAAAGGTCATAGTAGATAAAAGAATCTTAGGATATGTGTACCTCCCAGTAGGGCATTATAGGCATAGGCCCAAAGACACCTGTTAAAAATGTCAGAGCATCTTATCTGACAAATTTTCCAGTCTTCTACTTATCCAAGGTAGTAGAGGGACAGACTCTGAGAATAAGAGAAAAATGCTATGTCACTGTGACAGAGATCTTTAGTGGAAATGAGTCTGTACCCATGTGAACAGCAAATGACAAAGGAGTCAACCACATACTTTGTCTGAAAACCAGCACTAGGTTTGGATAAGGTCTGTGGGGTGAGAGTGAAAGGGATACTTTAGAAAAGAAAGAAAGTGTTATCTTGAATAGTCAATGAAGGAGAAGAACTCTAAAAATGACTTATCATGAAAACTCTTAAATATTGGATGAAAACTTACAGCTATAAGAAGTAGAATGCTCTAGGATGGGATGGGGTTGAGATGAAAAGACAATAGAATGATTATTTCAGCATTTTAGTTCTATTACTGACTTTATAGTCTATCCATTTAGTCTTTATTAGTTTTTTATTCAGTATTTACCAACATCAATTTATTTACTATCATTTTTGCATCTTATTTTTCCTTCCAGATTTAACTTTTTTCTTACAGTATATTCTTTCAAGACTCCATTAAGCAGAAGCTCAAAACTTTTTATTTAAAATCTTTTATATTTCTGTCTATCTTGAATCATAAAACATGTAGATATAAAATTATAAATTTTCACTTACTTTATTCAACACTGAAAATATTTTTAATTCTGAGTACCATACCAGATGATAAATCTACTACAATTTTGATTTTTGGTTCTCTGAACACTTTCTGGTAGCTTTAAGTAACTTTTCTGTTTAATGTTTTGCATTTTTACTATAATTTATTTAGGTGCATATTTTATTTATTTTTCCTGGAACTTATAGGATTTTTCCATTAGAAGCTTACATTTTTATTTACTTCTGGAAAAACCTCTGTCAATTCTTCAAATGCTAGTCCAACCCTATTATCTCCTTTTCACAGTCCTGTTATATGTATTCTATGTGGAGTGATTTTTCAAGACAAACTTTCATGTACTACTTTTCTCTTAAGTCATTTTTACTGAAACTTTCTACTTATGTTTTATTTCATTAACTATATACTCAACTTCTATTTGCTTCTTTTCCAAATTCACCTTACCCAGCTAACTAGCTAGATACAATTAAGATATGCACACATTAAATTCAGTGATTCTCTGAATAGGTTTCTCTAAATACAAATGAAAATTTCTTTAATTAATAATGAATTTTTTTCAAAAAAAGTTTACCAATCATCCTTGTTTCAGATTTATTTCAAGGAAATTTAGTAAAAAAAATTATGCATTAGATACCTTCCTCAACTGGAGCTGGAGCTCCATATGGCAAGTGGCATGTCCCCAATTCCAATCTCTGCCCCGTCTTCATCCTGTTCAAAGACCCAGCAAGGCTGCCTGTCAGCTCCCCTATGGGGCAAGGGTGCAGCAGCTGTCCACTGGGCATCATCAATGTTCACTCTTTCCAGCCCCAGTGTCCTTGAGCATGAAAGAAAAACAACCTTTGTGTAAAAACAGAATGCAGAAACACACACACACACACACACAAAGGAAAAATTCCTCTTATTCTGTCTCATCACTAGTTATGTGATTGTTTCCAAGCTACTATACTTCTCTGTGCCTCAGTTTACTCACAAGAACAATGAAAGTAGTAATAGTAACTGCTTTATCTCATAAAATGCCTAAAATCGTACCTAGTACACAATGAGTCCTCCAAAATTTCTAGTTGTCATTTGTTCCTCAATTTTGAAAGAAAAATTATAGATTTTCTCTTGGAAGTTAGGAAGAAGATACATCTTTGTTGAACCAAGACTCTAAGCAGGATTTCAGGGTCATGGAATAAAGGAAATGAGTGTTAGAAAGGTTGATAGGCCTCTGGTTTTAAAGATCTGTATATGACATATAAAATATACTTAAGTAACTAGAATATGAGAGGCTATAAAGACTCTTAAAGAGTTACTCTACATATATAGTCAGATGTATCTTTTCTTATTTTTTAGAGAAATTATGTTAGTTCTATATAAAGGAATTGGAAAGCATTTATAACCTAGAATAGGAGGAATTTAGAAAGCTTTAATAGTCCTTTAGGACAGATGTTAACAAGGACGCTACTGGTCCATAAACCACCATTGTGCTGATTGAAAAGGACCCGTTCCTTCAAGCAGATGTAGCTACCTGCAAAAGGATATAGTTAGGTGAAGGGATTCCTAAATCAAGCATTCTTATGCAGGTAACAAACTGCCTCTGCCTTATGCTGCAGGCAGCCCTAGACTTTGCTGAGGGCTTAACTAAGCCTAGTAAGCATGGCTTAAATAAGATGGATTTCAGCAGAAAATTCTTCAAAGGATAATCCTTGGACTTAATGACAATCACATGAGGATCAATCTCACTCCTCAAGGAGATTTAACAGATATGAGTAATGACATACAAGTATGAAATAAAATATTTCAAGATGCACATTTTCCCAAATAAATATTAATTTAATATTTTCCCACTCTGCTAATGAAACTCAAGGACATAGCATAGCAGCATTATTTTCATTTTGTGATCTTTTTTTTCTTGAAGTAAATTCCTTCACTGGCACCTATTAATTTTATTTCTTCCCCATAAAAAAAGAGCAAATTTATTTCTTGAAATGCTTTGGAGCCTTCTTAAAAAGATTTCTCATATAAAACTAAACATATTTCATTTGTTAGACAGGAATGTGTTGTTTCATACATCTAGAGAATATTTGTGGGCCTTCTGTGAAGTGTTCAACTATTTGATACACTTGTACCATGTGTGCCATTAAACTTTGAATTCAGTGTCTTTAATCATACCTTTTGAATAAAATGTTGCATGATTTCTTATAATCAGAAAATTTTAATTCTTTCTTTTTAAATGCACTCTGAGGGCTTCAAATTTTCAGATATTCTGGTAGAATTTGGGAGCATACTGCAGCATCATTGGTTTAGCACTGTTGATAGCTTACCTAATTTAATGGGTACATCCCAGAACATTTTTCACTTGGTTATAGCTACTCTGATAGGAGTGCTAGCCTCATATACAAAGTCACAGCCATGATGACAAGCATAGATGTCCATTCTAGAATTATGGACTGAGGCCTCTAGCTAAATCATCCCCTGAGACAGCGTGGCATGCCTGGAATCATGAAAACAAGGAAGAATGTCAACTCTTTCTAATTAGGTGACAAACTAGAGGAACCACATGAACATAACTTTTGGCATGAACGTAGAGATACAAATAATAGTAACTTTTAAATATTTTATTCATATTATTCACATGCTTTCAAATGTGCATACCTATATAAAGAAACAATACTTTTAAAAGTTGGCTTTTGAGGCAAGTTTAACCTAATTTTTCAATTCAACTTAGGATAGCTGATTGAGGAGGAGCTCATTACATTTGAAAGAAAGGCTACTAGAGCCTAATAGTTGAGACCAAAATTATTCATCCTTTTTGGACATAATGGAACTTTGAAAATCCAATTTCATCTTCCAATTCAAAGTTATTTTTTATTTGCCTTGCTTCATCTACCAAAGTTAATAAAAGGCACTTGCAGATAAATTAGCTGAATAATTTACTTTAAAGTCAAAAGCAGTGCTGGGGGAACTGATGTTTGCAAGATGGTAGAATAGGAAGCCCCAGTTCTTGTTCACCCACAGAAACACAAATGTAGTAAGAATGTATGGAACAAAATGCCATTATGAGAATTCCAGAATTCAATTAAAAAGTTAGGGCATCTCAGATGAACATAAAGCAGAAAATACTGGTGCTTAAACAGGAAAGAAGAGCCATTTCACTTCACTGGCATGAACTCATCCCCCAAGCCAGTGTAACTCAGCACCAAGAAAGAATGCACCCTAGTGCACCACCTTTTTGTCGGTGGGAAAGAGAAAAGTAAAATTCATCCAAATTTGCAGTTCTTTGGAAGATTGCCCAGGGAATGGATTCTGTCTTGCCTCATTCAGAGCAGTGGTAGAGCTGGCATAGTTTGGATGCCTGAGAGTGAAGGAACTGAGAACAAACTAAAGGGGTGTGTGGCTGGTTATAGCCAGCATGTCTTGATGTGAACTGAGGAAAGTGCACAACTTGAAGCTTCTTCCTCAAGAGAGAGAGAGGGAGAGAAGTAGAGAGGAGGTCTTATATTCTAGTTCCTTGGAGGACTACCCAAGGGACTGGTACTTGGCTTGCCTAATGTAAGGCACTGATTGGGAGTCTGTCTGCTCTGTATGCCTACTGACCACTGACCTTTGAATCAAAGGAAAACAGAGAAGTTTACTATTTTAGAACCAGATAATTTTCTGTTCTGCAAAGTCACCACATGAAGAGATTATGAGTTCCTGAAAAAAAAAAGAAAAAAGAAAAAACGGCAAGCTTTTCACATTGAGAAAGTGCACACCCAGGCTGAGAAAAGTTGCATTCCCCCTAAAAAATTTCAGAAGCCCCTAGAATCTCTGACAAATTCATGAGGATTTGCCCATGTAGGAAGCAGTCTGTAAAGAATGATAGAGATGATGAATTTTTCAAACATATAGATCCCTACCCAAAGTTATGAAGTACATGAAGAAATATACAAACAGCCCAAAGAAAAGAACAAAATGAATCTCCAGATATTGATCTTTGATAAGAGGTATATGAATTACCTGGCAAAGACTCTAAAAGATATAAAAATATCCTGTACATCCAAGAAAATTATGTATGAAAAAGACCAATATATAAGCCAAGAGATAGAAGATATAAAAAAGAACAGAAATTTGAACTGGAGAATAAAATAACTAAGAGATTCAGCAAGGAGGATCAGTAACAAACTTTATTAAACAAAAGGAGAAAATTAGAGAATTGAAAAGACAGGCCATTTCAAAATATACAATCAGTAGAACAAAAGGTAGGTGAAAAATTCAATGAAGACTAGGGGATTTATGGAACACCATCAACTGGACAATATATGTATTATGTTCGTTCTAGAAGAAGGAAAGGAGCAAAAAGTCAGTTTAAAAGTGAATGACCTAAACTTAATGACCTAAAAATCTCAAATCTGGGAAGAAAATGCGAATCAGGTTCATTAACTCAGGTAATGAGCTCTATATAGGATGAATTCAAAGGGAAATCAACACTGAGATGCCTTATATGAATGAACTTGTCAAAATTAAAGACAGACTTTTGAAAGCAATAAGAGAACAGAGACTTGTCATTTACCAGGGAACCTCTGTAAGATGATCAGTACATTCTCAGCAAAAACTTTGTGGACCATAAGATGATGACATGTTATATCCAAAGTGCTGCAAGGAAAAAAAAAACTGCTAGCCACACATAATATAACCAGTAAAAAAAAAAAAAACATATGCTTTAAAAATCAAGTGGAAAAGAAAAACATTCCAAAATAAAGATAAGTTGAGGGAGTTCATCATCACTACACCTGCCTTCTGAGAAATGTGAATAGAATTCCTTCAAATTGAAAATCTAATGAACAGCATCATAAAATAATATACAAGTAACTAATAACTGTAACAATATGGTAATGAACACAGAATATAACAATATGAGAATTGTGACATCAAAAACAAAATGTAGAGGATGGAGAAGTTAAAGTGTAAAGTGTTACTATACTATTGAAGTTAAATTGCTATAAATTTAAAATGGATAGGTATAACTATGAAATATTGCATGTCAGCCCTGTGGTAACCATAAAACAATACCTATTGAAGATACACAAAAGAAAATGAGAAGAAATCAAAGCATATTCTTATGAAATATATATAAATTAAAATGTAAAGAAATAAAACAAAAAGGAAATGAAAGAATAAAGGGACAAACATGTTATAAGACAAACATCAGACAACTTAATAAATGACAATATTAATTATTTTTCTATCAATAATTACTTTAAATGTAAATGAATTTAAACCAAAGCACCTAGTGTCTGAATGGATTTCTTCAAAAGAGAGAACCACATACCATGTAGAAGAGAAGCACTTTAAATTGTAGGACACACATAAGCTGAAAGTGAAAGGGTGAAAAAAGTTATTTCATAAAATTGATAACAAAAAAGAGCATGGATGGCCATTCACATTTTAGACAAAACAGACTTTAGTTTAAAATTTTTAATGATAAGAGGAACACTTCCAAAGAAGATATAACAATTATAAGTAAATATGTAACTAACATCAGAGAACCTAATTATGCAAAACAATCCTTAAGAGAATTCTAGAGAGAAACAGACATTAATGCAATAAGTGAAGGAGATATCAATGTCCCACTCTCAATAATGGATAAAGCATCAGAGTAGAAATTCTATAAAGAAAAACAAATAAGTTGAACAATAGTATAGATCAAATGGTCCTAACAGATATGTGAAGAACATTACACTGAGTATCAGAATACATATTCTTCTTCAAGGGCACAGAAATCATTCTTTAGGATAGATTGTATGTTTAGTCACAAAACAAGTCTTAAATTTGAGAAGACTTAAACTATATCAATTTATTTTCCAACCACAAGGGAATGAAATACAATTAAGAGTAGAATAAAAAATGAGAAATTCATTGACTTATGGAAATGAACACATTCTTAAGCAAACAGTAAGTCAAAAATAAATCAAAAGCAGAGTTAAAAGATTGCTTAAGAGAAATAAAAGTGGACGCACAACAATTTAAAACTATGGAATACAGTAAAAGTAGCACAAAAAGGAAAGTTTATAGTGATAGACACCTACTATGAAAAAGAAAGATCTCAAATCAATAGTCTAGTTTCACACTCCAAAGAACTAG
>CM053400.1:52233125-52342725 GCA_028644305.1 Xerus rutilus
CTCACCATGCACAAAACTCAACTCAAAGTGGATCAAAGACCTAGGAATTAGACCAGAGACCTTGCGTCTAATTGAAGAGAAAGTAGGCCCAAATCTCCATCACGTTGGATTAGGCCCTGAATTCCTTAACAAGACTCCTATAGCACAACAAATAAAAGCAAGAATCAATAAATGGGACGGACTTAAACTAAAAAGCTTCGAGACAGGGTTTCACTGAGTTGCATAGCGCCTCCTTTTGCTGAGGCTGGCTCTGAACTCAAGATCCTCCTGCCTCAGTCTGCCAAGCCACCAAGATTACAGGCGTGGACCACTATGCCCAACAAGTTCTATCTTTTAATTAATTTTTTTTTCCTCATTTCCAGTTCCATTCTTGTTCTTGGAAGTAAAATTAACACCTGAGTGCTTTGAATGTACTGAATTATATCTTATTTTGCCTTCATGATATTTTTGCCATCTTTTGGAAAGGTCATTCATTTTTACAGGCAAATGCTTCTATGAATCTATTCAGCGAATTTACATAGTTTCAAGAAATCTATTTTCTGAGTAGCTGAGTTTAGTGAATTAATTGGTTGTTATTTCGTGATGTAGGCAATGAACATATTCCTTAATTATGCAAGTAAACCATTTATTTCTTAAGGACTTTCACTAAGGGAAGCTTGCTCTCCCTTTTGTTTACCAGGTCTGCTAATGTGAGTCCTTTATAAAGGTAGTAGACCTTCTAGTACACTATTACTGTGCAATAAGTAAAAAAATCACAAAATCTTTCCTTAAAAAGATAGGAGGGAAGAAAATTAATATAAGACCAGATCTTGTGAAGAGCACTTTCTGAGTTAGTGAGGAGCTTCACTTTTTCCACATTGCTATGTGCTTTTTTGTTATTAATTTCATAGGCTTTTCATAGAACCATTGTTTACCACAATATCTGGAAAGGAAATTATATAGCTTTCACATTCCTGTTCTGCTTCTGATGATTTGTTTTTTTCTGTTATGTTTGCCAACATGTATTAAAATGCAACTTTTGGGAAAAAAAATAAAATAATAAAAAGAAAAAAAAAAAAAACAAATAGTAGAAGGAAGATTTTTAAGACATTCATGTGATACCCACCTATTTTGAATTCTATTTTTTTTTAGTATTTATGCTTCCATTTTATTGTTTTTAAGAATTAAACTGCCACCTCAGTAGTCTTAAGAGCAATATAATGAAACATACATATATTTAGATTTATGTCCATCATAGCTTCAAAGGCTTCCCTGAAATAAGGCTGGGATTCACATCTTTTTCCTTAAGAAAAGAAACACTAACAGTAATTTTGTTTTCCTTCTACCGACCCACCCTCATTCAAACAATGAACTGATGAATTCAAGTCTAACACCATTTAAAATTTTTGTCTGCTACAAGACATTCATCTTATCTGCCTCCTTGCATATTTATTAAACACGACTGAAAAATAAAACATTTTTAAAGCCTACAAGAATTCTTAACATGTGGAATTTTATCATGATGATTTTTTTGTTGTTGTTCAAAACATAGGTGAAGTGGTTTCTTGCCACATTCAACGCTAGTGATTTCAATAAGTGAATTCTATTTCTCTGAAAATAATAAAGTGGACAAATGTAATGTTGTGCTTGCTCTTTCCCAAAATTTGTGACATGGAAATGTAAAACCAAGTTTCTCCTCTCTGAAGCTATTGTTGATCCTTGTTCTATTGGTAAATCACTGGTGCCTTACACATCAGACATCCTGGTTTGTTTCCAACTCTGAAAGCACTTCACCTGTCTCCCTGTTCTATTCAGCAGTTCACTCATTCTAAGCTGTTAGTGTGGTACAAGTATGGTTTCTTTTCCCAATAATCTTGCTGTTTAACTTCAGTTTGTCCTTATTAGGGATCAACTCAACGTATTTGGCTGAGATAATTGGGTATTGATTATTTTTGCACTGTCATTTGCAGTTCAAATTGGATCCTTATGAACGCTTGAGACTTTTCTCAGTGACTGTATGCATAATATGCATGCTTTCAGCACACTCCTGGTCTGAGGTTTGGTCCACTGTGCTTTAGGCTCAACTTTTCTTAAAAAACCCCAGCAGCTCACTGATAATACAAGGTACTTTCCAATGCTTCTTCAACTCTTCCCTCCTTTTTCTTGAGTTCAAAGCCAAATGAGGAACTGGAACTTTGGGGAGGTGACTTGACTTCAGTGCTTTGTGAAAATGGATGGTCACAGCAAAGAATTTTCCTTTCATTCTTCTCCTTCTCTGGCCAGGACAAAACAGATCATTCTTTATTGTTTCCAACAATCATCTAGCAATTTTATGCTTCCTTTTTTTTATGCATGCTTAGTCATTATGTTCATTTTTAATGCCTGTTTCTTATTTATTCTAGTTTTTCATGAATTATTTCTGTTGCGTTTTCAGACCCGCATAAGCAAAAATTGTGTGTGTGTGTGTGTATATTTTTTTTTTCACCAGTTTTGTACCTGGTAGGGGCTTCTGCACATGCTGGGCTATCTAATGCAGTAGCCACAGTGCTTGTTGAAACTGAAATAAATTGACATTTGATAAAACTGTAAAAACTCTGAAGTTTAATTTCTTAGTCACACTAGCCACATTTCACATGCCCAGTAGCTGCATATGGCTAGCACAGGTATTGAACATCACAGATGCTTAAGATTTTCATCATTACAGAAAATTCTATTGCATGCCCTACATAGTAGTTAATAGCTCTAGAGTCAGATCTGAATTTAAATCCCTTGTACATATTCCCTATATGATCCTAAGCAAATCACTTACTATCTCTGAGACTTGGATTAATCAAAGTAAAATAATGATGACATAGAAAATGTGTACATAAAGAACCTAACATGAAATATGTTCATAACATAGAACAAAGGGTGTTTTAGAATACTTCTTCCTAATAGTTTTTTTTTAATATTTATTTTTCAGTTGTAGGTAGACAGAATATCTTTATTTTATTTTTTATGTGGTGCTGAGGATCGAACCCTAGTACGCCTCACGCGTACTAGGCGAGCACGCTACCACTGCGCCATAACACCAGCCCCTTAATAGTTTTATTCTCTTAACTCCACTCCTTCATCCTCCATTGGATTAGTCATTCCCTATTTTCCTCTTCCATCTAGTATGAATCCCTTTCAAACTGATTTTTATTCACTAGCCACAAACTCATCCCAATTCAGCATTCTGGATCAATCCAAACTTGTTTTCCAATCCGCCTGAGTCTGTTAATCATTTCACTATTGATATTATCAGCATTGTAAATGAGCAATCCCCAGGTTTCTCTGGTTGACCACCAGGCAACTTGTCAAGGCTTTGATTGTATCTCTTTCATTACTCTTTTCATTTTTTCTATGCCTGTGCAAACTGGGTCCTTTCCAGGCTCTTACTCCACCTCTGTATCACTAAAGAACTTTATCATCTCTGTGAATCTGTTGAACTTGCCTCCCCTACATCTCTAAGTCTGTATTTTCTATTTTCAAGAGATCCTAAATGCCAGTATCTGGACAAGTGTAAGACCAGTTATTTTAGGAGGACCTGATTAATGTAAAAAAAATTACATCAATCAATCTTGGCTTCAGCCAACTGAATTAAAATCTTTAATGCTGGGAATGAGGGATTGGTATTTGCTTAAAGCTTCTCCAGTGATTGCGAGACTTAAACCAAATTGGGGAGACACCATCTAAAGGGTTATGGATACCTTTTGCTCATACCTTTTGCTGAATGTTACTTCATGCTGTTGGATATTAATCTAGTTGCCCTTATTTTGTCTCAGTGGTGGACATGTAGGCTGTACTTCTCAGAGCTTCTCAATGAATTGTCAGAGCATCTGTCTTGCCTGTGGTTATCACACTTAATCTCTCCTTGCTGGAACTGTTAACACACTCCCACTGGTGGCTTGCCAAGCTAGAGAGCAGCAGAACCGCTCCTTTACAGTGTCCTGGCTGTGCTCCAAGTTTTTATTCATGGTCATCTTGTTTAACCATTTAATGCAAACCATAGATCACATATGATACTGGTCAAAGAGTTCAGGCAGCCAAGAGTGTAATCTCAGGAAGATGGAAGCTTCATTGTTATATAGGAGTTTGCACATGAAAGTTGTGTGTGTGTATGTATGTGTGTGTGTGTGTGTGTGTGTGTGAATGGATGTTTCATGTTTCTGTACAATGCCTAAAACATTTGTTTAGTCAGTTTTTTCCCCTAACATATTGGATATGGAAAGTGTTACTACATGATTTCATTTTTATTTTTGTTGATTCTGACTAATCATAGCTACATGAACTCTTGCATTGTGACTGCCACAATGCAAAGCATTTTACTTGTGCAAATACATCTACACCTAGCAACTACAAGGCTGCTAAAGGTATCCTCAATTTACTGGTGAGAAAATGAAGGCACAAAGTATGTAAGTTTTCCTAAACTCATCCTTTTAGAGGCAGAATGGGAGTTTGAGCCTGGGAATTCCAGAACTAAGCTCTTCACATTTCCTCCATGCTGCATTGCTAACCTGGCATAATCTCCAGGATATCCACTTGTGAGTGTTCCCAGCATGCAGCCTCTGGGCACTGATCCCTGGGAGGCTGACTTGGGGATATGAGATGCTAACAGGAACCATGTAGGTAAAAATGTCCCGAAGTCTTTGGGAGTACATTCTAATCTGACATATTCTCAACCATAGCTACATGGAAATGAAATCACTTTCATTTTCATATATTTGATAGTCAGAGATATAAAATAAAAAATAATAGCTTGTTCAAGAGAGGGTTTACATATATTTCCAACCAGGTTAAGTTGTCTCTCCCTATCAAAGTGTCATCATGGTGAAAAAAAATGATGTTTAAAACTACACCATAATTTTATGTAGACATTTGCATGTGCAGGATATGTATGCTGTATTTTACTATCTTGAGCTTAGAAATACTAGTGAATAATTACAAGTTAACTTAAATTGTTATTAGATCATCATGGAAATTCATGCATTTGCTGAAACATATAATCAAAATTGCTCACTGAATTAATTCAAGAGTCAGAAACTAGAAAATTTGATATAATTTAGTTTGCATAACTGATCCTCATGGTAAAGCTGCAGAGGAGATAAGTTGATAGATATATAGATACATACATACATGCACACATATGTACATATATACGTACGTACATACTTACATAAGGAAATTGTGTCTTTAAGTTCTCACTTGGTTTCCTATCATTGTATTATTCTAATCTCAAGAAAATAACTCCTTTTTTCACTTGAAATGAGCTTCAAGAGAAACTAATATTCAAGTTATTACATATTACAATTTCTTATACTTTCCACAGTCATAGGCATATTAGCATGCACAAACAGCAGCATCTATATATGAATGTATTGATTTCATAGTTTATTTGGAAGAATGTTTTTAAGCACCAATTATAGCTTCCCAAAAATATAGTGTTATGTTACTATTCTAGTACAAAAGGCTATCTCATATTTCACACTATTTTAAATATCGTTTTCATGAGATCATCATTTCCTAATTTCCACTCTGAACATCAGAAACAAAATCTTCTGTACCAGTAGCCCTAGGAGATCCTCTATCATAATATGCATAAAACCACACTGTTTGCAATAGCATACTTTCTATGAAACAGGATAGTTACCAAAACTCATGATATTCCTGATTTAGAATAAGTACATAGATATTAAGAAGCCATGCTTGTATTTTCAAAGTGCAAATAAATACTTTGGGATTTTTTACGAGTATTCAAATCCTGAGTATTCAACAGAAGTTTTTTTTATGTTTTAGAAATTAATAGAGAACTTATTAAAGGTGCGACACTATAAACTTTATTGAAAGCAGAAAGTACTAACCATAAAGTGTATGCTCTTAAAGATGCTCACCCCAGTTGCATTCAAAGAATTTGTCATTTTCAATTCTCAGAACCATGCTAAGAACTGAGAAGTATAGTTTATTTACCTATTTTTCATTTTAAAGAAGTCACAATTATTACAATTAGAAATCACTTCAGATTAATTTATTAGCATGGAAGGAAAGCAACAATTCCACTCTTGAAAATTGGTATTTGAGATGTCTGTGAAATATATGCTCTTTCTAAAGGGTAACCTTACCTATAAATATGTTTACTTCAACTATTTACTTGCTTTTTAATAGGTTATCTTAGGTTGGGTTTGGCAGCTATAACAAATTATTGTAGATTGTGTGGCATAAATAATAGACATGTCTTTACTGGTAGTTTTGAGACTGGAATGGTCATGATCAAGGTGTTTGTAGTTTTACTTCCTTATGAAAGCCCTCATTTTGACTGGCAGATAATGGCATCCTTCTTGCCATGTCTTCATGGGGCACAGAGAGCATGTGATCTGGTTTTTCTCTCTTATCTTATGTGGACCTAATCCCATCATGAACAGCCACCCTCCTGACCTCCTTTAAATCTAATTACCTCCCAAAGGCCCACCTCCAAATACCATCACATTGAGAGTTGGGGCTTCAATAAATGCATTTTGAGGGGGACACAAACATTTAGTCCATAATAGTCTCTAATTGGAGAACATGCATGAGTGTTTGTCCACCTGGTGTTTTTAATTTTTCTTTAATTGGAATATCTTGGAAAACTTAGGCACTCTCCAATTTACCATAGTTCCTCCCACTTCCTACCATCCTGCTATTTGTCAGATACTCTTAATGGTGTTACCAAGTTTCTGTAGGTACTTGAATTTGTGACTATTTAGACCATTTAAATTGCCAGGATTTATCTAGATTTTGCTATTAACATACACTTTGGATTTTCTCTTACAGGATGGAGAATCTAATAAGGGGAAGAAATCCCCCACAATATCAGAGAAGTCCTTGTAAAGAGGTTCGTGCGGCACTTCGGAAGAGGCCTGAAGAGGAGTGTAAGTATGTTTAATAGGATTAACTGTGTTCTAGATAGATCTTGGTGAGTAGAACAGTGAAATGAAAGGTTTTACCTTTAAATGTTTATAAATAAGAGAAGTATTTACTAAGTATTTGTTGAATGGAGTTGATTGTTAAAAACAAATGGCCAAGCCCTGAATGCAAGCACTGAGATCATTTTTTTCCCCAGAATGTTTCTGTATTTTAAGATGCTCCACTGACATTTGGATTCCCTGTTCAAATAAGAATGGAAAAGGCTGTACAATCTACCAAATCTTTCTTATATACACATACCATGCATATTAATGGTTTTTTTAAGAAACTCATGAATAAGGAAACTTTTAACATGTGCTTAAAATAAACATTTTCTAGTTTGCATTTGACCACAGTTTTCTTTTAATATATTTTTTAAAATTGAAAATTCTCTGAAAACCACTGTATTACTAAAGAATGAATACTCAAGGGTAAACATGAATCCTTCTGTCAAATGGAAGCATTTGATTCAATCAAATTTAGGAAAAAATTGTAAAAGATGGATGTCATGTATAATGACACTATAAAGTCATTTTAGTCTGTCCTCAATTTATTAAATATTAGAATATGTAATTATAAAAATTTTATTTAAATATTTATAGTCTATCATATAGTAGATTGTTGGAGATTTTTGACATAATATTCACATTTTAAGTTTGTAAAAGATTTACAACACTGACTTTCCTCATGGTATTTGTGTATAATTATTTTTATGAAACTTAATCTCATTGAGTTATGACACAAAATTTATCTGAACTTTGCCTTAATACAGGAACTTGCATTTCTTAAGGATAATAATAATGTAGTAGTTCACTGAAGTGTACAGTATAATAAACTTTTAAGATTATATTGTTTTTTTTTATTTTTTTTTAGTTGTAGTTTGTTGGACACAATGCCTTTATTTTATTTACCTTCATGTGGTGCTGAGGATCGAACTCAGTGCTTTGCACATGCTAGGTGAGTGCTCTACCACTGAGCCACAATCCCAGGCCTATATTGGGTTTTTAAATTAGTTTAAAGTACACTACTCTGGGCAAAGACCAAATACATTAAAGTTGTGCATACTCTTTGCATGTAAAATGGTTTTTTTTGGTTGTTTGTTTTGTGTTATTAGAAAGTCAATAAATAACCTTATTGAGCTGACATCTATGTCATTCAATGTAGTATTAATCTTCTGTTAATTGGCAGATTTCTATTTTTAATACTATACACAATGTTCAATTAAAATTAAAATTTGAAAGTGTGGATAGAGTTCGTGGCATTTGTAACATGAAAATTCTTGCACAAAAGTATCACTTCTTTTTATTGGATTTGTAGGAAAACTTTGGAGTGTCTTCTTAGTCCCTGGCATTGTTCCACCAATTTTATTTAAAAACTTAGAAGGCATTTTTGTGGATACCACTGTAGTTGATTCTCATTGTGTTGTTATTTAAAATGAACATAATGCTGCTTGTAGGGATCTTATACTGAGTTATGGAGGCAAATAGTTGGCCAACTATGGATTTTGATGAAATCCAGCATGACACCTGTTTCTGTAAATAAAATTTTATTGAAATACTGCCATCATCTACTTACTTAGGCATGTATAGAATATTTTCTCACTACAAAAAAAGACTTGAGTAGTTGTAACCTAGGCCATTTGGCCCACAACCAGAAATGATTATCTGGTTCTTTATAAAAAGATTTTTGAACCCTGGTTTTAAAAATAGTTTTTGAATTGTGGTATCCAGAATAGCAGCAGTTGCATCACCTGGGGACTCAGTAGAAATGCATGTTCTAGGGCTGTAACCCATACCTACTGAATGAGCAGGGCCCAGTAATCTGTGTGAAAGAAGCCCTATATCAGATCATGATGCAAGCTCAAATTTAATATTGCACTAGCCTGAGCCAAATGATTCTGTCTAATGTAAGGAACATGCATGAAGTTACATACTATGTAATGAAAAAGGTAAGTAATCTGTTGCTTATGTTATAAATCCTTAATGGAAATGAAAAATCTGTACACTTTTATTCTCTTCAGAGAGATCATTATTCCTTGTTAGTGTAATAAATAGTATTTCTTTTCCTCTCATAAAGTATATTAATTCCTTAGGAAAAAAAAGCCACCATCTTTTTCATAGTAGAAGTAACAAATCATGATAGTTGAGACTATTACCTTTACTAACACACAAAAGGATTTATTTGCTAGTGTGACACTTAATATAACCATCTTCTCGACCCTGAATATCATTTTTTAATCTAAGACTTTTAAATCAGTATATTTATCTAAAAAAATGAAGATGATGATGGAGACTGCCTTATAGGATTGTTTGGAGAATTAACAAATCATTCTTTATAGGCTTGTTTTGAGATATTTGTGTTAAGTACTGGGTACAGAACCTGGGACATAGCAAGTTTTGTTTGTTTGTTTTTTTTCCTTCTCAGTCCCACTTTGCTTATTATTATTATCTTGCATCAAAATAATCTTTTGATTGAGGATGAATGATTTTGATAGAGGAATATAAATCCACAAAATATTATCACCCTATTTGCTTTTTAAAAAGTGTGACAAGGTACAGATTGTAAACAAATGCCATAAAGCCAGCCTTCTTGCAGCTGTGTTAGACTGTAATCCATATTTGCTGGTAATTTCTCTAGCACATGATGGAATTCTTTCCCTGTGATTCTATAGATGTAGGATCTAGCACAAGACTTTTAGTTTAACTCCCAAGAAAAACCACCACTTTGGAAAATCATATGGCAGTGGCTTCCCTTTGCTAAGAATCTAAAGAATTAGTGGAACTTTGATACCCCCCAGATGGAAGGAGACCCTTTCTCATTTAGAGATGTTTCATACAGGAGGGCTTTTCTAAAGAGCATAGTTCATACTATTTTATTTTTCTTTTATACTTGTTTGCAATATTTTCAATCTTAGGATGAACATTTTATTTCTTAAAATTAGCTATATCAACAGCAGATATAGTTCTTGGCCAATTAATGTTAATTTCATCTAGTTATGGCACATCTGGCATAGCCAAATAAACTTCCAGTAAAAATAAATTGATTCTTGTAAAAAACAAAACAAAAAACTGACTTTTAAACATGCTTGAGTTTTTTCCTATTAAAAACAAAATTAAAAATTTTTCCCTCAAAACCACAACCTCATTCAGTTAAAGTCATACATTATTGCCAGGCAAATCTCCCAAAATAGCCATCTATACATGCTCCATTTACTTAGTTCCCACTCATTCCTTCAAACAGGTCCAATCTGGCTCCTACTTTGTCACTCTACTGAAACATTCTTTCATTCAGATTATCAATAATATCTTTATGTTGCTTTAATAATTTTCTATTATTATGTAACAAACTACAATAAGCTTAGTGGATTAAAAAAACACCATTTATTATCTCACAGTTTCTGTGGGTGGGGAGTCCAGGCACAAATCTCTGCTTCAGGATCTTACCAGGTTGGAGTCTAATCAGAATCTCAGTTGGGGAAGAATCCATTTCTAAATGCACTCAAGCTGTTAGCAGAATTTGTTTCTTTGTAGTTGGATGACTAACTCCTCCTTTTGCTGGTTTCCAGTTCGAGATTGCCTTTAATTTCTAGAGACCTTTCAAAGTTCCTTGTTTATGGTCATTCGAAACATGGCTCTTTACTCTCTCTCTCTCTCTCTCATTTCTCAAGGAGAAAGTCTTGAACCTCTTTTAGGTGCTTTTGCCTGATTAATCCAGAAACACTCGAGACAACTTCAATTCTGATTAATTGAACATCAACTGGTTTGGGACCACAATTACATGATTGCCTTTGCCATATTCTATTGGCTAGTGAAAAGTCACAGTTCCTGTGTACATGCAAGGAGGGAGTATTCTACAGGACTAAAACAGCAGAGAGTGGAATGATGATCATGAAGCCATCCTGGCATTCTGCCTACCCTTTTCTGAATTCTTCAAGCAGGAATCAGTACTTTTGATACATTCCTCCTTAAAACTGACATGGTGTGAATGTTTGTATCCCTCCAAAATACATATGTTGATATCTAGTTACCAAAGTGATGTTATTAGGAGTGAGCCTTGGACATGTAAGCAGATCATGAGGGCAGAGCCTTCCTGAGTGAAATTGGCATCCTTATAAAAGCAGCCCCAGAGAGCTTCCTTGCACAGTCTACCATCTACAGACACACCTAGAGGTCACCACCTATGAACCATGAAGTGGTCCTCACCAAGACACCAAATCAGACAGAACCTTGATCTTGGACTTTCCACCTTTCCGAACTGTAAAAAATAAATTTCCATTGTTTATAAGCTACCCAGTTCATAGTATTTTGCCATAGCAACCTGAATAGACTGAGACAGAACTCCTCTAATGCCTTGGCTACCGTAACACAGTGCTCTCCTAGTTTTCGTCTGATCTGTCCGGTGACTCTTTTCCATAGTCAACCTATTCTTTTCAATTATTACATATTAGAATTTCTGAAGGCAAGTTGAATTTTTCTTCTTTCCAAATATACTGTCCTTATAGACAATCTCATAACAGTGTCAAGTCTTCCTATAATTAGATGACTCACAGATTGATCTCTCCAGCCCAGACCTCTCTCAATTCATCCAGATGTGTACTTAACACATCCTCTTGGACATTCCGAAAGTGCCTCTAATTGAACAAATCCAAAGCCAAGTCTATGATATTTTCATTAAAATCAGTATTTTAGAAGTTAGAATGTTTGTATCCCTCCAAAATACATATATTGATATCTAATTACCAAAGTGATGTTATTAGGAGTGGGCCTTGGACATGTAAGCAGATCATGAGGGCAGAGCCTTCCTGAGTGAAATTGGCATCCTTATAAAAGCTAACTTCTTCCAGTATTTTCTATATAAATGTCAGGTGCAAGGTGTAGGCACTAATCATCCAGGTTTAAAGTACTTAAATTGAGGAGTCATCTTTTAAACTCATCTTCCCATTTTTCCTCTTTAATTTCAAGGCTTCTCAGTTTTACCTCCTTCAGTATACTTGGAATCTGTTCACAAATAAACTGCAGAGTCTAAGGTTCTACCAAGTACTCTCATAAGAAACATTCCTGAATACAGTTTTGGTAGATTTCATCTTAAAATGATCCCTATTGCTTTCCATTTCTCACTCAAAAAGGCAAAAGCCTTTCTGTAGTTCATAAGGCTTTGCAGAGTTCTGTCTCTACTGGCCTTATTCAGCTTCATCTCACACCCTATTCATTCTTCTTCTTCTCCAGTCACACTGGCCAGATTTTTTTAGTCCTTGAACATAATCAGTGATAGAACAGGATTTTTTCAAACTATGTATAATCAGAGAACAACAACAGAAAATTATCTTGGAAAAGAAGAGTTTGCCTGTGGAAAAAAATAAATGTAAAAAATTCAAATTCTCCAGAGGATTTTAAAATTTCAGCGATCACAAGAAGATAAGTATCTGTGAAGTAGCTTCAAAATAAGCAATATGGAAAAACAGCAACTTTTTAAAAGTAAAAGGAAGAAATAAAAGGAATGTCAATGAGGAAAGAAATTATATTTTAATTTAATTTAATTTTAATTTTAATTTCATGTTTAATGAAACATAAAGAGTAGAATTAAAATTTTCATAGGAGAGCCAGGCGCGGTGGCGCACACCTGTAATCCCAGCACTTTGGGAGGCTGAGACAGGAGAATCGCGAGTTCTCAGTAATTCACCAGCCTCAGTAACGGCAAGGTGCTAAGCAACTCAGTGAGACCCTGTCTCTACATAAAACACAAAATAGGGCTGGGGATGTGGCTCAGTGGTCGAGTACCCCTGAGTTCAATCCCTGGTACAAAAAAAAGTGTATGGGAGTAAAAAAAAGGAAGAACTAACATTGTGAAAATATCAGGAAATTGAAGAGGAAATGCTGGAAATATTTTGTAAATAGAAAGGAAAGATGAACAAGAATAATGTATGGAAAAATAGAGAATGGAAATCTAACTTAAAAATTTTAGGTTTTCCTAAGAAAGAAATTAAAACAACTCAAAGAAAAATATTACTAAAAACTTCATTAAAAATACTTTTCTAAGTTACTGAAACATCTGCATGCATATAAAAATGTCTGATTGTGTACCATACTAAATAAGTTCAATGAGATCCACACCCAGGTACACCCAAACATTTTTAAATCACACTGCCAACTCTTTGGGAAGCAAAACAAATTGTCATATTCACATTAATGAAGCAATTAATTAAGAAATTAATTACTTAATTTCAAAAATGAAAATATTCCACAAGAATCTGCTGAAAAAAAGAAAGGACAGAGAAAGGGATAGAAGAGAGGAGGAAGGGAGAGACGGAAGGTCAGTCAAACTTCAGATTCTGGAACAGATGGCAAAGACTCACCTTTCCCTGCTGCTCTTTTATAAATGGAACTAAATACCCTGGAAATTATTCAACAGACCGTGGTAAAAAGGGCTTTGAAAGCTTGAAAGAAGAAGGCAGAATGGCCAAGACTTCTGGGCTTGAAGAAAGAGAACAGTGAGTTTCTTTTTTCTTTTTTTTCTTTTTTACTATATATAAAAAAGGATATATATATATACTTCCTTGGACTGGCACTAGAGAGACCTGCAACCTGGCATTATTAATAGGCATAAAGAAAAGAATCTTTGAAAAGCAAGAGAAACCTGCTCTCTCAGTCCAAAGGCATAGATCAGGAGAATAGAGCCCTAATGGAGAGCCCCAGCCTCCTTTCTGTAATCCTGGTTGGCAGGCAGTTGGATTCATCTGCAGCGGCAGAATAGCAAGGTTCCAGGACATGCCTTGTTGTCCCCGGAAGGCAGACTTAGCCAATGCTGCTGGTGGTGGCAGAGAAACCTTGTATCTCCTGATCTACCACCCAATGGCATAAGAAAATCCAGGTCCTATGGCTTCTGTGACTCCCCTGAATATTTCTCAGTAACATCTGGGATCCTAGGAAAACACTTTCAACCTTTGCTAATGACACCAGTAGGATTTGAACAGAACCCACCTCAGTACTAGAACAAAGAATATCAGAAGGGAATTAGCAGTGTCCTTACTGTCATTGGAACTAAAGCCCCCAAAGTAGTCTAGGACCAATAAGCTAAATCACAACAGAATAAATGCCTGCTAAAATTTCAATAGAATAGAGTTTTCTAATGTAAACACCATAAAAGCTATAATCTGAGTTAGAAAAGACAATCAATTGACCCCAGTGTTGACATGAATTGGATGTTGGAACTATCTGACAAGGAAATTGAAGCAATCATCATAAAAATACTTCAACAGACGATTACATAATCTCTTGAATCAAGTGAAAAAAATCTCAAAAAAAGACACTGTAAAAAGAACCAAGTGAAGTATTAGAGTAGTCTTAATTTGCATTTTTCTAATTGCTAGAGATGTTGAACATTTTTTCATATATTTTTTGACCATTCATATTTCTTATTCTGAGAAGTGTCTGTTCAATTCCTCAGCCCATTTATTTATTGGGTTATTTGGTTTTTGGTATTGAGTTTTTTGAGTTTTTCATATATCCTGAAGATTAATGTTCTATCTGAGGTGCGTGTGGTAAAGATTTTCTCCCATTCTGTAGGCTCTCTCTTCATTGTTTCATTTGCTGTGAAGAAGCTTTCTAGTTTGATTCCATCCCCTTTGTTGATTCTTGATTTTACATCTTGCACTTTAGGGTCTTGTTAAGGAAGTCAGTTCCTAAACCAACATGGTGGAAATTTGGGCCTACTTTTTCTTCTATTAGGGGCAGGGTCTCAGTTCTAATGTCTAAGTCCTTGATCCACTTTGATTAAGATTTTGGGTGAGAGATAGAGGTTTAATGTCATTTCGCTACATATGGATTTCCAGTTTTCCCAGCACCATTTGTTCAATGGACTATCTTTTCTCCAATGTATATTTTTGGGCCATTTGTATAATATGACATAACTATTTATGTGAGTTTGTCTCTGTATCTTCTATTTAGTACCATTGGTCTAAGTGTCTGTTTTGGTGTCAATACCATGCCATTTTTGTTATTATTGCTCTGTAGTATAATTTAAGTCTGGTATTGTGAAGCCTTCTGCTTCACTTTTCTTGCTAAGAATTGGTCTGGCTATTCTGAGTCTCTTATTTTTAAATAGATTTCATGATTGATTTTTCTATTTCAATGAGGAATGTCATTGGGATTTTAATAGGAATTGCATTAAATCTGTATAATTCTTTGGTAGTATGGCCATTTTGATAATGTTAATTCTGCCTATCCAAGAGCATGGGTGATCTTTCCATCTTTTAAGATCTTCTTCAATTTCTTTCTTTAGTGTTCTATAGTTTTCACTGTAAAGGTCTTTTACCTCCTTTGTTACATATTATCAAAAATACAAGCAACAGTAAATGTTGGTGAGGCTGTGAGAAAAAAGATACACTTATACATTGCCAGTAGGACTGCAAATTGGTGCAACCACTATGGAAACCAGTGTGGAGATTCCTCAGGAAACACAGAATGAGACTACCATTTGACCTGGCTCTCCATTCCTCAATTTATACCCAAAGGACTTAAAATCAGCATACTAGAATGACATAACCACATCAATGTTCGTAGCAGCAGTTTATAGCAATGTTTATCAACTCACAATAGCTAAACTAGGGAATCAACCTAGGTGTCCTTCAACAGATGAATGGATAAAGAAAATGTGGTATATGTACAGAATGGAATATTAATCAGCCTTAGAGAAGAATGAAATCATGGCATTTGCCAGTAAAAGGATGGAGCTGGAGAATATCATGCTAAGCGAAATAAGCCAATTCCAAAAAACCAAAGGCCAAATGTTTTCTCTGATATGTGGATGCTAATTCACAATTGCAGGGAGGGCTGCTAGGGAAGAATAGAGGTACTTTGGATTTGGCAAAGGGGAGTGAAGGGAGGAGAGTAGGAAGGAAGAATAGTAGAATGAATTGGACATTATTATTGTATGTACAAATATGACTACACAACAGGTGTGATTCTATATCATGTACAACCAGAAGAATAAGTAGTTATATACTTCATTTATATATGATGTGTCAAAATGCATTCTACTGTCATGTATAATTAGAACAAATTTTTTTAAAAGAACCATATGGAAATTATATGCCTGAAAAACAATTAAAAAATAAAAATCTTGTTCAATAGACTCAATTGTAGAGTAAAAATGAGAGGATAAAATAAATACAAAGAGAGATTAGCAGAATTTACTCCATCTGAAAAACAAAGCAAATATAGACTAAATAAAAATGAATAGAGCCTCAAGGATTTGTGGAAAAATAACAAAATCTCTATTATTTATATCATCAGAACTACAAAGAGAAGAGAAAGAATGGAAGACTGAAAAAAAAGCATTTGAAAAATGGTTATGAATCTCCTCAACTTGGTAAAAGACATAAATATAGATATTCAATAAGGCAGGTAATCTCCAAAGAAGATAAACCACCCCCAAAAAAATTCCCACAAAGACATTTTCTAATTAAACTTCTGAAAACTAAAGACAAAGAAATCTTACAAAAGTAACTTACTTGTTACTTGTAAGGGAGCACTAATTTAAATGACAGTGGATTTTTTAAAAATCTGAAACACAGAGGAAAAATTTAAATAATTTTTATAAGAAATATCAGCTTTTAATCTTGTTTCCAACTAAGTCATCCTTCATCAATGAAAGAAAAATAAAGTCAGACTCAAAAGAAGGAAAGAACAATAGAATGGATAAAAATAGAAATAACCATAATAGACTCTACCTCATTTTTCATGGTTGGAGCAAAAATAGTAACACTATCTGATGTGGCACATGCTCTAAGTGGAGGAAATAGTTTAGACAATTATGATGAACAAGTAGGAAGGGTAATGGATCTAAAAATAAGTAAAGTTTCTCTACTTTGTTTGAAGAGGTACAGCACTGATACCAGGTTACTATAAGTCACATGCATATGGTAATAGCTAGAACAATCACTAAGAAGACTAGCCAAAGACATTCTAAATAAATCAAAATTGCACTAAAAAAGTTCAAGTGACCTAAAGGGAAACAAGAAAAAAGACACAGAGGAATGAAAAATTGAGGGAACAAATAGAAAATAAATAATAAAATGGCAGACTTAAGTCCTAACATATCAACAATTACATTAAGTGTAAATGGTTAAATATCATTTAAAGGCTAGTCAGATTTGGTTAACAAATAAGATGCAACTGTAGTCAGTTTATAAAAGATGCCCTTTTGATGAAATGACAGAGAAAAGTTAAGCATAAAAGGATGGTAAAAGATACACTATGCTAACATTGTTTTAATGAAAGCTAGAGGGGCTATATGAATACCAAGAAAAAGTAAGTTGAAAGCAAAACAGGTTATAAAGAATAATATAATTTCAGAATGACAAAGGAAACAGCTTATCATGAAAATGTAACAATACGAAGAGTGTATGCCCTCAATTTTACAAATTTGTACTTGAAAAGATTTTCTTTCATTAATTTTGCTACCATGTTTTTTTCACTTATTTAATTTTTACTCAGTTCAATTTAGTTTTCAATAGAAATTCTTAGTGACATAGTTATAGTTGTGGCTGGATTAGAAAAAGTGTAAAACTATTTTCTATGGAGAAATATTTGTGAAAGTATCATTTTTCCTCAGAATTAACTTGAGTCAATATTACGGAAACTAAAAATACACGAAGTCTGTCTATTAAGTTTTTTAACAAAAATTTATTGAAGATTTTTATTTTTTATAAAATTTAAATTTCTAAGAGAATAATTCCAGCCTTGTGCCAGGTTATTATAGTTTTCCTTAATATAATCTAAGATTGTTAAAACAACAATTATTTTTTCAGATAAATGAATGTTACTTTTATAAATGTCAAAATATCCTAATATTAATCAGTTTGTTAAAAATCATTATGATCAGTCATTTTACCACCTTCAGTTAAGAAGCCATTGAACATCATTTAAACTATTCCTGATGGTTGGAAGATGGTTTTATAAATATTTTAATGTGATAATAGAATTGTCTGTGTGCTTCCCTGTATTTCTAGTAGTCTACTGCCATTGTTGCTGAGACCATTCTTGCTTTTTAATGATCTCTTCTTTTAATGTTCTATTTTCCATTTTAGTTTGTCCTTCAGACAGATGAGAAATCTGATCAACAATCCTTATTAAGAATTGCATATTAAATATGTGTTAATGAATCAGGGCTTGAAAATCAACCAATCCTCAGATGCTTTATGGAAACCAGAATAAAATCAGGAGGAAATGTTACTGCAATGTAAGCAGGAGGTCCATTAGTCAAACAGATCCTGGAGCTACCCCTCTTCCAGTTGACTTCATCTCAGGTCTCTGCTGGATGCCCAGATTCCTGCATTGCCAGGACCTTACTTTTAGAATATGTCCCAATGGCACCTATGATGTTGATGCCCTTGTGCTACTGTGATCCGAGGAGTAGGCAGAGGTGGGTGGGAAGAGATAATATACCTGCCAAGAAAGTCTGATGTTTCAGACTGCACTTCTGCACTTCTAACTGGAAGTGCAGAAATAAGGTTGGCTTAAGAGTCCACTATTCTCTGTGTCAGCTTTATCCTCAGGCTGATAACATGGTACTCTATAGTACCTCAAACATATGCATGACACTGTGTAGAGGAAGAAATTCTGTCTTCCTGGGCTTCTCTTTATGCTAAAAAATCTCCCAGGAAGTCTCTGGAAAATGCTCCCTTCCCCATCATTTCATTGGTTTAAATAGTTGCATGTACATTCCTGTACTAATGCTTATACCAGTAGAATGCTGTCTACTCATCAGCTTACCCAGTCATAATGGACCACTTTTAAGAGTTTGTCTTATATTAAGGGTAATATCAGATTACATATTTGTCATCTGGCTTAGCATAATGAAGCAGATAAGTTTAACCAACACTATATCCCATATTATTGCTTGTACTCTATATTCATCTGTGCATACTTAACTATCCCAAAACATCGTAGGGTTGTGAATAGGGATAAGGGAAGAGGAGATGGTGCTGGGAGATTGAGAATCTTGAAAGTGATACTAAGGTGACATCTAAGCATTTATATATATCATTCAGTACCCTCTTTTCCTAAGCCCTGCAGTTTACATTGTTATTATCTTCTATTTTTACCTTAATTTCCTTACTCCATTCCTTTTCCCTTTTGGAACCTGACCCATTTCTCCTACATCTCTCTTCCTTGCCAAGGCCATCTCTTCCTTCAGTCTTAAGCCATTTCTATTTACCTTTTACAGATGAGGCTACAGAAGCTCAAACAGGTTAAGTTCATGGTCACATAGCTAGTAAGTGCCAAAACTGGGAAAGTCTGAATTCAACTCCAAAAGCTACCTGACTCCTACCATTCAACACTGTTTGTCTACACTATTTGGTATCCTCATTTTACCTCTCCTTGTCTTCTGCTTAATTATCATTTTTTAAAACATAAAATACCATAAAATAAATGCATGTAACATGTTTTTAAAGCTAAAATTATAAATTTATATTTATGTGCTATGATCTCAGAGACTTGAAATTAAAAATATCTGCCCAAATTTGCTTATCTCTTTTGTAAAGTATATCCTTTCCAGACCAGTCTACATATTCTTCGCAGCTTTAGTCCTTCCTTAAGATGGCAATTTCCTAAGTTCTACAGCAAAGTTAAAAGAAACTCATTAGAAACAAGCAGTCAATGATTTCTCATTTTCTCTGATGGTATAAATTATAAAATCTTATTAAATATTATGGTTCCTATTAATATTCTAGATTATACAGTTTCATAACAACTAATTAAAAATAGAAATTGTATTCATTTGAATTTTTATCTGAAAACTCACAATTAATACATTTAATTGTCTACTTATTATATCATAATATAAAAATAAGATCCAAGGGAGATTAGATCAAATTAGATTCAGTATGAATATTCTTGAGCCTTAAGAAAATTGAAAGCAAATTAATGCAAACTTCATATCAAGTTGAAGTATTTTAGATATGTTTCAATGGTTATACCATTCAAAGTAATAATAAAAATTCAAGCGAATAACTGATCAAAAGTATGTCTTCAGAGCTTAGCTTTGGTCCAACTTCCTTAGTTATTTTTGTAGCAAACTCCTCTTAACATTGTTACATAAGATGCAATCAGCATTTATTCTCCTGTCATTTCTGGCCTACCTAATTATTCATTTGTGGTAAGACTTGGACTTACCTCATTGGACTTTTAAAATGCAAATACCTCTGGGGAGTAACTAGTCAAGTCATAAAACTCTTCAACATGAACATATTTTCAGATCAGTGGCCACAATAGCTGGAAGAAACCAAAGAACAAGAGATCACTGGATGCCTGGAAAGAGTAGAGAAAAGCCAAAAAACTCATAGAGTTGTGATGACTCTACATTTTGTGCCAAAGGTGGATTTTGCTATTCAATGACAGACTTTTTCAAATAAACTTTCTGACCTTTTCACATCCTTCTTCTCATTTTAGTCCTGCCTTGTTCTTCTTTATTTTATTTTATTTTTTTGGTACTGGAGATTGAACTCAGGAGCACTCGACCACTGAGCTGCATCCCCAGCCCTATTTTGTATTTTTATGTAGAGACAGGGTCTCACTGAGTTGCTTAGTGCCACACCTTGTCATTGCTGAGGCTGGCTTTGAACTTGCGATTCTCCTTTCTCAGCCTCCCTAAGTGCTGGGATTACAGGCTTGCGCCACCGCGCCCGGCCTGCCTTGTTCTTTATCTCTCCTTTATGAAAGCATCCCTGATGCTCTCTTCTTCTCCTTAGTAAAGGGTGGAACCTCCCTCCTATCTATTCTTGAATCCCTTTGGACAGGGCAGGGTGTTAATGTAGTACTTTCTGGAGTGTATTTCATCCTATTGTTTGCAGTCTATTTCCCCCTCCATCAGGTTATAAGTTGCTCAAGAGGAGGCAAACACATTTTATTCATGTATCACTAGCTTTAAGCACAATGTTTGCTATATAATCATTACTCTTATGAAAGTTTACAAAAAAATTCTAAAAGATAAGACTTAATTCATGGAATTGTAATTATAGTTGAAAATATAGCTGGAATTTAAAGACATCCAAAAGACAATTTCCTATTCCATAATAATTTTGGAACCAATTGAGATATTGACAATATATCAAGCACTTAGGGAACAACCATTGTTTTATTATTTATAAAGACTAGATTGAAGGACATAGTTGATATGTTTAGCAACAAAAGGGTTCTTCACAGTATACTCCAAAAATAGTTATTTTCATCTACTAAACATAGCAATGCAGTAACCCATAGGTCTCTTGTGATGAATTCCCTTTGTAAAACCAACAATATTGAAGAAAAGTTATGTAGTGTGTCTTTTCTGAAGCAGTTCAATCCCCAGGAGGGATGAGGAGACTGGGGTATGCAGGCCCAGTATTCATTCAAAAGTTGTCCATCAGGAAAATCACTCGACTTTCTAACAAGAGGTAGAAATGAGATTAAAAGTCATACCAGAAGTGTGTGAGTCAACTTTATTATTCTAACAAATCTATGAGATAAGCCAAATTATAAAAGGAAAAGATTGTCTGGGCTAACAATTTTGGAAGTTTCAGTCCATAACCAATTGGCTGCGTTTCTTTGGGCCTATGGAGAGAAAAGCACATCATGATGGAAGCATATGGCAAATCAATACTGTCTAATTCATGGCGTGGAAGTGAAAAGTAGGAAGAAGAAGAGAATGAAGTCCCACAATCCTCTGAAGACATGTCCTGATGACCTAAAGCCTCCCAGTGGGCCTCATCTCTTAAAATCTCCACCACCTCCCACTTTGGGGATCAAGTCTTTAATACATGGGCCTAGGGACACTTAAGATCTAAAGTGTAGCCAAGTGTCAGGGAAATAAATCCCTGCACACACACACACACGCACGCACACACACACACACACACACACACACAAATAGATGAGTGCATACAAAACATTCTACTTCCAATGTTCTCTAAAAGTTTTGTCTCTCAAGTTGTTGATCCCTTAGACAACTAGGGGGGGCACTTGCTAGTGCAGACGCTCCCTAAATATCACTCCCTACTTTTTGATGGTTCCTTCTGGGATCATTGGGGGCAGAAAGGAGCAGGGATATAGACTTAACTTTAAGACCACATTGAATGAAAGTCTTGACACTTCATTTCATGGTCTATTGTCTTAGGTCCTATATGGTTTCTGCAATATGATCAAATTATATTCATTTATTCAACAAATACTGGTTGAGTCCCTACTGTGTGCCTCTCTCTGTTCTGGGTGCTTATGATATGTGCTATGATGGTTAATTTATGCATCAACTTGACTGGGCCACAGGAGGTTCAGACAGCTAATTAAACATAATTTCTCTATGTGTCTATGAGGATGTTTTCAGAAAATATTAGCATTTGAATTAGTAGACTAAGCAAACATCCAATCCTTGAGGACTTGAATAGAACAAAATGTTCTATTCAGAGGCTTTTGGAGGAAAGCTGAATTCACTCTCTGTCAGATAGCTTGAACTAGGTTGTCAGTCTCCTCCTACCCTTGATGCTCTTGATTCTCAGACCTGTAGATGTGGGTGGCAATCTGCACCATTGTCTTTCTGACTCTCATGCCTTCAAACTACACCACTGCCTTTCCAGGGTCTCCAGTGTGCAGATAGCAGGTCTTAGAACTTTTTATCCTCCATAATTGTGTGAACCAATTCCTTATAATACTGCCCCCTCTCTCTGTGTAAGTGCATTACCACCTTCTCTCTCTCTGTGCATGTGTGTGTGTGTGTGTGTGTGTGTGTGTAATATTAGTTGTATTTCTCCAGAGAATGCTGATTGATACACAAAATGGTGCTTAGCCACTGAGCCACATACCCAGCCCTTTTTTATTTTTCATTTTGAGACAAAGTCTCACTAAGTTGCTCAGGTCCTCAATAAGTTGCTGAGACTGGCTTTGAATTTGTGATCCTCCTGCCTCAGTCTACCAAGCTGCTGTAGTTAACAGGCCTGCACCACCACACCAGTGAAATGTGCAAAAATTTTAAATGCAAAATTAGTAGAAACTTCCTTGTAATGTAATTACATTCTAGTTGGGAAAAAGCAGATTTTAAACAAACAAGTAAGTTATGATACAATCCGTATTCCATTATGATACATTAGAAAACAATTTATGCTATAGAAAATTTGTAGCAGTATTACAGAATTTAAAAGTTAGTGTAACCAAGCAGGGAGAGCAGGACAGGCCTTGTGCAGAGGAAGATACATGGGCAAGGAAGTAAAGGAGTTAGCTACATCAGTCTACTAATTGTCTAGAATCCACAATATATACATTTAAATTCAGCCGGGAGAACTTTGCCATCCATCCAAAGGTTAATTCTGGCACAATGCATTTGTGATATTTGGAAGAATAGTCACCAAAAGTACCATTTTCTCTTTCAGAGTATTAAAACACTTTTCGACATTTCACAAAGTTAAGAAACTTGAAAAACTGAACACCCAGGTTGTCAGAGCTTGTTTGAAGTACCATTCTTTCCTATATAGTATTTTCACACCTTTAAAATATGAGTGTGAGTTTGTCCTCAAAGTCTAGTAAGCAGGTATCTGGTGCTGAGACCCTGTTGTGTTCCCATGGACATTGCTGTGGAACCGTGTAGGGCTCTACAACATCTGTCATTCTTGTCTGTTTCATCTGGAGAATTAACCTCAGCATATCCCTGACCTAAAGCATCTATCCTTACTTCAGAAACGTGTGCCCCTAGGGGCCTGATGAGGGTTAGTGTCTGCTCTTTCAAGAAACTTATCTCTCAGTAGTGGAATTTCTTCCTGCCACTTTTTCACAGAAGTGAAATAAGCATATAGCACTTAATCTCTCTTTATTTTTCTGCTACTTTTAGGGTAAGGCTGCCATTTAAAAATACAAGACACTTGGTTAAAATTGAAATTCAGGTAAGCCACAAATAATTTTAATATAATATGTTCCATGAAATATTTAGGGTACATGTATGCTAAAATAATTTCTCAATGATTTTCTGAAAAACTCAAACTTCCCTGGGTGTTCATATTAGTCAGGGTTCTCAAGAAGAACCAATAGGATGTGTGTGTGTATATATATAAAGAGATTTATTTGAGGGACTTTGCTACATGCAGGCTAGGCTAGCAGACTGTAGACCCAGGGAGGAGCCAGTGTTGTAGTTCAAGTTCAAAGGCTGTGCTAGCAGAATGCCTTCTTTCTAGAGAGAGCTCAGTGTTTTTCTGTTAATTCCTTCAGCTGACTAAACCCACCCAAATTATGGAGGACAATCTGTCTTACTCAAAGTCCACGAATATAAAAGTTAATCTAATCCAAAAACACCTCACAGAAATATCCAGAATAAAGGTTGATAAAGTATCTGGGCACTGTGACCCAGCCAACATGCCACATAAAATTAATCATCACAGATGACCTTTATTTTTATTTCCTAAATCTGACTGCCCTATTTCAAGAACACTGAACTGAGTATAGTTTAAATTGCTCCCATAGTTGATCTCTTTCTTTCTCTAACAATGTTAAACTAGTATTACTTACTAGTACTTTGTTTTCAGTTATTCACTACATTTTTTAGCTTTATTTCCCTAAATTTTGTCTGATGAGAGACAAGTCTCACTTGTCTTGACAAAATTTAGGGAAATAAATTTTGAGAGACTGTCCCAAATGAGAGATACAAAATCAATATTCTAAGTCTTCCAAAAGCTTCCCCTGTTAGAACAAATCAAAACCATTGCCCTTCATGAGTTGTATAATGCCATCCAGAAGGAAATTCCCCAGGAAGTCAGCATTAAGCCCAAGCCTGGATTTGAGCTCTTATTGCTCTTCCTGCCTTCTCTTATTAGATGCCTCCCTGCTATGTCTTGTCTTGTTGGATCTTCCCTAACTCTACAAATTTCTAGAATGTTCCCTTATGGCAAGGAAATACCTGTACGCACAAGAATAAATTTATTACTTTGAAACACACCTAAGAATGCTTTCAATGTTTTTTGTTAGTTTTCTTCTTCCTTTTATTATGTCCAAATATTCTGGGCATTTAGTCTATTGTCCTTGCCTTTCAAGCCCTAGATCTCCAGTTGCTGGACTTTGTATCTTTAAAAGGCCATACTCTCATTAGTTTCCCTGATCCTAACCCTTTGGGATTCATTCCCAACATTCTGGACTACTCTGAAATTCTGTGTCTCGGCCTCAGTTAGGTTTCTTTAGTCTCTGCATCTCCTGCTTTTCCATGTCCCTTTTTAAAACTCATCTGATCTTTATCTATCCATTTATTTTTGTGTCTGTTTTTCCCAAGTTTCAAGATGCCATTCTCTATTTCATAGCTGTCTAGTCTATGCCATGAAATCTTGATGTTTCTCCTAAGGAAATCTCTTTCCCTCCAAAGTAAGCAGATACATTTTCTTTTCTTTTCTTTTCTTTCTTTTTCTTTTTTTTAAATTTTGCACTGCTTCTGTTCCAAGAATAAAACCAAAGCATGCTTCATTTCACACCACTCCAGTTCCTTCTGGATATCCTACAGAAGTTCAGTTCTTAAAAGTCAAGTGCTCCAAATACCAGCTTTAGTGTTCCTCTTCCTAACCCTTAGGTATGCAATTATTTTAATGTTATTTTCCTTTTCAATTCAGTCTAGTAGAGGGCAGATTCTTTTCATAGCAAGGGTTCAGCATTACTTTTCATTTGTTTATTAATCAAGTTCACCATTCTTCCGTGGGAAAAGAAGTGAAAATTCTATGAATCATAGGACCATGGAGAATGCTGCCTGATTATATAGTCCAAAGCTCAACACTGACCAGCATCTGCTAAGGCCAGCAGGAGCAGTATACTGAGAATAAAACTGTCCTTTCTGCACAAAAAATAATCAATTGCTGAGTAATAAAACTGCTATGAAATACAACAAACTACAAAGTCAGAATCCTGCATGGCCTACTTTCTAAAGTTAAAAACCCACATGTCTTGGTCCCATCAAAAAACTCTCCAAGTGTCCTTTGAGTCACCAAAATATACTCTTTGCTACTTATGTTTATTATTTTAAAAAAATAATAATAAAAACCAGTGGAAGATGTGGCATGAGTGCATAGCTACAATAATCTTCCTAATAATTAGCACATCTAGCATTAGTCAGTGGGGTCTACTCCTGTAAAATTGAGGCCTTGGAGGATACAATCAAATATCCCCATGTAGGCTTCTCAAGGTAAGGGTTTGAGCTTATCTATGCTCACTTCTTCAGAACCTGCCACTCAGACAACTCCTCCCATATCTGCAGAAAAGAGAATGGAGCAAAAGTCCAGGACGCTTCTGGTAAATGCCTCCTCGTGAAACTCCCTGAGAAAGGAGTAGGAAGAATGTGCCCTCCAACAACATTCTGATGGCAATTATATCTACCCACAAGCTATATCAGAAGTTCCTGTGGACTGACTTCCATGAAGAAACTGCACATAATACTTAGGATACCTGTTCCACAATGAAAGGCCAACCCAAATATAAAACTCACATATACTTGATGCACCATAACTCCATGAAGATTGTCCTATTCTAGTTTAATTTACTCTTTAACTTCCAGTACATTTTTATGCCAATATCAATCTTTCAGTACCTGAAAAAATGACACCTTGCCAAAATAAATGATCCAGAATGTGTTCTAAATCATGCCCCACCAAGCAAAGATTCATCCAAAGCTTCAATTAACTAAATGAACAAGAAGCCTCCTATAACTGGATAATCCCATCTGACGCTGCTTTTATTATTTCTGCTTCCTACAAACATCCAGAAAACTGAACAAAATTTCTACTGCCCATTCTTATCTCTACAACCAGACTCATTGTATTCGACTTTTATTATAAACATCACTTAATTGAGATGACGAACAACCATATTTCATGGCATAATAGAGATATACCTATATTTTCATTTCCCTCTGTGGATTTAAAAGGGGATAATCTTCCCCTTCTCTGATGTTATGAACCCACCAGTAACAGATATCACTGTGACTGCTTTCACAAAACACAGTCTTGATTTTGTAATTAAACTATCACAGTTTAAATTGTTCACCAATGATTCAGTTCTTCTTTCAAATTTAAGACTTTCTATCCTTCACTCCCCATCTCCTCTGCCACGGTCTCCTGGTCTGACTGCACAAGGTGCAGTCAGCATCTTCTTACTCCCACTCTCACTCTCTTCACCTTCCCTCTGACTTCCCAGCTACTGTTGCAGAGCTCCTCCTATGGAAGAAGGAACTAAAAAAGCCTTGAAGGGTCAGAGAAGCTCTTACTTGGTTGGACCATACCCTCTGTGAGAGATGATTCAAGGCAATTGTTGTTAGCTATTATCACGGTTTTTCTAAGGACAATCCCTTCACTGGCAGAAGTTTTCTCTTGACCTCTCTAGATACAGCTCTTTTCTGAATGTCCTTGCTCCTCCTTTGGCAGCATCTAGGAATTCAGCATTTGCCTCCAGACTATGAGATTCATTTGCCCTCCCTGTGGCTTCATTGACCAGGACCAAAGATGACCTCACATGAATTCTCTTTTGTGTGGGCTTCTTCTGATGGATGAGAACACTCACACTTAGAAAAATTGGGCAAGCAGATTCAGATGCATCCATGTAGCCTCCTCGAACTTGCTGAACATGCTGCACTGGCTCTCTAAGCATTAAAAAAAACCCAGTCTTCTGTGATTTCAACAGCAGGTAATAGATTTCAAGCTCTCTGAGGAAGCCCATGAAACTTCCATCCCCAAGCATGAAAAGATGAGAGAGTAGCATCATTTATCATGCCTGAGTGGTAAGGGTACTCATGCTATGCTAAAGCTTCTACAAAGAAATCCCTTTATACCACTTGGCTCCCTTTTAAATTTCTTATCTTGGAAGATCCAAAGGGTGCAGAATCTGAATTCAACTACATCATAAGATAGTCAGGGGTAGTTCAGAACACAGATCTTGGAGCTAAATTGACTGCATCTGAATGACAGCTTCAGTACTTACTAGTTTTGTGACTCAGGCAAGTTGCTTAATCTCCCTATGCCTCAGTTTCTTCATTGGATACAATCATAAGGATTAAATGTTAATACATGTAAGTCATTCAGAATAATTCCTGGCATACAGTAAATACTATGTTTGTATTATTATTCCTTTGTAAATTATGTACATATTGATCTAACTTTGGAATATCACATCTATGGTATTTTGCTGCCTTTTCTGAAATCTGTACTTGCACATCCTGCTGTATTGTGCATTCATCCAGATCTTCTGACCTAGCAGAACCCACATTAAGCTGGCATCTTCATGCCCATCCCCTACAGCACTGGACTGGAAACATGACTAAATCAGCAAGGCCATGAAACACATCCACCTACCATAAGGTTGGCTTCACTATTTCAGAATAGCAAGGCAAGGACCTTAAAATTAGAATATAAGGGCTTACCAACATGTCCAGCTACCACACTCAAGTCAAGAGGTAGAACAAGTCAGGGGGTAAAAAGAAACAAAAGAAGAGGGACAGGGACATAAGAAATTCTAAGAAACTCAGTAGAAATTCATGGTTTGTCTTTCTCAAGTACCACCATTACTATTACTCAGTTTTAAAGATCTGAAATCAGTGTCTCTCCATTTTGAGTTTTATTTCTCAGCAAAGATACAATGTGATCAGCCTAAGACGAGTCATGTTGCCTTGTGTATGTCAGACAACTCCCTAGGAGATGTCCACTGTAGCTTCCGGCCCATGATTCTTGTGGCTTTATTTCTGTTGTTAACCTCTGGCAACCTTGACGAATCTGCTACAGCCCTAGCTGCAAAATCACATTGATTTGCAGTAAGCTTAAAATATTTTTTAATAGTTCTAGATAAAACTATACTTGCGATTTAAAACAATGGATAAAAGGTATATACAAAGCTTCAAGAAGCTTGTCTAAATTATCCAATCAGATACTGCATATATGAAACTAAGAAGTGCATTTGAAGAATAATGAATGAGTTACAAAAATTAATGCCGTTCAAATATTTCAGGCTTATTGAAGTAAGTAAATGTAACTATATGCCCCCCCCCTCCTAGAGCAGAAATATTGCTAACCAAATGGTGTTTGCTTTGCTAGATTCTTATCTCTATGGAAACAAGGACTACCTCTATTGCTCCCATTTGGTTCACCAACACTGAGCCCAGAGCCTGGCACATGGAGATGCTTGGTAAATACATGTTCACTGATTTAATTGATTAATTAACAGCAGAAGATATCTCCATTTAAAAAAAAAATGCATATTTCCATTTTTGTTCTAGCTCCCATAGTAAATGGAAAGGAAAGCTATTAAATTGATAGCATTTTAAAGCCAATTATATATTTATGAATTCATGTCCCTTGGCATTTGCTGATGGACCATTAACAATTAAAATTCTAATCCACATTAAGCTATTTTTTAATCTAGACTATGTAAGTGTCCTATGAATTAAAAGTCTTGAAAACAAGAAATGCATTCTGGCCTGTTTAGAAGATTCTCTGGTTTTATTAAATTAAATTAACTATTTAATCAGAGTATGCTGTTAGAAAGAGTTGATTTAGTTTCAAATTACTACACAGAAGATATTTGTACTTAGGGACTTCAAAATGGTATATCCAGTATTGTACAGGCTAAAACAAAGATTCCATTGTAATGTTTTGCCTATTTGAACTGATTTTTATAGCCATACAGTATAAAGCTCAGAAAGTCTTTGCATTAATAATTTTTAAATTATATTTGTAAATTAATTTACATTTTTATTCCAGCTGTTCAAAAACTAGGCATTATGTTTTGTTCTGTTGTGAGCATAAACATCTTGGAGTTGAGAAGAGAGCCATATACTTCCCTTTTAATTTAAAAAGCAAAACCGTATGTGATGTTTTTGAGCCATTTGGCTTCATGCCCGAAGAGTAAATAATGTTACCTATCTGCTCAAGGGTCATCACGCTCCATGTTTAATCAGGAACATATTTCCACCTGTTGTATTTGATGTGTCACATGCCTATCAGTTTACTGTCAAGCAAGAAAGAACACATCAGAAAGTGCATCAGTTCTTACTGCTCTGTTTTGGAGCCAAGCACTGCAGATGACAGAAAACATGACAGATTTTGTGATCAGCAACATTTTTCTGGCATCCTGCTATTAATAATAGTTTGGCTAGAGAGTATTTCCAGGGATAATCCATGGTGGAACAATCATTCCTGCATCATTGGCCATAAAATTATTTTAAAGCTTTTTCTAAGGTTTTTTCTTTCTCATATTTTTTTTTCTTTTTGCTTTTGGCCACATTCTTAACTAAGGCTGTATAAAATTAATTGGGAAGGAGAAAAAAGGAAAAGAACTATTGAAGGCTGGCTCTTTCATTCTTAACACAGAGTCTATTTACTGACTTTTAGGGACCACAGTGTGATGAAGAATAGAGTAAAGAAGTAGTGTGACAAAGAAGTAAACCTAAAAGAAAAATATAAAGGATAGAAAAGTGATTTTTGATTGAATATATGGTAACACCTGGGAATTTATTGCTGAGATGACATATGAGATGGGAAATACAGACAGCCTCCTAGGCATAGTTTAACATGTACTTAATAGCCATGATCACTATGTGTTTAAAAGAAATCAATAGCCATCAGGACAGAGTGAGTGGTTTTATGACTAGCTGTTTTCCAGATGTGTTTTCCTCTCTTAGTATCAATGCATAATTATGCCTACACTTTGGCATAATTTATATTTTTAGTGTTACTCATCACCTATGCCATCATTAAGCAAAATTTATGAGGTAGCTTATTCCCAGATTCCCTGACCTATCTGCCTAGAGTTCACTGGTTAATTGCTCAATGTCTTTTAGTTCTTAAGAGATCCTACAACACTCTCAAGAAAAAGCAGTAAAAATTTTATACTGATTTTACATCAAAACACATTTCACTTTTACTTTGTCCTCATTTATTTTATCCTGAAAAATACCACCAAAATAAATTTCTCCTGGAATTTTAAAAAAATTATAACTGTCTAAAAACATACTCTTCTCTAATTATTTAATGCTTCAAGACAAAAACAAATCTTGTTTTACTTTCTTTCATAAGTACTGTATTTTTATATTAAAATGACAAATCTTAGTATTTTAGATAATATTTTAGAGTTTCTAAATATCATTTACTCTCATCAAAATTTTATTTCCTACATCTTTATTCCAAATTATAGGATTATGGGAATTGAGAAAGGTTTTTTCAAAAAAATATTTTAACCCCATACTGTTGTTGTTTAAGAATATCATAACTATAAAGCCCTTTATCATTTGCAGCTAGGTACTTGTCTACATATTTATTTTTAAATACAAATTTCTAATCTATAGGAATCATTCAACAGATTATATAACTGTTGCTTCAAATACACAAAATTCTATAAATACACGTTTGTGTATATATAGCATGTATATAATGTACACATTGTTATATATTAACTTCATTTTGACCCTTGTTCTTTAATTAACATAAAATACATATTAGTAAGGGACACAAAATAAAATTATGGATAGATAAAAAGATGTAGATAAGCACACATTCAACTTAATTTTTGTTTTATGTAAATATTTTTTACTTCTTTTCAAAGTTCCAAAAAACAGAAAGATTGATTGATAGTCTTGTTTATAGGTAGTCTAGGCTACAAGGTACAGAACCTAACAGGTTAAATGTCTTTGAGAATGTTGTGCTAGAATTGATGTTTCCTTATAACACATAGGAAACGTAATTGATATTTTTCTCTCATAGTTTCTCTTCCAGGAATCAAAAAGATATGTTCATATATGCTAACTCATGAAAAGCATATTAATTTTATAATAAAGTTCTTTACTTTCTTTTCCTTTTTATGATTATAATTTTTTATTTAAACCTAGTTTATAACTAACTTCTATTATTTCCCTTCAAATTCTTCTTTGAAGAGATAAAGAAAAGGAAATTATGTTATAAAATATAAAGAAAAGGAAATGATATTCTACAATGATAATAAAATAAAATGCCTATTATTCTATACATTTATATGCTTCTCATTATCTCAGGGAGCTGTTACTGAGTACTTATTATGTGCACATTTTTTATTAGCATTCTATATAGACTAAATATCTATTGACCTTAAGAACAAATCCATCCATTTGGGGAGAAAAAGAAGTTTTTATTTTTTTTAATCAAGCAGTGAATTATTTTCTTCCTATGTAGAAATATCTATAGTAGTTAAGAATTTATTTATACTTGATTATTTAGAAAAATTTCATAAACAAACATCTATTTACTTTTTAAAGGCAAATGAGAGAGGAAATGTTTTAGTAAGCATTTGAAACCATTTTGTGATTTACAGAATTACTAAATTAATTACACCATTTGAACTTCCATTTCCTCATCAACAAAATGGGAAATATACTACTATTTACTATAACTTTTTTGAGAGTGTGTACTAAGAATTGAACCCAGGGGAGCTTAACCCCTGAGAAACATTCCAAGTCCTTTTTATTTTTTATTTTGAGACAGGATCTTGCAAAGTTTCTTAGGGCCTCCCTAGGTTGCCAAGGCTATCTTTAAACTTTACAATCCTCCTGCCTCAGCCTCCTGAGCTGTTGCAATGACAGATATGTGCCACCATGCCCAGCTATTTACTGAAACTTTTGCTTTGAGATTTTAATGTTTCAGAACATTTGTTGTGCATAGAAAAGATCTTATGACTATTGGAAATTTTCAATTGATTTTCATTTTATAAAAATTAAAATTTTTGATTATGTACTTTTCCCCCATACATGATGCATGCATGTATGAAAATATCCTATTCATTTTTACAATTAATATGTGTTAATCATTGTAAGCAAAAAAATTTTAAAAGTTAAGATGTCAAGCCAAAATTTGTAACTTAATTCTAGTTTTTAAAATATTTTTTCTTCAAATTGAACATACAAAATTATTTTATTGATAAATTTATTAAGTTTAATCACTTCAGACTTTATTATTTGTAGCTTTTGTTACATTTTTTAAAAATTTTCATTTCTTTTTAAAATGTAGTTTCTATTTTATTAATTAATAAAATTCCTGATGTAGCGAGAAAAATCTCCCCAAATCTAATCAATTGTATATAAGTATAGTAAATGTCAAAATCTCTTAAGCACTACACTACTATTGTTAACCAATTAAAATAAAATTTTCCTACACAATTCAACTAAAAATTACAATTCGGTAATTCCTTTCTCATTTCATTTGGAAACTTGCCCTCGAGCTCAACATGTCATAAGAGAATGATACTTTCCTGTCCACAGTTACTTCCAGTGTTCCAATCATTCTGGCCTCAGAAACTGTCTAGCACTCGCTATCACTCACATCCAACCCTCTGCTCCAGAAATTATATTTACATTCATGTAGGCTTTTACCTTGGGCTTTTTAGAAACCAAATTATGCTGCTTTCTCACATAAGACTAATTGCTAACCATAAGCAACCTGCAAGTCATTTTCACATATGGCTTTAAGCAATATTTCATTTGTCCCTTAATGCACTTGTTCACTAATTTTTCTTAAAGATGCAAGACTAATCTCACTAGCCAGATTATAGAAGGATTTGAAAGTCAGGCAGAGGACGTTAGATTTAATGATGTAGGAAATAGGAAATAATTGAATTTTCTGAGGCAGGAGATAGGAAAACAGCATGGTGTCTTTATCACAGGAAAGAGTGTAGGATTTTATGTCAGGCCATCCTGGATTGGGATCCTGCCACCACCAGTAGGGCCTTGTTATTCTCATCCATTGATGAAGATCACACTGCCCACTTCATGGGAACCTCATTCATTCACTGGTTCAACAGGTACCAGGTTCCTGCTTTGTATTATTTATTGCTGAACAAAACAAACTCAGTTCTGGATCTCATTATTTTCATGGTCTAATGACAAATTCAGAAATTATGCAAGAAAAGAAGCAAATTAATCAGCAACTATTGTAGTAAGGGCTCAAATGGAAAGAACAAGTGATACAGAGTGATGGTGTGTAACTTAAACTGAGTGGTCAGGGAATTCTCTGTCTAAAGTAGTAACAATTAACAAGGAATAAATGAGAGAAAGAATTTATAGGTGAGGATTCCCCCATGTTCCTTGGCCCCTAGTATTTCAATGGCAGTGGCATCCACGTGGGGAATCCTGAACAATGCTTCACCTTGCATTCAGTGTAGCCTGGAAGTACCTAAGAGACAATGCCCCAGGTACAGTCTTCAGTCATTGGCAGACAGGAATAGGAGAATAAATAGCACACCTTCCTCAACCCACTGGTGGGTCACCCTGAGGCATAGTCCACACTGTCTCCTAAAGTCCTCTGGCAAAATATAGCCTCAGTTTCCCAGAGTGGTACTCTTGTTTCATTATGTGCCCATTGCTGGCTTTTCTCCCTTCTCTGTTTCATTTCTTTACTCTTACGTTGGTGTTTGTGAGTCCTGCTCATAGAAATTATGTATTTTCCAACCTTGGTCTCAGATTCTGTTTCTGGGGAAAACCAACCTCAGAAAGATACCACCTTAACTACCTAGGATAATATCTAGAATAAAATACACACTCAGAAAATGCTAGTTCTTCTTTTCCTCACACTAGTCAATCTCCAATGTCACCAACCACCTTGCTAGTCAAATATCCATGATGGAAATGTTTTAGAAAGCCCTACCTAGACTACATTGTGGTCTTGCAGGGTAGACATGTTAGAGTTATGGAGACCTAGGGAAAAACAAACTATTGCTGTACAACTGACAACTGACAACATGCAATAAAGATCCAGACAGATCAGGTGAGGTGCTGGTGAAATTTAGTTATAATGGTCGGTTTGTGACTCTTCCGTATTCCTCACTGCACATTTTATGCTCTTCTGGACCATACAGTTCTATGAAGTGGTTTAAGAGGGAACTAGTGCAATAAAAAGATATTTCTGTGTAAGAGAAATTATACACATTATTAGATCAATAAAGTAGGCAGAGATATCAGCAAAATGTTCTCTGAAGTTAGGCCTTGTCCTCTTATCTGTCATGTCAAGTAGCAGTACAGTACCAGCTAGTGATGTGGTAGGGCCCCTGATCTTCATCAGCACCCTCAAAGCCACTATCTATACACAAAACATACATTAAATAAAAATGCTCTTTTTATGTAAGTGCAGTTTTACGTCAAGTATTCCTGTCCTCTCTTGGAACTTATTACCTACCTCCAAGCTAGCATGTAACAGAAAGTCTAGTCTCTCTTGACTCTTGGAAATTTAAAAAATTGATTGTCTACCAGGCCCTACAAACTCTGATCTCTCTGATCTCTTCTTGGGCCAGCCTCCTTCCTAATCATTAGATTTAGGCATGTTGGCTATCATTTAGTTCCTCAAAATGTGCTGTATACCTTTTTAAATTCTTTATTTGTTATACGTGACAGAATGCATTTTGACACATTATACACAAATGAAGCACACTGTCTTGTTCCTCTAGCTGTACATGGTGCTGAGTCACACTGGTATTGTAATCATACGTGTATATAGGGTAATAACATCTGCCTCATTGTACCATCCTTACCATCCCCACTGCACCACCCCTCCCCACTCTCCCCTCTGCACAATCCAGATTTCCTTCATTCTTCTCTACCCTCTGAAGCTGCAGTGAAGACTGGACTACATAGAGCCACTTCTTGGCTTTTCAGAGAAAACATTTGGCCTTTGGTTTTGGGGGATTGGTTTATTTTATTTAGCATGATAGTCTCTAGTTTCATCCATTTACCTGCAAATGCCATAATTTCATTCTTCTTTAAGGCTTGTGTATATTCCATTGTGTATATGTACCACATTTTCTTTATCCATTCATCTGTTGAAGGGCATCTGGTTTGGTTCCATAGTTTAGCTATTGTGAATTGAGCTGCTATAAACATTGATGTGGCTGTGTCACTGTAGGATGCCAATTTTAAGTCCTCTGGGTATAAACCAAGGAGTAGGATAGCTGGATCAAATGGTGGTTCCATTCTCAGTTTTCTAAGGGATCTCCATATTGTTTTCCAGATTGGTTGCACCAATTTGTAGTCCCACCAGCAATCTATGAGTGTACCTTTTTCCCTACATCCTTGTCAACACTTATTATTGCTTGATAATTGCCATTCTAACTTGAGTGAGATGTTTTGAATGTTGTTCCTTCCTCACAAAAATTTTATCTCAATGTCCCAGATGGCTAGGTATCTTCTTATATGTCACCTTCAAATGAGATTTTCCCTGACCACAGTCTCTGAAAAGATGTATTGGTTTGGTTTTGCTTCAGTAATGCTGCACAATAACAACAACAACAACAAAAATCCCAGTGGTATATAATAATGCCAATTTGTTAAGAACAAAATGTCTGTAGTCTGGTTGGGTGTCTGCTGATCTACACAGGGCTTTACCTGAGGGTCTGCTAGACTCATTTGGGCTTATTCATGTCTGGATGTCACTTGGAAGCCAACTCATTTAAGGAGCCTCTACTGATAAAACTCTGCTTGCTCCATAGGTCTCAACTTTCTTCTTGGACTAGTGGGCTAACCTAACTTGTTCATTTTACAGCCCTTAAAGTGATAGAGATGTAATGCACACACACAAGGCCTTTTGAGACTTAAAACGGCCTGCCATTACTTCCTTCTATTATATTGGCCAAAGCAATTACAACATTAAGCCCAACATTGTACTATGTTTCTTCTATGGAAATATGGTAGAGAGACAGAAATGAATATTTTTGAAAAATAATCCAATCTACTACAATTTTCCTCTTCTGTAATTCCAGCACAGAGAACTCAGTTTTTTCCCTTCAAAGCAATTTTGTTTCCTATAATCATTTGTTTAGAATCTGTTTGACTCATGAAATTTTTTTTAAAACCAGAAGGAATAGCCTATGCTACAGTAACAAATTAACCCTAAGTTAAGGCCAGAAAACTTTATTTCTCCCTCATGTTGTAGTTCAATCCAGATTGAAAGAAATTCTTTCACTGAAGCTATGTCATCTAGATCTTTGCAGTTTACCAGGGAAAGAGAAGACAAAAAGATCATGAGATGAGTTTTCCAGGTTCAGCCCTAGGAATGGTTTCTATTACATTCACTCATCATTGGCTAAACATTCAATCACTTGGCCCTAGTAGAGCTGCAGTGGGAGATGGGAGGGCAGAGAAATTCAGTCTTATATATCCAGGACTTCTAAGACTATATAGTCTTTGTTTCAGTGTGTCTCAAGCACCATAGTGCCTGGCAAATGGAAGTTCTTCATTTGTTGAATGAATGACTGAATGAATGAATGAATGACATCTGACTCTAATGTCAGTTTTCTCATCTATGAAAAGAGTCATGATACTGGTCTAACAGAATCATTATGAAGAATAAAGGAGTAATCTCTATAATAGGATGTTATTTTATAGAAAAGATATACTATCTGGGGCCCTCAGTTTGTTCATTTCTATTTCAAAAATGTATAAGAAATATTGTTATTGAGTATGAATTATAGTTTATAATAATAATGAGGAAATATTAGTGATTTATGCAACTAGGTATATGGATTTATGAAGCAAGACTTATAAGTTTCATTTCTTAAGATAGTGATAGGAATGAACTAGAAAAAATCAAAACAAGAGACCTGAAACAGAGAAAAGCCAAGGGGTGGCCCCACCTAGCCCAGTCTTCACTGTAGCTTCAGGCTTCCTGCTGTTGCCTGCAGCACTCTGACCAGGCAGCTTCGTCCTTGTCTACTCCTTCTCCTTTCCTGTAGAGTTTCAGAGACTTGGAAAGGGGAATGTATATGAAGGATGAAAGCCTGACAGAGATCCACAGCTTCTACCAGATGTTTCTTTTTTTTTTTCTTTAACTGAGCTTAAGGCAAAACAATATCCAAGGAAGAAACATTGAATCTTAGTTTAATGACTGAAATTTAACAAAAATTTAATAACAAGTGGAAAATGATTGAGGTATCAACAGTACTGATGGGGCACTGAATCAGAAGCCTTCCCTGAACCTCCAGATGGTGCTGGGTGCCCTTCTTTGGGGATCCCACAGTATAATCTTATCAGATTAATTTAAATTTGTTCTGGATCACTGTCCCTCAATGATAAATAAACCCTTCTGTGGGGCATATTTATATTGTACCCCAGAGCCCACATAAACTGGAACCCAGAAGGCCTTAGTCTAATATTGGGAATTCTGTTTTCTCCTCTAGTTTTTGGAAAAACTTCATATCTGGCTTTAAAGACGTTCTGTTAAATTCAAGTGACTCAGTGCTGCTGCAAGGACCTCTGTTGCACCCAGATTTCATGGGTCCAGTGTTGAGTGCATGGGCTCCTGCTCTGAAAAACCTTCCAACTCTGATTCTTATAGGTTGAGCACCAGCAAGATGTGACAACAAGTGCTAATGAATTTCTGAAGATGCTGATAGCCTGAGAAATATAGTAGATTCTCCATTGCTGATGATGGATGTAAATATAGTAGATTCTCCATTGCTGATAATGGATGTAATGTAATTTTTCCTAAAATAACATATTGACTATAGCTATTTAATTTTTTTCCAAGCCCGTAATTCAACCTAAATATTTTCTCTATCATAATTCTTGCTTTTGATAATGTTTATCAAGTGTATTTGATATGCTATACCTGTACTTCATTAGCTCCTAGGATATCACTGGCATCAAATAGTCAATGACTATTAGTGATCATGTCACAGAAGCACTAGGAGAACATTAACTATGAGACTGAGTTGAAGTTCCTAGACAATTCAGTATCTGTTTCAAGGCATTCTTGACATTTTGAGTTCCCTGAGTTTTTCATTTATGCAATATTTGGAAAACTAAATCTAAAACGTCCATGTTATTAAGTGTAGCCACTGTTATCCTCTCCACTTGAAAAGTTAATTTTAATGAATGTTTAAATATTTGCATTAAATAATTGTGTTTAAATATAATTGAAATGTGTAGCTGGTATCATAGTGCTTTGCATCCAAATCTGTCCTATTTACTGTGCAATCATACCTTGAGTCCTGTAGTGACATGTTAAATATTGCAGTTTACAGAGCCACACACACTGATTAGAAGCATAAATGAACAAGGTCTCTTGCCCCTGGGAAACCATGCTTTATGTAGTAGCTCATACCCAAAAGAATTTTGCTTTTAAACATGTGCTTTCTACTTTTGAGTAGCTTGTCAAGGAAGCAGGTCAAACAGGGGGCAAGTGCAGCTTGGGCCACAGAAAGTGCAGGGAGGAGAGGACAAGGATAAGGAATGTGTGTTACTGAGAATTAGTATCTACCCAAGTGTGCAGTGAGTAGGGTTTCTCTCCTGTCGTCATTTACTTAGGGCTAAGGCAAGCAGTGAGGAGGTTTTATTTCTAGAACGTTAAGTAAAAAACTGGAAAGCAGAAATGACACAAAATAAGAGTTATAGCCCAAAGCAAGGAACCTTCTAAAAGGCTTTCAAACAATATTTCCCTAAATAAGCTCTCTCAGTAAGTCTTTTAAAACAGACTCCCACCTGGAATCTCAGGCACTTAGCCAAGTGTGCCCTGGACCAACCTGGACAGAGAGAGCACTTTAAAAACTGCAAAAGAATCAACCAAATGAAAAATACCCACTTTAATGTTTAATTTTAATGTTTCAGGCATCTTAATTGATTTAGAGGAAGGGAACCATTCAGGGCATTGTGCTGGTCTCTATCATAACCAAAAGTGTTTCCTATTGTTTTTTGTTTTTTTTTTAACTTCAACATTAATCACATTGGCCATTGCAAAGCCCAATTCCAGCGATCTGCAGGACACAAAGCAAGCCTACTCATTCTTAACATAATATGATATCAACATCTACTGTTCTAAATTCAGACATTTGTTCAATATATTAAATGATGATTCTGCCTGAATGTAGAGGGGCAGTTTTTATTTTCAATAAAATGGCAACAAGATTATTTAAAAAAAAGAATGTGAGACTTTATTTTAACCCTATCACTTTCTTGGGTACTGGACTAAGTTTAGATTTAGTTTTAATTGTTACAGCAAAACAAAATAATAGCAAATAATCTCTCTCCTAAAGAGGAAGCTTAGCTTCTAAGAACTTATTTTATGTAGCCGTGGTGGTGGAATGTGCTATACCTGTAATCATAGCTACTTGAGGGGCTGAGACAAGAGGATATAAATGCGAGTCTAGCCTGTGCAACAGAGCAAAATCCTTTCTCTAAATTAAAAATGAAAAGGGCTTTGGATGTAGTTTTGGGGTAGAGTGCTTTTCTAGCTTGCATAAGGACCTATGTTCAATCCCCTACAATGCAAAAAAAAAAAAGCACTTAATTTTCATTATTAAAAAACGATTCTCCTGTCTCAGCCTCCCAACTTTGCTACCTTTTTATCTATTTTGAAGGACCTAAATATGTGCATCTTGGAAAATAGTACTGTATAATCTAATTCTGTTTTCTATATGGTCAGAATGGGACCATATATAAAATTTAAATCATTTAAGTTCTATATTCTAGAGTGATGGTGGAAACAAGTAACTTTAAAATGGAGCTTTTTTATGGTTTTTGGAAACATGAAAAGTAAAATTGACCCATGACTACTATTTTTTAAATTAGTTTAAATTACACAAAAATTATAGATATTTATGGGGTACCATGAAATGTTTTAATATATGTACACATTGTGTAATGTTCAAATCTGGATAGATGAATGTATGAATAAATGAAACTAATTTAAGATTAAAAAAAGAAGAGAGACGAGCTGGACGTGGTTGTGCATGCCTGTAATCCAAACACTTTGGGAGGCTTAGACAGGAGAATCACGAGTTCAAAGCCTCAGCAACCGTGAGGCACGAAGCAACTCAATAAGCCCCTGTCTCCTGTCTCTAAATAAAACACAAAATAGGGCTGGGGATGTCGCTCAGTGGTCAAGTGCTCCTGAGCCCCTGAGTTCAATCCCTGGTACCAAAAAAAGAAAAGAAAAGAAAAAAACAAGACTTAAATTCTATTATTATTGCCATTTTACAGAAAAAGAAATTAAAATAGTTGATTTCTATTTTCAAATTTGTAGACCTAAGCTATATTAAATGGTATGTAATCAGACTGTAGAATGGCCATTTCATTAATTTCAGCTATGTTCATGATCATATGGCCAACTCTTTGTTATTTAAATTGCACACAGTTAGACTCTGCATGGGATCTGACATGGAACTGATCAAAAGGATTTTGAATTCTGGGGAATAAACAGAATTGTTAAACATTATTTCAGCCTTTTACCCCAAAGAAGGATTACCACCACAAGTAATAATAATAACTGACTACTTATTGTGTCTCAGACAGAGTTTGCTTGTATAATCTCCCCAGTAATATTTCTGGGACTTTCTCTGGCTCCTATTATCAACTCCAATGCTAAGCTCAGTCAACATCCTCAAACCAAATATTTTTTTAGAATTTACAAAAAGAAAAATATACAGAGTGATGTGTTATATGGAAGGACCATAGCCTTCCAACAGTTCACTTTGTTTCTTGACTCTGTTAGATTCTGTCACTGTGACAAAATACCTTAGATAATCAATTCATAGGGAGGAAAGGTTTATTTTGGCTCACAGTTTCAGAAGTTTTAGTCCATGGTTGCTGTCTCTGGTGTCCTTGGGCTATGGCAAGGCAGAAGGTCATGGTGAGCTCATGTGTGTGGAGGGAAGCTACTCATCCTCACAGCTGCTAGGAAACAAAGAGGGAGAGAGAAAGAGGGTGGGACTGCAATATCCCCTTCAGGGACACCCCAATAACCCAACTTCTTTCCATTTCCCTCCTGCCTAGCGGTTCTACTACCTCCAATAGTGCCATGGGCTGGACACCAGGCCTTTAGCACATCAAGCCTTTGGAGGACATTTCAGATCCAAACTGTAACACTAACCTGCACTGTTCCCATGGGACTGTTGTCCTTCTGGCAGCTCTAGTCACACGGAGCTGTGTTGAATCTCTGCTTCTACACAGAAGGACAGACACACCAAGGGATTGTCCCAGCAAAATCTCTCCCTCTAAAAGGAATTCTCTTAACAATAGAATTTTCCCTATCTTAATACACAAGTGGATTCACTCCATTGAGGGAAAAAAAAAAATGTCTGCACTATATTATGTAGACATACAAAGATAAATCATGGAGAAAAGCAGTCTGTAAGTTACAGTTTAGTTGTTTGATGTAAGGAAATACAAACAACTATTATCTGTGGTGAAGTGTTATGAGAGAGAGAGAAATGGAAATTTAAAAGAGAGGGCTTACATACAATTGAGAAGAATTGAGAAAGGCTTCCTGGAAAAGGAAATTATTTATCTGGACTTTGAAGGAGGGGTGTGAGACAAGACTTGCAGGTGTCAGTAGAAGGGCAGTCCCAGTGGAGAGAGTGGTGTGAGTGACAGAGATTATGTAGATAGGATAGAGAAGAGCACAACCAGGGTTTCAGCTCCCAGGTCCATAAGGTGTAGAAAAACTGCCCAGCATGAAGATGGGGCCAGAGAATTAGTTTGTAATTTGCGTGACATGATAAGGAATCTGGATTTTTTTTTTCTTCTATACACAGTGTCAAGACTAAAAGGACTTTTTAAATCATATTAAAACCTTAATTTCTCTCACTTTTTTGTGGTTGTCAGTTTCTTAAATTTATTTTTTTAACTGATACATTCTCTTTCTCCTTAATAATGTATTTGTAATAAGAAAATTACTCCAGACTAAGCACACCATTTGCTAAGCTTTGTTTATTCTAAGACCGTGTGTTTCAAATAAATAAGTAATTGCATCAATTAAATAACATAACCTTCTGCATTTTAACTGCAATTTATGTGCTGTCACTATTTCTATTTTCTAAAATGTCCTTTGGGATTCTCCTTTCAAGAAGAGCTTTTTAGTATCAAAGTTCTGCTGGGTACAATAGACTTTATTAAAGCAGATTTTGAATATTTTGTCTTTTTACTCCTCTTTATAATTTTTTTTAAATTTTTTTTAATTTTGCAGTGCTGAGGTTTGAACGCAGAACCTTGTACATGCTAGGCAAGCACTCTACCACTGAACTGAACACCCAACCCATTTTTAAAAATTTTTGATTGAAACTTTGCACTAAATAATAAACACAATAAAGTTTCCTTCACAATTCCTGAAGCACCCTGTTTATTGAGACATAATAGTTGTATGTCTTTGTGGGACACATTATAGCAACTCAATACATGTATACCATGCATAATAAGAAAATTAGGGTAATAAGCATTTCTATCTTCAAACATTGTTTTTATGTGCTGGGAATGTCGTATGCAAGTCATTTTGAACTATATCAGAGATTATTTTAATAATCACCTTACTGTGCTATAGAAAACAGAACTCATTCCTCCTGTGTTTTGGTGACCTTTATTGAACTTATTCACCCTCCCCCTTGCCCTTCCTAGTCTCTAGTGCCCTCTATCCCACCCCATTATTCTATGAGATCAACCTTTTAGTTTCCACAAATGAGTAAGAATTTGTGGTGTTTATCTTCTGGGTCTGGCTTATTTTGCTTAAATAATATTCTTCAGTTCCATCCATGTTATTCCAAGTGACAGGACTTCATTCTTTATGGCTGATTAATATTCCACTGGGAATATATACCACATTTTCCTCATCATTCACCCACTGATGGGCATCTAGGTCGATTCATTATTTTAGCTCACTCTGAGTGGTGCTGCAATAAACATGGGAGGGCAAGAATCTTTTTGGTATAATGATTCCATCTCCTTTGGATAGATACTTAGTAGGAGGATCACTGGATCATATGTTTGCTCTATGTTTAGTTTTTGAGGACTCTCTGTACTGTTTCCCACAAAGGCTATACTAATTTACATTTCCACTAACAAAGTAAGAGTTCCCCTTCTTCTGAATCCTTGCCAACATTTACATTTTCCCTTTTAATGATAACCATACTAGCTGAGGTGAGAAGATATCTCATTGCAGTTATGATTTTCATTTATCCGATGGTTGGTGAGATTGAGCACTATTTTCATATGTTTATTGGCCACTTGTATATCTTTGAGAAATGCATATTCACTACACATGTAGTAACTGACAATGTCAGAGCACTTTGCTTTAATAATCATTGGGAATTACTAAATCAGCATTCAAAGTACAGTAATGAGAATACAAAACTATTCAAGTGGGATAATTAGAAGAGAAGGTAACTGACTTGTAAGAATCTAAACTATGAAATATTTTCAAAGAAATTATAATGTTCAAAATGAGGAAATTTTATTTCACATTTAATATTTAGTTATTAGGAATTAAACTAGCAAGAAGGAATATACTATTCTAAGCATTTTCCTTGCAGGTATTCAAGTGTTGCTTTGAGAAGGAAAGTTAGAAAACAGTATGATTCTTTTATTACACACTGGAGTTATACACCCACAGCTCAAATGTTTAAAGTGGTAGTGTTTATGGAATTACTCTCTCTGATAGGTTATATAACCTGATAAACTAGAAAAACACATCATTACGCTCTTCACATTCCATTTTGCTTATTATGTCATTTAGATGCATTTGCTTATTTATAAGTGCAGTTTATTAAAAACTTCTAAATTTTCTTTTTTTTTTTAAAGGAGCCCGCTACATGAAAAAAATGCAAGTCAAAGTGGTCACAACCTAGAAGTCTGCAGAGACAGGAATAACTAGCAAGTAGATACTATGTTATTTTACTATGTTAAGTATATAGAATTTAGTAGTATTCTGGGAATTTTACTTTATAATAACCAGTCATAATTTAAAATTTATACTTAGCAGTATTTGTGTTAATTTATATTACATAACAAAAATAATTAGGAAAAATGCTGGGAATTATGGATTTTAGGAAACTCATTTTCTGTCAGTAATATTGGAATTATTTTCGGTCAGAAATATGAGTTTAAATATTGTATCCTCTCTCAGGTCTTACTTTCAGAACCCTAATTCAACACTTTTACTTTCATAAAAATAGTAAATGAATCTACCTATTTCTTGTGACATATTTAACCACTATGTAAATGTGTTAATTCCTCTCATAAACCATTAATAAAAATTATTTTATAATCACACTTTGAAGAAATAGAGTGAAACTACATTAGCTTTTGAAGGTTATGTTTCAATATTTCAAGGTGATATCAAATGAAATCCATTCACAAAGCAGGAGATTTCCATTTATCAGTACACCCTGACATTTTCAAAAAATAAAATTGGAGGTTTAATAATAAAACCATGCAAGATTTTGATGAATGGATTAAAAATGGACTTAAGAATGTGGAAGGGTGGATAAGAGTGTTTGAATGGCAGAAAGAATCTTTGAAAATCTCATTGCTCCATGATTCTTTCTCCTCAAATGTATCAGGAAGATTGCAATAAAATGAGAAAATGTTCAAGATAAAAGGAACTTAGAAAGTATTTACATAAAATGTTTCAAATATTTCACCAAAGAAACTATTTGCAATTAGAAAGTGATTTTTGCATGCTAAAATTATATTCATACACCTATATTCAAACATATACAAATATATTTGCACTTTCTTCAAAATAAAACTTAGTTTTCCCAGTAGTAATTATGATTATATTTGCAAACAGAAGTGTATAAGAGTTGATAGCAGTATTCACAATTAAAAATATTTTGGAAATTGTGCATAAATATTTTTATATTTAAAATATTTTAGTCATAGATATTTCTGTTATAGCAACCATAGAAAATATGTAAAATTGTATATCAGTTGCTTAACAGTACAGCTTTCTAAACAATTATATCAGCCAACAGAAGTTTCTTTCTCTTCAATGTTCTCTGAAGGCTTAATGAATGATAAGTCATGGATGATAAATACCTCATATATAAACTCTTTCACACTCTATCAAATATTTATACAACTGGAAGCACACATTTGATATATACAATACTAAGAACTAACTCAGTAGATATGAAAAATATTTTTATAATGTAAAATATTAGTCAGTGCATTTGGCTTATAAATTTAGACTTTTACTTTAGGTTGTCATAAAGCAATTTCTGGTTACACTATGAAAAAATGGAAAATACCTCCAAAATTCAAAGACTTTTCAGACAGTTTAGTTGGGCTATTTTTATATTGAAAGAGAGAAAACGTTTAGAGATACCTTGATTATTGTTGACATTAGTTTTAACCCAGGAGGAAATCAAGATGTCCATTATTTAAAGGGCATTTAGGAACTTTCAAGCAGAATTTTTAAAAAAGAAACATGTATCTCCTAGCAGTATGAGATTAGACTGTTGGGAAGGAATCTGGTAGTGGGAGACTAGGATTTTGAGACTTGCTGTTATACAGGTGGGAAATCTTAGAAGTTCAAATGAAAATGGTGGCAGTGAAGATAAAGAAGACCTTGTTTTAAAAGAAATAGCTTCTTTACCATGTTCCTTTGGGACTTAATTTGGATGGATAAATAGTGATTCCAATATTTTAGATCCGAAACATTAAAAGAAGAGCACCTAGCTTCCAGTAGAAGATGTTAAAATAGTAACTTAGGAAGGTGAAATGCATGTGCCTCTAGCCTAGCAAAATAAGGATGATCATGGGATGGTACAAATACAGAACTAGAGCTCTAGGAGTGGAAGAATAAGGCTGATGTATCTGGATGCAGATGATGGTTGAAGCTTCTTTTAATTTTTTAATTTAATCAAGGAAAACACCTAAACAAAGTGAATGGCGACTATTACCTCAGGTAGAATTCTGAGGTTCATCAATATTCAATTACTAAAATTCTGTTCGAAGGAAGAGGAATCAACCATAGAAACTGAGCAGTAGTCCGGAATAATAGGAAAATTGACTTCCAGTTTCTTTAGTTGTTACAAGAAATCAAAGAAGCAGTAAGATTCTAGAGGTCAACAGTGTTTAATGCTGAAGAATTCCGCAGGGGTTGTGGGGAGAGGATGATTGACAAAAAACAGCTTTGGACATTGCAATTGGTGTGGGAACCCAATGGAATCAACCCAACTTTGAAAGCTAGATGGTTTTATAAATTCTTTTTAATATAGTGCCTTTATTCTTTATCTCCTTTCTATTTATCTATGTATAGTTTATTTTTGATCATATTTACTTATTCTCAGAATATCCTTATTTGAAATATTTTAAGACATTCCATAATTTTGACAGTTAAGGAAATTTAATTATTGGGTATTCTTTTCAAATGTACATGACTCATTCCATTTTGCTAATATCATAAGTGATTTCACATATTAGATTGACAAATATACTAGTGCATCACAATAGTTTTAAGCATTACTTGGCACATAATAAGTGTACTTACAAGAAAAGATTAGGTGAAAGAATGAATCAGTGTTTTCTTCCACTTGGGTTATTCCTATATTTTTAAGTACTATTATATTATCTGTTTGCTGGAAGTACAGAATTATTTGACTGTTTTTGAATTATTAAATAAATATCTCTAAGAGGAAAATGAAATCATGAAACACTTTTATGTGAGATGTTCCATGTAATTCTCATTAGTCCTATTTTTGTCTTGCCCTAGCACTATAGGCTTAATTTTCATGATTTTAATCAGGGCATAATTGACACCAAATCATTTTAGATTTTTACCAAGGGATTACTCTTAAATATTCACATTGCTTTTTTTCTTTTTCTGTCCAAAATAAAAACAGATTCATAATTTTATTTTAGGTTATATAATCTGTGTTCACTATAAGAATCAAACAGTACAGGGATGTATGATAAATAACATAAAAATCACTTAAAAAACCACCCAAATGATAACCATAGTTCATGTTTACATTACGTAGGGACTGTCATTATGAAATGTCCCTTTGTATATATAATAATTCTTTTTGCATTAAAATCTGCTCTCTGATTTTAGGACAAATATTACCTGCTTTCTCTCAATGCATGTTTTCATAATTTTTTTTGTATATTTTTTCAAGTTTTTTCTTATTATATTTATAGTCTCTTGTAAACATCATATAATAGACTTTAAAAGGACTTAGTCTGATAATACTGATCTTTACTTGAAATATACAGTCCATTTTCATTTATATTTAATTGCTAATATAGTTGGGTTCATATCCATCATGTTACTATTTTTTTTTTCCTTTAATCTGTCAGCCTGTATTCCTTTTTGTATCCTTCATTGCTTCCTAATGGATTTGGATTAATTAGGTACTTCTTGTTTTCTTTCTTCCTGTATTAACCTATTAGATACAAACTCTAATAGGTTAGAGTTTTTAGAGTGGTTACCTTATAAATTTTAACACTCATCCTTGACTTATTAGAGTCTGACCCAGTTACTTTTAGCAATTCTCTGATATTGTTAGAATCTAGGAAACTTTAGATCCTTTGTTTGCCATTATTATTGTGATGTGATTTTCTACAGATACCTTAAGAATCATTTAATACATTCCTATGATTATGTGTATAGTCTATGTTTGTCTAGATTTACCTGCATATTTACCTTTTCCTTTTTCCTTTGTTTCTTCCTGCAAATCTGTTGTTTGTGTTTCTTTCTGAGAATATTTTCTTTTTTAAATTTTTTTTATTTGTTCTGTATAGTTATACATGACAGTGGAAAGTATTTTGACATAATATACATATATGGAGTACAACTTCCCATTCATTCTTTTTACCATCAATTTTTTTAAATTTATGTTTTTAAGTGCATTTCAAGTCATAGTACATATATAGAGCTCAATTTTCCATCTCTCTAGTTGCAAACAAGATAGAGTCACTCCATTCGTGTCTTCATACATATACCTAGGGTAATGATGTCCATCTCATCCCACCATTTTTGCTACTCCCATTCCCCCTCCTCTCCCCCATTTCCCCCATTCCCTCCAAAGTTCCTCCATTTCCCATAATCCCCAACCCTCTTTATCTATCACCAACCATTAATCAGAGAGAACATTTGGCCTTTGTTTTTTTGGGATTGGCTTACTTCACTTAGAATTGATGTTCGCCAGTTCCATCCATTTACCTGCAAATGCCATAATTTTATTCTTTTTTGTTACTGAGTAATATTCCATTGTGTATATATACCACAGCGTCTTTATTCATTCATCTATTGAAGAGCATCTAGGTTGCTTCCACAGTTTAGCAATTGTGGATTGTACTGCTATAAACATTGAAGTGGCTGCATTACTGTAGTATACTGTTTTTAAGTCTTTAGGGTATAGGCCAAGGAGTAGGATAGCTGGGTCAAATGGTAGCTTCATTCCAAGTTTTTTTGTTTTTTGTTTTTTTTGGTACCAGGGTTTGAACTCAGGGGTAGTCTACCACTGAGCCACATCCCCAGCCCTATTTTGTATTTTATGTAGAGACAGGGTCTCACTAAGTTGCTTAGTGCCTCACCGTTGAACTCGCAATTCTCCTGTCTCAGCCTCCCAAAGTGCTGGTATTACAGGTGTGCACCACCACGCCCAGCCCATTCCAAGATTTTTAAGGAATCTCCATACTGCTTTCCAGATAGGTTGCACTAATTTGCAGTCCCACCAGCCATGTTTGAGTGTGCCTTTTTCACCACATCCTCACCAGCACTTATTGTTGCTTGTATTTTGGATAACTGCCATTCTGACTGGGGTGAGATGAAATCTTACAGTAGTTTTGATTTGCATTTTCCTAATTGCTAGAGGTATTAAACATTTCTTCATATATTTGATTATTGGTTGTATATCTTCTTCTGAGAAGTTTCTGTTCAGCTCCTTAGCCCATTTATTGATTGGGTTGTTTGTTTTTTGGGTGTTAAGTTTTTTGAGTTCTTTATATAGCCTGGAGATCAGTACTCTATCTGATGTGCATGTGGCAAAAATTTGCTCCCAGAATGTAGGCTGTCTATTCACCTCATTGATTGTTTCTTTTGCTGAGAAGAAGCTTTTTAGTTTAAATCCATCCTATTTATTGATTCTTGCTTTTATTTCTTGCACTTTAGGAGTCTTGTTAAGGAAGTCGGAGCCTAATCCTTTGTGATGAAGATTTGGGCCTACTTTTTCCTCAATTAGGCACAAGGTCTCTGGTCTAATTCCTAGGTCCTTGATCCACTTTGAGTTGAGTTTTGTGCATGCTGAGAGATAGGGATTTAGTTTCATTTTGCTGCATATGGATTTCCAGTTTTCCCAGCACCTTTTGTTGAAGAGACTATCTTTTCTCCATTGTATGTTTTTGGCACCTTTGTTTAGTTTGAGATAACTGTATTTATGTGAGTTAGTCTCTGTGTCTTCTATTCTGTACCATTGGTCTACATGGCTATTTTGGTTCCAGTACCATGCCATTTTTATTACTATAGCTTTGTAGTATAGTTTTAGGTCTGATATTGTGATGCCTCCTGCTTCACTCTTCTTACTGAGGATTGCTTTGGCTATTCTGGGTCTCTTATTTTTCCAAATAAATTTCATGATTGCCTTTTCTAATTCTATAAGAAGTGACTTTGTGATTTTAATTGGGGTTGCATTGATTCTATATAGCTCTTTGAGTAGTATGCCCATTTTAATAATATTGATTCTGCCTATCCAAGAGCATGGGAGATCTTTCCATCTTCTAAGATCTTGTACAATTTCTTTCTTTAGTGTCCTGTAGTTTTCATTGTAGAGGTCCTTCACTGCTCTTGTTAGATTATTTTTTTGAGGCTATTGTGAATAAAGTAGTTTTCCTGATTTCTCTTTCAGAGGATTCGTTGCAAATGTATAGAAATGCATTTGATTTATGGGTGTTGATTTTATATCCTGCTACTTTGCTGAATTCATTTATTAATTCTGCAAGTTTTCTGGTGGAATTTTTTGGATATTCCAAGTATAATATCATGTTGTCTGCAAATAATGATAGTTTGAGTTCTTCTTTTCCTATTAATATCCCTTTAATTTTCTTTGTCTGTCTAATTGTTCTGCCTAGAGTTTCAAGGACTATGTTGAATAAGAGTGGTAAAAGAGGGCATCCCTCTCTTGTTCCAGTTTTTAGAGGGAATGCTTCCAATTTTTCTCCATTTAGGATGATGTTGGCCTTGCTTTAACAATGTTGAGGTATGTTCCTACTATCCCTAGTTTTTCTAGTGTTTTAAACATGAAAGGGTGCTGTATTTGGCAAAACCTTTCTCTGCATCAATTGATAAAAATTATGTGATTCTTATCTTTAAGTTTATTGATGTAATGGATTGTGTTCATTGATTTCCATATGAACATCCCTGGAATGAACCCCACTTGATCATGGTGCACTAGTTTTTTAGTATGCTTTTGTATGTGACTTGCAAAAATTTTATTGAGAATTTTCACACCTATATTCATCAGGGATATTGATCTGAAATTTTATTTCTTTGATGTGTCTCTGTCTGGTTTTAGTATCAAGGTGATACTAGCCTCATAGAATAAGTTTGGAAGAGTTCCCTCCTTTTCTATTTTATGGAATAATTTGAGGAGTGTTGTAGTTAGTTCTTTGTAGGTCTTGTAGAACTCAACTGAGAATCCATCTGATACAGGGCTTTTCTTGGTTGGAAGGCTCTTAATGGCATCTTCTATTTCCTTGCTTGTAATTTATCTGTTTAAGTTGTGAATATCCCCCTGGTTCAGTTTGGGTAGGTCATATGTCTCTAAAAATTGTTGGTATTGTCAGGATTTTCTATTTTACTGGAGTATAGTATATATTTTCAAAATAGTTTCTAATTATCTTCTACTTTTCAGAAGAGTTTGTCATAACATTTCCTTTTTCATCACAAATTTTAGCAATTTGGGTTTTCTCTCCTTTTCATTAGGGTGGCTAGGGGTTTGTCAATTTTATTTATTTTTTCAAAGAACCAGCTTCTTGTTTTGTCAATTTTTTAAATTGTTTCCTTTGTTTCAATTTCATTGACTTCAGCCCTGATTCTAATTATTTTGTGTATTCTACTTCTTTTGGTGTTGGTTTGTTCCTCTTTTTCTAGGGCTTTGAGATATAATGTCAAGTCATTGATTTGTTGACTTTTTCTTCTTTGAATAAATGAGCTTAATGCAATGAACTTTCCTCTTAGCACTTCCTTCATAGTGCCCCAGAGATTCTGATATGTTGTATCAGGGTTCTCATTTGCCTCTAAGAATTTTTTTTATCTTCTCCATGATGTCTTCTGTTACTCATGCGTCATTCAATAGCATATTATTGAGTCTCCAGGTATTGGAGTAACTTCTTTTTATTTAAACTGTCACTAATTTCTAATTTCATTCCATTATAGTCAGAATGCAGAGTAGTATCTCTATTTTTTTGTATCTGCTAAGACTTGCTTTGTGGCAAGTCTTTTGGAGAAGGATCCATGTGTTGCTGAGAAAAAAGTGTCTTTGCTTGTTGAAGGATGGAATATTCTATATATGTCTGTTAAGTGTAGATTATTAATTGTTCTATTGAGTTTTGTAGATTCTTTATTTAGTTTTTGTTTACAGTGGTGAGAGAGGTGTGTTAAAGTCACCCAGTACTATTGTGTTGTGGTCTATTTGATTCTTGAAGTTGAGAAGAGTTTGTTTGACATACATGGCTACCCCATTATTTGGGGCAAAGATACTCAAAATTGTTATGTCTTATTGATGTATTATTTCCTTAAGCAGTATGAAATGACCTTCTTTATCCCTTTTCACTAACTCTGGTTTGAAGTCCACTTTATCTGATATGAGGATGGAAACCCCTGTTTGTTTACACAGTCCATGTGAGTGATACATTTTTTTCCATCCTTTCACCTTCAATCTGTGAGTGTCTCTTTCTATGAAATGAGTCTCTTGGAGGCAGCATATTGTTGTTTTTTTTTTTAAATCCAGTCTGCCAGTTCATGTCTTTTAATTGCTGAGTTTAGGCCATTGACATTCAGTGTTATTATTCAGACATGGTTTGTATTCCCAGACATTTTGGGTTATTTTAAATTTTTAACTTGACTGGGTTTCTCCTTTGATTGGCCTTTCCTTTACTGTAGTTCCTTCCTTTGAAGGTTTTCATTTTTTATTTTAATTTCCTCCTCATAGAATATTTTGCCAAGAATCTTCTGTAGTACAGGCTTTCTTGCTGTAAATCCTTTTAATTTTTGTTTATCTTGAAAGATTTTTATTTCATCATCAAATCTAACATTTAATTTTTCTGGATATAAGATTCTTGGTTGGCATCCATTGTCTTTCAGAGCTTGGTATATGTTGTTCCAAGCTCTTCTAGCTCTAAGGGTCTGGATTGAGAAGTCTGCAGAGATCCTAATTGGTTTCCCCCATATGTAATCTGATTCCTTTCTCTTGTGGCTTTTAAAATTGTCTTCTTATTCTGAATACTAGACATTTTTATTATGATATGCCTTTGTGTAGATCTGTTGCTATTTTGTACCTTTGATGTCCTATAAGCCTCTTGTATTTGATTATCCAATTTGTTCTTTCTGTTTGGAAATTTTTCTGATATTATTTGATTGAATAGATTGTTCATTCCTTTGATTTGAAATTCTATGCCTTTCTCTATCCCAATAATTCTTAAATTTGGTATTTTAGTATTATCCCAGAATTCTTGGATGTTCTGTTCATGATTTCTTACCATCTTCACTGTGTGGTCACCTCTATTTTCAAGATTAAATATTTTGTCTTCATTGTCTGAGGTTCTGTCTTCCAAGTTATCTGTTGGTGATGCTTTCTATTGAGTTTTTAATCTGGTTTATTGTTTCTTTCTTTTTGAGGATTTATGTTTGTTTCTTTTTCAGAATCTCTATCTCCTTATTGAAGTAATCTTTTGCTTCTCGTATTTGCCTATGTAGCTCTTTATCAAAATGATCTTTTGTTGCCTGGATTTGCTCTCTTATATCATTCTTTAATTCACAGAACATTTTAATTATGTACGTCCTGAACTCCTTCTCTGACATTTCTTCTGCTGTACTGACCATGGGTTCTAATAATGTAGTATCTTTCTTCCCTTGTTTTTTTTTTTCATGTTGTTTGTGTGTCTTCCCTTCTAGCTCTGCAGATCTGAGGTGTTATAGTTTTTATTCTATAGGCTTATAGATTTCCTACAGGGTTCCAATACCTCTTCTTTATGTGGGAGACCAATATTAACAGATCTCAATACAAACAATATATAGTTTTAAACCAAGTAGCTCCTAAACACATTTAAGGCTTTGTCACAATATACAGAAATTATGAGTTCAATTAGCATCTACTATATAAACAATAGGTTTGCACAAGGATCTACAGTTTCTGCTGGTGGACTAGAGGGAACCAGGGGTGGGGTATAGGATGAGATGTTAGGGAGGTAGGAAGTGAGGATATAGTTATTAGATCCTAGAAAGCATGAAAGAGGAATCCAAAAGTAGTTGGCTAATAGCAGAAAAGAGAGAAAGTGATTTGGCAAAGACCAGTAAGTAGGCAGAAAATAGAGTACAACTAATGAGGAGACATAAAAATTAAGAAAAATAAAACATGAAGGGGGGAAGTTATGAGACTATATAATATAACTGTAGTATACTAATCAGATGTCCTGGTCCACAGTAGCCTAATGCATAAAAAATACTTGGTTTCACAAATGTTGGGAATGTGAGGGTGAGAAAAGAGTTGCTTCCCTTCTTTTCCAGTAGGTGGAGTTGTCTGTTGCTTACTGGTATCTGCCCACTCAGGTCAAAGATGGTGACGCAGGAGTCTCTCAAAGAATTTGTCTGCTTCAGAGATAGGGTGAAGCCCCAGGCCAGGCAGTGGTGTTGGGTGACATGTTTGGAGATGCAGCTCTGTGGTGTGCTGTGCAGAAGTAAAAGTTTGTCTACAGATCCTGTCCCAAGTCCCCAGATGTAGTCGAACAGGGAGGTTCTGCCCTGGTAGATGAAAATTCACACAAGAACAGCAGCCAGGAGTCCTGCCCAGGTGCCGGAGGTTCCACATGGGAGCAATGGCTAATGATCCTGCGTGCGTGGGCAATCCAAGGTCCTAAGGGGTGTGTGGGCACTGGAGCCAGGGATCCTGTGTGGGAACGGGTTTTGCATGGGCAATTGGTCAGAGTGCTGTGCCAGAGTGCACGGCTGAGGTCCTGTTGAAACGCTGGGGCCTGGCAACCTTTCAGGCACACGAATGGAGTTCCTGCATGGAGGCAGCTGCCGGGTGTCCTCTAAAAACTTGTTGAGAAACAGTGTTTCCACTACTTCAAACCCCAGTCCTGGAGAGACTAGGAATGCCAAGTCTGTCTAGGCCACTATCTTGGAACTGATCCCCAACTTCCTATTCTTGTGGTTGTGCATGATGTGGAGTTACACTGGTCATAAATTCATATATGAACATAGGAAAGTTATATTCAATTCATTCTACTATCTTTCCTATTCCTATCCCCCTCCCTCCCCTTCATTTTTCTTTTGTCTAATCCATTGAACTTCTGTTCTTCACTCCTCTGCCCCTTATTGTGTGTTAGCATCCACATATCGAAGAAAACATTTGGCCTTTGAATATTTAGGATTAGGCCTATTTCACTTAGCACAATAGTCTCCAGTTCCATCCATTTACTGGCAAATGCCATAAATTCATTTTTCTTTATGGCTGAGTAATAGTCCATTGTATATATATACCACATTTTATTTATCCATTCATCTGTAAGAATATTTTTTTTATGTCTGAAGAAAATGCCTTTAGTATTTCCTTTGGTGCTAGTGTGCCAAATGTAAATTTTTGTTTTCTCTCTGAAAATGGTTTATCTTCTTTTGTAAACTTATTCTTATTTTTTTATAGAATTTCAGCCCTTTTCTTTCCTGTGCTAAGGATCAAGCCCAAAGCCTTGCTCATGCTAGGCAAGCATTCTACTCCATACCCTAGCCCCCAGAATTTCACTTCTTTCTTGGGGTGGGAGCATATACTCAGAAGTAGAAATGCTAAATTCAGTAACCCTATTTTTAGTTTTTTGGTAACCTCCATACTGTTTTCCTTCCTTCCTTCTTTTCTCTCTCTCTCTTTCTCACTCTCTTTCTCTTATAACTATGTTTATTATCTTGATTATGTGAATCATTTCACAGGTGCATTTCTATGCCAAATGACTGCATTTGCACCATTTTACATTCCCACCAATGGTACACAGGTCTTCCAATTTTTCCACATCCTCACCAACACTTGTAAGTTTCTGGTTTGAGGATTGTATTTTGTTGTTGTTGTTGTTGTTTGTTTGTTTGGGTGGGTTTTTTGTAGTAGCCATCCCAGTAAATGCAAAGTACTATTATTGAATGACAGACATTGAGTGTATAAAATTTTATTGCCTCCAGGTGATAATGTCTAGGCAAATGAAGTAGAAAAGGTATTCACTAAACCTTTCAAGTACTGAGATTTATAAACTGTGTTCCCAAATCAGCCTCTGGCTGTTCCCTGCTGCTGAACTGCAGCCTTCTAGGACTTTCAGTGAAAACTATGAGTTCATAGTTCCCCCTGTGATTCTCTATCCATAAGGCAGGGCATTCTGCACTGCTTTCAGAAATTTTAGCAAAAATTCTAGTTTTCTGTGTCATGAAGCAGCAGAGTACAGCAAATGGCTTAAAGTGACACCAGCTATGGGTGGATTCCTTAGTTCTCCAGTTTTCTCTCCAGGATCACAAGACCACCAAAAGCTTTTCTTATTTATCTTTTTTCTCATTGTGGCCTTCTGACTGAACTCAATTCCCTCAGATTCTCAGATTCTATTTTCTTATGTAGAATTAGTAAATGTCTCCAGAAAAGGAGGTTTCTTTCTAGCTCACCTCTTTAGCTCTCCCCACTCCAGAAACTTGACCTAACTAGCCCTGTAGCTTCCTTGATTCTCTGATGCATTAAAATAAAACAACATTTAAATTTATTCAGCTTTTCCAGTGGGCCTCTGAAGGAGCATGAGTGCTACAGAAACTTTTTCATGCACTGTTTTTGTAATTACATAATGGCAAAATTTCTGAATATGTATACAAGAATATGTGTGTCTTATTAACATGTTGTTTTTTATTGAGACTATTTTTGCTTCTGTTTCTTTTATCCATTTTCCCACTCCTTTCCCGCCAACTGTTACTCTAGTTTATATGTGTAAGTTTATTTAAATTATTGTCCTTTATTTTTCTACTTAATAAATCGCATAGAAATCAACTTTGGAAAATATTTTGCCAATAAGTTATAAAGTTAAACACATACTTAACTATACAACTCTGCAATCCCATTCCTGGGTAATTTACCCAAAGCACATCAGAACATAGGTCTACACGAATTTTAGCGTAGCTTTATTCCTAATCATCAAAAACTGGAATTAACCAATATACATTAACAAGTGAATAGATAAGCAAAGTACGTCCATACTTAGAACACTGTTCAGTATAAAAAGAACTAACTTCTGATCACAAGAAAATGGATAAATGGATAAATCTTGAAAGCTTTACACCAAATAAAAGAATCCAGATTCAAAAAGCCACACACTTTATTTATATGATATTCTGTAAAATCAAAAATGCAGGTACTAAAGCTGGGCGTGGTGGCTCACACTTGTAATCCCAGCACTTTGTGAGCCTGAGACAAGAGAATTGCGAGTTCAAAGCCAGCCTTAACAACGGCGAGGCACTAAGCAACTCAGTGAGACCCTGTCTCTACATAAAACACAAAATAGGGCTGGGGATGTGACTCAGTGGTCGAGTGCCCCTGAGTTCAATCCCTGGTACCAAAAAAAAAAAATGCAGGTACTAGCTGTGGTGGTGGTGCACGCTTGTAATCCAGCAGCTCAGGAGGCTGAGGCAGGAGGATTACAAGTTCAAAGTCAGCCTCAGCAACAACAAGGTGCTAAACAACTCAGTGAGACCCTGTCTCTAAAATAAAATATACAACATAGAGCTGGGGATGTGGTCCAGTGGTTGAGTGCCCCTGAATTCCATCCCTGGTATCCTTCTGCCGAAAAAACAAACAAACAAAAAAACCACAGGTACTGAAATCAGATCAGAATTTAACAAGGGCTGGCTTAGGGGAAAATGATTGACCACAAAAATGTATGAGGGGGCTTTTTAGGATAATCATAATATTCTATATCTTGAATGAGGTAGTCAGTACCCAATTATATAAGTTCCTCAAAAATCATCTAAAAAAAAAAAAAAAAAAAACCTCATTAAAAAAATAGAAAAAATACCAAAACAAAAACTGATTAAGAACTTTAAGAACTCAGGCAAACCATTTTCTATCAGCTAGTAGAGACTATTGCATTCTTTCTTTATGTGTTTTGTTTTGTTTTTCTCTAAGAATTTATATTCATGGCAAAAATTGGGCAGAAAAGAGAGAATGACCACCTGATGCCGCGTGTGGGCATGCTTCCAAACTATCAAACAACTCCCACAAAAGTGTTATATTTGTTGCAAGGATGAACCTATCTTGACACATGATTATCACCCAAAGTCCATAGTTTACATTAGAATTGCCCTTGCTGTTGTATGTTCTGTGGGTTTTGATAGCATGTGATGATATGCCCACTACTGCAGTTACATGCAAAATTGTTTCATTGTTCTATATATCCACAATTCTCCATAAGCAACCACTTATCTCTTCCCTGTCTTCATAGTTTTGCCTTTTCCAGAATGTCACATAGTTAGTACTTCATAGTACATAGCCTCTTTGGATTGGCTTCTTTCATTTAGTAATAATTTCATGTCATGTATTGATAACTCATTTTATTTTTAGCACTAAATAATATGCCATTGCATGGATGTGGCACAGTCTAATTAATTATTCATAATGTATTCTTTTTAATGGCTGCATTAGACTGTATATCTGGATAACCTTTATTAAAGAATCCACTACTTAGGGACAATTTACTGTTACTACATTTTGCCATCTAAAATAATGTTATATGAACTAATTTGAATATATATCTTTATTTTCTGTTGTTTCCAAAAGGATATAGACCAGATGGAGACAGCTACATTTAAAAAGAAAAATATTTTATTTTGCTAAAATATACACAAGGTAAAATGCACCATTTTAAATGTTTTTAAGTGTTTAGTGACATTAAGTACATTCACATTGTTGCCAAAAGGTCATTTTTAATGTTAATATATAGTAGCTCATATAATTTAAAAATCTAAATCTTTTAAATGTTATCAACTGAGAAGAGAGTATTTCAGCCCTATCCTCAATAGTCTCCCTCTCTAGAGGGAGATATGTAACATTATGAGTTTCTGATAAAGCTTTCTAGAAACAATTTTTACATGTGTAATATGTACACATATATATATTTCCTCCTTTCCCATAGAAAACATAGCACATTTTGACATTGTTTAACCTCTTATTTTTCTGCTTAATAGAACAAAACACATTGGACATAACTTCACACCTATTCACAAAGAATTTAATTATTTTATACATTTTTTCAGCTCCTTGGTAATAGAGTGTATGGATTTATGTTGCTTCCAGCCTTTGGCTAACACAAATGGTACTGCTCTAAATTACCATATACAAGATTGTTTTGCATCTGTGCATGTGTATCACAGGAAAAATGGGATTGCCATGTACAATGGTATACCATTTTGCAATTTTGGTAAATTTTGTAAAATTTCCCTGCATAGAGCTTTTTATGTTTTTACCATTATCTATAATGTGGTGAAAATGACTTTCTAAACTTAATACATGGATATTGCACTTAAAAGCTGTGTTGTTTCAGATTTCCACAGTATTGTATGTGTAACTATTCTTTCCTCACATTGTAACCCTGAAATAGTTTTTCTCATTTTTCTCACTCTGCTGGATATAAAGTAGTACATGATTTCTGCAAGTTACATTTTCCCAACTACTAAATCAATGCAGCATTGTTTTATTTATATATGTGTGTGTATATGTATGTTTACATATATGTGATATGTTCCTCTGCAAGTTTTGTATTTGTATCTCTTTCCTGTTAACTTTCCTTATTACTTTGTAACTTCTCTTTATATATGATATAGACCACCTTTTTTCTTTCAAAAGCATTGCAAATGTTTTCTTCAACTAAAATTTGATATTATTTATGTTAGTTTTTGCCAGTGTATGAGGCAAATATATTTGTTTCATAATAGAATTAACTCTTTCCTTTTTGCTATAATTCTCCCATGTGTAATTTAAATACATATTTAATTATCTGAAAGTATTTGAGTAGTTTTATGAGTTGTAATGAAAACAGGTTCTGTCATCCTAAAATACTTAATTGTTTTCATCTTAATTCACCTATAATTGTAGAAAAGTAGCTTTTCAAATTAGGGAACATTTTATCTTTAATATGAAATGCAAAGATGACTTCATACTTTTATACAATTATTCTGAAAGTGTTATTTCTTACATAGGAAATGTCAATAAACACAGTACAATTTTATTTGCTATTTAGCAGATTAAAGATGAAAGTAACTCTAAATGCCAAAAATAAGAGAGGAATGCAATTAATTTTTATCTTTCTGAAACTAAATTAGTTGTTTCTTACTTACCTTCATGTTTTACTGGACAATTCCAACAAATTATTGAGAAGAGTATCTAGAAATTAAACCTTGGATTTTTATTATTATTGAGCTCATATTATTTTTAGAGAACTTTACTCTTTATAAGCTACAGCATTAGAAAGTACCTTAGGTCATTCAGGCTTCTATAAAATAATGGCATAGGCTGTGTGACTTTAAATAATAGAAGTTTATTTCTTATAGTTCTGGAGGTTGAGAAGTCTAAGAGCGAGGTACTAACAGATTTGCCATTTACTGAGGACCCCCTTCCTGATAGTGGATATTTTCTCACTGTAATCTCACATGGTGTAGGGGTGAGGGCATCTCTGAGGCCCCTTTAATAAGGACACTAATTCCATTTGTGACAGCTCTATTATCACAACTTAATCACCTCCCCAAGACCCCACCTCTTGATACCTCCCACTCATCTTGTGGGTGGGACATACATTTACATATAGAATTCATTTATGATTCATATGTGCCTTATACACATAGCCTGAAGTTAAGTTAATACAATATTTTTAGTGCACCTGAGTTTTGACTGCAACAGTTTCAGGCTGTGATTTTGAAAAACAAATTCTAAAAACTATGTAAGAAATAGTTTGAAATAGGGAGAAATGGGAAATGTAGAAATCATTCAGGTGGCTGCTCCTCTTTCAAGATAAGAAACCACAAGCACTTGTAGGTGGCGGAGAGATCCACAAGAATTGTAGAGTTTTGTGATTACTGAATTTTTGTGAAAAAAAAGCATTTCTCTGTACTATGGCGACTTACTGCTTTAAAATAAATCTTCTTGAACTGTTACTACAAATCATTATCCATTTATTTCTTTAGTTTATGTGTTTAGTTTTCTTAAAAATATGATAAGCTTATACTGTTTAAAAAACAGTACATAATTCCTTGTGTTTGATAGAGAAATATTTTAAGTAATATAACATAATTCATGAGTAATAATTTGAAATTGAATACCAGTTATGATAGATTGGAGGTGGCATTACATGGGCACAAATTCAAAATCCAAAGGATTAAAATGATGACAAGATTCCTCAGATTCTTTAGAAGTACCAAATTGCCAATGTTCAACTTGGGTGCCTAAATGTTATGAATGCTGTGAGAGAGGAAAGAAAGTTGTAGAAATCAGGAGTGGACTACAAAGCTGCCAGCATAGGAGAGGGATGCTAGAGTCAAGCAGGGAAGTGGACTCTCCAAGGCCTCCATGAGCAGAGAATGACCACCAGCAGCTACACACGGTGGGACCCTGTCCAAACTTACTCTACTGTGGGGAAATCTTCAGGAGCCAGCAATCTGAATCCTGTGCCCTGAGGTGTTCCTATGCTAGGCAAAGTTCCTCATGCTGCTATGTCTTTTTTTTTTTTTTCCTGGTACTGGGGATTGAACCCAGGGGCACTTAACCACTGAGCCACATCCCCAGCCCTTTTTATTTTATTTTACTTTATTTATTCTACTTAGATGTACATGATAGCAGAATGCATTTTGATTCACTGAACACAGATGGAGCACAACTTTTCATTTCTCTGGTTGTACGTGATGCAGAATCACACCATATATGAAGGCATACATGAAACTAGGGCAATGATGTCCATCTCATTCCACCATCTTTCCTGCCCCCATTCCCCCTCTCTGCTCCCTCTCCTTTGATCAAAGTTCCTCCATTCTTCCCATGCCTCCTCACCCATTATGGATCAGCATCCACTTATCAGAGAGGATATTCGGCTATGTCTTTATGACTATATTTCTAAGTTATCTGTGCTGGACAAAGAACCCAGCCCCACCCTATCATCCAGAGGGCACTTCTGGAATTCAGGAACTGCATTTTGTTTAACTATAGCAGGAACCAAAAACCTAGAGAGGGAAGCAAGGAGTAAGGACAGGGAAATTGCATTTACTTACTTACTTCTATGTTGTCCAAGTCCACTTAGATGCACATTTTCTTATTATACTGTCATGATATCTCTGTAAGAAAGATAAGAAACTAAGTTGCAGAGAGGTTAGTTGTGACTTTTCCATGGTTACCACAGTTTCTAAAGGGAAAATCAGTGTTACAGTCTATTTCTATATGACTGGAGAAGCCATTCTATTTCTACTGTATTGCCAGGAGGAAAAAGTTTGCTTGAGAGAAATTGAATGTAGAGAACATCATCAAATTTTATCACTGCAATAAAACCCTATAGAATCATAAGTGTATGAGATATAAATAAAAAAAAAACTTAAAACATCAACAATGGAATGATGACAATAGCATTGATGCCCTTGAACATGGCACATCTGGCTACAGTGTAAGGGGTATGTTGGTGGGGACCACCGTGGCAGGTCAGAAGAATCACTAACAGTGTATCCAGTATGCAACTCCAGTGAATTTCTGAATGTAGTACAGAGATCTGTGGTGAAAAGTGAATTCATGAATTTTATTATGAAGATGGGGACTAAAATCAAGAGTATAAATGAAATTATTCAAGAAGGAGTATAAAAGCAAGGTAAGAAGAGAATTGAAAGTAATGCTTAGATTAAAATAAAAAATAGAATTAAGAGAAGTAGAGGACAAGGTTAAACTGAGTCCACAGAAACAAAAGGAGGAAAGAGTACTAAGGAAAAAATGGTCACTTAAAAGCTGTAAATTTAATAATTTATGGAATTTAGTAATTATATTTGGGGGATCCATAGAAGAATGTCATTACCTTGTAGGTTAAGGAAGCAAGTGGGTCTTGTGCTGGGTTCCTTGGAAACAGGCTCTGAGATGAAGATTTGTATGTAGAAGGATTATTAAGTAGCATTGGGTAGAAAGAAAAACTGAATAAGGCAACAAGGAAGCCTCAATAGAGCTTGGGCATAACACTGGATCTGGGGAAGCCCTTGAGACTATGCCAAAATGAGGCAGGGCAGCTGGGCCTCTCTACCAGCATGTCAGTCACTGTAGGGTAAGTCAGGTAAGTCCTTCCTTAGAGAGCAGTACCCAGAGAGGGGTGAACTGGTAAGCCTTTAGTGGGTAGCCTGCCAGCAGCTGCAAGGAAAATGAATTATTCCACCCTGCAAGGGGATCCAGACTGGTCAATACCACACAGTATCCTGAGAGCATGAGAAAAAATGAATGTGAAAGCCAGGCTACTACTTTATATACTTTGCTGGAAGGGAGTTTCATTTAGCATTGCAGCCACTAATCCACTCTTCTAAACTCTTCCCCACCATCATCTTTCCCAGCCCAACTCCTTGACTGGAAGATTTTCTTCTTAGACACTTCACACACTTATTTATCCTTCAGTTAAGTAGTTGTCTTCTTTCATTGCTTTCCTGAGTTCTTACTCTTAGTTTGTGTATACTACAGGGAACAGTGCAAGTCTAGGTGGGTTCCTCAGGTCAGCCCTATTAACAAGCATGAGCGGAAGGAAGCCTTCCTGTGAAAACTCGAAGTTAAAGAATTTAGATATTACAAGCCAAGATTTAATGTATCACTTCAAGGCTCTGACTGCATTGAAGAATCTTGTTTTACATGTTTTATGTGGGATTTTATATTTCCTTAGAAGATGATATTAAGTAAACAGGCTATAATTATAAATATGAAATCTTAACCATGATTTCACATTCAAGAATATATAAAAAGGTTAAATAAAAGCTGTTGATCATTTTGGCAATTGTTAATTTATAGCAGCTCTGAGTGTGGGATGCTGTAAAAATAGTTCCCAGGAGAGGTTCCAGTCGATGCACATTTATATCATCTTGTCATCCATTTCTATCACACTACATTTTTATGTTCCCTGTAGTTTCTTAATACAATACCACCTATCTCTGTCAGTCACCTGGGATGTGTGCTACCTAGCAGTTTTATTACATTTTTTCAGAACATATAGGACTATGTCTTTATTTTTCTTTTAAAATTATCAATAGAATAGTTTAATATTAAAGATATATTTGTGATAGGCTCTTTCAAAACTGTGAAATTCTGTATTAAATCCCATATAACCAAAAAATAACTCTAACCCCCGTCCCCAAATATCCAAAAGCATGTAACAGCTCTATTGAAATCTAACTAGAAACTGTTTGAAAAAGGCAGATTTGTTCTTGCTTTGAAAATACCATATACACACGCACACACACACACACACACACAATCAGTCCCATCTGTCACATTGCCTGGAGAATGCATTTAACAAGGAATGAAGTTACATTAAAGGCCATAAAATATGCAACAAGGGAAGAAAGAATAAAGCTATCCTGCAGTTCATTGGCTTCACCTACTGTGCTGGTATTCCTTGTGAACAAGACAGATTGGGTAGTTACTGCTACATCAAAATATCTGCCACCATAGAGAGTAGAGAGTAAGGGTTGGGAACGGAATACTGAACTACAAATTCCAGCTCCTTTCATGAATATTAGCCAAGGAAATGTGAAAATTAATCACATTTTCTTTCATTTTAAAGGAGTATGTCAACTTTTCCCAACAGGAAAAAAACAACTTTTTTTCAGTCAAGGGGCCTGCAAGACCATTAATATTATTACCGATTTGGCAATGAAAGAAGTGAACCTTGACTTAATATTGTGCAGCATTGCTCCAAGGAAAAGGAATAAATTGCTTAAGGGAGTGTTTATACACTGGATAATGGCAATTGTATAAACTCACTTTTGTTTTATCAAAATGTGGAAGCCCCACAAAAAAATAAGGCTCATTTAAAAGATGCTAACAGAAAATAAGCTGCTCTTAGCCCTTGGGGAAAAAAAAAGATATTTAGACACTCCTTTCAAAGGCAGCTGGCAGCTTTTTGCTTGAATTGTACTTTTGAAGGGTGTTCACTTTGCTATCAAATAACAAATTGGAAAAACATTATCTGGAACAAAATGTTCAGTGTTAAACTTACTCAAAGTGGTCTCCATCTGTGAATGTTAGCAAATCTATCCAAGAATTCTCTATTGATGCATTTTGAAGACAGGAGAACAACATCCGATGTTTTGAGCCATTCGTAAGCACTCAGGAACTAGGAACTACACTGCTGAAAGATCTTGCTTATTAGTAGTAAAATGTAATTTGGTATTTCAAAATATAACATGAAACTGTCCTCTCTATTAACCTTAAGTTTCATGAGGTTATAGGAGGAAAACAGCATATTTATTTCTTTATTGCTAACTATTAGAAATGCTAGACAAATGATTTGCTTGATTTCTTTTATCTCAACTGTGGAACCATTTTATCCCAACCTTTTATCTCAACTGTTTGAACCATTCAATGCCTAGAAAATGTAATAAACTAGAAAAAGAGTCTTTCAATTAAAAATGTGTTATGACTTGCAAAAACAATTTCAATTTAATGATAATAACAAACAGATAATTTTTAAAATACCAACTTTCTCTCGAAAGGTCTGGAATATAACTACCAAAGAAAGAAAGAAAGAAACCAGTCAAGTATTCTTTTTTAAAGAAACCAGACATTTAACACTACAGAAAATAAATAGATTTTTAATGGTTTTTTTTTTGACTTTTTAAAAAACTTGGGCCATATTATATACAATCTAATGAAAAATAGAAGATATACACACATATACACAAATATATATAGCTAATTATCCAAAGAAAGATAGATGTATGTAAGTACATCTAAAACATGCCTCACTGAGAAATCCTGAAAGATTTGACAACTTAATAAAAAGTACTTCTGAAAGCATAGAAATAAAGGAGGTAGATATCGTGTCCAAATTTAAGAACTGTAAAACGGCAACAATTTTAAGGCCTATATGTGAATATTTTGTTGTGAGGGAATTACATAAACACTTTTATATTGACAAACAGGGACTATAATCTAGAAAAAAATTAGATTTAAATGAATATATTAATAGAACTATTTCTTCAATAAAATAGAGAAATTTTCAATGCCCAATTACATTTAATATATACTTACAATATTTTAACTCTAAATTCTGAAAAATGCATGAAGAGTTGGTCCATCTCCTTTTTATAAACAAAAACAATATAGTTTTCTTGAACTAAAAATTAGATGTGAGTGAAGACCAAATTGCAGTCAGCATGCTTCTTTGAGATGTATGTTTGCTAAAACAGACCGCTACAGAATAAACCAGTTTAAGAGCTTTATAAAACAATTTTTATGGTTAATAGACTTTCCATACATTCCTGAAAAGTGGGAATCAGTGGCTCAGGGATTGATTCAGAAGCTGTGCACCAGCAAATGTGAAAGGGATAACTAATTCCCAGGAGAGGTTCCAGTGTACAAAGAGATCTAGTTATGTTTTGTAGAAGAGATAATATAAGGAATGACACATGGAACCTGTATTTTCTCATCCACTTATGATGTTATACTATTAGATAATTATAAAAGTGGGTACTGATGTGTTCTATTTATGGGACATTTTGAGAAAAAGTGATTTCACTTGGGTCATGTGGCTACTTAATGGAAGATGAGGGCTAGAATTCAGGTCTTCTGACTCTTAATCCAAAGCACTTCAAAGAATTCTGGCAAGATTCCTGATGATACTTGATGTTCCCTGTTAGACATGCAATTAAGCTTATAATTGGTCCTTGTTCCACTTCTCTGTGAACATGACTTTCTTCAGATTCTATGAAATGGCACATTATTCACTCAGGGACAGAGAGTGTAAAATTAAGTCAGCAAAGCAATTTTATTTAAGTTGTCCAGAAAACAAGGATAATAACATGATTTGATTATTTCTTATTTTCAGCTCATGTTGCCTTGTTTGTATTAATTGAGTACCTGATTCATCTATGTTAGGTACAAATGACTCCAAATTTATTTTTTAGGTTATTCCTGAAGAATTAGAAAATTTGCTGTAAATTGGGGCCTCCAGTGACTGAAATGTCATCGTACAGTGTATGTCTATAGTCAAAGAAAATGTTAATGTATCTATAAACCATTAAGGGAAGCTCCTATTAAAATTTTAGCCTCTATGTAACTTATGCACATGTACACAAATGAGAAGGGATGATTCTAAATATACAATTTATTCAGTTTTTTAACTTTTGATAATATATGACAACAAATTTCTCTCATTAAATATCCTCAGTTTTGCCTGGCACGATGGCGCACACCTGTAATCTCAGTGGCTCTGGAAGCTGAGGCAGGAAGGTCACGAGTTCAAAGCCAGCCTCAGCAAAAAGCAAGGCACTAAACGACTCAGTGAGACCCTGTGTCTAAATAAAATACAAAAATGGGCAGGGGATGTGGCTCAGTGCCCCTGAGTTCATTCCCCGGTACTCCCCCTCAAAAAAATAAATAATCAGTTTTGAATTTAAAAATAGTAATGTGAGTGACTTAAATATTATCTCTGAATGAATGAGAGCGAAATGAACCAGAGTAGGATTAATATAACTAATATAACCAATATGAATATTTGTAAAGCTTAACTTTATAATTTAATTTTTTAATTTTAATTTAAAAAATATTTTTATTCTGAGCCAGGCATGGTGGTGCATGCCTGTAATCCCAGCTCTTTGGGAGGCTGAGAAAGGAGAATCTTGAGTTTAAAGCCAGCCTCAGCAACTGCAAGGCACTAAGCAACTCAGTGAGACCCTGTCTCTAAAATAGAGCTGGGGATGTGGCTCAGTGGTAGAGTGCCCCTGAGTTCAATCCCCAGTACAAAAAAAAAATTATTCTGTATGTTTAAGGTACACAATATAATGTTATATATGTATACGTATATATGTGTATATATATATATATTTATATAATGGAACTGTGAAAGAAACTAACATATGCATCATATCACATAGCTACCCATTATTCCTCCCTGTGGCAAGAGAGCTGCTTCATTTAGCAAAATTCCTAAATACAATGCATTGTTATGAACTATAATACTCATAGATTAGATTTTTAAACTTATTTATCCTACATATCTGCTTTCTGTGTCCTTTGACCTACCTCCCTTAATTTCCCACCCTTCCACCCCTGGTGGGAACCAGTCTTCTTTACTATCTCCATGTATTTGAGTTATTATTTTTATTCTACGTATAAATAAGATTGTATGATACTTTTCCTTCTTTGTCTGGTTTATTTCAGTTATCACATGCCTTCCAGGCCCACCCATGTTGTGGCAGAATCTCATTCTTTTCTAGGGCTGGATAATATGTGTGTGTGTGCGTGTGTGTGTGTGTGTGTGTATACACACACATACATATTGAAAACTCAATATATATGAATTGAAACAATATTTGAATTGAAATATATGAATAAACACAATATATATGAATTGAAAACAATAATATATGGATTTTACATATATTTTTACGTATTATCTCTGAAAAAAATGAGAGCCAAATGAACTGGAGTAAGATTTATATAACTAATATGCATATCTTTTAAAACTCTGTTTTATAGTGAATTAATATATATGTAATCTGTGTAAAAATATACATCTTTATATACCTATAGATATACTATGCAATGCATATCTACATGTATATGCCACAATTTCTTTATCAATGGACGCTTCCACTGTTTCCATATGTTGACTATATAGTGCTGCAGTGAACATGGGAGTGCAGACATCTCTTCAACATACAGATTTCAATTCTTTGGACATAGACCCAGAAGAGGAATTGTTGGAACATATCATATTTTCATTTTCTTTCAGAGCCTTCATACTGTTTTCTATTATGGTTGTGCTAATTCATATTCTAACCAACAGTGTACTAGGACTCCTTTTTCTCCATGCCCTTGCCAACATTTGTTATCCTTTGTCTTTTTGACAGTAGGAGGTGATATCTCACAGTGGTCTTGATTTGCATTTCCCAGATGATTACTGATGTCAAACACTTTTTCATGTACCTACTGGCCATTTTTGATCTTCTTTAGAGAAATACACATTCAGATCCTTTGCCCATTTTTAGTGAGATTATCTGTTTTTCTGTTCTTCTAAGTTTTTATAAATTTTTAGTTAGCTCATTATCAGATACTCAGTTTGAGAATTAATTTGACCCACATTGTAGGTTGCCTTTTCATTCTGTTAATTATTTCTTTGGCTATACAAAAACTTTCCAGTACAATATAGAATTATTTATTTATTTTTGTTTTTGTGTGATATCCAATAGCCATTCACATGGCTATTACCATAGCCAAAGTGAAGCAGGCTTTCTCCTGCATTTTCTTTTAGGCAGTTTATGATTTTATGTCTTACATTTAACTAGTTGAAGATTCTTTGACCATACATGATTGAATTTACTTCTGGACTACATTTTGTTCCATTGGTGTAAGTATCTGTTTTCATTCCAGAACCATATAGTTTTAGTCACTATAACTTTGTGATATTATTTTAAATCAGTAGTTATGATGCTTACAACTTTGTTTTACTTTCTCAGTATTGTTTTGGGAATTTGTTTTTTGTTTGTTTCCATGTTTGGTTTTTGTTTTTTTGCTTGTTTTATATGAATTTTAGTATTGTTTTTCTATGTCTGTGAAGAATGTCACTGGCATTTTGATAGAGATTGTTTTAAATCTGTGTGTTGCTTTGGGTAATAATGGACATCTTAACAATATTAATTCTTCCTGTTTATTAACATGGAATACCTGTGTATATCTTCAATTTCTTTCATCAGTGGTTTATTTTATTCAGTGTACAAATGTTCTACCTCTTTGGTTGATTTTATTCATAGGTGTCTTTTTTCTTTGATGATATTGTGAGATATTTCTTTGGTTTCTTTTTTATAAGTCATTAATTGTGTATATAAATGCTACTACTGATTTTTGTATGTTGTTTTTATATCTTGTGATGTAATTGAATTTATTATTTCTAAGAATTCTTTTTGTGTAATCATTGGGGTTTGTTTCTACATATAGAATCATGTCATCTGAAAATTCAGCTGGTTTTAGTTATTCCTTTCTGATTTGCAAACATCATATTTCTTTCTTTTGTCTGATGGTTCTATATAGTACTTCCTATACTATGGCCCTGTACCAGATCTTTACTGGAAAGTCTTTTGGTTGTTTCCCATTGATTATGGCACTAACTGGGGTTTTTCATCAATGACCTTTACTAAGATGAGGAACTTTTCTTCTATACCTAAATTGTGGAGAGTTTTTATAAGGAAAGGATGCTGAATTTTGTCAAATTCTTTTTTTTCATTGAGGTGATTGTATGATTTTTATTTTTCATTCTGTTAATGTGATGATTTGCATATGTTAAAATAACCTTGCATGTCAAAGATAATTTTCACTTGATCATGATGTAGGATCATTTTTATGGGTTATTGAATTTGGTTTACTGATATTTTATAGAGTATTTTTGTATCAATGTTCTTTGGAGATACTAGCCTGTAATTTCCTTTTCTATCATCTTTGGCTTAGGTATCAAGGTGATATACTTTGGAAGTATTCCCTCTAGCTTTGTTTATTGGAAGAGTTTAAGAAGTATTTATAATAATTCTACTTTGAATATTTGGTAAAATTCATCTGTGAAGTTTTCTGATGAAATTCTTTTTGTTAGGGATCTGTTCAAGCTTTCTATTTCTTCCTGATTCAATCTCAATAGGCTATTTTTTCTAAGAATATATCCACTTCCCCTAGGTTATTCAATTTGTTCACATGTAATAGTCCATAATAGTCCTTCATGATCATTTTTATTTCTGAAGTATCTGTTGTAATGTATTCACTTTCATCTTAGATTTTATTTGAGTCTTCTCTATTTTCTTTTAGTGTAGCTGGGGTCAATTTTGTTTATTTTTCTATGGAATCAACTCTTGGTTTTCGTGATTTTTTTCCTAAGGTTTTTCCATTCTCTATTTGATTTATTTCTATTCTGATCTTTATCATTTCCTTACTTCTGCTAACTTTGACTTTAGTCTGTTCTTTTTCTAACTGCTTGGCTCTTTGTTCAGGATCATTATTCTTTATTTAGCATTGACATGTATTGCTATAAATTTTCATCTTAGAACTTTTTTTACTGTGTTTAATAAGTTTTGATTTATTGTATTTACATTGTCATTTATTTCAAGGTATTTTTAAATTTAACTTTAAAATTTTTTTATTTCCTTATTTCATCCTTTGGTTATTCAGGAAAATTATTTAGTTTCTACATATGTGTGAATTTTACAATGTTCCTCCTCTTTTTGATTTTTGGTTTTATACTGCAGTAGTAAGAAACAATGCTAGATATAATTTTATTATTCTTAAATTTGTTGAGATGTATTTCATGACCCATGGAGAACGTTCCACATGCACTAGAAAACCATGTATATTCTCTGCTATTGGTTAGAAAGTTCTATATATGTCTATTAGGTTCATTTAGTCTAAAATGCTGTTCAAGTCCAGTATTTACTTACTGATATTCTGTCTTTTTGTACTGTCAATTGTTGCAAGTAGGGTAATGAAGTCCCCTGGTATGACTGTATGCTATCTACTCTTTCTTCATGTCAATTAATGTTTGCTTTATGTATTTAGGAACTATCATATTGGGTACATATATATAAACATTCTTTCTCAATGTGAATATAATTGAATAATAACTATTTTTGATTTGTATAACAGTTTATGACTTGATTTCTATTCCATCTGATATGAGCACAGCCACCCAAGCCACCCTTTGAACTCTTCGCATGGAGCAACTTCTTTCATTCCTTCACTTTCAGCCTGTATTCATCTGTAAAGCTAAAGTGATGCTCTTGTGGTCCGTGTATAGTCAGATTTTGTTATTAAAGAAATTGATAAATTCAATTTCTTTTTTATTATTAATTTATTTATTTAGATGCATTTCAAGTCATAGTGCATATATAGAGCTCAATTTTTCCATCTCTCTGGTTGCAAACAAGATAGAGTCACACCATTTGTGTTTTCATTTCATACCCCACCCAAAGTTCCTCTCTTTCTCCCATGTTCCCCCCTCCCACCCTCTTATGTATCAGCATCCACTAATCAAAAAGAACATTCAGGCTTTGGTTTTTTGGGATTGGTTTACTTCATTTAGCATAATGTTCTCCAACTCCATCCATTTACCTGCAAATGCCATAATTTTATTCTCTTTTATTGCTGAGTAATATTCCATTGTGTATATATACCACAGTTTCTTTATCCAATTATCTATTAAAGGGCATCTGGGTTACTTCCACAGTTTAGCAATTATGAATTGTGCTGCTATAAACATTGAAATGGCTGCATTACTGTAGTATGCTATTTTTAAGTCTTTAGGGTATAGGCCAAGGAGTGGGATAGCTGGGTCAAATGGTGGTTCCATTCCAAGTTTTCTAAGGAATCTCCATACTGCTTTCCAGATAGGTTGCACCAATTTGCAGTCCCACCAGCAATGTTTGAGTGTGCCTTTTTCACCACAACCTCACCAGTACTTATTGTTGCTGGTATTTTGAATAGCTGCCATTCTGACTGGGGTGAGATGAAATCTGAGAGTAGTTTTGATTTGCATCTCTCTAATGCATCATGTATTTGTTTATTGATTGTATATCTTCTTCTGAGAAGTTTCTATTCAACTCCTTAGCCCATTTATTGATTGGGTTGTTTGTTTTTTTGGTGTTAAGTTCTTTGAATTCTTTATATATCCTGGAGGTCAGTGCTGTATCTGATGTGTGTGTGGGAAAGGTTTGCTCCCAGAATATAGGCCATCTGTTCACCTCATTGACTGTTTCTTTTGCTGTGAAGAAGCGTTTTAGTTTAAATTCATCCCATTTATTGATTTTTACTTTTATTTCTTGTGCTTTCGGAGTATTTTATTGTGAAGTCTAATCCATTCACATTGAGGCTATTATTGATGACTAGGAACTTATTCCTACCCTTTGTTAATTATTTTCTCATTGATGAGTTGTTCTATTGTTCCTTTCATGCTATTTGATTGCTTACTTTCCTGGCTTGGTGGTTTTTCTATAGTTCTAAGCTGTAATTTCTTTATTTTTCTCATTTGTATATCTGCTATATATATTTTTTTTACTTTGTAGAACTGTAGAAAATAGAAGCACTATGGTTATTTTAGACTATACACATGTTTTTATATTGTATTTTCCTTAAAATTTGTAACTATAATTATTTTTGAACATTTTGTTTTTAATCTTCATACTAGAAATTTGAAGATTTACACACCGCCTTTACAATAATGGAATATTTAAAATTCTACTATGAATTTACCTCTATGAGTGAATTTTAGATTTTTATATTTTCATGTGTTTTCATTATAGTAATAATAGTTCTTTCATTCTCTATTGAAGTACCCACCCCAAGAATTTCCTCTAAAGCTTATCTAGTGGTCATGAATTTCCTCAGTTTTACTTGTCTTGGAAAGACTATTTCTTCTTAATTTCTGAAGGGTAGTTTTGTTGGATATAGTATTCTTGACTGGCAGGGGTTTTTTTCTTCCACAATTTTGAGTATATCATCCCATTCTTTCCTAGATTGAGAAATTTGCTAAAAGTCTAGTGGAGATTCCTTCATATGTGACTTGACACTTTTCTTTTGATACTTCCAGAATTCTTTCTTTGATTTTTGATAGTTTGACTATAAAGTGCCTTAGAGAAGATCTCCTTGGTTGAATCAATTTGAGAAAATTTGATCTTCCTGAATCTGAATATCCTCTTTGGTTGAATCAATTTGAGAAAATTTGATCTTCCTGAATCTGAATATCCCTCTCTCTCCCAAAACCTGAGACAGTTCAGCAATGATTTTGTTAAATAAGCCTTCTATGCCCTTCTTTATCTCTTCTCCCTCTGAAACTTCCACAATGTGAAAATGTTCACTTAATGATGTTCCACATCCTATAGACTTTCTTCATTCTTTTTCATTCTCTTTTTCTCCCCACTCCTCCATTATGTTATTTCAAAAGATAAGTCTTCAAGTTCAGAAATCCTTTCTTCTGCTTCAGTGTTTTTTTGTTTTGTTCTGTTCTGTTGTTTTTTGTTTGTTTGCTTATTTGTTTTGGTGATGTGGTGGTAGTGGTACCAGGGATTGAATCCAGGAATACTCTACAACAGAACTACATTTTTTTCTTCCTTTCTTTCTTTTTTTTTCTTTTTCTTTTTGAAACGGAGTCTCATTAAGTTGCCAAGACAGGCCTCAAACTTGTGTGATATTCTTGCCTCAGCCTGCCAAGTCACTGGGAATACAGACATGTGCCATCATGGCTGATTCTTACTGAATTTTTTTAAGATATCTTTTTTTTTAAATATTTTTTTAGTTGTTGATAGATCTTTATTTTATTCACTTATTTATATGTGGTGCTGAGGATCGAACTCAGTGCCTCACGCGTGCTAGGCAAGTGCTCTACCACTGAGCTACAGCCCCAGCCCTCTTAAGATATCTTGAATTGATATTATTTGGGAAATTAATAGAAAATTACTGTATTCCTTGTATGTGGTCATATATTTTTTCTGTCCCTTTGTTGATATTTGCATGGTACAACAATTGAGTTGCCTTTTTCAACTTTATACAGTAGTTTTCATAGGGAAATACTTTAAACTTCAGATGAGTCTGTGGGCATCACTTGGATAGGGTGCATTGGCTTGAGGAAAAATGGATGTGATAATGTAGTCTCCATGTAACTTCCTTAACTTGAATTCTTGTCAGCAATATCTATATTTGCTTTAATGGCTTAGGTCGCAGTAATTTTTGGAGGTGCTGGTGGCAAGGTAGATTGTTAGAGTTTTTGATGAAAAGACTCCATCAGTTCCATATTCTCTACAGCAATGAGATTTAGCTGAAAGGATCTGTATTGGTGTTAGATCTGACCCAGGTTATAGGCAGCAGCTACAAAAGGACTGTATTCTAGGTGTTTAAGTCTGTGTTTCCATTGCATGACCAAAAGACCTGACAAGAACAATTTTGGAGGAGGAAAAGTTTATTTGGGGCTCACAGACTCAGAGGTCTCAGTTCACAGAAGGCCGACTCCTTTGCTCTAGGCTCAAGATGTAGCAGAACATCATGGCAGAGAGTGTGGCAAAAGAAAATAGCTCAGGACATGGCACCAGGAAGCAGAGAGAAGAGCTCTGCTCACCAAGAACAAAATATATACACCAAAATCATGTCCCAAGGACTCACCTCCTCCAGCCACACCCTACCTGCCTACAGTTACCACCCAGTTAATCCTTATCAGGGAATTAATGTGCTGATTAAATTTAGATTCTCAGAACTTAATCATTTCACCTCTAACCTTTCTTGTATAGTCTCACACATGAGTTTTGGGGGGACAACTAGTATCTAAAATAGCAGTAGGGTGCAGGTGCTTACAGTGTCTTTGAATTACCCTGGATCCTGTGGTTTGAGTGTAGGTTTACCTCTCAGGTGTGGGTGAATGCAACTCTCCCACTAAGCTGAGAACTGTGACTCTGAAATATGTCCTCATAGCTTTGGCCAAAGGAGTACATGTAACTCTGATCCTGGGACTCAGGATGCAGAATTGGCATGATTCTAAGGATGAAGAGATGTTTCAGAGCCTCAGGCCCTGAGAATCAGGAAAAAGCTACAAGTTACATTTCAGAGCCAAGAAGACACAGTGGTAATTTGGGCACCAGGAAAGGAGATACAATGTAGTAATAGCTCTGAAAGGAGGCACCAAAGCTTTTTCCCTAGAGTTGTGTTACTGGATTGATTGATGCCAAGAGGATGTGGTTGATTTACCTCAGGCTTGGATTTCCTACTGGGCAATACTGCTTGCTCCTTAGGGACAGGGTATCCACTTGGTCTTGGACACCAGTCATGGCCAATTCACTGATCTTTAGACTCCAAGTAGCTGGGGGCAGGGCACAGCAACAGCCTTACTAGAATGGGAAAGATAAAATGCCTCCAAGGCAGCTTGTTCTCAGAGTGTAGGAAGCTACAGTGGTTCAGTCAGAGAATAGTACACTATCACGTGTGAGGTATGACCCAATCGTGGTGGCGCATCTTAGGGATAGAGAGATGCAGTGGCTACTGGCCCTTGGAGATGGATTCACTTTAATTGTGGCTCCAGCTTCAAGATGTCATAGTGTAGTAACAGCTTGAGTCATTGCAGAGGGACACAATGTGTACTCTTTTTCTAGAGTAATGCAATCATGTGACCTCTAGGCTATTCTCTAACCTAGGCTCAGGGCCTGTGAAGACTATAAGATTCTCTAATAACAAAGACTGCAGGTGTCCATGGTGGTTATGGGGGCTGTTGGAGCCTCCTATTTATTGTTTTCCCCACAGGGAGAAGTCCTGGTTCTGAGTCAATCCCAACAGGGGATATGGGTGGTGCAGGCAGAGTGTTTCTTTCCTTCTCTAGCAGCCAGCCTGAAAGTCTGTGTTGCATAGTGTTTCCAAAGCTACCTTGCTTACTCCCATGTTCTCCTTAATACATTCTAGTGGAAATTTAGTTAGTTGTTGTTTTGGTCCCTTTTTTTTTTAGGGATGACAAAGCATTAGGCACGTCTAGTAGGTGATCTTGCTGACATTCTGAACATCTTACAATTGTTCATCTACAACATAATTTTTAATGATAATCCTGCATGACTTTGATACACATTTAATTCTGAATAAACTTTCAAGGTAGAATTAGTGTTCAAGTAAAATTTCTGAATAACAGTTTTGAACTCTTCCTATTCCTTTGCATCTTATTCCTATTAGCAATTAGTTATACTTGAAATTTTTATACCAGTATTAATATACTATGGACAAAATGATAAATAATTTTTAAAATTCTGTGGATAAACAGATGCTTATCTACTAGGAACATATAAACAAACATCATGACAACAATAAATTTTTTTTGAATTTTCATAAATTTCCATGTCTATAAGAAATTTTAAAAATAGAAAAGGAGTGCTCATGTATCTCTTTCCTAAGATTCACCAATTGTGAACAGTTGCCACACTAGCTTTATCTCTCTAAATAACACACAGTATATCCATAAATATTTAAAATATTTCACTCTATACCTCCTGAAATAAGAACAGTTCTATTTGTCTGCAACCATAGCACCACATCAATCCTAAGAAAATTTGCATTGCTTCCATATCATTCAATATGTAGTCCATGTTTAAATTTCCCCAATGGCCCCCCTAGTGCATTTTATGGCCTTTTCATTTTTTGAAAAGCTAATTTTCACAAATATTTCATCATTGTGAATAAGATATGATTCCCCCTCAAAGGAACAAAACATCTGAGACATGGAAATTTTGATCTGGAAAGTTGCAGAAAGTTTGGTTTATTTTAATACAAATCTCTAATCTTGTGATAAGAAAGGAGTGTGTGCAGTGGATAAAGACAAATTTTATAGCTAAGCTGTCACCTGTATCCGGATTCATTTGTAGCCTTGGTACCTAGTTTTCTCAGCTCTATGAAAGGTACCAGGGGACTGCTCCTTCTCCTTGTAAAGTTCACAGTAGGCCCTCATTAATGCAGCCCTTATAATTGTTATCCTTACATTGCCTTTGGTAATATCAGACTTTGAATTTAAGGCAATAAAGATATACATAAAGGTTCCTAAGAAAGTATCCATTTTTGTTCAATGAGAGAGTTAAAGATGATCTCTGTATATTCGCTCCTATATTGTTCTTCACAGCAGACTGGGTCTTCCAGCTCAAAGCTTGTGTGTGCCAAACTCAAATTCTTACACATCCAATTGCTTTAAATGTAACACTTAAACGCATTTTTTAGCCTCTGGAGCCTGCTTGTTTTGCATGCTACACAGAACTTTATCCAACATCTGATAGATAGCCAGCAATAAGATAAACCCTGGTGCTACAAAAAAAAAAAAAAACCCTAAAGGGCTGTTACCCTTGGGAACTTTTTTACCCAGACACCCCTGCCTTGCTGAAAGGTCTGAGCAACATCACCTGGACATATAAGTCTCCTCTCCAATTGCCCTCACCCAGATTTCCTTTTGCTAGTCCCTTTCTGGGTGATATAGTCCCATGCCTCTGTCCCTAGAAGGTTCCCAGAACTGTTGCAAACCTGTCCCAAGGGCCACTAATAAACCATATCGGGCAACACTGCCATCTTGTGGTCGTGACTTTTCCTTAGTTAGTCCCCAAATTCTTGAACTCACTATAGATTTACATGGAAGTTTTGAGTTAAAGACTTAAGAAGTTGAAAATATTTTAATAAATATTAAGCGTGTAATTTTACTCTTTCACTTTTTGAAAAGAGGAGGGAAGGGGGACTGGTCTATATTTCACAACTTCACAGTATGGGATTCGATAGTGAGCTATGGTTTTTTTACATGTCCAACAGGATATCTCTTTGGTAAAAACTGCCTTATTTTATTTCAGAGGGTGACATATCATGTCTGGGATTACTGGGAACTATTTCAGATACCAAATGAGACCCAAACTGCTTAAGAAGGGCCATCCATATGTCAATGAGACCAAGGAAAAAGGAAAATGTTACATTTGAGTAAAGAATATTGCATTAATTATTAAATCCTGTTTAGAAGGGAATATTTCTCTTTTATTAGGAATCTAACCAGGATGAGAGAGCTAGTAAATGAGCCCTGATTTTCTTTCTTTCTTTTTTTTTTCTTTTGCACTGGGGATTAAATGTACCAGCAGCACTCTCCCCCTTTTTTATTTGTTCTAGTAAGTTATACATGACAGGAGAATTCTCTTTGATTTATTGTACAGAAATGGAGCACAATTTTTCAATTCTCTGGTTGTATACAAAGTAGGGTCACACCATTTGTGCAATTCTACATGTACCTAGGGTAACAATATCTTCTCATTCCACCATCTTTCCTACCCCCATGTCTCCTCTCCTTCCCTCCCTCCCCTTTGCCCAACCCAAAGTTTCTCGACTCATCCTCCACACACCCCATTATGGATTAGCATCCACTTATCAGAGAAAACATTCAGCCTATAGTTTTGGGGGATTGGCTTACTTCACTTAGAATTGATGTTCTTCAATTTCATCCATTTGCCAGCAAATGCCATAATTTTATTCCTTTTTAATGCTGAGTAATATTCCATTGTGTATATATACCACAGTTTCTTTATCTATTCATCTATTGAAGAGCATCTAGGCTGGTTCCACAGTTTATCAATTGTGAATTGTGCTGCTATAAACATGGAAGTGGCTGTGTCACTGTAGTATGCTGTTTTTAAGTCTTTAGAGTATAGGCCAAGGAGTGGGGTAGCTGAGTCAAATGATGGTTCCATTCCAAGTTTTCTAAGGAATCTCCATACTGCTTTCCAGATTTGTTGCAACAATTTGCAGTCCCACCAGCAATGTATGCCTTTTCCCCCATATCCTCGCCAACACTTATTATTGTTTGTATTCTTGATAACTGCCATTCTGACTGGAAGGAGATGAAGTCTTTAGTTTTGATTTGCATTTCTCTAATTGCTCGAGATGTTGAACATTTTTCTATATATTTGTTGATCAATTGTATATCTTCTTTTTAGAAGTGTCTGTTCAGCTCTTTAGCCCATTTATTGATTGGGTTGTTTTGTTTTATTGGTGTCAACTTTTTTGAATTCTTTATTTATCTGCAAATTGGTGCTCTATCTGATGTGCATATGGTAAAAATTTCCTCTCATTCTGTAGGCTCTCTGTTCACCTCATTGATTGTTTATTTTTGCTGAAAATAAGCTTTTTAGTTTGAATCCATCCCATTTATTGATTCTTGATTTTATTTCTTGCAGTTTAGGAGTCTTAAGGAAGTTGGGACCTAATCTGGCATGATGAAGATTTGGACCTACTTCTTCTCTTCTTAGGCGTATGAGGCATTCCCCTTTTTTGAGATAGAGTTTCATTAAGTTGCCAAGGCTGGCCTTGAATTTGCAATCCTCTTGCCTCGTCTCTAAAATTTCTGAGAACACAAGCATAATTCACTATTAATCTAATTTCTTAAACTATGAGCTTGCCTCACATTATTCTGCTTTACCTGTTCTAGAGCTCATACTAATCTGCATTGGAGTATTTTATAGGATCTCTGATAATGATAAAAAGCCACTTAAATTTTTTTCTGTAAGTTTTTACCTTTTTTTTTTAAGTGAATTGATTATCTCATAAAATTGAAACCAGGAACTCATTTTCAAAACTGTATATATGTGTCCTTCTTATTACACAAAATGTTAGTTTATCAGTGGACTGTTGTTTAACTCAGTGGCTTGGGATGATTAAATAGTACCACTCTGAGACAGGGAGGGGGAAGCTACTTTTATTCAAAAAGCAAAACAAAACAAAACAAAAAACGCTGATGGGTTTGTTAGTTGTAAAGGCAAGTTCTCCCAGGAGTAATTTATATGAGAGAAATTAGATACAGAAAGAGCTAAACTGTTTTATGTAATAAACTATCAGGAATTACAAATTTGAGTCTTGGCAGCTTGAGAAGACAAAGACATAAGTGGACCCTGGAGACTCAGAAAAATGTAGATAGGCAGGAAGAAGTTCTCAAAGGACTCTTAATAGCTTGGAAACAAAGAGGGCCTAGAAAAAGATGGCCAGAGAAGTCCCTTAGAGTGGAAAACCAGACTATAATTATGCCCAAAATAGCAATTTTTAGGTTACTGGGTACAATACAAAATTCCTATATTGAACAATAAAAAGGGTTTGGGAGACTTGACTAAAAGCATGATAGCAGTAGCTGGTCACCATGGTAACCAGAGGTGAAATGATGCTGATGGGAAAGAATACAGTTAAGATTAGGATGAGCTTATGTTTAAAGGCCATAAAGAAAGAAAATCAAGTTGCTCTTTCCGTATATTCTTTTCTGACTTGGAAAGATAGAGGGATAGACATTAGAGCTGGGGAATATTGTAATATAGTTTTTGCTGGTCTTGCTGAGGGCTAGCAGAAGGCAGACTAAGATAAGCGTAAACACAATAAATAAGTCAATATTAGTCCTAGAAGGGGACTTTCAGCAAGTCCACAGTAAACCTAGGAATACAGAGGAAATGCTTCCCACAACCAAAGATCAGAATGGCTGGGAGCCATTTTTCCACTACCAAGCCATCTTAGCAGCCACAAGATGATTTAAACTGTACAGTTTCAGAATGGATACAACAACAAAGAATACAAGATCACAATAAGATAGGGAGCACATTTTTAGGAAGTTAATTGATTTTGACTGTAGGCCTTTATGTTCCCTTTTTTCCATTGTTCTAAATAGTATTTACATTTATATTGTCAAAGAAAAAAAGGGCTATCTACTGCTTAAGGAGGCAACTTACTGGTTAATTGTGCTAGGTCATGTGCATCTCATTTAATGAAAAGCTAGCTACTAAAGACATAAAATTACATTTTGCCAAAAACAAGTTTAAATCATGTCTAATAGTAACTATAAATCTGAATTTTTAAGATGTCAACCCCTAGAGAAGACACTGGCTGCTGGTTTCTGCTATTAAACAAAGAATGATCATTAGGCAAACTGAATTTACATGAAGTTTACAGGAAAAAAATACTCTTCACATATGTTAGTCAGAATATGGTTTGATAACTAGCCAGTGGTCACAGATTTAAGCAGCGTCAGAAAAAGACCTTTGATTCAAAGAGCAACCAAATGAGGAAAATAAACAGGAGATGAGAGGTGAGAGGATCTGTGGTATGGCTAAACCATCTATGGTGCCTATTCAGATCAAGGATCATTGCATCAGTTGGCTAGGGATGCTGGTATGGCTTGAATATGGTTTGTGACAGTACTGAGAGATGGTGAGGTCATTAAAAAATGAATTGGGTCCTTAAGAGGAGTTAATACCTTTCTCCCTTGGGAGGGAGCATTGACTAGTGGTACTGGATTAGTTACTGAGGGAGCAGATTGTTTTAAAGAGAGTTCAGTGTTCAGCTTTTTCAGCTCACCCTCTTACTTCTTCTTTTACCATGTGACCTCTCTTTCACACATGGTTGCTTGCTTTTCGGCTTTTCCTCCATGCATAGAGCAGCATAAGATTCTCACAAGAGCATATAAAGATGTTTAATATGAAGAATGTAATCTGCTTATAATTTTGTGCAAAGTTAGAAAAATTATGATTGAAACTATTTTTTTCTATTTGCCTCAACAAATGTTTTCAGTGAATAGTGTGTACAGCTTCTGATAATTTGTTTTTTTCTGTTATGTTTGCCAACATGTATTAAAATGCAACTTTTGGGAAAAAAATAAAATAATAAAAAATAAAAATAAAAAAAAAAATAAAAAAAAATAAAAAAAAAGATTCTCACAAGAAGCCAAACATATGCCAGGGGAAGCTCTTGGATTTCTAGAATTGTGTGCTAAAATAAACTTCTTTTCTTTATGAATTATCCATTCTCAGGTGTTCTGTTATAACAGAAAACAGAGTAAAACAGCTGTTGTAACAAAAGACCACAGACTGGGTGGCTTAATCAACAGAAATTTATTTTCTCATAGTTCTGGAGGCTAATAATCTGATATCAAAGTACCCACAGGGTTGGTTTCTCCTTAGGACTCTTTCTATATCTTATAGACAACTTTATTCTTACTGTGTTCTTTTCTGTTAGTGTACACACCTGGTGTCCTTTCTCATTCTTATAAGTACACCAATCCTCTCTACTTGGGGTCCCACACTTGGAACCCCATTACCCTTAATTACCTCTAAAGCCCCTATATCCTAACATGATCACATTAGAGGACATAACTTAATCCATAACAATGGCCAATACCCAGAACAGAACAGACTAGTTGTATTCACTAATAAATTTACACAAGAAATATATATCTGATATCTACTGTGTGCCAGACATTGCAATAGGCACTGGAGGAACATCTGCGATGAAAAGCAGACCTAGATGTTATTCTATAGGTTAATGAGGAAGGAAGTCACTTAAACAATACTACATTAGGTATAAAGTGCTGAGTTCACTGAGCTATGGAGAAACACTTAGCAGGGACTCTCAATCTAGTCTTTCCAGATAAAATGCCGAATTCCCGTGACATTTGAATTTCAAATAATCAACAGATAATTCTTTAGTATAGATTTATTCCCAGTCTTGTATGGGGGCCTAGTTAGACTACTCGTAGTTTATCTGAAACTTAAAATTTACTGAGAATTCTAGGGTTTTGTTGTTTGTTTGATTATATTTGAGTTTTCTGTTGTTTGAATGGTTCCAAAACCTGATTACTCTAAATCGAATCCACGAGAATCAGGAAAGCCCCACAGAGGAGATAATGTGTAATCTAATGCCTGATGGAATAAGGGCAGGAAATCTATAGGAAATCAAAAGAAAATAAGAAAAGAGAAGTTGAGACAGGAGAATCGTGAGTTCAAAGCCAGCCTCAGCAATGACGAAGCGCTAAGCAACTCAGTGAGACCCTGTCTCTACATAAAACACAAAATAGGGCTGGGGATGTGGCTCAGTGGTCGAGTGCCCCTGAGTTCAATCTCCAGTACCAAAAAAAAAAAAAAAAGAAAAGAATCACAAACAAAGAGAGACTAGAGACTTCCACGAAGCTAGGGACCAGCCAAATGCAGTGTAGATGAGAACCAGTGTTGAGAAGCAGGCATTTGACAATGAGTGGCCATGGACACGCAGAGCGGAGACATGAGTGAGGAGGAGACAGAAGAAATCATCAACGCCTACTCATCCTGGAAGGGTTCAGTATGGGGGCAAGCTAACGGAGATTTACCAACCCTACCCACTTCTCACACACTGTAACCCTAATTTAGACTTTTGTTTACTTGAGTTTTTATTAAAATCGCCTTTCTCTACCTCCTTTCTGTTCAAACTTCTTTAGGAGCATCCTGATTGATTTCCCAACCTTCTTCAAAGTGTTCTTCACAGAGCAGGAAGGTACAAATGCAAATCTGATCATATCCTTTCCCCACTTAGACTCCTCAGGAAATTTCATGATGGACTTTCATCTAGTTTAAGCCAATATAAATTATTCAGTACTAATAAGCCAACAGAGTTTTGAACATAATTTTTAAAGAACAAGAAATGTAAAAGCTTTATGTGTATATATGTGTTTATGCAAGTTACACATAAAAACTCAGAAAATTGCCTAAAATCCTTACAGATTCTAAATTGTATAAAGCAGAGCTATGTAAATGAAACAATTTGAATTTTAAGTATTACTTTTGGTAAAGATCTGAACAATTCTAGTAAAATAAAAAATACCTATAAAAAACTAACCAGCAAATAACTAAGGCACTGATTTGCATAAAAATTAGGATTAGAATGAAGGTTTCCTAATGTCTCAATATACTATACATATAACCATGTTGCTTTATAAAGTTATATATAGCTAACAGAATATTTTCAGTGAAAAGATTTCCAAACCAATTTAGTTTTAATTTTAGGGGAAGAATTTTTTTGTATGAGCCAAAATAATTTTATATAATCTTATATAATTTATTTTGAGTGTGTTAAATGTGTTCAGACATTCATGGTTATCAGAAGATATTTATACATGTGTATGCATGTGTATAAATATTGTGAGATATCTCAGCAACCAGTTATGAGCAATTTGGGGAAATTAAATTAATATATTTAATAATGTTTATCAAATTCTGTACTAGCATGGTCAACCATTGTCAAATTAAAGCAAGAAAAATAGAATGACTGTTATTTCACAGAGATACAGCATAGATTTTCATTCTTTTAAAACTGTGACTAAAATATTAGTGCCTTCAACTTCCATCAAATATTTTCTTAATTTTGAAAGCATAATTATACTATATAAATGACAAAATTTTTAAATGTATATGTTCTTTTTTCTGAAGCAAAAAAGCATTTAAGAGCCATAGACTTACTAAGAATAAGAAGGCATTTATCACTAAAGAAAGTTAGTGTCTGGTCATGCTTTTTATAACCTGCCAGGATGTTGTATAGAACATAAATGTTACCATGGAAGACATTTTCTGGAAAAGATGATTCATCATTTAGATGTCACCCATATGTAATGTCTAGTAGTGCATGAAATGTTTGGACTTTTCTTTCTGATGAAACATTTCAAAAATAATGGAATCATCAGCTTGCTGGAGAAGGATACTGTCAAAGTATTGTAATTCTGGAACTTTCTGTCTTGGTAAGGCATGATCAGGTTGGCTCTAATAAATCCTCAGAGCTTTGACAATTTACCACCATGAATGGTAGAAAGTGCTCTGCGAGCGAAAAAAGAGAGTAACTCACATCCTGAGGAAGTTGGAAAAGATTTTCAGGAGGAGTGACATGTGAGCTGTCTTGAAGATGGATGATTAAGATTTCTCCAATTTAAGAAACAAGTGAAGATCATTCCTGGCAGAGAAGGACATTTGCAAAAATTGTGGAAGGATATGAAGACATTGTGGATGTATGTTAGTGGGAAAAAGTTGATAGCATTTATGAGGTAGGGTGTGAGGAAACCAATTAGAAAGTTATTTAAGAAACCAAGCAAGAGACAGCAGTTGAGCACTGTTAAAAGGAGGAGGAGCCACATTTAAAAACCTGAAATGCTTAATATAAGAAGGGATAGAGATTAAATTACCTAGTATATTTACTTATCTCAAAATATACTCCCTTTCCCCTGCCTGCTTCCACATTACATACTCTTAACTTGAACACACACATTACATGCAGGCGTGCACACATACACACATGCATAATGAACAGAAACTGATGTAATTATTTCTACTATTCTTAAACATTAAGCAGATGGTCCAAGAGAATGATAAAATTATGTTGCTTTTCTCCTTCAGATTAGAATTGACTCTTGGTTCAGAGCCAGTCTAGGAAGATAGTTGTTGCCCCTAATGAGAAACCAGGTGCATTTTGTCTCCAGTGATGTTCATTTTTGTACCTCATTTGTTTTCTATATATCTAGAAAATGAGAAATAGAAAGAAGATTTGTTCTGACAGCATTCATATGTTAATCTCACTGTAATTGCTGGAGGTGGTTTGAGCTTTAACCAGGTTCATGCTGGAAAATAAAACGTTGAATTTATATTGCTAAAAGAATGATCTGTCTGTGACATCCTGTGTCAATAAGAAATATAAATATTCTTGAGGTAAGGCTTAGTGCAAAATTTCAAGGTCACTCAAGGAAAATGCTATCAAGAGACATTTCCACTTGAATAGAGTATATTAGTGACAATGGAGAACAAAATCTTAGGGATCATTTTCTCCCCATTTATTCATGCTATTATAAATACACTTCCCTGAAAACATACAACCAAATGAGAAACTACATAGCAAATGCTGTAAATTTTATCAGTCTTCCTCATACAAAGATGTAACAGTTACTTAATTATTTCATGGTTCTCTTATAATAAATCCACTAACTATAAAACCATGGCCAATAGTAACCTTGCAAAAATATTGTCTTATTTTTCATATACTATGCTGAAATAATACCCAGAAATGAGCCTAATTACCAAAATAAGATTTTTATAAATGAAAAATGGAACTCGATGAAACTGGCAGAGCTCATCTAGGAGGGGTGAAGGGAATTCACAGAAATGATGTTTCAGGGTAGTGATTGGTGAAAATTAAAGTGCTTCTTATTTGTAGTTCACTGAGCTTAAACCATTCAATAAACCGATTTTATTAGTATAAATTGAAGGAGGAACTAATAAAAATTTAAAACACTTTAATTGCACTTGGCTTCATCAAACTGACAAAGATTAAAAATGGTAATATCTGCTGACAATGGTACAGAGAAATGGGTTTCCATACACCTCGGGGACTATCAGTTGGTAAAGATAATTGAGCAATTCTGCAATATTTATCAAGAGTAAAATATTCAAATTCTTTTCACCTCATAAATGCACAAGGATTTTGTATTTGAGATTGTTTATCAAGGAATTAATTAGAGTTTGGAGGAAATTATAAATTATATAAACCCCCAGGATAGGATGATTGGTCAAAGACTTGTCAAAGTCTTTAGAAATATGTTTCAAGGAATGTTTAATGACATGAAACAATGATCATAGGATAATACTAAGTGAAAAAGCACAACACAGAACAATATATTTTATTTCAATAATACATGTGGGGTGTGTGTGTGTGTATTTAGACTGTAATCTCAAGTGAAAGATAGGAAATACTCTATGTATAGTGCTTTATTTATGGATGATAGGAATATAGTGAATTTTATTTCTTATTTATATTTTCCTATGTTTTCCAAATTCTTATTAGTAAGTATATATTACTTCTATATTTTGAACAAAATAGCAAATGGATTTTTAAATAGAAAAATTATGATTAAGTAGAATTATGTGTCCAAAAAGGTCTTAATAGATTTTCTCTACTTCTATTTCTTATCTCTGTGAGAGTGATAATGTTCATTAGTAAATCTCACCAGATATAGTTTCACGTGATCTGGTGGTTAATAGTGCAGTTTCTAAGGTAATATAATTTCTATTTTTATCCTCCTTCAAAGGTTCTTCCATTTATTTCCAGTTTAAGATGTCCATACTCACTCTCTCTTCCTTCTTCTAAACCAGATATGTCCATTCATTTCCACGTGATTCCAGTTTATCATATCAAATTTCAAGACACTTGTGAAAATTTTTTAACTTTTTGAATTAGATTTTTTACATTCAAGTAGTTTATTATAGTCACTATGTGGCTGCTTAAGGACACTGGGATTAATTTCTTTTCCTGAATGTGCATTTCCAAGAATGAGTGGGCAATCTATCAGTTTTGTTCTTTGTTTTGTCACATATGTTATTCACAGTATCTGGTTTGTATGATTGCTGGGCATTTTTTTATTTACATTTGAAACATTTCTAAATTATCTTCAACAGCTTGGTGAATCTAAGGCTAAACAATTCTATTGTTCATTTATTTATTCATAAATCAGTATAAATAGTAATGTCACTGAGAATATTTCATGTGGCTGCCATGCAATGTCTTGTGTTAGGACCACAAATAAATGACAGTGTCCATAGTCTAATGAAGAGCTCATGTTACCTTAAGAAACTGACAAGAAAACATCTGCAGTGAGCTGGTACCGGAGCTGGGCTCTAGGTTCAATAGATGAGAAGAGCCATCTCATCTTCTGTTGCTGAAGAACAGTGTTATATTGGTTTTCTAGGGCTGCCTTAATAAAATACCACAATCTGGGTCCTCTGATGGCAGGGTGATTTTTGTAAAGCACATTTTTTTGTCTACCAGCAGGATCCTGTTATTTGAGCATGCTCTTTTTTTTTTTTTTAAATTGGTACCGAGGATTGAACTCAGGGATACTCAACAACTGAGCCACATCCCTATCCCTATTTTGTGTTTTTTATGTAGAGATGGGGTCTCACTGAGTTGCTTAGCACCTCGCCTTTGATGAGGCTGGCTTTGAACTCGCTATTCTCCTGTCTCAGCCTCCCAAAGTGCTGGGATTACAGGTGTGCACCACCGTGCCTGGCTTGAGCATGCTCTTTTAATTCTAAGAGTTCACCTACCTTCTTTTGAGTCTTTTCCAATGCTTTTTGCAAAACTTTTGTTCCTAATTTTATTCTCTTAATTATCTTAATTGATGTTGTTTTGTATTGTCTTCTAAATAATTTATTTCAGTGACAATTTCATTTCAGTAAAAAATGAACAAATTCCAGTAGTGGCATTAGTTACTTACAAAATGAACTGGGATAAGTATTTAAATATTCATAATATTGTAAATTGCTGTTTGAAATTGTATTTTTGATCCCATATCATAGTGTTAACAATGAAAAAAGAACTCTGAATCCTAACAAAGTCATTCAATTTTAAAACGCACCTAGGATTCTGGCATTTAAGCTTTTGTGAACCTTCCATTTAACAATTATTAAATCTGTACGTGCATTCTCACATGCTTTAACTTCTTTTGCAGAAAGCTTCTTAAATTAATTCTTACTTTAAGTCTTCTTTCAGCCTGAGGGTGACTTCAAGCAGACTTGTATGTTTCATGACTCTTAAAATCTTTCCAATTATAAAGTAACTGCTTGGATTTATACCCAAAGCAACTTGGTTGATTAAAAGATTATCACTACAAACCCTGTTTATTTTGTTGAATCTCAAACTGGCACATTTGCTCTATCCTGAAGGCACAAGTGCAACCGTCATCAGCATTAATTAAAATATTAATAAACACAGACAATATTAGAAGTTTCCTGGAGTTATGATTGAAGAATGAGTATAAAGCAGCATGAGATGGTATTTAAAATGCTTTTTTAAAGTTGTTTACATCAGATTGAAAAAATAGGGCTTTCATCTTGTCTGGTGAAGGGCACCATATTGACAGCGTGTCACAGCACTGAAGACAAGGAATTGCTGAGATGAGATGACTGATCACATGGAAACTGCTCTCTCACTCTTGCCTAATAAAACTCCTTCTCAAATCTTTTATAAAAATTACTATTAACCTTCTATATACCCAAATTTTCATTAAAGTATTTAATTAAAGTGTATTTAAATATAATTGTACACATTTCCAACTTCTCAATAGATCATACTGAATCATTGGTCTTTTCTCAATAATGCACTCATATTAAGAACATAAGTCAACACTTATGCTACAGTATTAAAATTACTCAAGAGATATTAAGGCATAAGAGCATCATCTGAGAAATTTATTCAAGGATCAAACAAGTGATTAAACTGAGGTTTCTTTCAAAAATTTTACCAAGTAAACAGCCTCTAGCTGACCATTCCACTTCATTCTTTTATTCTGTATCTCTAGAAAAGCAAGTGTTCGGATATTATTCCAGAAATATTACTTTGGCTTATCAGCTTAGAAAATGAGATCTTTGAGTCTATCCTCAATGCTTAGATATTTGTTTCTTCATATTGCTTTTGGCTGAGATTTACAACTTGCTTGGAAGCCAAATTTCCAAGAAAGGTAAATGAACAGTTTATTACTGAATTAGAAACATTTTCTTTGAACATTGGCTAGTTTTAATCTCATACTGGAATTTGCTTTGTACTGTCCTTCCAGTCCTATTTGCATATTTAAACAAATGAGCAGACAAGTAATTCCAAGAGAGTAATTTCATGACTTTGTGGAGAGGTGACAAAAGTACTAGAATTCAGGATGAGCATCCCTAATCCAAAAATCTGAAATCTGAAATGCTCTGAAATTCAAAACTTTTTGAACACAGTTATGATGTGCCAAGTGGAATATTCCACACCTGACCTCACATGACGGGTTGCAGTAAAAAACAAAAAACGTAACTGTGCACTAGAAATAGTGTATGAAATTAGCTTCAGGCTTTGTGTATAAGGTGTATGTAGAATAAATGAATTTCATATTTTGACTTTGGTCCCATCCCCAAGAAATCTCATTATACATATGGAAATACCTACCCGCCCCAAAAAAATAAAACAAATTCAAAACACTTCTGGTTCCAATCATTTAGGATATGGGGCACTCAACCTGTATTATTATTTACCTATATGGTGCAATAAGATATTTTTAGTAAACTTGTGTATGCCACTACCTCAGACAGATCTCTAAAAGGGTAGTTTTCAGATTGATTAAGTTAATGTTCTTTAGAATAGTTAGTGTTAAGATGACAATAACAATGGTGGAGCAGAGAAGAACAAGTAAAACAGCATTATTTACTTACAGTCTGGAACAATTAGAGAAGACTTTTTAAAAGAACTTAAACTATAATAAGTGCTACAAATTCAAAATCTGTGGATTTTGTTTGAAAGGAAATTCTAAGAGTAGAAGGTAATGATCACATACATTAGAGAATAAATCAGAATATTCTATTTATCATGTAAGAAGTTCTCATTTGCAGATTTCTGTAATGTTAGCTACTGTGTTGTTTTTAAACATATTAGCAAATTATAGTAACCAGCAAATAAAATCATGCAGCATGGTTCAAAAAGACATAATTGTTTTACTATGCCCAAGTAGAACTGGTAGAGATGAGCAAAATGGCTAAAGGATATTCAGTGTTGGGAGTACTGGAAACTAGAACATGGAATTGGGAAAAGTAGATCTGTGGAAGTACTAGGTAAAAAAACTGAAAAGTCAAGTTGAAGGGAACTTAAATGTTAAAGAATCTTATAAACTAGCCTTCCCTAAAATGTGTAATTTGGAATACCACTTCCAATATACAATGATAAACTTCAAATTCGTTTACTTTAAAATATTAAAATATTTCTTAAAATATTTCTTAAATAAAATATTAAAATATTTAAAAATTTCTTTTTTGGGGGGGCGGGGAGTTGGTGGTGGTGGTGCTGGGGATGGAACTCAGGGCGTCACGTATGCCAAGCATGTGCTTTAGCAGTAAGCTACACCTCCCAGTCCAAATGTTTTTAATTTTTTAAAATGTGTTTAAGATATGCTGAAAGATAAGCATAGTAATTTTTTTTAACAAGAAGACCTCTGCCTTTGCCCACTTGTACTACTATAACAAAATACCACAGATTGTGTAATTCATAAACAATAGACACAATAGAAAGCATTTAGACCTGAAGAATAGACCTGTATTATAGGAGGTTAATCAATACATTAATTAATATATGAAATTAAATATATTAATCTTTAAATATATTTGATTTTTATTTTACTAAACTATTGTAAATGTATGTGTCAATATATAAAATGGTAAAATACTAATATTTTTTAAAAAGTATCATAATGTACAATGATGGTTTATTTACATAACTTTATATTCAGTATTTATTTTTCTTACTCTTCTATAAATTCACAAAAGTGGGGCACTCCTTTGCTCATTGGTAAGCTCTTTTTCTCTTTTCTGTTCCAGCATGTAAGCCAGAATTTAGCACATAGTAAACATTTAATTAACAATTGATGAATACATGATTCCTAGGTATAGAATTAAGAGCATTAAAGCACAACTAACCAAAACAAGTCATCAAGAAGGAAAGATAGTGTCTGGTACAGAGTAGAAGCTTAGTAAATATTTCCAACTTCTGTTTAAGATAAGTTGAGTTTTATTTAAATTTGGCAACTTAAAAATGAAATCATAAATAATGATTTATATTAGGAATCATTTATGGAAAAAGACTCTTTGAAAGCAAATAGATGAAAATCCCTGAGAAGACTATGTAAGAGAGTCCAGGATTGACGTTCTTAACATCAAGAAGATTCTTTAAAACAGCACTTAGAAATAAATACTCAATAGGCTCCCTCTGGATACCAGGCACTCAGCTTTCCTTCTTGATTTCTTGTTTTGATTGCTGATATGATAATATCAGCATTACAGACCACAAGAAATTTGCCCAATAACAGTCCCTAGATCCTGAGGAAGATAAGCTATTCCTTTTATTTATAGATGAGACAGATCACATCCAGCAAGTACAGGCTCTCAGATATGTTGATGATAAGATGAAAACAAGCCCTTGAAATCTGCCTGGTTTTGAGATGTCATCATTTCAATAGTCATACGAATAAACAAAACCAAAAAATAAATAAATAAATAACCAATGCTCCACTCAGGGTCCAGAACCCATCATGCATATTGGCTTGATAAGGGGGTTTCAGAGATGTACTTGAAGTTAGGTAATGTTTTTAATGAAGTGTCTTAAAGTAGGACATGTAGAGAGAGCTTGGCAGATTTCCATATCCCTATGGCACACTTAGTGAGGCAAAGGTTTGTCAATGAATAAATTAGAAACATGTGTCTTTTGAAAAATGCAAGGCTGCACCAACTAATGAGGACAGCTAAAATATTTGTCACAAGGAATCTTAGAAAGACTGAACTTTCCTTTGTCCCTTTATCTTTCCAGGTACGGAATATTAGGCAAAGATAACCGACAGGCTTGGGTTTCAAATTCTAGAGAATGAAAAAGTATTGAAAGTCAGATGTTTTGAGACATACATTCTAATTGTTTTGAGTCAGCTCCTGCAGGTCTAATTCTCAAGTGACTGAAATTCTCTTTGGTTTAAATTATCAACAGGGAAGGATTTGAAGAATGTAGCAAGATGACTCTTCCTGCTACTCCACCTAGGTTAGGCCCCACTGGCAAGCCCTGCTGTTCAAATGCATTTGACTCCATGAGGGAGTATTGAAAGGGAAACTGTTTATTATAAGCTATGATTGTGGATAAAGAAAATCCCCTTTAAGAATTCAATTTGGATTGAAAAAAAATATGATTCAAGAGGAAAGGGAATCTATACAGTATTGTGAGAATCCAGAAAAAGATGCTCTTATCTTTGATTTCAGGGAACATACTGGAATGGCCTCAACAGAAAGAAAGGAATACCCATTTTCCTCTCACTTTTTTCTTATTTAAAGGTATCCAGGGATTGAACCCAGGCATGCATAACCACTAAGCCTCATCTCTAACCCTTTTAATTTTTTTCACTTTGAGACAGTATTTCACTAAATTGGTTAGGGCCTCACTAAATTGCTGAGACTGCCCTTGAACTTACAATCAAGTTCTCAACCTCCATAGTCACTGGGCTCATAGGCCTGTGCAACTGCACCTATCTTGCTTTTTTCAATCTCTAAAACAGAATCTAAGAATCTTCTTTAAGTGGTGTACAAACACACAGTAACACTGGAAATCAGATGGCTCCTGAGACAAAGTCTGAACACTGTATGAAACTGCCTGTCTATGATGTACACTGGCAATGGCTGTGTGTCAAGAGGCAGCAAATCTGTGCTTCTGTGTGTCATATATATAACACGTCTGTGCTTTCCTCTGCATTGTACTAGAGTTAGTTCCTAAAACATTTTCTTCATTCTTCATTCTACATCATTCATTGTCAACTTCTGAATACTCAAAAAATTATTTAAAACTGATTGCTGAATAAAACAACAATTTATTTCCCTTCCTGCTACCTCCTCATCTAGCTTTGCACCTTTATTCTTTGTGTAAGTCACCTGTCAAATATGTTTGTGAGGATGCTTCTGGGTGAGATAGGACTGCTGATAAACTCACATCTTTGTAAGTGCTCAAATGCTGATCTATCTATACACACTGCTTTCAGGATAATGTAGAGTCTGGTAGTGGAAAAACACAGTGACTTTGGGGTAAAGGAGATGTGAGACCCAAGCCTGACTCTACTAATTATTTTGTAGAGCTTTATGCACATAACAGAGTCACTAATTCTTAGTTTATCACAAAAATGTAAGGAATAATATATTAACTAATTATTCCTCATGAAATTATTCCTCATGAAATAAAAGCTAAGATGATAGATTATAAATTTGTTTGAAATATTCTAAGGACATTATAAAAAAGTAATTAGAATGTTCTTGAGTTCTCATATCCATTTACTTGTATAACTAATATTTTCATGTCTCTTGAAATACTAGAGAAGTTACCAAAAATGTACGTGTTGAATAAGCTAGATATGGTCCCCATCTTCATAGTGCTCTCCATATAGTGAACAATATTGGGTTTAAATCAACAATTAAAATATGATCAAATGAACTGCATATATAGTTTTACAACATATTGACAAGAATTATAACCTACCTTGATAAATAGGGAGAAGCTGTTCTTCCTACTTAATATAAATTAAGATAAAAAGCAAATGGAAATGGACCCCTATGTCCTATGCAGAGGTAGGCATAATTCTGAATGGCCTGGTAGAAGAAAGATCTTACAATCTTAGCAATGCAAAAGAAGCCAGAGATGCAAAGAACATGAAAAGCAATGAGAATAGAAGTTCAGAGGATTAGAAAAAAGAGAATGAAGATAAGGGAGGTCAGATAGGAATAGGAAAGACAGTGGAAAGAATCTAATATAACTTTCCTATGTACATATATGAATATACCACAGTGAATCCCACCATCATATACATCCTCAAGACTGGGGCCCTAATTAGAATAAGATATATTCCATGCATGTAGAATGTTATCAAAATGGACTCTATTGTCATGTATAAGAAAAAAGAACCAATAATAAAAAAGTTTAAAAAAAAAAAGGCAATGAGAAGAGTCCAGGCAGGGCAGGGGACTACGCAAGAGTGTGGAAGGCAAGAATCACACAATAGGACCATCTGACCCTTGGTAAGCCATAATAAAAAATTTGGACTTTGCCTTGAGAGCAGAGAGGTGTTATTGAAGTGTTTGCAGCAAGAGAGTTACACAGTCATATTTGTGTTTGTGAAAGATCACTGCACTATGGGAAGAGAACAATAGAATGGTAGGCACAGGTATATTCGCAAAATATGTTCAGTTTGAACTAGGTTAATGGGCAGTTGAGATGAGGAAAAACAGCCTTGATTCATGATTAGGTTACTTAATGTTCAGGTTAGTTAATGGTTAGGACTTTTTAATTGTTAAATGCCAGAAGTGAGGGAACTGGAAAAGACAAATACAATGCCCCATTTCTGTCTTGAGAAACTGGGTGAATGTACAGGTATTTGCTGAGATTGGAAGCTGAGCAGGAGGAAGTTTGGGTAGAACAGTAATCGCTAACACTTAGTTAATGCTTAAGATACAATTCTAAATTCTTTGTAGCTAATCTATTATTTTGCTGATGAGGAAGCTGATACAAGGAAAATGATGTGTCCAGGTTCACTCAGCCAAGCAGTTTGTTCCAGAATCCAAGCTCTTAACACTAATGGTGTGCTAGCTACCTCACGAGAGCATCATTTCAATTTTGAGCATGTTATGTTTGCGATGCCCTTAAAACATAAAGTTGAAAGGATGAGAGAAATAAATTTGAGTTAGAGACAAAATTTTATAGCCATCCACTTACCACTTGACTTATGTTAAATGAAGTGGGAGTTGGGAAAGGTGAACAAGACTGTAAAAGAAAATAAGGTACAATTAGAAGGGCAATGGGTGGAGGGGAAGCCAACACTATAAATCTCAGAGTCTGACTTGAGAATGTGAAACCTCCTCAGGATTGGAAGGAGGACCCCAAAGTGGGAATATTGATTCTGGAAGAGTCTGATGTCAGGGGAAACCAAGACAAAGAAGTGTTTCCAAAAGAAAGTTGTAGGTCTATTCCCAGAACATAACCACTTGCTAATAGGTCAACCAAAGTGGGGTTAAAAGGATGAGAGAGATTAAAAGGAAACCTTTCATTAAACATGGAGGTTACTCTCCTACATTCCTGATTTATCTGTGCTCACAACCAAGACCCCACTAAACTAAAAGGAATTTAAAATGTATATATATACTCTCAAAGATAAAAACAGAAGACACTAGCAGAGGAGAGACTTCAACCTATTTTTAGAAGACAGGGAAAGATGTAGTTTATGTGCATCCACAATGCCAAGTACACGATGAACCACATTATAAAGTATCCATAAAGGGATAGGAATTGATTTGCCTCACTCACCTCCTGAGAATACTGGAGACACCAGGTAGCAGTCAAGAAACTTAAGAGACTTTGTGTTGAAAATTGGGAATCTCTCTGTATAAAGTAACATAGCTTCAGGCAGAAAAGCAAAATATTCTTCTCCAGAATATTCTTTGGCTTGCTGCCTTATCATCTTGCAGTAAAACCTGTCATGCATATAAACCTTCCAATTAGCTTTTTAGAGCATCACTGTTTAATACTAGAGGAGAGCAGAGTATCATCAGACACTGGTGGAAAACCTCTGTGATGAGAGATGAGACCGAAAGAAAACACCAGAAAATGGAACTCAGAACAATTCAGAGAGCAGGAGAAAAAGGCAAAGAAGTCTATGATTTGTATCTTCTGAGAGAAATGAAGATGTGGCCCCTTAAAACACAAATAGGAAACTATGAAAAAGGAACATTCAAGAAACAACACATGACTCTTGCAAAGTAAAAATATGCTATTAGATAAAAGGTAAATCAGTATATGGATTTAGAAGATACAATTGGGAAAAGTTCCCAGAAAATATAATAAAAGGACAAAGATATGGAAATTATAAGAAAAACAAATTTTAGGGTAAATCTAATAGTTCTCTTGTCTAACTAATAGGAATTATAGAAGAGAATTTTTAATAAACAGTAAGAAATTATCAATTAAATAATAATAGAATAATAACACAATTGTAATAAGTGCTTCTAGAGTGGAAGAGGCTGTTAAGTACTCAAGACAATAGATTTAAAAAACAAAAATAAGGAAACCACCCCAAACCTCATTGCTATGAATTTTCAACAGAGGATGAAATGAAATCCCAAAAATTCCTGGTGGAAGGGAAATTGAGTGTGAAACAGGATTTTGAATTAGAATGGAACTGGATTTCCTTAGAAGCTAGAAAATATAATAAATAAAAAGTGCTTTCAAATTTATGAAGAAGTATTTCTGACCTAGAAGTATATATCCAGCCAAACTTTCAATCATCCTCTGGTAAAATAAAGCCATTTTCAATGGTGCAAGTCCTCAAAAAATGTGCCTACTATAAATCCTTTCTCAGCAAGTAAATGGATGTTATATTCTGCCAAACTGAAGGAATAAATCTGAGAAGAAAAAGATATGAATCCAGAAAATAGCAGGCATAACACAGGAAATAAGTGCACGATTCAAAGGAATGATAGTGAAAAGAACTTCTGGGTGACAGCTGTATACAAAGTCTGGAAAAGAACCAGTCTAGACTAGAACAGAGAGACTTGGTGTTCCCAAAGGATTGGTAGAAGTTTGGGTGTGGTTATTACATGTATTTAGCCATATCAGGAGGAGAGAGTCAGGAAACTGAATTAGTAAAATGTATATAGAAGAACCAAGCAAGAAAACAATAAAGCATTTTTTTAACACCAAGGAATAAAAAAGAGACCTAAGAAATATAAAGTGGTCTAATTACAGTAGTATATAACCATATAGGTACTATTAATTTAAAACATAATTTTTATACATGTACTTTGCTTGGGTAGAAGTATGTAAGAATTCGCTTGAAGAAAGGTAGCATCTCCCCAGCTTGTGATATGAGAAGCCTGTAATTTAAAAATCAAGAATTAGCACTACAGTCAAGTTATTTAGAAAGTTGCAGGAAGTGGGAGCTCTAAAACATTGGAAGTTATTTTGTGTAGATAGAGAGCATAAATAGGGAATGAATGGAATTTTGATTGAGAGATGTTTTGTGCATGTGATGCCAAAGTCATCAATGAATAAAAAGGAGTGTTCAAGAAAATGATAAACAAATGGTATATGAAAGAGTAGATGGATGTTACCATAAGAAGGCTGTCAAAGGAAACGATTTTATAGGATGAGAGAAGACCTATAGTTTTTAGAGGGCAAGGTGGAGAGAAATCCATCCTTTTAACTCAGAAGTGGATTAGTATGTGGTGTGAAAAAATCATCATGCTCTACTTTTATTAGATGTAAGACAGAATGTTGACCCCAGGAAGAATCCAGTTTTAGTTGAGTCAACGAGGAGAGAGAGGGGGAGCATTCCTCAAGAGGATTGAGTTTCAGTGAAGATTTTGATGGTGCTATAAAGAACACTTTGAGTTCAGAGGAAGGAGACAGAGGAGTTGGGACAGGGAGAATAGTAAAGCACATTGTTGGGGAAAGAAGAAACAGAGAATATGACTACAAGAGCTTACATTCTGGGAACAAAGTGAAAGCAGGCTAAGTGAATTAAGTTTCAAAAGGTTTGATGAACACTGGACATTGACCCAATGGTTCAGGTGCAGATCTGAGTATTCTTTATTCTGCCTGGTTGATGTTTTAAAAAATATGCAGTGATCTATTTAAAAAATAGATCTCCAGAAATAGCCAAATGATCAAAGTTTGTTATTTCCATCTACCAATAAGCCACAATGAAACCCATTATTCTGTATAATTAAAATGCACTAGCCGGGCGTGGTGGCTCACGCTTGTAATCCCAGCACTTAGGGAGGCTGAGACAGGAGAATCGCGAGTTCAAAGCCAGCCTCAGCAATGGCGAGGCACTAAGCAACTCAGTGAGACCCTGTCTCTACATAAAACACAAAATAGGGCTGGGGACGTGGCTTAGTGGTCGAGTGCCCCTGAGTTCAATCCCTGGTACCAAAAAAAAAAAAAAAAATGCACTAAAGAAAAAACAAGATATAGCCAATGGTACAGCACAAAAAGATGAGTGAAAGCCTTTGAACAACAAAAAGCATGAACAGTTGATTTGTCAGCTTTAAGTCGTGTAGGTAGACAAGGTGTGAGCTTTGGGTCTGTTCTATGGGGAGAGTGTGGCTAGCACTCACTCAAATTAAACACCTGAGAATCTTCTAAAACACCTCCCTCTGCTCCACAGCCTTCACTTCCACCTCCCTTCTAGTCCATCACAAGTCTTTGGATTTGACTTCTTTATTACCTTCCCAACAGTGACCTCTCCACATTCTCATAGCTCAAATATGAGCTATGAGCTATTGTCACTTACCTTTACAATGTGCAAGCTTCAATACATACCTAATAGGTGTCCAGTAGATGTTACTTATTTATTAAGGGCACTATTAGGATGTCTAGTATGTGCTAGACCTCAAGTGGGGACATGAAGGCATCAAACAAGCTCAAGTAAAATAATAATTACAAAATCTTGTGATTCAGACTCTTAAAAATAGAAAGTATACTTTCATGGGATCCTCCCAACTGCCTGCTTTTTCTTTTTTTTTTTTCCTCCTTATTTTGATCTTCCATGTATGAGAGAAAACATTTGACCCTTGACTTTCTGGGTCTGCCTTATTTCATTTAGCATGATATTCTCAAGTTCCATCCATTTACTAACAAATGCCATAATGTCATGCTTCTTTATGTCTGAGTAAAATTCCATTGTGTGTATGTACCACATTTCTTAATTCTTTCATCTGTTGATGGGTACTTGGGCTGGTTCCATAACTATTGTGAATTACCCCACTATAAACACTGATGTGGCAGTATCCCTTTTGTGTGTGCTGGTTTTGGATCTTTTGAATATATATCAAGAAGTAGGACAACTGGGTTATATGGTGGTTTCATTCCTTGTTCTTTTTAGGAATCTCTATATTGCTTTCCAAAGTGGTTGTACAACTTTGCAGTGCCATCAATAGTGTATGAGTGTACCTTTTCCTCTCACATCCTTGATAACATTTATTATTTGTATTCTTGATATTTGCAATTTTCATTGGTGTTAGATAAAATCTCAATATAGTTTTGATTTGGATTTCCCTGATTGCTAAGGATGTGGAACATTTTTTGATATATTTACTTGGTTATTTGTATTTCTTCTTTTGAACACAGTTTGTTTAGTTTTTCTGTCCATTTGTTAATTGGGTTATTTGGTTTTGGGTGTTATGTTTTTGAGTTCATTATATGTTCTGGATATTAACTCCCTATCTGAGGAGTGGTTGGCAAAGATCTTCTCCCAGTCTGTAGGCTTTGTCTTTATGTGTTTAATAGTTTTCCTTGCTGTGCAGAAACTTTTAAATTTGATGCTGTCCCATTTATTGATTCTTGGTTTTATTTTTTATATTAAGAGAGATCAGTGAGTAGAGAAAGGGGATTGAGGAAGAGGGAAGAGGGATAGCAAAAGGGAGGAATGGTGGAATCAATCAGATAGAAGTTTTCTATATGCATATATGAATATACTACTGTGGATTTCACCTTCATGAATACCCATGATAAACTTATGTTTAAAAAAACTATAAATAAATAGAAGAAAGATCAATAGAGAAGGGGAAAGGGAAGGGGGAGAGAAGAGGAGAGGGAAAGAGGAAGTGTTTGGGAGTAAAACAGAGCAAATTATATTCCATGTTTGTATAATTATGTCAAAATTAACCCCAATATTATATATAACTGTTAACAAACTAATTTAAAAATAAAATGTAAAATACATATCAAATTAAAAATAAAGTATAAAACATTAAAAATGTAAAAAATGGGAAGTGTAGGAGTTTGAGGGAAATTAATTGAAAGTTCATCATTTATATGTTTTTAGTAAACTTTCTATAAATTACCATGTGTAAACAGCCATCTATAAGTGTTCACACATAAACCTGTTCCAGATTATCTTTTCATTAATGTCATAAGTTAAAGAGGAATAAGGATGACTTTGAACTGAATGTCCTACAGCTTTTAAGTATATTCTACCTGGTTGCATCAAAATTTGACTTCACCCAAAATTTCAAAAGCAAAATGCTATACAGGTTTTATTTTAGGTTTATAAAATATCACATTTATATTTCTGCAATAAGTTTATTTTCTAATTAAAAATAAATGTGCAAATTTCAAATTAATTTTCATTCAGTATTGATTCTATAGTTGGCCAAGTGCCGTGTATTATGAATTGAAAAATAAGTAAGACCAGATTTCCTTAAAGGCACTGCCTAATCCAAGGAGAAATAGCACACACAATCAGGAGTATGTATTCATTCTTCCTTGGGAAACATTCACAGAGATCACGACCTTTGAGTTGGAATGAGAAGTATCAAGCAAATTATCAGTAGCTGATGTGATCCAGAGAGTCGCAAATATATTTATTTATTCGATAGCACATTCACTTGTTTATTCCACAGTTGTTAGTGAATGTCTACTATATGTCAGGCACTATGACAAACATAAAGATGAACAAAACAGTCCTGGCCCTCAAGAGCTTAAAGACTAGAAGAAAATGACATGAAAAGCAATAGAGTAAGTAATATATGGAAGGATCCATGACACAAATCTGTGCCATGGTAACCTAGAGGAATAGGAAAAGGACATGCCCAATATGTCACAAGAATGTGTACCATGATTGCAGGCTGTTTTCTTCACCCAAATCATAGGATTCCTAAAGACAGACTAACATTCTGAAGTAAATAAGGAGTTCCAGCTCTAATCTCTAGTCCAATGGAGTATACACTGCATAAAAACAGACTGTTCAACTCATCACGTAACTCCAGTGTCTAGTTTATTCAGTAAAAACCTATTCGCTGATGGAATAAATTTATGGATAAAAATGAAGACATCAGGTTAGACTTAAATGTTTTCTCAGAAATGAGAGAAGTGTTTTTTCCAACAAATTCCAGAGATTTCTTTCCTCCACTTTTTTTTGGTGTATTGCATGTGCATGTCTTATATAAACTGTAAAGTATTATGGAATTATAAAATACATGCCAAAATTAGCTCTGAATAAGCTGTAAGTATGATAAGAAAACCCTCAAAAAGCAGTTGATTAAACAGTTTGTTTATTTTTTCTGTTTCTTTCCAGTGCAGTGCCTGGAGATGACCACCAAACGGAAAATTATCGGCCGTCTGGTGCCGTGCCGATGTTTCCGAGGTGAAGAAGAAATCATCTCAGTTCTAGATTACTCCCACTGCAGCCTTCAGCAGGTGCCAAAGGAGGTCTTTAACTTTGAGCGGACATTAGAGGAGCTTTATCTAGATGCCAATCAAATTGAAGAGCTACCCAAGGTAATTTTTGACAACCTAAAACATAGACTGTAAATGAGGATTTTATAATTTTGAAGGACTTAGCATAATGAGAATGTTAACTATAGCTTTCTATCTGGGTAATTAACAAATCATGGGGACTGATTTAATTTCCCCCAGTATTCTTGTTACATTTTAATACTACTCCATGTGTAATTTCAGGTGATGAATTAATAACAAACTGAACTCTACAGAGTCATCATTTTATGGTTTACACCTTCTAATTTTAAAGTGCTCTCTGTAAAAATATAGATCAAAGGGTTGAGATCAACACTCATGTTTAGAAAAAAAGGAAAAAATACGTATTCTATTCTAGGACTGAAAATTGTAATGTACGTTAAAGCAACATTGTTTTAAAACCTTGAATTATATGTTTAAGTCTGAGAAAGCTTTCTCTCTCACTCTCTTTCTCTATCTCACACACACACATACACACACACACAGTATTGTCATGAAAATGTGTTTTTGTTCCTGGGTTTTAAATATTTGATTTTTTAAAATAACGTTGAATTTATGTGGCATATAGATGTTAAAAATAGTTGCTAAAAATTTCAACTATCAAACTTTGCGTACATATACACTGCCATTATGACACAGTGCTATGTGAGGAAAACCAAGTCTCCTATTACCCTATTCTCTCCATTACAGAAAATAAGAAATTAGCTAAAAGCAACCAAAGCTGCAGCAGAGAGGTGAAATTGGTGGATCCTAACAATCGCCTAAATAAGTCACTTAGATCAAGTAGCCAACATGGCATTTACCTGTGAGGGATTCATGCAGCAGAGAGGACAAAAAATGTCATGCTACATTTCTATTGCTTATGCTTTTTTTAAAAAGCACATTCAGTATTCAATCAGCAGACAGTTTTTTTCACAAGAAAAACCTGAATTTCATTATCAAAGTCTGAGATTTCAATGTGCTGATCAAAACAAATGATGAGTAATTGTTTTCAATTAAAATTACGAATTATGTTCTTTACGTAATGCTTCAAAATTGGGAACTATTTAATATGTACTTTGATAATAATATTTTTCATTTTTGACAACTTTAAGTTTATAGTGTCATTGTGGGTCTTTTCTCAGGAGGGCTGTGTCAAGCCTAAAAGAATTGTCGACCACACAGATTAATACCCCAGGATTGCACATTAAGTAGAGGCTAGCCTGAAATAGACTGTCTCTGCCAGCAGAATAGGGAGTCCTCAGGGTGGGGAAAGGTGACTCACTAAGCCTTGTCTCCCTGTGCACACTCATGCATGGTGATCTTCATGCAGTGGACACATAATCAGTGTACTTTCACTGAATGGTGTAACAATGCAGAGAACTTCATGTACTATAAGACTTGATTAGCAAAACCTTATAAAGTTTAACAAATCATACATGTAATATTTTGTTCTAATTTAGAAAAATAAGAACACATATTTTTTTTAGTCAGACCAATCTGGGATTGCCAGATAAAGCAGAGAACATCCAGTTAAATTTGAATTTTAGATTAAAAGTAGATAATTCTGTAGCTTACTTATATCTCATATGTTGCATGAGATAAATTTATACAAAAAATAATTTATTTATATGAAATTCAGATCTAAGTAGGTATCCTGTATTTTTATTTGCTAAATCTAACAACCCTAGGGCAATCTTTTCTTATCTTAAAATCTTTGACTAGATCCATGAAACAAATTTTGTAGGGTAAATAGTAAAACATGGTTAATTAATCAAGCAATTATTTGCTTAATATCTATTACATTTCATAGCACTTGAGGCTTTTGGGAGGGTTGCAAGAGAAATAAATTTCAATCCCTGCTCTTGAGGATTGAACAATCTAATTGCAGAAAAAAATTTGAAATATTAAAGGCATGTGCTCAGTAATACGTAATCAAAGCTAAAGAGCTAAATACTGAGACAGAGCTTATGTATAGGGAAAAGGTCTGTTCTTGGAGAGGTAAGGGAAGGACTTGACCAAAAACCACAGATAAAAAATTAAGATGGGGTACCTGGGGGAGGGCAATAGAGTCATGAGGAGTCTGGAGGTACAGGTGCATGTGGGTGAGTGCTGACCATTTGGAGGGAGAAGAAGGAGGACCCAGACTACCAAAGGTCTTCAAAGGCACATAGCATAGTTTTTTAAATGCATTAATAAAATAATGCCATTGGAGAGTCTTGCACCTCATATAGCTTACTCAGAACTAAGTAGGCTTAGAAGATAAATCTTAAGATATTCCGTCCATGTGGTTGGTTAAAACAGTGAAATACCAATAAGTAAAAATAATGTAGCTACAAGAATAGTTAGTATGTTTTTCCAAAGTATTAGAATTAAGGAGAATTATTAATTATCTATTATAATTGGTGTGCTTTATATATTTCAAAGATTTCTCACATAATCTCTTAAGATTTCCGTTAGATCCTAAATTCAATTTTGTTACTTTCATTAAAAAGTCCTGTTAGTTTCTTCTACTGTATCTTATGTATTGCGGTGTGATCCAAATTATGTGACATTTGAGGTATAATTATAATTGTACGTGGATATATTTGTGCATTAATAGAAATAGAGGAAATTAAGAAACAAAAACAAAAGGAGTGGTGTTATCAGTTAAACCTCCTCATATGTTCTAAGTAATAGAAAAGCCAATCCAAACTGACTTTTGAAAGAAATAGGCTTGATTAGCTCACATAAGTAGAAGGTACATCCCAGGATCCAGAATTGACTCATTTCTGTTTGCCTCATATGAGATCACCTTTCTTCTGAGGCTAGCTTCTCTCTTTTTATTAATTAATTAATTAATTCCAGTTAGGTATATATGATAGAAGAATGCATTTCAATTTATTGTACACAAATGCAGCACAACTTTTCATTTCTCTGGTAGTACACTATATAGTGTCACACCATATGTGCAGTCATATATGTGCCTTCAGCAATGATGTCCATCTCATTCTACCATCTTTTCTTCCCTCATATGCCTTCCCCCTCCCCCCTCCCCATTGCCCAATCCAAAGTTCCTCCTTTCTTCCCATGCCTGTCCCCCATTATGGATCAGCATCCACTAATCAGAGAGAACATTTGGTCTCTTGTGTTTTGGGATTAGATTACTTCGCTTAGCATGATATTCTCCAACTCCATCCATTTGCCAGCAAATGCCATAATTTTACTCTTATTACTGAGTAATATTCCATTGTGTATATATACCACAGTTTCTTCATCCATTCATCTATTGAAGAGCATCTAGGTTGCTTCCACAGTTTAGCAATTGTACATTGTGCTGCTATAAACATTGAAGTGGCTGCCTCACTGTAGTATGCTGTTTTAAGTCTTTAGGGTATAGACTGAGGAGTGGGATAGCTGCGTCAAATGGTGGTTCCATTCCAAGCTTTCTAAGGAATCTCCATACTTCTTTCCAGATTAGTCGTACCAATTTGCAGTCCCACTAGCAATGTATGAATGTGTCTTTTCCCCCACATCCTTGCTAACACTTATTGTTGCTTGTATTTTTATTTTTATTTTTTGGTACTGGGCATTGAACTCAGGTGTACTCGACCACTGAGCCACATCCTCGGCCCTATTTTGTATTTTATTTAGAGACAGGGTCTCAATGAGTTGCTTAGCGCCTCGCCATTGCCGAGGTTGGCTTTAAACTCGGCGATTCTTCAGCCTCCCAAAGTGCCCACATTACAGGCATGCGCCACTGCACCCAGCTATTGCTTGTATTCTTGATAACTGCCATTCTGACTGAAGGAAGATGAAATCTTAAAGTAGTTTTGATTTGCATTTCTCTAATTACTAGAGATGTTGAACGTATTTGTTGATTTATTGTATATCATTCTTCTGGTAAGTGTCTGTTCAGTTCCTTAGCCCATTTATTGATTGGATTGTTTTTTTTTTCCCTTTGGTGTAAAGTTTTTTGAGTCCTTTATATATCCTGGAAATTAGCGCTCTATCTGACATGCATGTGGCAAAAATTTGCCCCCAAAATGTAGGCTCTCTGTTCATCTCATTGTTTCTTTTGCTGAAAAGAAGTTTTTTAGTTTGTATCCATCCCATTTATTGATTTTTTATTTTGGCTTCTCTCTTGGTGGCAGAATGGCTGCACCAGTTCTAGCGTTCCCTCTCTCAAGACCCAGAAAGAAAAATATCTGGTTCTGAAAATCTCTGAGAAGGACAAGAAAGTGAATCCCCAGAATTCCTCAACTAACTTGTCCTTGGATTTCATTGGCCCTTGTGGTGTCACAAGTTTACTGCTGATTCAGTTCCTTTGCCATTTGATAACAGAATGCATTAGTATGTCAATAAAAATGGCATTGCCCACATTGGATTAGATAAGTATGGCCAACTCTGTGGAGGAGTGTGACTCACAGCAGCAACACAAGGCGGAGGACTGCTGGGGAGAGTGCTGCAGTGCACCACCAACAAACCACTGTAAAATGATAGTTTTAGGAGGAAAAGATGCTCTTACTCAATGGCTATGTAGATAGCTCTGAAGACTCTTGGCAGAGTATTGAGCTCTTTGAGGATTTACGTTCTCAAATTTAGATCAACTTTGTATGTTTGTTTACCACCTTCCTTTATTGCTTTTTTTGTATTCTTCTGTATTTTATTGCTTTTTTTGTATTCTTGTCACCACTGTGATTTCGTATTTGTCAAGTAATAACGTTGTGATATTATAGTATGGTAAAGGTTGCCTCTTATAAATGTTTTTGTCCTTTGCTTTCTGATACTTTATAGAGAAAATATTCTACCTGGTCATGAATCTCTAATATAGGCTGTTATACAACAGATAGAAAACAAAAAGTCAAGGTTAATGGCATTAACAAAGATATGTCAAGAGTATGTCAGAAAAGATGCAGGAATAGATTTAAAAGAACAAGAAGTATTTTGATTAGGAATAGTTCTATCCATTGCTTAATTTTCTCTAATAAAAGGTAAAAATGCAAAATTACATGCCTTTCCCACAGAGGCAGACACCTGCACACTTTATAATTTAATATTGCTTAGCTTGTTATTTTGAATCAGGGGCTTAAAATTATAGACTGCACCTCCTGTGTATTATCTATGACGTGCTGTGGGCAACAAATATGAAAAAAGAAATAAAGTAAAGAACCGTAGAGAAACTTTTTGAAACTGAAAAACTTTAGAAAAGAGATATGAATAATTCTGAAAAAAATATATTATCAAAATTACAAAACATGGGCAATGAACAGGTAGATTAAGTCAGTTTCACCATGTCTAAAAGAGAACAGACCTAAATCTGAAGCACATTACTTTCCAAGTTTCCCCCATTTAAATGTTTATAATTGATCCCAGAAATATTTTAGAAATTTAGAATTTTGAACCCAGACAAACCTGAGATTGGATCTTGCCATTGGTTGGGAAGGTTTTTATTTTCTAGAAGCCTCAGTTTCTTTATTAGCAAAATTGGAAAAATAGCATCATCTCTTGTGAAATGATAGGTGAAAGAAAGAAGAAAGGAATGAAGGAAGGAAAAAGGAAGAGAGGGACCGAAAGGAATGAAAAGAAAGAAAAAGGTAAAGGAAAGACAAAAAGAAGAGAAGAAAGATTGACGAATAGAAGATAAGTACATAGATGAAAGAAAGAGGAAGAATGAGTGGAAAAGAAAAAGGAAGGAAAGAGGGAGGGAAGGAAGGATTGGATATCTCTCTGGGGATGAGATAATACATGTGGAGTGCCAGAAAATTAAAAAATTATTCAATAACTTGTATTTATTATTCTCTTATCACAGAAAAATAAGATCTCCATGATAATTAACCTGAGTCAAGCAAAAGTAATATTTTGTAACATCTCAGGATAATTCTAGGTGTTGACTATCCAACAAACCACGTGATGTGACCTCATCTCTATACAAAAATTCCAAAGACAGCATCTAGGAAAACAATAACATGCCCATGATAGATGGAGAACCAAACAAATAGTAATTTGAATATTAAGCTATGTATCCTTAAAACCTGCTAGTTTTCTAGAGGCACATTGATGGTGTCATTAAAACTCTTTGCTCAGCATGACCCAAATCAGTTAATCCCAGGTGTCTGGATTTCAAAATCCAGAAAAATGTGGAAAGTGACACTTTTCCTCTTTGACTAACCAAGTATTTTTAAGCTCTCGTATGATATTTTCATCATTTTATTGTAAAAACAATGCTTCTACTGTCCAGTATGGAAAACACTCATAAGCACAAAATAAATTATATTCTTTTGCAAGAGAAGAGCCAGTAAACTTACTGTCTTTTTTTAAAAATATTTTTTAGTTATACATGGACACAGTGTCTTTATTTTGTTTATTTATTTTTACGCTGTGCTGAGGATCGAACCCAGTGCCTCACATGTGCAAGGCAAGCGCTCTGCCAGTGAGCCATAACCTCAGCCCAACTTACTGTCTTTTTAAACAGGAGTTTTAATGAAATATAATTTACATACCATCAAATACACCTTTAAAAAGTTCAGTGGTTTCATTATATTCATAGAATTACACAACCATCACCACTGTCTAATTCTAGAATATTTTCATCTTCCCCTCAAAAACCCCAATTACCTCTTGGCAGTCACTTCATGCTCCTGCTTCTCTTAGCCTTCGCCAACTTCTTTCCCCAAGGATTTGTATATTTCTAGGCATTTCATATAAACAGAATCATAAAGCCTGGGGCTTTTTGTGAGTGGCTTCTTCATTGAGTATGTTTTCAAAGTTCTTATATTGTATCAGGACTTTATTCCTTTTTATTGCCAAATAATAATCATGTATATGGATATAACATATACCTACTTTTTAAAATATAATGTATTCTTTTTGGAAATGCATAAAGATTATAAGATTTTTACTTTTTTAAAGCACACATGCAGCTTTGTTCTTCACACTGTCCATCAGTTTAGTGCTTTATAACTATAGTACACAAAATTGAGCTCCAGTATCCAATTTACTCCAGCATTTTGCTTTAATTAAGGAATTCTTGAAATCCATTTTCATAAAGGTATGTAGGAAAAATGGAAGTAAACTTTTAACACCATTAACAATATTGAATTAACATTCAATATAGAATATTGTCAGTAAGCTAAAAGATACAAGAAAAACTAAGACTTCATATCTGCAGTTGCTTCTCTTGAGAAGAAAAGAGACATTGGGGAGGCAGATCCAGGAGAGGCCTGCAAGAAAATAGTCGCATGAGGCTTGCAGCTCCATGTTGGCCACTCATGTGCAGCTGTGAAGCTGAAGCACTGACCATCTGACACTCAGAAGTCAGGGATTTATCATAAAGGGATGTTGTAAACTGGTGAAAATTTTGTCATGGCCTGGTTATAGTCACTGACCCA